>CM060902.1:614311600-614936600 GCA_030737815.1 Allium fistulosum
AGTAAACCGAGTGTTATCAGATTACATCAACACTTTTACAGGAATCCATTGATATTGCCATAGTGTCAAAAGTACAATACTTATTTAAAATAGTTGAACTTGTGAAAATTAACCCAATTCCAGTTTATCAAACTAAATAGCCAAACCTGTAAAGGTTTGTAATGACTATTAAATCGAAGTGGTTTCGGATAACACTGATATCTGGCCCCGGTCTCTTCGAATCCAATAATAAATTTTAAAGGGTAAATTGTTTAAAATAAACAATTTATTACTTAGGGTGACAATATTCAATTATAGGGATTTATTACAGACCTTGATTCCAAATAAAACATATCATTATCTTTAATCCAATTATCCTAACTTGTTTGACCCCTCGATGGTTTAGGCAAGAATAATTGGAATAAATACCCAATAGAGATAAGCAAAGATACAGATCGTTACTAATTCAAATGACAAATATCTGGATGATTCACCCCCTAGGATTTTTATTAACTTTACTTAACCGATCTCATTTATATTTTTATTCCAAATTAATTTCAAATTAAACAACTTATTAAATAATAAATATTATAAAATACTATTCATTATCCATAAGTTTAAGTCAAATAATAATAATAATTAATTACCATTAAATTATCTTTTTAAATTATAAAATATCATTTCACTTTAAATTAAAATGGGAACCTGAATTTCCTTATGTATAAATTATAAATTCTATTCCTTCCTCCTTTCCTTTCTTTTTATTTTTCCCTTTTTATTTTTCTTTTCTTTTCCCTCTTTCTTTTCCTTCTTTCCTCTTTTCTTTTTCCTTTCCTTTATTTTTTTTCTTTTCCTTCGGCCCAACCCGACCCAACTTCCTTTTCCCCTCTCTTCTTTCCTTTCCCGTTCCCTTTTCTTTTTTCTTCAGATCTCTACTTCCAGACAAGGTATGTGCACATAGACGTGCACACAAACATGTATGCAACATTCTGGCCATCCACCTTGTCGCCGAACATTCCCCTACATTACCCATGACCTCCTTCCTCTGTCCATCTACCTGGACCCACGTTCGAACCCCCGGTTCGAAATCGAGCCACTCACCTCCTCTTGATCAACGAACTACAACTACAAAATTGCTCCGACACTCCACCCTGGTCCACTGTCCATCATCGGACCTCATCCACGCCTTCGCCCAAGCCTCCTCCATCGTTTCCCCCATGTGCGCACGCCCGCATCTTCCTCCTCCATCGCCGCGTCCCTTGTAAACGCACCCCACCTAAGTTGTCACTAGAACCCTATAATCACTCCGACCGACCAACCCTCCCCATAGAAAAATGACAAACTATTTTTCTCGCGTGTGCCTTTCCCTCGTCCTCCTCCAAGCCAAACGGCAAACCACCAAATCGAGCATCTCGCCGGAAATTGACAAGAACCCCAACTCCGTTCATCTGTCGATTCCTACATCCATACTTACTTAAAAATCTTCAAACCACTTCCAAAATTTAAGTTTTGAAACGATAAACCCAACTATATATTCAATTCATTAAAATGTGAAGGTTGAATTTTTGCCATAAAATGTATAGTCACTGTTTTATATAGTTGGCTCTCTCCATACTTGACGAATTTAAATACAACCAATTTTAAAATGTTCTGCCCTTAAAAGTGGATGATTTTTGTTTTGGATCCATGAATTAAAATTTAATATATATGGAGATATTGATTTTCAAAACTTGAAAGTTAACCCTGTTTCTAATTAAGCAAGAGCAGAGATGGTATACTTTGAGTTACAGGCTGCATTCCTCCTGACCAATACATATACGTATATAGCATAGAAACTCATTTCCACATAATTACTTGGCAATTACAAATGTTCATTCATTTCTCAAGCATGTGCAGATATATATAAGGGTTCAGTAAATAAGATTCCAATTTTTTACTTACAGTTTTTAATATGTGATAAGCTGTTGCTTCCTTATCCCCCTTCTAGCTTCTTAACCCTTCACTTGTTTAGCTTGTTTCTTTTTCCATGGCAGCCTCTTTACTTTTATATTTTTTTTCTTTTCTGGTTATCTTTCTCGAATGCAAAATAAAACAACGGGAAGTGGTATTTATAAAAGAAGGTAGGCTGTAGTCTTCCCTTTCTGTACAGTAAGCTTTTTTTCCACTTTGATAATGACTTGATTTTAAAAAGACTTTAAACTGACATGATTTGATCTCCTAAATTCAAGTGATTTGATTAAAAGATGATTTGATTTATTATATGTTGAGAGGATATGCATTTATGAGGTTGTCCCCCTTGTGTACATACATGTACACATCATATATATATATTGTTAACTCATATTTTTCTGGCGACCTAAAACCATACGACTTAAGAACTCTGCGACTTAAGGAACTCTACGACTTAAGGAACTTAACGACCTAACAAGCTTCATGGGTTAGTAGACTCTACGACCTAAAGTGACTGCAACCTAAGAACATAGCGACCTAAAGAATGTCGCGACCTAACTATTGAAGGAAGCTTGCGACCTAACTGCTGAAGAGATTCTGCGACCTAAAGGCTCTGCGACCTAACAGGAGTCTGCGACCTAAGAGCATTGCGACCTAAAGAATGTCGCGACCCAACTATTGAAGGAAGCTTGCGACCTAAAGGAAGCTGCGACCTAAGGGAAGTTGCGACCTAACTTCTCTACGACCTAAGAGGCCTCACGACCTAGCAACCTAAATGGTTCCGAAGGCAGTACAACTTACGACCTACTTTAGGTCGCTCACGACCTAACTCCGTTGCCCAGTTTATACAAACCAACCTAATTCCCTATGCCGCTTACCTATAAGTCGCTTGCGACCTACCAGCCCACTAGGTCGCCAACGACCTAGTACCTTCCTTAACTCGTCTGCAACTTACCACTTCAGCCTGCTTCTTAAGTCGTTAGTAGACTGCGACTTAGCTTAGGTCGCTCGCGACCTACGACCTAACTTAGGTCGTACGCGACCTAAGACTTGGCAAAAGCTGCTGTCCAGAAATTCAATTCCTATAAATACCCCACTACTTCAACATAGAGAGGACTTTTGGCCGATCATTTCTCAAAGCATCGTTACTCTGCTGAACTCTCCACTCATTCAACAACTGAAGATCTTCAAACATTCGAGACACTACAACAAGCTTCGAGAGGAATTCCCTACATCCAACACGGATTCATCGAGTTTCATCATCGAAGTTTGAGCTAGTAGTCGAGATTGTCTTTGTGATCA
This sequence comes from Allium fistulosum, assembly GCA_030737815.1. Lineage (NCBI taxonomy): Eukaryota > Viridiplantae > Streptophyta > Magnoliopsida > Asparagales > Amaryllidaceae > Allium > Allium fistulosum. The sequence goes on from CM060902.1 coordinate 614,314,832, forward strand.
AACTGTATTGTTTTCATAAGTGAATTGTATCGATTTGTAACCGGATTCAGTAATAAAGAGATTCAAAGTGGACGTAGGCTCGATCTCAAGCCGAACCACTATAAACTGCTGTCTTTTACTGCTTTTCTGCTATTTTACTGCTTACTTTTTGTTCCCGTCACACGGGTGGTGCTTTCACAATTCTACCACACACACCAGGTGTTAGCGTTCACTTTTTAGCGTTAACATTTTGGTGCTTTCACTGAGAACCCAACTCAGGTGATCATTCACCATTGCTTCACGGAAGTTTGTTGAAAGAATTTCCTTCAAAACCAGAAGTCTATCAGACATAATGGCTCCTGGAAGAAAATGCAAGTCCGTCCGATCTGATGATGACCGTGACAATACTGCCACTTCTCTTTCGCTAAGTCAGGCAGCCCCAAGCGTCGGGGTGATGCGAGAAGAGTTGGATGCTGCTGTGTCCGGACTGTACCAGCAGATTGAAACTCAGAATAATCCGATGATGGAAAAGTTGAATGCTCTGCTCGGAGCTAATCAAAGACCAGTAAATAATGAAGAAAACTTCACTGATGTTGCTCCCAACTCCGAAGGGAGAAATATTCCTCAGGATAGATCTGGTGCTGCTGAAAGGGTACCTCCCCAAGCGGAAGGATCCAGGCCATCGCCAGCTCTCCCCGAACGTTTGCCAGGACAAACTTTTGAGAAAATGGCCGAAGTCTATTCCGCGAAGTCTCTAAACAATGAGGAATATCTCTCTAGCATGGTTCGGCAAATAATGAAGGAAAGCATGCAGAGAAACGAAAATGAGAATGATTGGGGATTCGCTCCGAGTAAGACTCCATTTACTGAAAGAATCCTAAAAGCTGAGTTTCCCAGAAAGTTCGTTCCTTCTACCATTCCTTCTTATCGAGGAACAAGTGATCCAAATCAGTTCTTATACAAATATGATTGGCACATGACTGGCGCCAGAGCAACTGATGAGATCAAATGCTGATATTTCCCGGTATACTTGGAAGGAGTGGCGTTACTTTGGTTTACCAAGCTTCATGTGCGATCTGTTGACCAGTTTTCTGATCTGACCCGAAAGTTCAAGGAACAATTCAGATTGTACATTTCAAGAGCAAAGGATATAATGTCTCTCTCAAGTCTTGAACAGAATCCTGGAGAGCCCATCATATACTTTCTGAATCGCTTTAATTTAGCCCTAGCAGAAGTTGATAACGCGGAACCGCAAATGATCTTGACCTACTTAATACGGGCTATTGACAAGTCAAGCGAGTTTGGAAAATGGTTAAAAATGAAGGAACCAAATCCGCTCGAAAAATTCTACAAAAAGGCTGATGAGTTCATGCGCCTAGAGAATCTCTCCACGTCAGCTAAAGTTGTGACAACAGTGGTGGAAAATAATGCTACAGTTCAGAACAAGAAGGAACCCGCAAATCAGAAAAGGGAAAGTAATGGTGGAAAGAAGCAGAAAGATCTCAAAAAGCCCCGCTTCCTCAAACCTTCGGATTTTACCCCCCTGACTGATACACCGGAGAATATTTTCATCGCCACTAAGGATGCTGTTGAATTTCCAAAACCACCGGCAGTAAAAGTTGGTAAAAATGCTGTTCAAAGCGGAAGATTTTGCAAGTTTCATAACCAACCAGGCCATGATACCAACGAGTGCCGCCACTTGAAAAGCCTGATTGAAGAGTTGTTAAGAGAGAATAAGTTGCAGCAGTACGTTAAAAGGAATAGAAAAGACCTATCTTCATCTAACCAGGGGCAACTACCCCCAGCTCATTCATCTGATTCGGGAGAGAGACCTGCTGAAAAGGAAAGACCTGTTATCAATGTGATCATAGGAGGACCTCATCCGGCTGGCAGGAGTTGGGGTGAGATGGAAAGGTATGCTAGAGCCTTGAAATATGCCCCAACTGAAGAAAGTGTCTTAATCTTGGAAGATGCTGCACCTCTAAAGCAGCAAAAGACTTTTCATGATGATATTATGTTCAGAACCAGGGATTCTATTGATGTGGAAGCTCCTACTGAGGACCCTTTAGTTGTCTCTGTCGGTATTGGGCCGGCTATTGTCAGAAGAGTGTTAGTCGATAGTGGCGCTTCATGCAACATACTCCTTAAAAAGACATTTGACCAATGAAAATTCCAATGACAGATGTACAAGCTTCTTCACACAAGATTGCCGGATTTACAGGAGAACTGAAACAGCCAATTGGAACGGTGGACTTGTTTGTTGAAATGGGCGAAGGACATAAGAAGTTGGTTTGGAAGCAAACTTTTGTAATTGTTGATGGATTCTCCGCATATAATGCTTTCTTGGGTCGGCCTACTCTTGCTGCTTTCAGGGCCGTCCTCGCTCCATGGTGCTTAACAATGAAATTTCCTACTGATAATGGGATTGCTGTCATTAAGGGAGATCAGAATGCAGGGCGAGAATGTTATCTTGTAGAACTCCGAGAGGCCAGGAAAAGAGAAATGGGGAAAGATGCGGCAGCTCCGCTCCGCATCAAGGAACCAACCCTGTAGCAACTACGGAGTGGCCCCTGTACTGGCGAACACAGCAATGCAAGGAAAGAAATGGATCCCAGGAAAGCCAGTACAGGGGAGAATAGAGTGGTACCCGTGGAGGTAACGGTACCAATATCTGTTGACTCAAAAGACCCAAACAAAGTACTCAATGTGGGTTTACAGCTGAGCAAAGCAGTTCAAAACACACTGATATCATTCTTAAAAGCCAATCTGGATGTGTTCGCCTGGTGTCATGCTGATATGTGTGGGATCTCCCCGGAAATTGCTGTACATACTCTTAACATTGATCCAAAATTCACGCTAGTGAAACAGAAAAGAAGAACTCAAGGCCCAGAAAGGTCGACAGCACTAAAGGAAGAAGTCGATCGGCTCATGGAAAACGGCTTCATCAGAAACTCCACTTATCCAAATTGGGGTTCAAATCCAGTACTGGTTAAGAAGGCAAATGGAAAGTGGAGAGTATGCATCGATTTTTCAGATCTAAACAAAGCTTGCCCCAAAGATTGCTTCCCACTGCCCAGAATCGATCAATTGGTGGATGGAACAGCTGGGCATGAGTTGTTATCATTTATGGATGCCTACTCCGGATACAATCAGATTATGATGCATGAGCCGGATCAAGAAGACACAAGCTTTATCACAGATGTGGGTCTCTCCTGCTACAAAGTTATGCCTTTCGGATTGAAGAATGCTGGGGCAACCTACCAAAGGCTCGTCAATGCGATGTTCAAACCTCGGATTGGTAGAACCATGGAAGTTTATGTCGACGATATGTTGGTAAAGTCAAAGAAAGCTGTAGACCACATGGGTCACTTGGAGGAAATGTTTGCAGTTCTACGAAAGTACGGAATGAAGCTCAATCCATTGAAATGTTCATTCGGAGTAGAGTCCGGGAAATTCTTGGGTTTCATTGTGAGCGCCAGGGGCATCGAAGCTAATCCTACTCAAATCACAGCTCTAAGGGAGGTCAAAGCCCCTAAAACAAAGAAAGAAATGCAAAGTCTCAATGGAAAAGTCGCTGCTCTGAGTCGCTTCATTTCCAAGGCCACAGACAAATGCATTCCCTTCTTTGACGCTCTAAAGAAAGGAAAGAAAAATTTCGAATGGACTACTGAATGCCAGAATGCTTTCGATGAACTAATTCATCATATGGAAACGCCTCCAGTTCTTTCCAAGCCTAGTGATGGTGAAGATCTTTTCATCTATTTAGCAATTTCATCTCATGCTCTCAGCGCAACACTTGTACGGGAAGATATGAAAGTACAGCGTCCAGTCTATTACATCAGTAAACGGTTCACTTGGGCAGAGATGAATTATTCGAAGATAGAAAAGCTCGCCTATTGTTTGCTGATTGCTTCCAGGAAATTGAGACCATACTTTCAAGCTCATCCTATCAAGGTTCTTACTGATCAACCTCTAAAGCAAGTCCTATTTCGTCCTGAAACTTCGGGTCGTCTTTTGAAATGGAACATTGAACTCAGCCAGTATGACATCACTTACCATCCCCAGAGAGCAATCAACGGACAAGCTTTAGCAGATTTCATCGCAGAATCTACTGACAAAGGTGATAGTGAGAATGAAATAACTGATGGTATTCCAGCACAGCGGAAGTTGTATGTTGACGGATCGAGAAATGATTACTATTCTGGGGCAGGGGTTGTGCTCGAAACCCCCGAAGGACGATCGTTGTGTTATGCACTGAGACTCGAATTTCCTTCAACAAACAATGAAGCAGAGTATGAAGCCCTTATCGCCGGTTTGAAAATTGCCAAGGAGCTAAACATCAAAGTGTTACAGATCTTCAGCGATTCTCAACTTATTGTTTGCCAGGTAAAGAAAGAGTTTCAGGCTAAAGGTGGAAATCTACCGACATACTTATCAAAGGCATGTGAACTTCTCGAAGATTTCGATCATTATACGATAAGTCATATTTCTCGGGTAGAAAACATGAAAGCGGATTCTCTTGCAAAGTACTCAAGTTCTGGAGAAGCTCAATTACTGGGATTAGTTCCTGTAGAAGTTCTGTCAGCTCCAAGCATTGATGAAATGGATGTTGATTGGATTATGGCTGCGTCTCAAGAGCATGAATCATGGATGACTCCAATCAAAGAATACCTACTCAATGGTTCCCTGCCAGAAAGTTCTAAGGAACGTCGAAAACTATTGAGGAAAGCATCAAGATATATAATTCAAGATGGCCGATTATATAGACGGGGATTTTCAATGCCACTGCTCTGATGTGTAACTAAGGAAGAAGCCAAGACAATTCTAGCTGAGATACACGGAGGAGAATGTGGAGATCATTCAGCCGGTCAAACTCTAGCCAAGAAAGTTCTTCGATATGGGTATTTTTGGCCGGATATTAATCAAGACGCTGCTATTTACTCCAGAAAGTGCGACAAATGCCAAAGATTCACAAAAATCCCAAAAGCGCCTTCCACCAAACTCACACAAATGGTCAGCCCATGGCCGTTCGCCATTTGGGGAATAGACTTGATTGGACCATTACCAATCGCTAAATCAGGAATCAAATATGCTATTGTTGCCGTTGATTATTTCACTAAGTGGGCTGAAGAAAAACCTTTGGCCACCATTACCTCAAAAAAGATGATAAATTTCGTAACTAAAAATATCATTTGTAGGTATGGTGTACCGCAGAAGATAATCACAGACAACGGCACTCAGTTTGAAAGTGAAGAATTCCAGGATTTTTGCAAACGATTCAGAATTCGAAAAAGCTTCTCAGCAGTGGCTCATCCGCAGGAAAACGGGCAAGTGGTAGCAGTGAACAAAATTATCAAGTCAACCATCAAAAAGCAACTCGAAAAAGCAAAAAGTGGTTGGGTCGACAAGCTTCCATTAGCGCTATGGGCATACAGAACTACTCACAAAACTGCGACTGGGCACACTCCATTTTCACTGGCATACGGGTCAGAAGCAATGATTCCAGTGGAAGTAGAAGTTCCTTCACACAGAAGAATTCACTTCAATGAAGCTGAAAACGAAAAGCTGCAACTTGAAGCACTTGATTTTCTTGATGAAAAAAGTGAAGAAGCTAGGCTTAGAGTTTCAGCTTATCAGCAAAGGATAGCCAGGCACTTCAACTCTAAAGTTCGCCAACGCAGCTTTGAGGTCGAAGACTTAGTTTTGAAAAGGGTCATGACAGCAACTGGGGTGTTTGGGCCAAACTGGGAAGGGCCATATGTCATAGGCAATAAACTTCTTGATGGCACTTTCAAACTCGTAACTGTCGAAGGAGATCCAATTCCAAGAGCTTGGAACAGCAACCACTTACGTCCTTATTATACTTAAAAAAAAAGCTTTTCTCAAAATTGTAAAATAGTGATGAATGTATCAGTTGTATTGAAAGACATTGTAAATCAGTGTAAATGAATGAAAGCTATAAAGTGGATGTAGGCCCGATCCTTGGCCGAACCACTATAAATCTTGTGTTCTTTACTATTTCATAATGCCTGTTTCATTTCGATATATAAATACTTTAAATGTATTGCTAAAATGTCGATTCAAAATTGCAGGACATTAAAACAAGGCTTGCTCGCCACAAAGCCAAGCGACCTCTATAAATCACTTATTAAGCAAATTCCAAGCGACAAAAAATTCGAGATTTAAATCCTATACAAGAAGAACTTCACATAAAAAGTTGGCAACTCCACTATGGCAAGCCTTCGTTAACTAGTTAAGATTGTTGATATGAACAGACATCCAACTAGGTAACTCGCGTTTGTCCCGTGAAGTTATCAACAGTGAAGTCCACTTCTTCGGATAAGACAATTTACTTGCAAAAAGGAAAGAGGATGCGCTTGGAAATGATAATAAAAGATCGCTAATGAACGGATGATGAGAGAACATGGCCAAGCAAACACAAAAGCAGCCAAAAGGAATTATGCCTCTCAATAAAAGGGTCGGTAGAACCACCGAAGGGACACCTTCCCAAACAGAAGGAACAGGGCCCTTGCTAACTGATTGTGATGCATCCAATCAGGCAGCTTGCGTCCGTCCCGTGGATCTACTCGCCCCTGAGACGCAACCTTCCTGGCACACCTACTGACCAATGCTCCTTCTCAAAGGTCAACAAAGCCCTCTAACGAGGCACACCAAAAAATGGAAGTGCTTCTCTCAATAAAAAAAAGATTGGTGAAACCACCGGAGGGCACCTTCCCAAGCTGAAGGAACAGGGCCCTCGTTAATTGATTGCGATCGTTTGTGCAAACGAACATCCAATCAAACAACTTGCGTCCGCCCCGTGGATCCATCCAACCATGAGAAAGTAACTTCCAGGCAATTAAAAAGCCCTCTTCGGAGGCACAAGCCCTCTTCGGAGGCACAAGCCCTCTTCGGAGGCACAAGCCCTCTTCGGAGGCACACGCCCTCTTCGGAGGCGAAAGCCCTCTCCCAAGGCACCACAAGCCCTCTTCGGAGGCACAAGCCCTCTTCGGAGGCACACGCCCTCTTCGGAGGCGAAAGCCCTCTCCCAAGGCACCACAAGCCCTCTTCGGAGGCACATGCCCTCTTCGGAGGCAAAAGCCCTCTCCCGAGGCACCGCAAACCCTCTTCGGAGGCAAAAGCCCTCTTCGGAGGCACAAGCCCTCTTCGGAGGCACAACTCTTTAAGAGGAGCCCTCTTCGGAGGCATGTCCCAAAACAGAATGCTCAAACAAAAGAGTCTTCTCCGGAAGCACATCTCAACTCTCAAAGGAAGGTTAACTTATTCATCTCGAAAAGTTCTTCCTAAAAAGTCGAAATGCTGCAAAAAGACCTCTTCGGAGGCACACTTCACCGTGCTCGAAGTACCAAAAATAAGCCCTTTACTGGGGCACAAAATCAAAACTTTCTTCAGAAAGTTCATTTCACTACATAGGAAAATTTACTTTCTTTTGTGACAAATGAAAGTGATCATCCTCGAAAGTTGAGTGTTCTTCAGAAAGAAAGAGAAAGTAAAAATTTCTCCAACAAACGAGATATGATCTATTAAAAGCAGAATGATTCTTCCCTTAAAAGTGGAATAGTTATTCTCTGAAATAAGAGTATCAGTCTTGTAAAAGTTAGAAATGTCGCAATGCACTTGTGGTATGGGGGCAACACTATACAATTCAGTTACATTAATAAAAGGAATATGCAAGCAACATACCGCAAGTTCATTGCAATATCATGAAAAATAGATGTGGAATAGATGCATTCTCAAACACAGACCAGAAAGTTTGTACAAGTAAAAAGAATCGTTTATTCTACACTAAAATGTGAAACAGATGCATTCTCACATACACAAGAATTTGTACAAGTAAAATAGCTATTTTATTCAATACTATGAAAACTTCTTACATTGTGCAGATCACAAAAAGAAGCGGGGACCGGTACCCGCACAATCTCCGGTCGATACATGCGAAAAGCAAAAATTAGAAGTAGAAAATCCTGCTTGTTATTCCTTCTTCCCGTCACCTTTGGAGCCTTTACCCGGCCTAATGATTAGTTTCTGAAGCCGTTGTGGATGGGTCAAGGAAGAAGGAGAAAGAGGCACGGCTGGATCAACTTCTGCTTCCTCTCCAGCGGAAATATTCTTCTTCTTCTTCTTTATGGCACGCTTCCCCTTCCTCTTCGAAGAAGATTCGCTCCCCGGAGTAGCGAGCAGTGTAGAAAGCTTTGTGTCATCGTCAAGAGACTGCTCTGGGGTCTTCTCAGTGTCATCAAGATCCTCAGCCTTCTGCTCTTGCGAAGCGGCCGGATCATCCAGGCCCTGAAGAGCTTCAATTTTCTCTGCCTGTGATCCCGGTTGGGAAGTAGAAGGAGGAGTAATTTGCGAAGATGGAGGAACGACAACTAAAGGAGTGGAAGTTTGTGCAGTATTCGGTACCTCCGCTGTAGAAGATAAGAAGTTAAAATCAGTATTCTCCGAGAAAAGAGAAGGTATCGGTTCACCAAAGTTTAAGTAATAAGTAAGAAGGTCATCAAACTCGGTTAAATCAAATAAATGATTCACTGGACCCGGATCGATGCCAAAATTACCTGGAGAAGTTGGTTTTGACAAGACAATTTCAAATTTATCAGCCTCAGTGTCTTCTTGGCTCTGCTCCTCGATTTGAGTAAGGGGAGACTCGGTTGTGATGGGCTTAGCCTCGACGTTTTTTTCAGGAGAAGAAAGGTGAGAACTGGAACCAACGATATCGACGTCGGTCGAAGTCGAAGTGTGGACAGGGGCAGTTAAAGATATTTTCTTCTCTGGATGTTCTTCTGTCACTATTCCAGCTCTAGCTTCAGCGAGTTGCTCTTTTCCCTTGGCAAGAGCAGCACGAGCTTCTTCGTCAAGATAGCGTGCCTCAAGTTCCGCCTCATCATAGCCGGCCCCGCCAAGCATGTCAACTGTTGCTTCCCATACTTCAGCCAGGGTAACCTCATAGTCAGGACCCAGAAAAGAGAGGCTCCTATGACCCAGAACGCTGTGCAGATAAAAGTCAAATAAGGTGGAGCTGATGTTAGCTTTTGTTGTCTCATGCGATTGCTCGGCCGCCTCTTTTTCGGCGACAGCTGCAGCTCAACCAGCAACAGCCTCATCACGCTCTTTCTCAGCGTTAGCAAGTTGGGACTTTAGCAATTCAATCTCCACGTTCTGGGAAGTAACTGTTTCCCGCAACTGAGCGTTATTTTTGCGGTATTCTTCAACGACGAATTGCTCAGCCGCAAATTTCATCTCAGCATCCCTCTGAGCAGCGTGCGCATCCCGCACTTGTTTTTGAAACACTTCTTCCTTTTGAGATTATGAAGCGGAAGAAGCGGCGAGATCTTCCTTGAGTTTTGTGACCTCGGAATCAAGTCTCGCATTATCATCAGCAATACTCGTCATTTCCGCGTCATGCTGCTTGCAAATTTTAGCCCATTCAGTCTTATCATTCTCCATGGTCAGCATGTTTTCAAGATTCATATGGTTGACTCTTTGGAGTTCATCAACGAGTTTCTGCCATTGCGACATCCTCTCAATGTTAAGCCTAACAGTATCAAGACTTTTAAGCATGTCTTGCTTATCGATCGGGACCAGATCTAGGTCAAAGCGCACTCCTTTTAAGCACCAATTCGGAAATTGGCTTTGAAGCGTTGGAGGGCCATCTTTAACCTGATACTGGGGTCTGTTGATGATCGCTTGGATATCAGACTTCTTTAAGGGAGGAGAGCCAGACGGGATATTAGGAAAAATGGGAGCTTCAGCCTTCTCAGAAATTGCAGACGCGTCACTTGGCTTGGACCGCTTGCTCAATTCGTCAGCAATATGCGTCTTCCCCTTGTCATCATAAGACTTTCGCTTATGGGAATCGTCACTTCTGTGAGAAGAATCATATCGCTCAGCGTCTTTTCTTCTCTGCCACTGCTCATAATCCCGCCTTTCTTGAGCCTTCCTTCGAGCCCTTTCTTCATCTGTCTCTCTCGGGGCATCGAGATATTTCCTAAAGTCATAAGATCCACGGCCTCCACGGCGCTGAAATGAGTCATAGTATGAGCCAGTACGCCCCATCGAAGAATCTAAAAATGGAAAAGAAGTAAAGTTTAGAAATTTCCAGAAAAAGAGGATAAGTGCTTATAAGTGCTGAGAAATCCTAAGTGTGTGCGACGTGCAAACTACGTGCATCAAACTAAAAACCACGCTTTAATGTGGAAACGGAAACGACTGGTGGTGTAGAAGGTGTCAAAGCTTGTTTCAAAGAAGAAGTCGCTTCAACAACGGGAGAGATCGCTTTTGAAATATCATCTTTGAAAAGTTCCTGAGAAGTTATCATTATATCACTCAAATCATCAAAGGTATCATCGCCGTGATGCCCGGCAGAACTCTCTTTTTCAATGTCCACGTCAGCCGTCTTTTTAGAAATGTGAGGATTTTCCTCCTCTTCAATAACTGGAGAAAGCTTCAATTTGTTGGACGACTCCACAATGTCAGTGGGAGTAGAACACTTGACCAATGAAGTCTCAATGGTAAGTCCTTTCGGTGAAAGTTCTCCAGCATGGACTGGGGCATCCGGTGTTTTTTCTGGAGAATTAGGGACTTCATAAGGCTGAGTAGATCGGGAAGAGTGTAAAAGTCCATACTGATGCAAAACTTCATCTTTCAACATAAATTTGGCGCTTCTTTCTTCCGCCGCCACAGCATTTAAGGTTTCAAGGGTTGACTTGAGGCTGGGATTTCTAAGCGGGGGAGGAAGTGCTGGAAAAAGAAAAAGAATGAAGTTAAGCATTTGATAATTCGGGTTTCAAAAAGCTCATGAGACGAACGGAAAAAGATAATCTTACTTCCGATTCTCCAGACAGCGTAGAATCCTGGAGGACATCGGACAAAGAAAAATTGACTTAGAAATCCGTGAGCACTTTCGGGCAATTCCAAAATCAATTTCCGGTTGCTGGCACCTCTTACAAGCACGATTGAAGGATGGTCTTTGTTCTTTGAGAAAGTGCATAAGTAGCAAATTTCATCAAAGCTCGGGAGACGGCCAAGCGTCCTCCTAAACAGAACACATAACCCCATCAGAACAACGTAACCGTTGGGGTGTAGTTGGAAGGGCGAGATAGCTAATCGAAGAAAGAGTTCACGAAGAAATTCGTTGAAAGGCGGAATAGCTTCGCTTAAACACATCTGGTGGTTCACTGCAATAAAACCGAGGGGTGGCCTGTCAGCTGTGTCGCTTGCTCCAGGGAATATAGCATCCGATTCGGCAATACCGAATTGGGAACATAGTTGTCTAAAAACTTTGTGGCTCAGAGTAGTCGGAGTTCTCTCCGGAGGATCGATCAGTGGATTGGCTATCGGGAAAGCTTCTCCGACTGGTCCTGAATCTTCTGGTTGAGATGTCATTCTACACAATCAACTGGATATTTAAATGAAGGTGCGCGTTTCCTAAAAAGTGTGAAGTGTTGTGCGAAACTAGAAAAAATAACAAACAACTATAAACGAATCAGTTAATGCTTGTCAATTATTGAGTTTCAATGTTTGTTATTGTAAATACAAGTACAGTGTTATGGCAAACAAATCAGCTTTGGTTGATTATTGTAATTTTGCTTTGATACTTCACTTGAAAATGTTGTTCCGCAGCATTTCAATCATTCAGTTCATTTAAGCTGATTATTTTTTATCGACTAATCTGTCATTCGATGTGAGCAGTCAATGGCAGTATATTCGTCCCATTTTTCTGCAAATATTGTGTTTAACAGGTTATTAGCATTAGAGATAATCTGCAAAGAAATACAACAAAATTCAAGTCCAAGCAGTTCGGTCAAAGTTGTCTCAGGATTTCACAAGTCCTAGGTCGTCCAGCGACCTAGCATAGGTCAGAACCTTCTTAGGTCGCGCTGTGCAAAGTAAAGAATAAGGCATTCCAAATTCGTCTAAGTGTTAGCTCGACCGCGACCTACAGCCTATGTCGCAAGAAAGTTAGGTCGTGCAGTTTTTAGCTCGAGTAACTCTTAGCTCATGCAAAGTCTTAGGTCGCGCAAGTTTTAGGTCGTTCAGCGACCTAGTGTAGGTCGAAACTATTCCTTAGGTCGCAAAGGTCCTTAGATCGCGAATTATCTTAAGATGCTCAAATCCACTAGGTTGCTAACTTCTTCTCCACGCAATACTTCACCAGACCTGATAACTCACTATCAACTGCACAGAAGTCCATCAACCTCTTCGTGAAGTTCATCATTTCCATACATCACCGAATCACTTGAAAAGCGATTCAAAGCATTTCCAATCCACCGTACATTCAATAAATTTCCGTGCCTACCCAAATGGCGATCGAAAGTCGATTGCAACAATTCAAAATGTAGCACGATACAAGGAATTGGGTTAAGGTCGGAAAAATAGGGATTCGTAATTCAACAGTGATTAGGGTGGAATGGAGATCGAATTTACTTACGAATTATGTTGGTAAGGAATAATCGACAACTGAATGGATTGAATTTGTCTTCGGAAGCTTGGAAAATCGTCAATGGCGATGGAAGCTCAGAACAGTAAAGTGGGGAGAAGGAGGCGACCTAACTAATTTATATGGAACTGAGAAGGGAAGGCGAACAGGCGCGAAAGTTAGCCAGCGTTTTAGGTCGCTCACGACCTAGCGAAGTTAAGTCGAAGCGCACGACCTATGACATAAGCCTGCACTTCGAGGGGCAAATGTTAACTCATATTTTTCTGGCGACCTAAAACCATACGACTTAAGAACTCTACGACTTAAGAACTCTGCGACTTAAGGAACTCTGCGACTTAAGGAACTTAACGACCTAACAAGCTTCACGGGTTAGTAGACTCTACGACCTAAAGTGACTGCGACCTAAGAACATAGCGACCTAAAGAATGTCGCGACCTAACTATTGAAGGAAGCTTGCGACCTAACTGCTGAAGAGATTCTGCGACCTAAAGGCTCTGCGACCTAACAGGAGTCTGCGACCTAAGAGCATAGCGACCTAAAGAATGTCGCGACCCAACTATTGAAGGAAGCTTGCGACCTAAAGGAAGCTGCGACCTAAGGGAAGTTGCGACCTAACTTCTCTACGACCTAAGAGGCCTCACAACCTAGCAACCTAAATGGTTATGAAGGCAGTACAACTTACGACCTACTTTAGGTCGCTCACGACCTAACTCCGTTGCCCAGTTTATACAAACCAACCTAATTCCCTATGCCGCTTACCTATAAGTCACTTGCGACCTACCAGCCCACTAGGTCGCCAACGACCTAGTACCTTCCTTAACTCGCCTGCAACTTACCACTTCAGCCTGCTTCAAGTCGTTAGTAGACTACGACTTAGCTTAGGTCGCTCGCGACATACGACCTAACTTAGGTCATACGCGACCTAAGACTTGGCAAAAGCTGCTGTCCAGAAATTCAATTCCTATAAATACCCCATTATCTTCAACATAGAGAGGACTTTTGGCCGATCATTTCTCAAAGCGTCGTTACTCTGCTGAACTCTCCACTCATTCAACAACTGAAGATCTTCAAACATTCGAGACACTACAACAAGCTTCGAGAGGAATTCCCTACATCCAACACGGATTCATCGAGTTTCATCATCGAAGTTTGAGCTAGTAGTCGAGATTGTCTTTGTGATCAAACTGTATTGTTTTCATAAGTGAATTGTATCGATTTGTAACCGGATTCAGTAATAAAGAGATTCAAAGTGGACGTAGGCTCGATCTCAAGCCGAACCACTATAAACTGCTGTCTTTTACTGCTTTTCTGCTAATTTACTACTTACTTTTTGTTCCCATCACATGGGTGGTGCTTTCACAATTCTACCACACACACCGGGTGTTAGCGTTCACTTTTTAGCGTTAACATATATATATATATATATATATATATATATATATATACACATACATTTACTTATGTATATGTGTATTTGCCATCATATTCCATCTGTTCACACTTATTTTTATACACATTTACCCATATTATATACATCTTGACTTATGTGTACTTATCTTATTTTTATTTTTCCACCATGAATCTTTTATATGCACATATCCATATATATATATATATATATATATCTTATATGTACTATTCTTACATATATACATACCTTTCATTTGCATGTGTTTGTTATCGTATACATACATCTTCATTTATACATATTTTCTTATTACATTTTTTTTCCATATACATTTTGTCATTATATATGTATATTCTCCTACTATACAAATTTTCATATATATTATTTCATAAGCGCATACATTCGTATAACCATATACCTATATATATTTTCAACCATCATATATGTTTATATATATATATATATATATATATATATGGATATTTTATCTTAATTTAAATAGGGAGTTTTCTATACACATTTCTAAAATATTTATCACGTCCAAGGATTTTATAATTAAATATCTAATATAGTTTTTAAACCAATTTATATATATCTAGATATTTTAATTATCAGAAATTTATTTGTTCGACTTATAAAAATCACCATTTCAATAATAAAATCAGTTAATCATCTAAGTATAGACGTTAGAAAAATCCGGGTCGTTACATATTAGATATATTATCAAATTTGTAAATTGCTTATTTAAAGGCGACTTTGATAATGTTGAATTGTATAATTTTAATATATGACGTATTATACATTAAATAAACGTGGAGATCTACAGATACAAATTGAAAGAAAATGTAAACAAATTCCCCCCTCAATTCATAGTTAATCGGATAGTGAGTAAAACATGGTGACTGAAGATTTAAGATTGTAATGGTTAAACCAATCGAACAGTTGGGACCGTGCATTTCCCTTTTTTTTTAAATTTACACATTTAAATACAACCTATATACAAAATATTGAAAGAAAAGTGCTAGGTAGGTGAGTTGTAAATAGTCTTTAATATCTACAACGTAAGTTGCACACCCGAAGTTATGTACTAATGCAGTGCATAACTACAACAATTGTGCACAACTACAGTTGCACAAGTGTCGTTATTAGTAGTGCATAGTGATAAAAGCTTTAGCGGTGAACTTGACGAATCTTATAGTTGTCTTCGTGGTGCTTGCACCATCAAAAAACACGGTGGTGGAGTTCGCTACTTAGATTTTGGGACAATGATGATTTTCCAATGGTTTTTTCTTTAGAATGGTGGAGAGAATAAGAATGATATATGGTAAGAAAGTAAGTAGAAAAAAAATAACGGTTTAACCAGGTAAAATGGACAGTTGAACCGCTAAAGCTTGGTCCTTGGTCAGAATTCAGGCCGGGATCTTCAGGCTGGGATGGCGCATCTTCAGGCCGGGATGGCGTTTAACCAGAAAAAAAATCACGGCGGATCTTCAGGCTAGGATGGTGCTTCGTTTTCCATTCTGAAAGCCTAGTCCTCGGTCAGAATTCCTAGCCCCATTCGTCCTGTGTTTTCGTTCATTTGAGATTCTCGTATTCCCCCCAAGGTCTCTCTACTGATGTGGCGTATCCTGCATGATGGGTTGCCACTGGACGAGAATCTCCAAAAGATCGGCATCCCCTCTGTTTCCCGTTGTAGATGCTGTAGCAATAGGGAAACAGAATCCTTGAACCATTTGTTTTTTGGTAGTTTTTCGGCCAGAGCGTGCTGGAATTACTTCGGGAACCTAGTTGGTGTTCGAGGTAATGCGAGATCTCCTTTTGAACTTCAGAGTTCCTGGTGGGCTGGGATCTCTGGAAAATCACTTCGGTCGATCGTGTTCCGCTTGATTCCTTGTCTCATCTGCTGGCACCTCTGGTGCGCACGGAATAAGGCTACCTTCGAGGGCACTCCTATGGATCCTCCGTCCATTATTCGACGTGTGAGGAATGATGTCTTCCTGGCTTTCCGTGGTAGACCTTACAGGGGACCCATGATCCACCGTTCTGGGCGGCTAGTGGGACTTCTTTCTATTTCCTGTTCTCCAACTTCCGTTAGACTGGGAGTTGGTTGAGTCCTTGCGGTCGGGTGTTGGCCTTCACCCATCGCTCCCCTTCCCTTCCCCACCTCTTTTCTTTTAATGTGGTTGCTAGTTTTCTTGTTCCAGGTGTCTTTGGTGTTTCTCTGGCCCGGATTTCTTTTTGACTGGCTTGTTTGGTGATTTCTGGTATTGCTTGTCTTGTGGGCATCCTGTTCTATAGGTGTCTCCTGTGCTCTTCTCTGGGTGTTTAGTGGTTTGATGTTTGGTTGGTTCTGGCAGTGTTTGGTTTCTTGGGTTGCGCGTTTTGGTTTTCTATCATCTAGTTCGAGCGACGATGCTTTCCTTCTGTTATGCTCGGTTAGAGTTTGAGTTGCTTGGGTTGGAGTTCCCCTTATCTGCTTCTTCCATTCTTTGTGGTTCTCTCCTTGGTTTTCAGAGGGCCCTTGCTTTCTCTTTGGTGTTCTCCTAGACTTTCTACTGTCACCACCATTGGGCGGTGGCCTTGCCGGAGCTCGATGGTGTTGTCAGTTGGACGGTATCTTTGGCTTCATCCGGGGTGGCTTCTTTCTATCAGTAGAGTTTGTGCTGGTTTTAGCGTGATTGTTTTGCTGCTCATACTGGGTTTTGCTGCTTTTTCCTGTTCTATTTGGCATGGTGTGCGATGGTAGCGTCTCGGGTGGACTGGCCTATACCTTTTCGGTTGTGGCGGGAGAGATGGTTCTGTGGGCTGTTTTTGTTTCTTTGCTCTTTTTGCTTGTTTTATCCAGGCTACTATGAGTCAGTGGGGTTTTATTTTTTCTCCTTCTTAACTTTGTGTCGGTATTATTTTTTGTCGTTGTCTTGTGAGGTATATGTTCTTCATATGCTTTGCCTTTTTATTTGTGAGCCTCCGGAGAAAGGCGTTCTTCTCCTATTTGCTATATATTTATTTTTCTTCTAAAAAAAAAGAACCGCTAGTTTTGAGGTCTAACCTTCAATTCGTGCACAACTAAGTCTAATTGAATTTCAGACCGCAGTGGTCTATGATTCATGTTTTTTTAAGGTCGGACCATGGTTTGGTCCGATTATGATATCGCTGTTCAATTATTAGGTCTGCTCATAGAAACTAACTGCAAAAATCATGGGGTTGATAAGTAGTCCTATCGTTCAACATCCTTGTATTAATTCCATGATTACACTTTTACTATGATGAATGGTGCCATCATTGCATCATTGGATTTTTTTATAGTAAGAGTGACGCTTTATTCAAACAGATCATTCATTTTCATATCTCAAAGGTTCAAATCCACGACCTCTAGAATTTATGTTTAGAGGACTACACCACTAAGCAGTTGAGTTAGCAGTCCTTGACAATTATAGAATATTTTTCTTTCATAACGCTCAATCATGAGCCCCGTCAACACCACATCATTTCTTCGTTCCTAATAAATATTTTCCATCATACAAAAAATATTTGATTTTCTATCGATTTGTTAATAATTAAGTTAACCATACTACGAAACATCTTATAGTTTACAGTATTAAAATACTTAATAATACGGTGAAACTCTTTATTGTGAACGTATGCAATCATACCACATTATTATCTCTTTTTTTCTTTTATTTACACATATCTTTCTCCATAATTTTATGATATATAACTTTATACCTGCAATCACTCCAAAAATCAAAGATCTTCAACTTTTGTCCCCGTACCAAAGGATCCACACAAAATAATTTAGTTGTCAGCAAAAAGTAATAATAATAGTTTACTATCAAAAAATTTTAAATTGCTTATTTAAAAGTGAATATGATGGTGTTGAATTGTATAATTCAAATATACGACATATTATATATTAAATCAAAGTGGAGATCAAGAGCTACACAATGAAAGAAACTGTAGACCAATCGAAGTGACAATTTGATATTTATGGCCAAAACAAATGTTGGTGTGTAAGTTAATGAAAGTGGTTGACTAAATTTACTGGTCGATCAGTGCCAAACTGCTATATTGGTTGATGGGTTTCACCAATCAACCAGTTTAATGGTGAAATGAGTTCAAGGTCAGGTTTTATTGTTTTTGACTTTCTGGGTTGGTGGGCATGATATTTGAAGGTTCCTACTTGCTATAAGATATTATATAACCATCTTCTCTCCTTCATTAATGGTGTTGTATGATAGCTACACCAAATTTAACTATGAAATTGTAAACTCTAATTCACTTATAGTCCAGATTTAAGGGCAATTAAACCGAGTGCCTTTTCTTTAGTTCTTTCTTCTCTCTCTGGCCAGACTATAGTTATTCGCCCTACTTTTATAAGATTTAATAAGATGTCTGTTAGTGGTATGTCTCTCTTATACTTGATGATAAAGAAGTAAAAGAAGTTGCTGGGTTTTCGTTGCCAACCCACGTTAAATCGTTTTGTTTTCTTTTTAATTCTAACTCTTTATTTTTATGTGTTATTTGGGTATTGCTTGAATCTTCCTTCAATCTAAAATTAGTGTTTAGTCCACATACTTTTGTGAATTTCCGCGTCAGTAGTGTAACATTCACTATGAATGACAAAGAGAATAAAAAAATCAATATGTTTGTTTATATAGGTTAAAACTTATATGTATGTATATTATGAAAATTATGTATTATTTGGCCTAAAACCATTATGGATGTAAGTAATATGTAAAAAAGAAGACATGCTATTATATGGCAAATTCCATCAAAAATTCCGCATACTTGATAACATTCTAGTAAAGTATGCAAATAGATGATATAACTTCATTCATATACAGCATAAAAGATTAGACTTACAAAGAGAATTTCATCATCCAACATCCTTTATTTCAATTGTTTCATAGAATTACGAATTAATGGAGTGCATCAAACAGTTACCCCCATGATCAACATTATTTTTAACAATTATTTTTGCAAACACATCTAATACGCATAATGCCTTTGCATCTTGCACTGTGAAAACCTAGAGGCTCGCATACATTTTGACATTCTTTATCATTTTGACACACCTTGGGTACCGTCCTGGTTTCCTTTGAGCAATCACGTTGTTTTTTAGCCCTTGCAATGATGTTCATGTCTGCTTTATTAGAACATTAAACCATACAATTATATATAATTGTTAAAACCGTATATTGTGTAGCAAAGACAATGTATATTAATACCTGTGGCAAGGAGAAAACAAAGTATAAGGACAGATAGTACTGCCATGCGCCTAGGGAAAGCCATTTTTTTTTTGCTGCTAATATTATAAAATAGTATAATAATTTAATTGTGTGCTATACACATAAAGTACAATAGAGACTTATATAGAGATGCCTGGGGGTTAGATTTGGCGTGTATATATACTGTCAACTGCAGTTTGAGATCTCTTGTGCACTGGATATGTTTATATTGTGCATGGATGTCTCTTTAGTCTATACTAGATGATGAACCTTCATTAATGCATTATATTTATTTCAAATCCGGGGTTTCCAGTTATAATTTTTAATGCATGAATCAGCATTGTAGATATTAACTGTGATTTCATGTATCCAGATATGAAATTTAACATGCGTATATTGCAGGATCTGGAAATTCAGCAGACGCCACCAATAGAGAGTTTAAAAAAAAGTAGATTATGGGCCTAGTGTGTGGTTTAAATTATGGGCCAAGTACGAGTGGTTCTTTGTCTCATTAAGATTTTGAAATAAAACTTTATAGTAGAGTATTGACACGTACACTGTACTAGATGATGAGCTTTATTAACACATTATATTTATTTTGAATCAGGGGTTTCCCGTTATAATTTTTAATGCATGAATCAACATTGTTGATATTTAGTGGTTTCATGTATTCAGATATGAAATTTTAACATGCGCAAGATTATTATGTTTCGATCTGAAAATTCTGCAGACGCCACCAAGAGAGAGTTGGAAAAAAGTAGAGTACATGGGCGTTCAGTTTAAATTATGGGCCAAATATAAAGGGTTCTTTGTCCCGGTAAGATTTTGAAAAATTTAGGGTAGAGTATTGGTAAAGACTCCATGCTATACATATCTTTACCCATTTGTGGCCATGTATGTACACACATGTATGTATGTATGTTTATATATATATATATATGTATTTATGTATGAATGTATGTATGTATATAACAAGACCGATGCTTAATTTAAGTAAAAACATTCAAATGGCCATACTACAAATGTTATATCACTAAAACAAAGGTGAACAATGACCATTTTAGTTTGTAACTTCATGATCTATATGTTTTCTTTTCTAATATCAAATCACGGTTTGTGAACAATAGGATGTTCAAAAATGCGGTCTTTTGCTAATGAATTTTGAAATTTTAGAATTTGGATTTTAATATACTAGATTTTGTAATATTATTGATTTTCTCGCACTTTTAGATAATTTGAAGAAAATAAAAATTTATAAAAAAAAATTAAACTAGATAATTGTTGGATTATAATACGTGAGGAATTATTTATTTTTCTTTGAAAAGTATTAATCTGATAAAAATTTAGAGTTTTAATATTTTCACTCTATGGATGATTGTTAATTATTTTGATTGATCAACAACTAAACTAAAATAGCGAAAATGATTTGAAAGTGTTACACTCGTTCTTTCCTGGAACTGCAACAAAGGACAAATATTGCACACATTAGGAAACGGGGGCAGGCCACAGTAGCCATATCCAAAACCAAACACATAAAGTGAACAGGGGCATAGAAAGCAGTACCGGACGTACTAAGGTAATCAAACTTACAAAGCTCACACTTTGATGCCTACAAGAACGGGTCTGCTCCAGCACATACCGAAGGCAACCTAGACAGACCCTCACGAGCCAAAAAAAGTGCTCCAAAGGGGTTGTATACGGGTCTACTCAGAACACGTTTCAACGCAAAACCAAGTTTACAGGCAAACAACATGTGTGAAGTTCGATCTTCCTCATCATCAGCCAAGACATACTGGTACATAGGGCAACTCGACTCATGAATAGCCTCAGGCACATTCCAAGCATATGCCAAGTCAACCCTCAAAACGGAATAAGGTAACGCTACTCCATTCCGATCCGACATCTTATTAAGTCAAACAAGGGTATCATAGATATCAGCAGAGCAATGCGATCTGAATGCCAAGTAATATTCACCACTACACTTCTACATATACTCCAACAGAAGCTTAAGAGTGGTCCCCTACTGTTCCTCTTAAGACAATTTTGCCGTTCCGAGAGAGGGGGGACCGACCCATACAGACTTGGACTTCCCTCATAATTTTTCAAGCATCCCGCTTTGAATTTTCAACGTCCCACCAATATCATGGTTTCCCGTCAAAAACCCATCATCAATTCAGGCAAAATGAATAAGCCTCGTAGATAGAAGACAAGTGGCAAAATTGAAAGGCGGAGATTGAAGAGAAAGGATCAAAGGCGATTGCAACAACCATCAAGGCACTTTTCATACTAAAAAAGGAAATATGAGAGGACGAAGAAGGTGATCTTTTCTTGGGATCTTCTTTTGGTGAATTTACTTCTCCTTCGAGGATCTTCTTTAAGAAAAACTTCTTCTCCTTCTATAAAAATAAATCAGATATTGTATGTCAGTGAGGCCATTATAATCATTTTTGTACAAAAACAACTAAGAAATAGTGGAATATTGCGTGGACATGGGATTAACAATAATCTAAACCACGTAAAAATCTCTGCGTCGTTTACTTTCGTTGTTCTACTATCCAATTTCGCTTTCCTGTTTGATTGCAAACCATTTCGACATTTTTAAAAATAGTTGAAGTGCAACTACTCGACTATGTAAGCATTCAGCAACACAATCGTTTCTCAAAGGTGAATTTAGCATACATTAAATTTGTCGATTCCAATTCATGAAAGCAATTAGTCACTGGGTAGCTCCATGATCCAGTTGAGTGTGGGAAAGCCAAAATACTTCACCAACATTTTTGGTGCTAGAAGGAGGGCTACCTCTTCTAGCAACTCATCTTTCTAAAACATCACATCTCTATCTCAAGCTCTAACCAAGCTAAGTTCCATCAGCTCCACCCTACAAAAGCTTACTTGCTCAATACCAAATATTATGACTGGGCAAAGTCTTCCAAACCAGTCGGATAACAAAAAGTAAAATCATAAACGCTCTAAAAAGTTAAATACACCTTCATAGTTCACCGCCAATATCCGTTGATTAAGCCTAATGCAAGGTCGGTAGTAAAAAAAAGGCACTCTCAACACTGAGAATGGTGATACTGGCCTTGCACACTTGAACTTGCATCAACATGAGTCCTGCTTTTCAGCCATGCGCTAGACAGGATGAAAAGCTACCCTGATCCGGTATGAGTATTTATGTAATTAACAATTATAGAAAGACTAGTCGTAGGGATATTAGACTACCTGAACCAGTATAAAAATCATTATGTTAGTTAATTCGACATACCATGCTGGACGTATGGATATTAGACGGTCGGAACCAGTAAAAAAAACCATACACATGCGATAATGGGTTGTATATACATATCTGACCTCTTAGTCAAATCTTCTTTTACTCTACATAGCTCACCGCCGTCGTTAAGAGGTAAAGTTCCATCTACGAGCGACAAAGACAATCTTAGAAATGAGAATGGTGATACTAGAGAAGAATTCGGCCAAGCATACAGATAGGGACATTAAACCCCCAAACAGGGGCAGGTAATAACAAATATACAGCCAAGCATGCGGTTAAGGACATTACACCCCCAAACAGGGGCAGGTAATAACAAATATACAGCCAAGCATGCGGTTAAGGACATTACACCCCCAAACAGGGGGCAGGTCATAACAAATATATGGCCAAGCATACGGCTAAGGACATTACACCTCCAAACAATGGACATGTAATAAAAAATATATGGCTAAGCATACGGCTGAAGATATTATGCCCCCAAACGAGGGGCGGGTCATAACAAATATACGGCCAAACATATGGCTAAGGATATTACGCGCCCAAATAGGGGAGAGGTTATAACAAGTATACGACTAAGCATACAGCTAGGGACAATACACCCCTAAACAAGGGAAAACTCATTACAAATATACGGCCAAGCATATGGCTAAGGACATTACGCCCCCAAACAGGGGGCAAGTCATAAAAAAATATACGACCAAGCATACGGTTAAGGACATTACACCTCTAAATAGGGGACAGATCATAACAAATATATGGCCAAGTATACGGCTAAGGACATTACACCCCCAAACAAGGGGCATGTCATAACAAATATACGGCCAAACATGTGGCTAGGGACATTACGCCCCCAAATAAAGGGCAGGTTGTGTTCAACTCATAATCAGACCAGAGCGCTATGCCCTCAAACGAAGGGTGGCAGGTCACATCGCATATATGGTCAGGCTAACATTGGATATTACACCTAGGCAAAAGGGTCAAGTCACGGCAATGAGCAAGAAGACACTGCGGGCAATAAAGGTCATGATCAAGGGATGTGTGCTATTTCGGGAGCACGTCCTAAACTTGGCAGGAGAGCACAAAATATGGAATGTACTAAAAGGCTATCAGTCAGGCCTTCCAGATTCTCATCAGCCTCTGCCCCTTCTTCTAAGAAGGGTACCCAGAATGGTTTGGGTCAGCATTCCCTTCCCTTACCTCTTCTACATTCCACCTATCCTAGAAAAATGCAGAGATCGAATCCACCACGAACTTTTTCTTTAGAAAGTCGGGTTTAACTTCTACCCCAAATGCAAGTTTGGTCGAAGTAAAGAAACTATAAGTCACATAGAAAGTGACGTTATTAAGTTCTTTCTTTGATTGATCCAATTCTTCCTTCACTGCCTTTAGCTCTATCTCAACCTTAGCCATCACTTCATCCTTCTCTCTCAACTCATGCTCCTTCGAAGCCCGAGCAACCTCGACAGCTTTAGTTTCCCTCTCAGCCTGCTTAACTTTCTCACGAAGCAATCTAGCCTCCTCATCGGCCTTGATCTTAGCAAAGGCCTCCACCGCTTTCTTAGAATTAGCTAAAGCAAGGCCAACCTCAAGTTTGGCTATCTAGTTTGAAAGCAAGGGTTGTAGACTTTCTGATTCATGCGCCTTCACTATCAAGGCCACCTGCTACAATAAATGTGATTTTCGAACAATGTAAGTAACAAACTGGCAATAAGAAAAAGAAAAAGGGAGGAGGGGAGGTCACTCACATAAGACCTAAGCTTCTCGAATTCAGAAAGAATCGTAGGGGGAGACATGTCGAAAGTCGGGTCAGAAAGGAGAAGGGAGGAACTTGAGCGACTCTTCCTACTTTTTCCATTAAAGAAGACATGGAAATTTCAGATGTGTTCAAGCTACTCGTAGAAGGAGCAAGATCACTCTACGAAGAAGAGGGAGTAAACCCAACCGGTGTGGAGGTCGAAGGAGGGAGGATACTTAAATCAGGAAGAAGTGGAATATCTAATGGGGGAGGAATAGTCAATTTTTTGGAATAAGGGAATCACCCGACCCTCCATGCGGTCTCTTCAAAACCATCTTCCTGTTGTTCTCCTCTAGAGACCTACGAATCTCGGCTGCAGCATCATCATCCATATTATCTAAAAAGGAAGAAAAATGACAAAATTAGAATCACAAGTATGACGATTCCTAAAATATGTTGCAAGCAACTTATACCCCCAGATCCAGTTGGGGAAGGAGTAGGCTTGAATGTGTTACAAGAAAGTAGATGACTAGGGTGCAATAAACCACAATCCTTCAGCTTTGACTCAATAAATAACAACTTTTATTTTTTTGGCCTCCACTGACCATCTCAAAATCTGCTGCCTATGGGACTTATATAATTGCTCAATCTCCTCTAAAGAGATGGTATAGATAGAATAATGATGAGAGAAAGAAGGAAATTTATCAAAGTTCGAAATAATGAAATAAAATTTAACCTGTGACTTATTTTATGGGCTATATCGTTTGGACCCCACTACATATAAAATTTACCAAAAAAGGATATTTATTGTAGTTCAAAATAATGAACCAAGTTACAAAACATTTAATGGGCTATATCATTTGAATCCTACTACATATAACTAAACTTATTTTTTCACTCTCTTTTCGCTCCTGGGGACTTTGATCAATATAGTTAGTATGACTTATGGTTGCTTTTTCATTAAATATTAAACATCATATTTTGATCGAGGTTCATCATACATTATCACTTTCTCATTATGCTAATTTGATATTTATACTTTTGATATAAAGAAAAGAGGGAGAGAGCGGTTAAGATTTGGTGACAATATGAATTCATTGTTAATATTGAAAGAAATATTATTGGTTTAATATTTTATTCTAGAACACATATGCCATATATTTAGGGATAGCATATCAATATGGGGAGCATGTTATACATATTGAAACAATTGTGCTATGATTTTGATCTTATGATATCGAGTACACACTCAACACATTTACACCCGTCAAATCTTTACATCTTGTTTCTTATCATCAAAGGAGATTGTGGAGTATACTCTTGTTTGATGATAACAAATATATATTTATATTTAATTTTGTTTTTAGAGTGCATTGCAATTTAAAAATCATTAAAGCATAATTTTGTTTCTAATTAAATTGTCATCCACTATATTTCATATGCCTGATTTACGCACATTACATTTCAAACACATATTTTTTTATTTGTAAAAGAATATATATTTATTATTGTTATCAAAAAGGAAATATTATTAGATACTGTAGTTAATTTCCTTTTATTGATAATAATAAATATATGTTATATCTAATAATATGTTTGTCTAGAGTTGTATATTTACAGGTTTTTGTTATAAATATTGTTTGCGGAGAAGTTTCCTTTCAGTACAATAAAAGGTTGCCTATTCGAAGAAAACGAAATAAATAAGGACCTATGGGAGGAAATATTTTAGTACGCAATCAAAGAATATATATACAAAGAAAGTGAAATAAATACAAATCAGAAGCAATGAAAGATACACACAATCAAAGGCAATATATATGAAGAAAGGGAAATAAATAAAGAATGGAAGCAAAGAATTGTATACACAATCAAACGATATATTTTGAAAGGTACAACATAGTTTATTTCCTATCAATTTTGTATACAGGAAAACAAACTATCTCACAAATTAAATCCTTCTTCATATATCCTCATATATATTAGTTTCCCCATTATATATAGATTTTATTTTGTATATAGGGAAACAAACTATCTCCCAAATCAGTTCCTTCTCCATGTATCCTCACACATATTTGTTTCCACATATACACATCCCCTGCATGAGCCTATATAAACACACATTACAACAAAAGAAAAGATCATCGAATTAGACAACAAATAGAATTCTCTCTCTTCATGTCTACTCTCATTATCCAATCAAAGTTTGTGCATCAATTCCTTTTTCAACACACCCACTCTCCTATCATTTTCAGCACATCATCATTCACTCAAAAACATCCCCTCAACTTCAACTAGGCGTGCACGAGTTTCAACAACAAAGCAAGGCATACAAATGTCGATGCAAATAGGATTCAAGCAAATCAAAGATAGCATCGAACTTTCTGGCATCGAATTTGAAGAAGAAATAAAAGGCGTTGAATTATGAAGGGGAATATGTCACGTGCGACATAAATAGGGGAGATTTTTTTGTTTTTTTTTTGTCATTTTTTTTTGTATTTCCTTTTTAACTTTTTTCTATTTGAGCTACACTGTAGTTTGAGGATTTTGATATTAGGGGATTAAGTTAAGGTAGAGTTATCAGGTATAGAGTTAGAATATTTGTTAGCAATGTCTGCAAGTTTAATGTTTGTAAGCGTTTAAATATTTAACTCTAATAATAGCTTTGGAGGCAACAGTAGGCATTAGGCCGAAACTGTGTATATCTTGTGTTCCTTATTTTCTGCATTTACATTTCTGCACTCTATCTATATATTATACGTAACCATGTCGAATAATTTTAAATACTCTATTCAACCCCTATAAGATATATTAATCGATCATACAGCTCTTACTTTACACGTTCCACGAATGGTTGTTTGAGTCAAGTGGCAACATGTAAAACTTGCTCGTGAGGGATGTTACTGTGCCACCCCAACACTACAACAGAAAAGGCCTTTTATTGCATTGGAAAAACGCTACCAAAGCTTTTAGTAGCATTTCGATAAACCCCGCGATACGACATGCAACTAAAAGTCTGAAACTTTTGTAGCGTTGTAGAAAACGCTACCAAAACCTGACCTATTGTAAGGTTTTAGAAACGCTACAAAAAGTTTCATACTTTTAGTAGCATGTCATATCGTAGTGTTTACTAAAACGCTACTAAAATTTTTGTTAGCATTTTTTCAACGCTACAAAAGTCATATCGCATCTATTTACATTTATTTTAGGAACGTTTTAAAAACGCTACTAAGAGTTATTAACTATTTTGTAGCATACTGTACACGCTACTATTTCATGTTAATGGCTTGTACCATTTCCAGGCATCACTCACATAATAGTTTTATTACAACCATCAATCATTAACATAATCGTCGTATCCAAACAATAAATCAATCAATCACATAATCATCTATTCAAACAATTAAAAAATTGTAACGACCCGTATTTTTAACTATTTTAAATTATGAAATTTGATATAATTATTGAATAAAAATGGTTAAAAAATAAAAATTTAATGAATTATTAGTGTAGCTATTGAATATGAACTTGAATAAAAATTTGAAATAATAAATTCCGAAGATTTAGGCAATAACAACTATTGAAGTGAAAATTATATTTATTGAATGCGTTTGTAATCGATGTTTATAATTAGAAGATGAATGTTGAATTATTTAGATGATAATAAAATAATTGTTAATAAATGATGATTTATTGAAAATTAAAATGTTTAAATTTAATATTGGAATTATTTAAATAACTGAATCTTGAATTAATGTGAATGAAAATTATATCAGAAATTGATTTAAGTTTTATTTAAATACGAATGAAGATTGTTAACATTTAAAATTGGGTTTAAAAGTGAATAATTAAAAATTGAAAATTTTATATTATTATTGATGAGTAAAAATAGCCATTTTGGCCACTGTCTTGGATTTCGACGAAACCAGTTCCATTGGATCCATAATAGTGTAATATTACCGTATTTCAAATTTCATAGCGTTTGGAGTTATCGTTTGGTCGTTCAGGATAAAACGCGTTGAAATTAATATCGAAGATTCAATATAATAATTGGGTCAAAAAAGCTGTCTTCTCCATACGATCGAATTGGGATTCAAAACTTGTTCCATTGCGTTCGTGATAGGGGTATAACATTATGAACGCCTAATGGTACGTCTCGATCGGAAGTCAGGATAAATACCTAGATATTTTGGAATTTTTAATAACATATTTCGATTGATGTGATTGCACGGCCTTTTCTGAAAGTGTGTGTGGATCGGCAGATATGGAATATATATTAAACTAAGTGCGGAAGCAGTTAATAGCAGTAAATAAGAGTAAGTACACCAGGAATTTTTATACTGGTTTGAACTCCCGTTCTACGTCCAGTCCCAGACTAACTTCTGGATTTCATTAACAATACCCTCACTTAACCCGGAGGAATAGGTCTGAGCAGCAGAACAGACACCTGAGCAACAGAACAGGATTTTTGCCTCAGCAGCCGAAGAGGACTTTCCCTTGCCTGAGCAGCAGAACAGGACTTACCAGAATATAAAAGTAGTTGACACAATGTGTTCTTGATAACACTGATTTGTCTTTAAGATTACAAACTTCCTATAATCAATTCCTCAAGTATATAAAGAGTATGTGAAGATTTGAAAGGAAGAATATTGCTAAGAATCAAAGTATATGAAATATAATTCAAAGATTCAAAGCAATGAAGAGTATGAATGCACTAGAATAATCACAAGAGAGAATAGAAAGAATTAGAATCAGAATTGGTGATTGTGAAGTGTGTGAGAACCCCTATATATAGTTTTCAAAGAGATGCAACTCTTAGTGAAGAGTTTCAGCCAAGAGAGGCATCTTTTCACGAAGTGCAACTCTTCATGGAAGAAGATGTCCATTCCAAATTTTGACAGTTGAAGCCCGGTCAGTCGACTGGTCGATTCCGGTCAGTCGACTGAATTTGAAAGATTTAAAAAAAAATTATGCACACTCAGTCGACTGGCTATGCGTATATTGCACAGTGAACTTTGTTTTTAAAGAACCATAGAACACTAAACCTTGAGGATTGATTTTAACATATGTCTAAGACTCAACACATATAATAATTACTTTAAGCATAGAGTTGAAGTCTTGATCCTCTGATGTCTTCTTTTTGTCATGTATGAGTGCATATTCTTCTTTAGCTTCTGAACCGTTTTGTCATGAATCAAAACTGGTGATTCAACATTTTCCTTTCAATTCAAGTCGCACCAATCAGCCACCCTACTTGTACATTCATCCACCCAACTCTACAGTATCTCCCTCCTTTATATAATAGTCCAGGCTTCCCATTTCAAAAAAAAGACAAAAATAAGAGAGTAAAATTCCAAAATCAATACCTATGAATTACTCATCTGAAAACCATGAAAATATGTATTTAAGCTCGTTCGTGTTGCGCTTCAATCCAAGGGCATTTTCGTGTTGTTCGATCGAGTTGGGGGGATGGTGTGATTTTCCCGACCGTGTTCTGTAGCAGCTTTAAGCTAGGGCTCGATTTTTCTTGGCCGTTGATCGACTATTGAGGATACGAGTTGATTCGATGGGTTTCTCGAGCTGTTTAGCAACTCCGTGCCAAGTCGTGTGCAACTTGATGGTGGTTTGGAGCCCGCGACATCCTGTAGCCGAAGGGAGTTTGGTGGGGTCGCATTTTGATTGGAGCAAGTATAGGCGAAGTGGATGGGTAGGGAGTGACGAGCGAGGCGAGTGGGATTCGATGGTGGTGGTGGGTTGGCCATAGGTAGTCGATTGGGACGTGTCAATGACACGAGAAGACCATGCACAAGTTTTTGGCTACAGGAGAAAGAAGAAAAGGGGAAGAAGAAGCAGGAGGCGGGCTGGGTCTGGAAGCTTTATGGGTAATGGGATTTTATATAAAAAAAATATATATATAAGAAAATAATTTGTGTTTAAATTTAATTATATTTTATCGATGAGCTAAAAAAATTAATAACTCTTCCATACGAGGTTGGTTTGGCGTGTGGATTTTTGCATTGGAATCGTATCAATGTCATCTACGCTATAGACTTAAATTGGTTGCAATTTGCTCCATTCGAATTTTCAGATTCGAATGAAGGTGAGTGTTTTATAACGCTCACAACATACTAAAATATTTTTATGCAAGTTAAATTCAAAATTATGAAGTGATATAAATTTATTGATCATTGTTTGATAAATTTAATTGTCATTTGAATTAATTGTTAAAAATTAAAATTGACAGTTAAATTTGAAATTGAAATTAATTGCCAGTAAAATACCTGATATTGACAACTATGGATTTGTTGTGAATTATTGGACGATTTGGATGTTGATTGTGATGGATGCTATTGATTGATGTTTTGGATGGTTTGGATGCTTATTTATTTTGATATATCCTGTTATCATCCTGTATATTATTTACAGTATATAAAACTATAAATTGAATTACTTTGAATAAATTAAGAAATAGGTTGAAATGATATATACCTATGACACGGTGATTTGGGTTGAAATGATATATATCCATCCCTAAAATTAAATTGAAATAACTGATCACTTGGCCATAGGATAAAAAATTATATACGAACACCAGATTGGTTAAATTAAATGATTTTTATTTTTTTTATTTGAAATTTATTTAAATGATTTGATTTTAAGAAAATAAAAATCGAATTTATGGAAATCGAACTATTTCGAAATTGAGCTTGGGATTGAATTATATTTGGGGATTCAGATTTCAATTTGGGTATTGAATAAGTGTTTCGAATCGATGTTTTGAAAATCGAACTCGAAATTGATAAAAATCGAAATGATTCAAAATTTGAAATTGAAAGTATTTTGGAATTGTAATTGAAATTATTTTGAAATTGGAATTGAAATTAATTTGAAATTGACATCGAAATTAATTTGGAATCGAAGTAAAATTCGACTTGAACTATGAATTGAATCGATTATTTCGAAATGGAAATTTAAAAGTGATTTGAATTGGAAAATTTGGAAATTAAATCAGTTTGACTTTGAATCTATTTTCAAATAAATTATTTTGATATAAACTATTTAAATCTATCTTTTTAAATATTTAAATTATTTTGGATTTTCCAAACCGTTTTGCTATATAAACCATTTTAATACTTAAACTATTTTATATTAAACTATTTTAACCGTTTAAACTATTTTTAACTATTTTAACCACTTAAACTATTTTAATCATTTAAACAATCTAAATTTTCAAACTATTTTTCTACAATTCAAACTGGTAAAAAGGGTGGAGTGTTTATATTTAGATCTCGAATTTAAATACGATTTGGATTAAAACGAAGTTATAACCCTAAATTGAAATTCGAAACAATTTTGGTAACGAAATCAAGATATTAAGGCGGAAATGATTTTGAAATGAAATGGTACATTTTGAGTAAATATGATGATTTTGAAATGGATTTGATTTTGAAGCGAATATGATATTTTGATATCAAGTATGAACTGTTTTCGAAATGTAAAAGTACCAACCGGTGTGTAAAACGCGTTTGGTTGTTAAAGAGACCGGGGCCGGATATGGGCATACTCTCTGTCGATACCAGAACCACTTTAACAACTGTGTACATGGAATGATGGTCCAGAACGAAGTGGTTGGATTTGGCGTACGTTTGCTGGATTTGAAGAAAGAGAACGACGATGGAATGGCCTGACACTTGTGTCAATTTGAAATGACTAAAATAGGAGCCGTACCGGTCAAGCGGGCTAGCTACCCCAAGCGGACACACTTATTCGTATTATTATCATTTATATTGTGATTGATTGGTGTGCACCCTCGGATTTTGGGAGTGTTGGACGCGGTGGGCGATCATGGTTATGATGCGTTACCACCAGCCGGTAAGGGTAAACTAGTAGTATCCTACCTTGGGCATTGCCTCACGTGCCTTGTCATACTTTTATCTCTATACGAGACTACTACGATTTTGGTTTAGTGTTGTCGTATCACGGCGCATCCCTATCCACCGACGGTTTACTGGTGTTTTATATGAAAACTATACGACATGCTTAAAAACGCATTAAGGGGGATCAATGTAAAGCCTTAACAGTAAGAAAAATATTTATTTTACCGATTAGACATTATATATATAGTGTATTCTACTATATATAAATATTTTGATGGATCCTTAAGAGATGGAAAATCCCGCAACATCTCTTGAGTTATTGCACACACGTTATTCACTGGATAGGAGATGTGAAACCCGTAAACATCTCTAACACCATGGCACTCATGTTATATGCTATATCGATTTGACTCACATAAGAATATTTTAGTCCTGACTCGAGTGTTTTTTGTTTTCATTACGCTCGGGTCAGTCCTGATTTTTTCAGCTTATTGAAGATTTATTCTAGAGGACGAAGATGAAGATTTGGTATATTATTACTATTAGTATTCCTGCATCATGTTGTCTGCTACATTATTTATTTATCCATGATGTATGTATATAACTCTAATAAATGTTGTATAGATTATAATCAAATGTATAGTACAAACAGCTTCATGAATTGTTTATTTGATTATTATATTTTATCGACCCACTACGAGATTCTGTGTTTTTTTCTTCTTCTTTTCTTATTTTTTTTAATTAAACCCATTGATTATCTATGTTCCGGATTGCTTAAGTCAGACATGTGTGGATTATTGTCGATTTATACCTTCCGAAATGTGGGTCGTCATTGTTGGTATCAGTGCTTTTGTAACGACCCGTAAATTTTAATGGTTTTAATAACGTAATTAAACTGAATTTTGTGAAATTTTAAATAATTGAATTTAGAAATGAAAATGTAATATTTGGAATACGTCTATATAAACATAGCAAATGGTAAATTTTCATCTCATAATATGGAAGTTTATTTTCTTGTGTACTTTTATTTAAATTTAAATCAGTTAATAATTGATGATAATAAAATATTTTCGAAACCTGAATATTTTT
The DNA here is from genome assembly GCA_030737815.1 of Allium fistulosum. Taxonomy (NCBI): domain Eukaryota; kingdom Viridiplantae; phylum Streptophyta; class Magnoliopsida; order Asparagales; family Amaryllidaceae; genus Allium; species Allium fistulosum. The sequence continues at coordinate 614,347,873 of CM060902.1, forward strand.
ATATAATAAATTTGTAAATCATCTTCTGAGTGAGACGTCATATTTCGTTTCGTCAAATTTGAACTGCTATTGTTCCATTTGTCTTATTTTCGGCGTTTTAGCAGCATTTTTGGTACCGATTATCGACTTTTGGTAGGATGATCGTATCGCTGATATCTGTATACCATTTTGATCATCTCTTCGTGCTGATCTCCATAGTATATTCATTTCTATATTTGGAGGTCTGGTATGCAACGGTAACGATGAAATAGTTCACCGTTGCGGTACCACATTTTTGACTTTATACTTTCCTTTTGCTTTTCAAATCTGAAACGTGCTGTCCAAACAAGCAGTAAATTGTTTTAATAACTTCAGCTGAATCCAAGGGGTGACCGTTGCTCTTACCTTTTTGTTTTTGCTTACCTGCAAATCCCTCTTCCTGTTGTATTAAAATCCACCCACGTTGGCCTTCCACGTCAAGTCTCTTCTCTTTCCTCTCCAAATTGTTATATAATACAATGTTATTCGTTTCTCTTCCATTTTCTGTAACCTATTCACTTTACCTTTGCCATTCTTTTTTAAAAAAATTATATAATTTTTTTTATTATAATTCGTATATTAACCTCGGCAAGCCCCTCCAGCTCACACGTTTCCAGATCTGCCTCATCGTTCCCCTCATCACCCGTGTGCCTGCAACCACCTCGTACCCTCCATCAAAGCCTCGCCGCCTCGACTCCCATAACCGAACCCCTTCCTGCAACTTTACCTTTGCCATGTGACTCTCCTCTTCCTGGCCGAGTCTTCGATCCGCCACCGCTGGTTTGACCTCCTCAGCCCACAAAAAACGCCCCTCTACCGAACCCCACTCCACCATCAACCCGTGCGCAGCCAGGTATTCCACTCTTTTGCCGAGCACTTCTCTCTTCCTTCCTTTTGAATCTGGACATATAATAGTGTAAGTTTATTTTGGACGTATGCATATATATATAGTTATATCTAATATATGTTGTAATATATATACTTATATATATATATGTGTGTGTGTGTGTGTGTTGGTAGATATAAAGTGTATGCAAGTAGTACATAGTACAAATGATCTGTTGGGTTTATTGTATATGTCTATAATAGTTTTATATGTATATAAGATCTGTTTATATGTAAAAGCTATATAAGTTTGTATAATTTGTTATATATATAGCTATATAATAGTTTACATATTTATGAACTGTTGGGGTTTTATCTATAAGTTTATAAGTTTAGTTTTATATAAATATCTAAGTATATATTGTTGTGAGCAAACCTGCATATAAGTTGAGTGATCTGCATATAGTATGTATTATAAAGTCAATGTTTTCTCTATCGAAAAAATAAAAAAATAATAATAAAATAAAATATTTTTCTCATATAATATATATATGAGTTACAGGTCAGTTTATATATTGGTTAAATATATATATCTGTGTGTGTGTACAATAACTATATGTTTACAGTAAAATTGATGTGTTTAAAAATATATGGGTTTGGTTTCAAATATATATATATATATATAGATTTAATCTTATATGTTTTTAAATTTAATATTGGTTTGAAATTGATGTATATAGATTTTATATTAAATATATATTTAAAAAAAATTGGTTTTAGAGAAAAATTATAACGTATATTTTATTCAGCTTATATCAAGCAAATTTGATTTGTTCTCATCAATCCCTATTTATCAGCTTTGTTCGTCAAATTCGTACCAATCTTGCTTCGCTTTGGAATTCGTGCTTGGATTCGTAACTCATTTCATTTTCGAATCTCTCTAGCCTCTGTAACAGCCCGAAATTTTCAATCACGAAAATTCCAGATAGTTAGGAAAAGAAGAAAGAGATAGAAGAAGAAGAAACAGAAACACGACACTGATTCGCACAAAACGCAGCGGATCAAAATATAATATCAAATAATAACAGTTTACAAAAGAATACCTGTATCTGTCTATTATATTTTTACATCAGAGTTACACTCATACACAAACACGGGACATATACAAATTGCATGTCTCAAATAAACAGAAATAATATCACAACGGAAACACTCCATACGTTCCTGCCATCCAGCTCGTCTCCTGAGCTCCAGAACGTCCTTACCTGAAAATCTGTAATACTCGGTCTGACCCGAGCATTACATCAAAGTAACACCCGGGTCAGGCTGGAAACCAGCGTGAGTAAACCCATAATATGAAATACCAAGCTATATAGCTTAAGTGAATTACCAGAGTAACTCGTACTTTTCTACGAGTTCTAATCTTATTTAAGTCAAATATTTATCAGCTTTGTTCGTCAAATTCGTGCCAATCTTTCTTTGCTTTGGAATTCGTGCTTGGATTCGTAACTCATTTCATTTTCAAATCTCTCTAGCCTCGAAAGGTGAGAAATCACTCACGATTAACATTCTTATACTTATTAAATTTGATTTCAATTGAAACGATAATAGAAATATGCTGCTAAATTGAAGTGTTAATTATATAATTGTTGTATATGATATCCTATTATCTGTATCTGCTCACCTATGAGATATGACACCATATCATGTTGTTTATATTTTATTTATCACTGAGGTTATATGCCTGTTGTTGATATGTTATATTATTATCATAACCGTTCTCACTCTGCAAGTTCCCTGTTAGTTAGAATTCTCTATAGGTTGAAATGATACATACCCGAACGATTTTGTAGAATAGGGGAAAATCGTTATGGGTTGAAATGATAAACCCAAGTGATTTTCATTGATTTTAAATTTTGGGATTGCGGGGTGAAATGATATATCTCCGTAGATATTTAAATTGCGGATTGAAATGATAAATATCCGTATCACTTGACCCTAGGATAGAAAATTATATACGGACACCGTTGGTCTATATTTTTGAAAATGATTTCCAAAGTTCGAAAGGAAACATGTGGGTTTTATTAAATATTGATTTTTTAAAATTTATAAGTTAGCTTTGAAAATATAATTTTTAAGATTTTTCTTATAATTTTACTATTTTAAAATAAAAAATAAAAAAAATTAATACAAAATAAATTTAATAATAAGATTTAATTTAATAAAATATGTGAAAGTAATTATTCAAGTTTATATTAATATTTTTTTTAAATATAGATTTTTATAACTTTAATAATAAAGGTTGGGAAGATAAATTAATGTTGACTTGGAATTTGAAGTGGAAAAAACTTTGAATTTAAATAAGAATTTATTAGGACTTATTGATTTTGAGATTTTGGGAAAAATATGATTTATAACGTGATTTGATAAAAAGTGATTAAATGAATATTCTCAACTTCAAATAAAGTTGAGATTTGATATTTAATATGGATTAAAATTTATAATTGGGATTCAAACAAATTGTTATTAAAATGATTAAGTGAATATTGTTCAATTTGAATAAATTAAAGATAAATGTTGAAATATAAATGGAATTTATATCCTAAATGTTTGAATATATAAACTTGAATCTTTAAACTTTAAATTTGAAATGGTTAAACTAGAATTGATTTAGACTGATTTTTTGGAATTTAAAATGATTTAAATCGATTTGTGAAATTAGAGGAAACTAATTTTATATATAAACTATTTTAATATATAAATTATTTTAATATATAAACTATTTTAATATATAAAGTATTTTAATTTATAACTATTTATTTTATGTACTATTTTCAATATCTAAACTAGTTAAGTTCAAAGTGTTATGATTTCAAAAGTGTTATGATTTCAAAAGTGCTATGGTTTCAAATGTGTTATAATTTTGAAAAGTGTTACGATTCTGAAAATGAATATTATTTAAATTAAATAATGATATTGAATTGATATGGTTTGAAATGAATATGATATTTTGATATAAAGTATGAATTATTTGAAATGAAATGACCACGGTGTGAAATAAGCGTTTGGTTGTTAAAGAGACCGGGATCAGATATCACCATACTCTCTGCCAATACCGAAAACCACTTTAACAACTATGTACGTGGTGGAGATTCCAGAATGAAGTAGGATAGTTTGGTGACGATTCTATATGGTATTTACGTAGCCCTGACTCCCGTGAGTCAGCTTGATGCAGCTAACATAGGAGCCACGCTGAGCCAAGTGAGGTCATTCCTCCTATCGGACACATTTCTTCGATACCATTATATTGCTTTGTGATTTGATCGGGTGCACCTTTGATTTGGGAGTGTGTCACGAGGTGGGCGGTAGTAGCTGCTATGCGTTACCCCCAGTCCGGATACGCAAACGGTATATCTACCCTAGCATTGCCTCGTGTGCCTTGTCATATGCACTATCGCGCCTTCTACGAATTTGGTTTGTATCATACCTATGGAGTGCCCTCTAATAGCCCTCCAGTTTACGGAGGAATTACGATACTGTATAGACTATGGGAATATATAAAAATGTGTTAAGGGGGATATGTGTAACCCCTTAACGCTATTTTAATAGTTTACTTTACTATAGACATATTATAATAGCGTATATTACTACATAGTAGATAGTTCCACGGATCCTTAGAGGATGGAAATCCCAAACATCCTTTAAGTTACTAGTATTTCAGTTGACATTTCACTTGAGTTGAATTTATTAATATAAGAATGTTAATCCTAACTCGAGTATTTTGTGTTTTGCTTTACGCTCGGGTCAGACTAAGTGTCGCAGCATTTGAGACTCACCATTGGAGTTGGAGCTTAACTTGGAGATCCATCTATATCTATCCAGCTTTCAGCTAGCCAGTTGCCTTGTTCAGACTTCTCATCTGTTTGTATTCGAGACTACATTGTATTGGAGATATTCTGTTGTATTTTATTTCAAACTCTGTTGTTTTTATATAGTAGCTTCATGAACTATTATTTATCTATTCCGCTGGTTATTATTGTATCTTACTCTGTGTCTACAATTCTGTGATTGATTTATTTACTGTATATACTGAGTTTTGCTAGATATAAATTAACAATCTGATATTTTGAGCAATTCAAGTCCGACATGTGTGGATGCGAATGGTTCGAAATAGCGGGTCGTTACAGCTTTAGTTTAGCGATAACCTTGGCTTTGAGGGGTAACTCATTAGTGATAGATTCATTAGCACCCTAGAATGAGTTTGAGTGTATTAATATATATGAGCGCGTATTTGTTAGTGAATATAAAAAAATTGTTTTATATTATTTGGTTGATTTGTTGAATGGCTTATAGATTCTGGTCAACACGAGTAATTAACGTTATTGATAGGGATCTCTAAACACTTGAACAGAACAATTCGACATAGTATTGTTTTGAAATTGGGTAAATGAAATAATTTTACCCTGATTATATTTTGTATATAAAGGAATAATTTTCAGAAATTATTATGGTATATATAGTGTGAATTGGTTGTTAGAAATGATAATATTGATCATTATCGTTTATTGTTTGACTAGTCAATATTCCTAAACTATTAGCTATTATATGAGTATAAGAAAATGAAATTGTACAAATGTGATTTATAAAATATAATTTGCAAGTAAAATGAATATAAAATTGAGAATTTGAGAAATTTAAATTTTGGTGTTTCTGAAAATGGTTTTCAAGGTTTGGAAAATAATATCAGTTTTGTTTAAAAGTATATACAAATACAAATTGTTTTCAAATAAATTTTAAAAGGAATGAATTCAGTACTCCCCTCTTCTGTTGCTGGAAAATAATTTCGATGATGACTGCGCAGTATCATCGACATTCATTTTCGAGTCTCAAAGTGGGGGAGACTTCTGAGAAGCTTTTCTACGAAATTGTTTTGATAAATGGATTTTGGTTTAAACTCTAGAAGTATGATTTGATATATAAGATATAAGTACACATACTTATTTCAAATAATTTGAAATGAACCTTGTATTTAAATTTTTTTAGTTCTATTAATTAATAATCTTTAAATTATTTGAATGAAATGAAATATTTCAATAACCCGAACTTATAAAATAAGAGAATTAAGAAATCTAAGCTAAACGTTTTGAGAAACTTTAGAATTGAAGTTTGCAACTCTAAAATTGAAAGTAAAGAAAATTTAAACAGGTTAAAATAGTGAACGTTCTAATTAAGTAAAATGAATCAGATTAATTGGTATAATACCAAATTGCATTCTAATAACATATAATAAAACTTGCCAAATGTCAAAAGTTAAAATGATGATTTGGATATGTAATGGGATATCATGCAAGTAAACAAAACTTAAAAGTAATTAAAATGTATATAAGTGAAAATTTAGTTGTAATAATAAATGTTATATACTTAATTAGTATATTATGAAATGATTAATGACTAAATGGAATAAGTAAGTGGGACTTAAGAAAGTAGACAAATGAATTAAATAATATCTTTGTAAATTGGTTATAGAATTAAATATAAATTTGCAAAGAAATTTTGAAATTGAAATTGTAACTTTTGAGATAATTATAGACTTAGATAAAGTTATATATAGAAGTTGGACTTTTATAGAATGTTTCACAAATAAATTGTTATTAAATGAAATTAAGAAAATAAATGTTAATTAAGTTGAAAAGAAACTTAAGTAAGGATATAAGAAATAATTCATTAATGATGTTGATGCTAAAAATGGAGATATAAACATTATAATTCAAATGTTTAACGAAAATGTAAAGTAAAATTTATAGTTTATAACTTTTATAAATGCTAGTTAAACAAGATGCTAAACTAATTGAATATGGATGTTAAAGGAAGGAAGCTAATATTGAATTATGAAATGAACTTTAACTTATGAAAACCTAACCGAAATGAATAAATGGAAGAAGTTAGTGAATTGTATTAATAAAATGAGTAAATGAAATATCATTGATTTAAAATAAAAAAATGAACTTAAGTGTAGAATGAATGTGAATAAATTAATTGATATGAGATGTTGCTAAACGTAAAATGAAACAATTGAAATTTAACAAATTGAATTGAATAAATTGAATGCAAATGAAATAGACTTGAATAAATTGGAAGTAAACCAATTAAATGCTAATAATTGAATATTGGCATTGGATGATGTAAATTCGTATCATATGAATTAATTGGATGAATACTAATAATTGAATGGTTTCTTTTGTTGTAAATCGTCGTTATAACTGTTTTATTGTATATGATTGTTTTTTGCCGTATATTAATGCTTATGTTATGGTTTGGGTTTAAAATTCATGTTATATGCTTCTATTTAACTCATACATGTTCTATATCTGATATAAATGACTAATATTCTAAATTGAGTTGAGATAGGTGCATACGAAGACCGTTTGGACGTATACGCAGATTATATTTTGCTTTCGCTAGCTTAATACGAGCAAACTCGCTCGTATTAATAATAATAAGGTACACATCTCAGATTACATACTGTGCTTTTACCTTTTTTCTTACGGGATGCCTCATCGTTGAGATGAGATTTATATTTGATATATATTGGATATATTTGGGTTATATATTGTATTGTAAAAAAATTTCGATCGAGCCGCGCAAAGAGACTCTGCCGAAATTTTTCGTAAATCCGGGTGTTAGAAAAATTTTGAAGTTTTAATTTTTTTTTAACTTGTTTCGATAACTAACTTGTAAATTCCGTAAGCCGATCGGAGTAGCGTAGTGGAAACGTAGTAATGGTTTTATAAACAAGATTTCAATGTTTTATAAGTTAATTATTTTGAGAAAATATATCAAGTATTAAATTCTGTACTTAGCCCTTTTCGAGGACGAAAAGTTTTGAGTGGGGGAGAATGTAACGACCCGTATTTTTAACTATTTTAAATTATGAAATTTGATATAATTATTGAATAAAAATGGTTAAAAAATAAAATTTTAATGAATTATTAGTGTAGCTATCGAATATGAATTTGAACAAAAATTTGAAATAATAAATTCCGAAGATTTAGGCAATAATAACTATTGAAGTGAAAATTCTATTTATTGAATGTGATTTTAATCGATGTCTGTAATTGGAAGATAAATGTCGAATTATTTAGATGATAATAAAATAATTGTTAACAAATGGTGATTTATTGAAAATTAAATTGTTTAAATTTAATATTGGAATTATTTGAATAATTGAATCTTGAATTAATGTGAATATCAGAAATTGATTTAAGTTTTATTTAAATACGAATGAAGATTATTAACATTTAAAATTGGGTTTAAAAGTGAATGATTAAAAATTGAAAATTTTATAATATAATTGACGAGTAAAAATAGCCATTTTGGCCACTGTCTCGGATTTCGACGAACCAGTTCCATTGGATCCGTAATAGTGTATTATTATCGGATTTCAAATTTTGTAGCGTTTGGAGTTATTGTTTGGTCGTTCGGGATAAAAACGCGTTGAAATTAATATCGAAAATTCAATATAATAATTGGATACAAAAAGCTATCTTCTCCATACGATCGAATTGGGACTCGAAACTTATTCCATTGCATTCGAGATAGGGGTATAACATTATGAACGCCTGGCGGCATGTCTTGATTAGGAGGTAGGATAAATACCTAGATATTTTGGAATTTTAAATAATATATTTCGATCGATGTGATTGCACAGCCTTTTCCTTTCAATTTAAGTCGCACCCATTAGCCACCTGTAACGACCCAGAATTTTGAACAATTTAAAATGGAAATATTTAATTAATTTTAAATATTGAATGATGGTTTGACTTGAATTTCAAATTATCAGAAAGAATTTGGCGATTAAATTATAAAATTTAATCTATTGTAAGTTGAATAGAAATTTGAATCTTCAATTTTTAGCTGAAGAAAAATATTTCAAAAGCTTTTAAAATTCGTATTGATAATACTAAAGATAATAGAAGCTTTAGAATTGAGTTTGAAAATGATTTATTCAGTTTTGAAATTATATCGTTCGAATAGATATTTAAAAATAGCGTTCTGGGGCGCAGTTTCGGAATTCGACAAAACCAGCTCCATTGGGTCCGTAATATTGAATTATTACCAGATTTCAAATTTCGTATTTATCGGAGTTGTTGCGTGACCACGCGGTAAGTAAACGCGTTGAAATTAAATCAAATTCAATTTAAATTTAAAATTTAAACTATTGGTCAACGACAGCACGTTGTCTCCTTTAATCACGCCTAGAATCACGTCCAACATCACGAAATAGATCATGCAAAACTTACCCCTTTCATTTCAAAGTAATGGCCGATACTTTAATATTTATCTCACTCTCCCTCTCCAGTTTTCAAAATCGAAAACAAAATAAAAATGGCCGAACTTCTCGTTCGAAATCAAAGTAAAAAAAATCTCGTTCCTCTTCAAAATTTAATCGCGAGCCTTCAGTCTTTTTACTTTGAATTCGAACGACCTTCCTCCCTCTTCTATAAATCCTACCCTAAAACGAGCATAGCCGCGTTTTCCCTCTTTCTGAAATCGAACCCAAATTCCCTCATTCAAAAAAAAAGAAAAAAAAAATATATAGCTCGAACGAAATCATATTCGTTTGAATCAAAGTCAATTCGACTTCGTAAAAGGAATCGAATCGCGATGTCAAAGGCGGCGAACATCGACTCGAAGCGGAGGATTCGCGTGGCTCGCGTGGCCACTAGTGGAGGCGCAGGCGCACGCGCGCGTGCTCGCGTGGGGTTGGGCTGTATGATTTGGGGTTTCGCGTTGGGCTCAGCGTCGCGCGCTAGGGTTGTTGGAGGCTGATAGCTTGAAGGGCTCGGCCGCGATTTGAAGTGGAGTGGGGTTTATCGATGGCATCTTCAAGTTCGATAGGGTGGAATCAGTTCGTCAGTTCGTCAGTTTGTCTCCGCAGTGCCCTATAAGGTATTGCATATAGATTGGAAGAAATTCAATTTGGAATTTGATATGTACATATAGATTTGAAATGCAATAACAGTAAGTTTATGAAACTGTTTATTTCTCAATTTATATAAAATTTTATTTTTTGCAGTAAAGGAAAATTCTATTTTTACAGTGAAAATTATTTATACAGTAAAAATATACATAAGCAGTTTTCAAATTGTATATATATGTGAACTTGAAAATATTGATTTCGGTGAGCTATTTGTTTTATTAACCTATCTAATGATTTTTACCACCGGAAGTAAATTTATTAAAGAAATTCTAGTTTAAGATTTAATTCTTCTGTTAAACAAATTTATTTAAAAGTAATAGATTTAAAATAAAGGTATTAATTTAAAGTAAAATCTTGGTTGGATAGATTTATTTAAAGGAAATCAGTTCGAATTTTAAATTTTTAGTTAAAATGAAATCACTAGTAAATTAATTATCAAATGGAATAAATTGTTCGATTGATTCGAATATTAACAAATTGTATAAATTGTTTATACAAGGTCAATACTGAAAAAGAATCAAGCCGAGAATGAAAATGGATTGCAAATAAAATAAAAGCAAAGGTGAGATTTTCTTACTCGAAGGAAAATTTGATTTTACAGTTATTGATTGATGATTGACTGTTTGGATTTGTGATATTAGATATAGTAGGATATATCTATATATATAGCAATATATACATATGGCATATGTATATATTTGATTGATTGATTTCCCGCATTGTATAGCGGATGAGACCTTATTGCGCCGTTAGTAAGCGGATGATATATTTATAAAATCGCATATACCGCGATATTCCACCTCGAAGTGGAATTGGTATTGTGCTAACATTCGTGGATGCAGGGAAACAGGTTGGAGGGATCCAACTGGATTCCTCACCAGTATTTATTTGATTACAGATATTGTGATATTTGTTGATTATCATATTCATATATGATGTTTGTTGTCGTGATTGATTATTTGGTGCTGTTGCATCATCGGATTCAATTTTGAAGTTTAAAAATAACGATTTTTACTTTAAAAGGATTTTAAAGTGATTTTTGAAAGTATACGTTTTATTTAATTTTTGAATTGATTTATTTTAAATAAATAAATGTTCAAATCTTAAAGTTACAACAATTATGATTTTTGTGAAATATAACCGAAAGGTGATTTTGAAATAAATAGTTAAGTAACTTATAAATTGGATTTTTTCCTTTAAATGGAATATTGATCGAATTTGTTAATAAAGGAGATTTATAAATCAAAGTTGTTATGAAATATAAAGGTGAATTTATAAACGTTGTTTTATAAATCCGAAACCAATTGAATTTGATAAATTAAACGTAGAAGTTAATAAAGGAGATATATTCGTGATTTTGGACAGCGAATTATCCTTTAAGTTAAATGTTGTAATAATAAGAGTTTGATTGGGAATTTTATCCACGATTTTGGACAGTGGATAATTCTTGAAATAAAATGTGTAGAAAATATTGAAATTTGGTTAGTGAAGTATATTCACGATTTTGGACAGTGAATATATTATTAAGTAAATGGATATGTTTTGGGGAAGTGACATTAAAAATGAAGTTAATTGTTTTAACGATGTTTTAAAACGTGTTAAGTATCGAAACATAGATTTCAACATTCATTGTTGAAATAGACGTTTTCGAGGAAGAAGGAAATGGTAGACTATAACACTGTTGTTATAGTAAATGATTTCCGAAAGGAAATGTTTTTATATTGTATTGGGATTTATATATCTATCTAAATTTCGAATCCCTATACTAGTGATTTTGGGTCGTCGTAACGATGTTTTACGTAACATTCGTTTTGACTCAAATAGATGTTGTTATAGTAAATGATTTCCTTAAAGAATGAAATATATACTTAATTTTGATTTAAGTATATCGAATATTTTCAAATGCTGAAAATAAATAGGTTTGTGAATTACTTATTATTAAATAAGTATGGAAATGTTTTTCCAAATTGAAATGAAACGTTTTTGAGAATTTATCTTTGTAAAGATAAATCGAAAGTCAATATTGAAATCGATTGAAAATCGTATATCAGTAGATATTTGAAAATATAAATTCAATATGGAATTTATAAAAGAAATGGAAATTCGTTTTAAAAATAAACATTGATTTATTTTTGAAGTGTGGAAATTATATATCTTGTAAAGATATTGTTTGGAAATTAAATAATTTGGAAAATTATTTGGAATCTGATGATGTTGCGCATCTTTATTGATAGTTAAATAACCGACTATCAATAATTACCGTGAATGAGTATTTGTTGAGAATTGGATGAATTTGAATGCCACACTTATTTTTGAATAAGCGCTCGCTATTCGGGTTAGCCGGGAAAGGACCTTGGGGTCGTATAACCCATTCCGAATATGTGATACGTCGTAATGGATTGCATTTGATGACCGGTGTTGAAAACCGGATATTTTGAAAACGGAAGGATTACCGTCGAGTTACTCTACATCGGCCGATCTCCGGTATAGAGATTTTATCACCCTTAGTGACGGGAAGTCCGGACGTGATTAGAAATTATTCGGATTGCAAGGACTTCTTTGGAAGTGCCTTCGGTTCCGTTCGATCCCGGAACGGACTTGTATGGATGTGTGTGACGTTGCACTTTGAGATGTAAAGCTGGTTTCTATCAAATACATTTCTGTTGGTGGTGGAGAATTTATTCTCTTAGCTTAACACCCTTCTCTGAGACGTACGAGCTCAGAGGTTATGTAGTTGATGGTTACTAATGATACATTTCCAATTTGGTAATGTGGCATACGAAGTGCTGTTGATCATTTGTTTTGATCAAAGCGTTGCTTTGTGAAAAAGCGTTGCTTTGTGAAAAAGCGTAGTTTTGTGGACGAGACTTCGTCGAGCCTCACAACCCGGTAATGGTCGAAACAGGAATGTTGCGGCAAAGGTTTGTAGGGGTAGCGCCCCTAGGGAATGCCATTTCCTTCTGGATAAAAGGTGATATCATGGTATGGAGCCTAGATATTTTACCTATGTTGATTATACTTTGTGACTGTCGCTTTTGATTGACGATCCTCGGATAAAGGTCGGTAACGACCGGGGGATGGCATAGCTCGTGTGTTAGTTACCTAGTTACAGCTCGGTTAGAGCGTGAGGTAGCATCGGCCTTTTGTTTGCAGAGATCCGGTTAGGTTCTCGGGGTGTCTTTCCAGAGGCGTTCTATTTCGGTGTAAGGAAGTTCCTTAGCCTGATCATTTGTTGGAAATCCAAAGAAACAATACGAACCCTGTACGATTTTTAGTTGTATTACCTGCTATGGAATGTGGCGGTAACCTGCTACTGAACGTAGTAGCTATAGTAGACATACAACAATGGTTGTATGTTGGCTAAGATTGATATTATACTTTCGAAATGTTTTCCACTAGACATTAATAATAATATCAACTGATTTTGCGTAGTAAGCATTTTTGACTATCATAAGGAGAAATCTCCTCCAATTCTGCGTTTGCATTGTGTGTGTGGTAGGAGGCCTTATGGTAGTTTCATTTTCCAAAAGCATTGCGAAAATGTTTTATTTTCTTTGTGAAAAATAACTGTTTTACGATCTCACACCAGTCACCATGACTGACTCGGAGTTTATTGTTTCCCTTCTAAACTCTGGGTGCCCACCAATTTCCACACGGGCAGCATAGAGTTATATTATCAGGATATTCTGGAGCTTTGGAAGCAAGCTGGATGGCGAAACATATCACCTATACTTTGTATTATTCCACTGTGTATTCTGCATAAGGATAAGTTTATATAACTGTCCATTGTTGTATTGAGTTGTATATTGACTCTGATTGATGTATGTATAAACTGATATAGTTCTTTGTTTTAAAAGACTAGTGATTATCTATTATATATTGTTCCACTGCGATATGTGAGATTCTGATATTGTTTCTGTTCTATTTCTGATGTTGTTCTTCTTTTCTTTTTCTTCTATCTTTTCTTCTACCTCTTCTTTTAAACCCTAAGAATTCGGTTTTCCGACATTCGTTTGCTCGGCAGTTGATACAGAGGACGTATCAATGTCGATTTTTGGAAGTCGAAGAATCGGGTCCTTACACCACCCTACTTGTACATTCAGCCACCCTACTCTATAGTATCTCCCACCTTTATATAATAGTCCAGGCTTCCCATTTCAAAAAAAAGACAGAAAAAAAGAGAGTAAAATTCCAAAATCAATAGCTATGAATTACTCATCTAAAAACCATGAAAATATGTATTTAAGCTCGTTCGTGTTGCGCTTCAATCCAAGGGCATTTTCATGTTGTTCAAATGAGTTCGGGGAGTGGTGTGCTTTTCTCGACCGTGTTCTGTAGCAGCTCAAAGCTAGGGCTCGATTTTTTTTGGCCGCTGATCGACTGTGGGGTATACGAGTTAGTTCGATGGGTTTCTCGAGCTGTTTAGCAGCTCTGTGCCAAGTCGTGTGCAACTCGATGGTGGTTTGGAGGCCGCGACATCCAATAGGCGAAGGGAGTTTGGTGGGGTCGCATTTGATTGGAGCAAGTCGAAGCGATTCGGATGGGTAGGGAGTGATGAGCGAGGCGAGTGGGATTCGATGGCGGTGGTGGGTTGGCCGTAGGCGATCGATTGGGACGTGTTAGTGACACGAGAAGACCGTACACAAGTTTTTGGCTGTAGGTGAAAGAAGAAAGGGGGAAGAAGAAGCAAGAGGCGGGCCGGGTCTGGAAGCTTTATGGGTAATTGGCTTTTATATAAAAAAATATATAAGAAAATAATTTGTGTTTAAATTTAATTATATTTTATCGATGAGCTAAAAAAATTAATAACTCTTCCATACAAGGTCAGTTTGGCATGCGTATTTTTGCGTTGGAATCATATCAGAGTCGTTTAGGCTATGGAGTTATATTGGTTGCAATTCGGTTCATTCGAATTTTCAGATTTGAACAAAGGTGAGTGTTTTATAAACGCTCACAACGTACTAAAATATTTTTATGCTAGTTAAATTCAAAATTATGAAGTGATATAAATTTATTGATCGTTGTTTGATAAATTTAATGGTCATTCGAATTAACTGTTAAAAATTAAAATTGATGGTTAAATTTGAAATTGGAATTTAATTGCCAGTAAAATACCTAATATTGACAACTATGGAATCATTGTGAATTATTGGCTGATTTGGATGTTAATTGTGATGGATGCTATTGATTGATGTTTTGAATGGTTTGGATGTTTATTTATTTTGATGTATCCTGTTGTCATCCTGTATATTATTTACAATATATAAAACTGTAAATAGAATTATTTTGAATAAATTAAGAAATAGGTTGAAATGATATATACCTATGACACTGTGATTTGGGTTGAAATGATATATATCTATCCCTGAAATTAAATTGAAATAACTGATCACTTGGCCATAGGATAGAAAATTATATACAGACAACGGATTGGTTAAATTAAATGATTTTTAAAAAAAATTATTTGAAATTTATTTAAATGATTTGATTTTAAGAAAATGAAAATCGAATTTATGGAAATTGAACGATTTCGAAATTGAGCTCAGGATTGAATTATATTTGGGTATTCAGATTTCAATTCGGGTATTGAAAGTAAATTTGATTTAAGTGTTTCGAATCGTTGGTTTGAAAATAGAACTTGAAATTGATAAAAATCGAAATGATTCAAAATTTGAAATTGAAAGTATTTTGGAATTGTAATTGAAATTAATTTGAAATTGGAATTGAAATTAATTTGAAATTGACATCGAAATTAATTTGGAATCGAAGTAAAAATCGACTTGAAATTGAAATTGAATCGATTAAATAGAAATGAAAATTTAAGAGTGATTTGAATTGGAAATTTAGAAATTAAACTAGTTTGACTTTGAAACTATTTTCAGATAAATTATTTTGATATAAACTATTTAAATTTAACTTTTTAAATATTCAAATTATTTTGGATGTTCCAAACTGTTTTGGTATTTAAACCATTTTAATACTTAAACATTTTAACCATTTAAACTTTTTTTTAACTATTTTAACCACTTAAACTATTTTTAACTATTTTAAATATTTAAACAAACTAAATTTTCAAACTATTTTTCTAAAATTCAAACTAGTCAAAAGGGTGAAGTGTTTATATGTAGATCCTGGATTTAAATACGAATTGGGTTAAAACAAAGTTATAACCTAAATTGAAATTTGAAATAATTTTTAAAGCGAAACCGAGATATTAAGGCGGAAATGATTTTGAAATGAATTGTTACATTTTGAGTAAATATGATGATTTCGAAATGGATTTGATTTTAAAGCGAATTTGATATTTTGATATCAAGTATGAACTATTTTCGAAATGTAAAAGTACCAACTGGTGTGTAAAACGACGTTTGGTTGTTAAAGAGACCGAGGTCGGATTTGGGCATCCTATCTGTCGATACCGAAACCACTTTAACAACTGTGTACGTGAAGTGATGGTCCAGAACGAAGTGGTTGGATTTGGCATACGTTTGCTGGATTTAAAGAAAGAGAACGATGAAGGATTGGCCTGACACTTGTATCAATTTGAAATGACTAAAACAGGAGCCGTACCGTTCAAGGGGGCTAGCTACTCCGACTAGACATACTTCTTCGTTTTACCTTCATTTACATTGTGATTAATTGGTGTGCACCCTCAGATTTTGGGAGTGTTGTACGCGGTGGGCGATCATGGCTATGGTGCGTTACCACCAACCGGGAAGGGTAAACTAGTAGTATCCTACCTTGGGTATTGCCTCACGTGCCTTGTAATACTTTTATCCCTATACGAGACCACTATGATTTTGGTTTGTGTTTTCGTATCACGATGCATCCTTATCCACCGAAAGTTTACTGGTGTTTTATATGCAAATTGTATGACAATGCTTAAAAACGCGTTAAGGAGGATCAATGTAAAGCCTTAACGCTAAGAAAAATATTTATTTTACTAATTAGACATTATATATGTAGCGTATTTGTAACGACCCGTATTTTTACGGATCGAAACATCGTAAAACTATTTACATTTGGCCGCATTGTTGATAAGTCGTCTAGAGTATAAGTCCTAGGTCGTATGAAGGTTTGGAGTGACTTAAGGAAAGTTGGCGACTTAAGAGATTTGGCGGGTTAATGACCTAAGGGGTAGGTCGGCGACGACCTAAGGAAACTGGGGTAGCAGTGAGCGACCTAAAGAGGTTATGTCGTAGACGGCTTAGGAGTAGGTCGTATGATGGTTAGGTCGTATAGAAGATAGGTCGTGTGCTGGCTTAGGTCGTGAGATAGGTAGGTCGAGTATAGCGACTTATAGGATTATCGACTTAAGATAGAAGCGACCTATAGAATGTTGCGACCTATAGGAGTTAGTGACCTACAGTAGTTAGCGAGTTAGTAAAGTTAGGTCGTGAGCGACCTAAGATGATAAGTCGTATCCTGGCTAAGAGTTAGGTCGCGTGTGTGTATTAAGTAGTTAGGTCGCGCATTGTTTTAAGTCGTTGGATTTGTTAGGTCGTAGGTCGCGGATGCGCGTAGGTCGTTGGATTGTTAGGTCGCATGGAAGCGCATCTGTTAGGTCACAGGTGTGTTAAGTCGTAGATCGCGTGGAAGCGCATGTGTTAAGTCGCGAGCGACCTAGGAGTTAAGTTGCTAAGTCGTATCTCGTTGAGTCCTGGTTCGCCCGCGCATGTGCTATGGCTTAAGTCGTAGGTTGGTATTGTTAGGTCATAAGTCGTAGAGGCTTGGGGTTGTTGAGTCGGAGGTTGTTAGGTCGAAGATTTTAGGTCGGTGGGGTTTTAGGTCGTAAGTCGTGGACGACCTAACTCCGAGGGGACGACTTAAAGAGGATTTCAGCCTATAAATAGGAGGGTTTTTCTCACTTTTTGGGATCCGGATTTTGAAGCGACGAAGTGCTGCCATTTTGAGAGCTCGACTTCTACACTTCTTCACTTCTTTTCTCCACTTTAATCTTGTGATTCCTTCCATCCAAATCGAAGATCGAAGAGCTTAGATTGAAGATCTACATTCTTCGAAGAGAGATTTCATCGTTTGAAGCGGATTTGTGATAGATCAAGTTAGATCCTTCGCTGTCCAGATCTGAAGTGTGTTGCTTTTGGATTGTTTAGGTGATTTGGTGAGTGGTGATTATCTCTCACACGGATCCAAAGGAGTATATCGGATTGTTGGCTTGATTTTGGTGTAAAGTAGTGATTTCCATGCATTTTTATAAACCAAAGTATAGATCCGTATAAATCCATGGTTCATGATGATTTGACATCCATTTTACTATATGTTAACCTACGCAAGTTCATTCATCAAGATTATAGAGATAATGTTCATGTTTTCATGCTTATTGGACTTTTGACTCTTTATTTACGAAATTGCCATTATTGTTATAATTGTCTATTTAGATCATATTTGAATGCTTGATTACTTGGATTAATGTTTGACTTGATTGATTGCTATGAATTAGATGATTGATGATTTGATTTAGACAAGTTGGTCGAAGATGATTCAAAAGCTAAGGGAAAGACTCTTGAATTGGAAAAGCTGCTCGTGACATGTGTAGCGGATGATGAAGCTCATATGGATAGATTTGATGATGATGTTGTGATGAAGCTTTGCTTTGATGATGATGAGGCGAAGCATGAGATGAGATAGTCTTGGTCTAATCCAGATGGGATCATTCGAAGCATGTTGATAACTCGGTGAAATGGTTCGAGTTAGAGGATAATGGTTTGCTCGAGAGGTGCTTGAGCTAGTATGGAAATAGTCGTCGAGGAGGATGACTAGAAGGCTGAGATCTCATCGTTGTTGAAGGTTCTAGCATGCTCAAAGCAAGGGTACGTTGGGCAGATTCGATAGTCCCTGAAGGCTAATGATTGGTAGTCAAGTACTCTGGGAAGATTCGATAGTCCTAGGCACGGGTCACGATGACGTGCGGAGTTATGTCTAGAACCGGGGTTTTCCATTAGCCCTTGACGGACGGCTGAAAGAATGTGCCGGTCATTCAACTAACGGTGATATCGAAGCAACGATAACAGTGATAGCCAGAGTCATGGATGTTTGGTTGTATCGTCATTCGGTCTCAAGAGCGGTATTTTCTGGGTGCTTATCTGATCTTGGTTTAGGCCTTGGGGGTTTGTACTTGGAAAACATCGCCCTTGACTCGAGTGATAATTGCTTTACTTTAAATTGTATGCTCTGTTATGTTTGCTTCTGCTTAGTGTGTCTGGGGGCTATCACTGTAGAAAGAGGTGGAGTGGGAGGGTTGTATTCCTATTCCTTTTCCTTTATGCTCTTTTGGTATGTTGTTAGTTAATTTACCGCTCACTAAGACTGTTGTCTGACTCAAGGCTTTATGCTTTTAACTCTTATTGCCTTGGGCTGTTCGTCCATTTTGGGACGGGCAGACTAGGTAGTAGGTGACAGGTGCTGTTCTTGCTTTCCATGATGCTGATGACGAAGACGAGCTGGAGTATTGCATATTACTTCTTACTATATGTACTGGATGTTCCGTTGCTTTGTATTCTCTGAGTGATATGTAGTGAGGCTTGTTGTATTGACTATTCAGATGTTTGTATTCAACTATTATGAAGTTTTATTGATGAGATTCTATTCTGTGAAGCTTCAATATATATATTTTTTCTATTGTATTTTGTCCATGCGCTGTGAGTAATACGATAGACTCTGCTGTTTTAATCTACCCTGACAATCGTCCATGGTTGCCTGACACACTTTACAGCGCATTTTCTCTAGGTTCAGTGCAGTGGTCATGGGCGGTCGTCACATTTGGCATCAGAGCCTTGGTTAATCGAGTTTACCCAACGCTCGCTGACGTAACTACATATGAGAGACGTAATTGTATTTTGATGGATGATTACTATATATAATATAGTAGCTTAGTAGAGTTTGAGTCCTTTATGCAGTTGTTTTTCTAGATGTGCTTATCATTCCTTTTTATAGATATTGAGAATGAGTCGAAGAGGGAGACCAACTTCTAGGGAAGGCCGTGCTACTGAGGGGGCTGCTGATTATGCAGCTATGTTTGAAGCTATGATGACTTCGATCATGAGAAGGATGCCAGCTCCAGGGCCATCGGTGGATGTTGGAGTTCAAGTTCAAACTCCAAGACCGGTGGATTTTGCTAGGTTGTGTAAGGACTACACTGCTCTTGGAGGAAAGGTTTTCTTGGGAACAGAATCAACCGTTGAAGTCCAGAGGTGGATAGATGCTTGTAGAAGGATTTTTGGTGATTTAGGAATTGAGGATGCGACTAAGAGGAAGTTGGCATCAAGACAGCTTCAAGGGAGAGCTTCTGATTGGTGGAACTCTATCACCCTTGATACTCCGGAGGAAGAGGTTACTTGGGAGCAATTCCAAGTCAGATTTGAAGCTAAGTTCATTTCTACAGCCCAGAAGTCTATTCTGTTCAAGAAGTTTGTGGAGCTCAAGCAAGGTGGAAGACCAGTTCTTGAGTATGTTTCTGAGTTTGAGGCTTTGTCCAAGTATGCCCGGTCGTATATTGAATCTTTGTATCAGAAGAACGAGAAGTTTGTGACAGGCTTGGATAGTTATCTGGGGAGGCAGTTGGTGGATCATTTGGACGATCCATTTGAGAAACTTGTGGAGAAGGCTCTCAGGCATGAGAATCTATTTCCTAAGGAAGGATCTGTTGTTGCTGTGACCAGGGGAGAGTCTAAACCACAACAGGGTGGAAACAAGAAGAGGAAGCAGCAGCAGTAAAAGGGTAAGGATGGCCAGAAGAAGCCAAAAGGCGAGGTGACCTGCTACAATTGTCAGCAGAAGGGCCATTTCTCTAGGGATTGCAAGAATCCGAAGGTGCCGATGAAGTGTCACAACTGTGACAAGCCGGGGCATATCAGGAAGAATTGTCCAGAACCGAGGAGGGACAAGCAGATTGTGCAAGCTTATGCTTTGGGGGCTGTTCCATCGTCTTCGAAAGCTCCTACCGTTGAAGAGAAAGGAAAGAGTGTGGTAGTTCAAGGTACTCTTTTCCTATGTGGTGTTCCAGTTAGAGTGTTGTTTGATACTGGGGCGTCGCATTCGTTTGTTTGTAGTGAACTTGTAGGCCGGTTGGGTTTAGAACCGGATATTATTGATAGGCCATTGGTTGTGACTAATCCAGTTGGGGGTTCGTCTTGTTTGTGTATGCTATGCCGTGGGCTGATTGTATCGAGTCATGATTGCTCTTTTGTTTGTGATTGTTTTGTTCTGAACTTTGCGGGGTTCAGAATTATTTTGGGTATGGATTGGCTTAGGAAGTATGCGGCAAAGGTTGATTGTGAAAGGTTGGAGGTGACAGTCGAGAATGTGGAGGGGCGAAAGATTGTGATACGATGTAAGCATGAAGAAGGCGTCTTCATGAGCTTCATGTATTCGCTGGTTGTTCCACGGGATGGACTGTCATCTGTGCCAATCGCGAATGGATTTGAGGATGTCTTTGACGAGGTCAAAGGGTTACCACCGCATAGAGAGATCGAGTTTCGTATAGATCTAGTTGAAGGAGCCAGACCTGTTGTGATGCCTCTTAGGCGGATGGCGCCTAGGGAACAGCAAGAGTTGAGGGTGCAGGTTGATGATCTTTTGCAGAAAGGATTCATTCGGCGTAGTGTGTCCGAATGGGGTGCACCAGTTGTGTTCGCAACCAAAGCGGATGGATCGTTGAGGTTGTGCGTGGATTATCATGAGCTGAATAAGGTGACTAAGAAGAACAAGTATCCATTGCCGAGAATAGATGACTTGTTTGATCAGCTTCACGAAGCTAAGGTGTTTTCTCAGATGGATTTGGCAACGGGATTTCACTAGTTGAGAGTGGCTAAGGATAGTGTGCCGAAGATTGCTTTTAGGACACCATCCGGTTTCTTTGAGTGGCTGGTAATGCCGTTTGGATTGACTAACGCGCCAGCGTATTTTGTGGATCTTATGAATAGAGTGTTCAGAGATCAATTGAACAAGTTCGTACTTGTGTTCGTGGATGATATTCTGATTCATTCTAGAACTGAAGAAGAGCACAAGACGCACTTGCGTATTGTTTTGGAAATCTTACGGAAACATCAGCTGAAGGCTAAGTTTTCGAAGTGTCACTTCTGGAAGAGTGAAGTGAGGTTCTTAGGTCATGTTATCTCTGGAAATGGAATAGCGGTTGATCCCGCTAAGGTGGCAGCAATCTAGGATTGGTGTAGACCTAAGAATGCATCTGATGTGAGAAGTTTTCTTGGATTAGCAGGATATTATCGATGGTTTATCAAAGACTTCTCCAAGGTGGCTGCACCATTGACAGGATTGACGAAAAAGAACCAAGTGTTCAGATGGGAAGATAAGCGTGAGCAAGCTTTCAGAATCCTGAAAGAGCGATTGACAAGTGCTCCTGCTCTGACTATTCCAAGTGGGAATGATGAGATGGTGGTTTACACCGACGCATGTGGTACTGGACTTGGAGCAGTGCTGATGCAGAGGGATAAGGTTGTTGCGTATGCAAGTCGACAACTGAAGCCGCATGAAAGGAATTATCCGACTCATGATTTGGAGTTAGCGGCGATTGTTTTTGCTCTGAAGATGTGGAGACATTATCTATTGTGAGTTCGATTCGAGTTGTTTACAGATCATAAGTCGTTGAAGTATCTTTTCTCCCAAAAGGATTTGAATCTTCGGCAGCAACGATGGTTAGAGTTTTTGGCATCATATGATTTTGGTATAGCCTATACTCCAGGAAAGGGTAACGCAGTGGCAGATGCGTTAAGTCGAAGACATGCAAGATTGGGAGCCATGTTTTCAGAATGGAAGAATCTCGAGTATTTAGTTGGTTTTGACTTCAGGCCCAGATGTGGATTGGAACCTGAGATGTTGGCAAACTTATCGATAAGACCCACTCTTGTGGAAAGGATTGGCGAGAGCCAAAAGCGAGACGATAAGCTTGTCAAGATTATCCGTGATTTAGAATCTGGATTGGATCCAAAAAAGGATAAAGGATTCGAGGTCGATCGAGAGGGTTGGCTTCGGAAGCAAGGACGACTAGTTGTTCCCAATATAGATGAATTGAGGGGTGAAGTTCTGAAGGAAAGTCATCACTCGAAGCTGTCAATTCATCCAGGTGGAAATAAGATGTATCGGGATATGAAGAGAACCTACTACTGGGAAGGTATGAAGAAGGATGTTGGAAATTTCATTTCCAAGTGCATGAACTGCCAGTTGGTGAAAGCTGAGCAGAAGAAGCCAAGTGGATTGCTTCAGCCATTGGAAGTTCCTACATGGAAATGGGAGCAAATATCGATGGATTTTATTGATGGGTTACCTAGAACCAGAGCGGGAAATGAAGGGATTTGGGTCATCATAGATCGTTTGACTAAGAGTGCAAGATTCATTCCTGTTCGATCGACTAGGACTGCATCAAAGTTGGCTGAGTTGTATGTTAAGTGGATAGTTCGATTCCATGGTATTCCGAAGAGTATAGTGAGCAATCGAGACCCATTGTTCACTAGTGGATTTTGGAAGAGCTTCCAAGAAGTTTTGGGAACCGAGTTGTGTTTGAGTACAGCTTATCATCCTCAAACAGATGGTCAGACCGAGAGAGTCAACCGAGTTTTGGAAGATCTTCTTAGAGCTTGTGTTTTGGATTTCAGAGGATCATGGGAAGATCATCTTCATCTGGTAGAATTTTCATATAACAACAGTTACTAATCGAGCATTGGTATGGCACCGTATGAGGCATTGTATGGAAGACCGTGTAACTCTCCGACATGTTGGTTAGAGACAGGAGAAAAATTGATGCTTGGGCCAGAGATGATTCGACAGACTTCGGATTGTATAGAGGTCATTCGGCAACAAATGAATGCAGCCCAAGATCGTCAGAAAAGTTATGCCGATAAGCGTCGTAAGGATTTGGAATTCGACGTTGGTGATATGGTTTTTGTGAAGATTTCTCCACTGAAGAATATTATTCGATTCGGGAAGAAAGGAAAATTGACTCCGAGATTTCTTGGACCATTCCCGATCATTGAGCGAATTGGAAAGCTCGCCTACAGATTGGAGTTACCAGAGAAGATGTCGGGTGTGCACAATGTTTTTCACATATCGTATCTACGGAAGTATGTGCACGACTCGAATACAGTGGTTTCTACTGATAGCTGTGAAGATTTCGAAGTTGATCCAATCGATAAGAGACTTCGTAAGCCGCTTCGTGTTGTGGAAACCGACACGAAACAGCTTAGGAGGAAGGTAGTTAAGTTGCTCAAGGTACAATGGAGTGATGATGATAACGACTGTACGTGGGAGGTGGAAGAGAGGATGAAAGCAGCTCATCTTGAACTCTTCAAGGTATGGCCCTAAGGTGTCGTGTCATCTCACGATATTGTAACTTGTTCTAAGTTTTAGAATTCTGCATGCTAAGCTAGAATTGGATGCATGGTTTGTTGATTGTTATGGATGGTAGTCATGCAGAATAGTCCTTGATTGCTCAGTTTGTTTGGAATTTCGGGGGCGAAATTCCTAAGGGGGAGAGAATGTAACGACCCGTATTTTTACGGATTGAAACATCGTAAAACTATTTACATTTGGACGCATTGTTGATAAGTCGTCTAGAGTCTAAGTCCTAGGTCGTATGAAGGTTAGGAGCGACTTAAGGAAAGTTGGCGACTTAAGAGATTTGGCGGGTTAATGACCTAAGGGGTAGGTCGGCGACGACCTAAGGAAACTGGGGTAGCAGTGAGCGACCTAAAGAGGTTATGTCGTAGACGACTTAGGAGTACGTCGTATGATGGTTAGGTCGTATAGAAGATAGGTCGTGTGCTGGCTTAGGTCGTGAGATAGGTAGGTCGAGTATAGCGACTTATAGGATTAGCGACTTAAGATAGAAGCGACCTATAGAATGTTGCGACCTATAGGAGATAGTGACCTACAGTAGTTAGCGAGTTAGTGAAGTTAGGTCGTGAGCGACCTAAGATGATAAGTCGTATCCTGGCTAAGAGTTAGGTCGCGTGTGTGTATTAAGTAGTTAGGTCGCGCATTGTTTTAAGTCGTTGGATCTGTTAGGTCGTAGGTCGCGGATGTGCGTAGGTCGTTGGATTGTTAGGTTGCATGGAAGCGCATCTGTTAGGTCGCAGGTGTGTTAAGTCGTAGATCGCGTGGAAGTGCATGTGTTAAGTCGCGAGCGACCTAGGAGTTAAGTTGCTAAGTCGTATCTCGTTGAGTCCTGGTTCGCGCGCGCATGTGCTATGGCTTAAGTCGTAGGTTGGTATTGTTAGGTCATAAGTCATAGAGGCTTGGGGTTGTTGAGTCGGAGGTTGTTAGGTCTAAGATTTTAGGTCGGTGGGGTTTTAGGTCGTAAGTCGTGGACGACCTAACTCCGAGGGGACGACTTAAGGAGGATTTCAGCCTATAAATAGGAGGGTTTTTCTCACTTTTTGGGATCCGGATTTTGAAGCGACGAAGTGCTGCCATTTTGAGAGCTCGACTTCTACACTTCTTCACTTCTTTTCTCCACTTTAATCTTGTGATTCCTTCCATCCAAATCGAAGATCGAAGAGCTTAGATTGAAGATCTACATTCTTCGAAGAGAGATTTCATCGTTTGAAGCGGATTTGTGATAGATCAAGTTAGATCCTTTGCTGTCCAGATCTGAAGTGTGTTGCTTTTGGATTGTTTAGGTGATTTGGTGAGTGGTGATTATCTCTCACACGGATCCAAAGGAGTATATCGGATTGTTGGCTTGATTTTGGTGTAAAGTAGTGATTTCCATGCATTTTTATAAACCTAAGTATAGATCCATATATCTCCATGGTTCATGATGATTTGACATCCATTTTACTATATGTTAACCTATGCAAGTTCATTCATCAAGATTTTAGAGATATTGTTCATGTTTTCATGCTTGTTGGACTTTTGACTCTTTATTTACGAAATTGCCATTATTGTTATAATTGTCTATTTAGATCATAATTGAATGCTTGATTACTTGGATTAATGTTTGACTTGATTGATTGCTATGAATTAGATGATTGATGATTTGATTTAGACAAGTTGGTCGAAGATGATTCAAAAGCTAAGGGAAAGGCTCTTGAATTTGAAAAGCTGCTCGTGACATATGTAGCGGATGATGAAGCTCATATGGATAGATTTGATGATGATGTTGAGATGAAGCTTTGCTATGATGATGATGAGGCGAAGCATGAGATGAGATAGTCTTGGTCTAATCCAGACGGGATCATTCCAAGCATGTTGATAACTCGGTGAAATGGTTCGAGTTAGAGGATAATGGTTTGCTCGAGAGGCGCTTGAGCTAGTATGGAAATAGTCGTCGAGGAGGATGACTAGAAGGTTGAGATCTCATCGTTGTTGAAGGTTCTAGCATGCTCAAAGCAAGAGTACGTTGAGCAGATTCGATAGTCCCTGAAGGCTAATGATTGGTAGTCAAGTACTCTGGGCAGATTCGATAGTCCTAGGCATGGGTCACGATGACGTGCAGATTTATGTCTAGAACCGGGGTTTTCCATTAGCCCTTGACGGACGACTGAAAGAATGTGCCGGTCATTCAACTAACGGTGATATCGAAGCAACGATAACAGTGATAGCCAGAGTCATGGATGTTTGGTTGTATCGTCATTCGGTCTCAAGAGCGGTATTTTCTGGGTGCTTATCTGATCTTGGTTTAGGCCTTGGGGGTTTGTACTTGGAAAACATCGCCCTTGACTCGAGTGATAATTGCTTTACTTTAAATTGTATGCTCTGTTATGTTTGCTTCTGCTTAGTGTGTCTGGGGGCTATCACTGTAGAAAGAGGTGGAGTGGGAGGGTTGTATTCCTATTCCTTTTCCTTTATGCTCTTTTGGTATGTTGTTAGTTAATTTACCGCTCACTAAGACTGTTGTCTGACTCAAGGCTTTATGCTTTTAACTCTTATTGCCTTGGGCTGCTCGTCCATTTTGGGATGGGCAGACTAGGTAGCAGGTGACAGGTGCTGTTCTTGCTTTCCACGATGCTGATGACGAAGACGAGCTGGAGTATTGCATATTACTTCTTACTATATGTACTGGATGTTCCGCTGCTTTGTATTCTCTGAGTGATATGTAGTGAGGCTTGTTGTATTGACTATTCAGATGTTTGTATTCAACTATTATGAAGTTTTATTGATGAGATTCTATTCTATGAAGCTTCACTATATATATTTGTTCTATTGTATTTTGTCCATGCGCTGTGAGTAATACGATAGACTGTGTTGTTTTAATCTACCCTGACAATCGTCCATGGTCGCCTGGCACACTTTACAGCGCATTTTCTCTAGGTTCAGTGCAGGGATCATGGGCGGTCGTCACAGTATTCTACTATATATAAATATTTTGTCGGATCCTTAAGAGATGGAAAATCCAGCAACATCTCTTGAGTTATTGCACGCACGTTATACACTAGATAGAAAATATGAAACCCCATAAAAATCTCTGACGCCACGACACTCATGTTATATGCTATATCGATTTGACTCACATAAGAATATTTTAGTCTTAACTCGATTGTTTTGTCTTTTCATTATGCTCAGGTTAGTCCTGAGTTTTTCAGCTTATTGAAGATTTATTCTGGAGGACGAAGACGAAGATTTAGTATATTATTACTACTAGTATTCCTGCATCATGTTGTCTGTTGCATTATTTATTTATCCTTGATGTATATATATAACTCTGATAAATGTTGTATAGATTATAATCAAATGTATAGTATAACCAGCTTCATGAACTGTTTATTTGATTATTATATTTTATCGCTCCGGTACGAGATTTTATGTTTGTTTTCTTCTTCTTTTCTTATTTTTCTTAATTAACCCAATTGATTATCTATGTTCCGGATTGTTTAATTCAGACATGTGTGGATTATTGTCGATTTAAACCTTCCGAAATGTGGGTCACAAAAATAACGTTAATCACATAATCAAATATAATATCCATAACCATATTGATAATAGTTTTTCGACAAACTGAGCAAATTCATAAAATCCATAACCATTCATAAACAAGTTTACACAATAAAATGTTATAATATATATAACAATTAAAGTCATGCTCATTACTTGATTACCCATAATTCTTTGCTACAGTTGGTCTTTACTCCTAAAAAGCTAATTACCTGTAGATAAGTTTAACAATTAACAAATGACTATGAAACTGTTTCATATTTAAAGTATATCAAACATCCTTAATTGAAATTTTCTTAAATTTAAATAATTTTTATAAAACTTGGATAAATTTTTATAAAACTTGATTAATTTTTATAATAAACTTACTTAAGTTTTAAAAACTTATTTATGTAGTTAAATTCTAATAAAACTTAATTAGTTTGTATCGATTTATTTAATTTTTGTAGAACATAGTTAAATTATATAAATCTTAGTTAATTTTTATAAAAATTAGTTAAATTCTTATAAAGCTCGGTTAACTTGTTTATAAATTTATTTATATTAACTCAATCTTATAAATTATCTCAATTAGTAAAACTTAAATGTCATGACTTATATTTTAATTAACTTAAACTTATAAATTATCTCAAACTTATATTTTATTAACTTGGTTAATTTTTATAAATTATCCCAAACTTATAAATTTTTCATAAACTTAGTTAATTTATTATTATTATTGTAAACTTAGTTAATTATTACTATTATTATTACTATTATTATTATTATTATTATTATTATAAACTTAGTTAAGTTTTATCAAACTATAGTGGTTTATTATTATTATTATAAACTTAGTTAATTTTTATCAAGCTTAGTTTATTATTATAAAACGTTGTTAAATTATATAAAACTTAGTTAATTTTAAAATTTTGGTTAATTTTTATAAAAATTAGTTTAATTTCTATAAAAATTGGTTAACTTATTACCAACTTAATGAATTTTATCAGACTTAGTTGTTTATTATTGTTATAAACTTGTTAATTTTTATAATACTTAGTTAATTATTACAAACATATTTTTTTTATAAAACTTAGTTATAGTCAAACTATTGTTTATTATTATTATTATATTATTATATTATTATTATTATTATAAAACATAGTTGACGCGGTTAATTTATTATTATTATTATAAACTTAGTTAATTTTTGTCAAATTATAGTTTATTATTACTATTATTATAGACTTAGTTTATTATTATTATTATTATTATTATTATTATTATTATTATTATTATAAACTTGTTAATTTTTATATTCTCACATGCATAAAGCTACATTGAACTAACATGCGTAGATTGAATTGATGGTCCACATGAATATAAAATCAAAATAATAAACTACACTAACTATATGGTAGCGGAATATTAAATTATATTTTGAACAAGACATGAGTCTCTAATAGTGATTAATTGCACCCTTTTATTTTGATTCAGCTATAGTGTACGAACTATCATTGTGTACCTATTAAATATATATGGCCTCGAATATGTTGGATGTTATAGTCTGTTTACAACGAATATCAATGTATTCCAATGTTATATCAATGCTAATGGAACATATTGTCTCATTTTTTTTGTATATGGATGGTATATAATATGCAGGGCTGAGACGTTGAGTTATCTAATTGTGTACAGTGAATGCTCCGAAATTTGTTTTGTTTTGGCTCAAGAGTGTATCAGTTTATAGACCTGTTGTTATCAATTCTATATCAACTCGTCTGCAACTTTGTCATTATTTCTAATTTTATATCATTCTTTGGATTTTCACTATTTGGAACCACCTTTAATCAATCAAGCATTTGAAACCATAAAATAAATAATTAAACATTGGTACCTGATCTTGCAACTCACTATATATTATCTCTTTTGCTAGTATATAACATATTATCCCCTCTTTGAATGCTTAAACCTTCATAAGATTTAAAGTAAGAAAATTAAGTATACAACATCAAAACTAGAATAAAAGAAGAAGGAAAAAAGCAACAAAAGAAAAATAAAGCAGAAAATAATTGGCTCGCCTGAATGTCCCCTTCACTATATGCCCTCCTCCACCCCATGTTGTAGAACTAAAAGTTAGCTTCCTACTAAAAAACTTTAGGAGACAGAAGAATAAAATAGGATGCAAAAATTATAATTATGATCATGCATAGAAATTTGTTATAAAGAATACTAATGATAATTCCACAACTAACAGCAGAAGTTTCTGAATGAAAACCGCATCATATGAATAAGCTTAAAGCCTTTTAAATATGATTATTGAATACATTCTCTCACATAATTGTTCACTTTCACCTACCAAATCTCTCACAGGCACCTACTTTTAAATACAACTTATTAATTACTTTATTTATATGGATTTGTTTCTGTTTTATTGTTCTTAATATACATATGTAAAAGTAGACTTTTTATTTGTTTGGATACATACACATATAGCAATGGATTTCTTCACTGAAAACTTATTCCACTAAACTGTTATTGTTTCACTAAACTTTTATAAAAAGATTAGTAATGAGCAACATAATTTGATAGAGAAAATAAATAATTGTAATAGAGCCAACAATAATAAAGCACTTAGAAGGATAATCATACTGGTTCAAGCTATAAAGAAGCAAGCAAGCGAGCAACAAGTGACTAAGATGGTTAACCCCAACGCTCATCTCAAACCCATCTGCAAGTCAAATAAAAGGCATCTTAGTCAAATGCTTCTTGGGAGGTAACCAATCATTATACATTCACAAAAGACAGCTAATGTGTACCATCCATTTTTCTAGCAGCATGATATACAATGCATCCAGATAGCTAATGCATTTGCATGATATAAAATTCATTAGTATCTCTATTGATAAAAAAATATGTCACCCTGTAGCTTAATAAGACCCGCAAATCCAATGCATAAAAACTAAACCCGTTGTCTAGTCCGTGAAGCTAGCTATTGGTCACCATCCATATATGGTTGCCAAGATACAATTACAGGAAATAAGAACAAATCATTTAGAGACTATAAGCAAGTACTATGCCTATACATGCTTTGATGTATGGATTGTAAGATAGGTTCTAGTTCATGATGGCACACTGCACCAAACTGTAATATACTCTAGTTCCGAAGCCACAAAAGGGATCCATGTTCATCCTACAGTGCTTATTCCATCCATCCTAAGTAGTACAATCTCTTCCAGTATATAATACTTTGTCACTGATACAACAAAACCATTCATTCCCATTGTGCCCCACCAAAGCTTTGACTAGGAAAATTAAAAATGTAACTAATACTATCCTAACAAACCCAAGATAGATATTTGAATACGATATATAATTCAATGAGACTTATTTTTGCGTGCATCAAATGGTAAAAGAAAGGTGAGAATCAGTTGCCTAAAAGATATGAAAGCAAGCTCAAGTCTTGAAGCTAAACAGTAGGAAGAACTGCAAGAGCTATTGTCACTACAAATATTTATATAAAGCAATTATTATTCTAATGGCATATTACATATGAAATCGATTTCTAAATGCGTATTTATTATATTTCAACTACCTGAATGGATTTTGATCAATATCTTTATTCAACAAAGATCACTATCTGTAGACACAAATTTTGAAATAAGTTGTTCGAAATAGTTCTTTATTTGAATTTTTTATGGTTAATATAGAGGAGGAAAATTTCAATGCACCGGTTATTTCATAACAGTACATAACTATTTTAAACTGCATTATATAATATAGATGAGAATTAAATGAACCAATGGTACAAAAAATCATTAGATAATTTTGAAGTCGTAAGTAATGTTGTAATGTATATAACTCATAATTTTGAAATCAAAAGCTTATTTTATTCAGGATAACAATAAATAATACAATAAGTTTACTACACTATAAAAATGATTGTATTTATTGTTATGGCCAGTTTAATAAGCAATTAATATATAATGGTTATATATTAACAGAAATACAGTAAAACTTACTCGCTTATGGAGTTTTATGTTAATTGTTTTAAATCCTTTTACGTAGCAGTAGGTATAATATCCATTGTAGCCATTTTACCCCCTTCCTTCAATCTCATTGCACCAAGACCTCTTGTATTTCTCCTATATGAATGGAGCTGAACAAAATACAAGACAGACATTTTAAGAAACGTTCATATTGAAATTTTTAATGACTTAGAACTCCGTAACACTCATGCGCTGAATGATAACGGCCAATCAAGATTTATAAGGACTATATTAATGTTCAATTGCTTTCATTGAATTGAACGATGATGACGTCTTACTAGATTTATATGGACTATGTTAATAAATATAGGCTTACCAGTATTGCCTACTTTTAAACCCCTTGAACACTACAAGAGGCCTAAAATATAAATTCAATGACTTGTTAGTTCATATGAAATCCAGATCTCTGAAACACCAAATCAGACAAGATGTACATATGAGTTTTATATGTTGTAAACCTTGGTCTATGTAATACGCAACATTCAATTCTAAGTTTGTATTATTAATATAAGAGAAAAAAATGTAGTTTGCGTTGCCTCTCAACATTAAGAAGGCCTTCTCTGCCTACTCGAATAGCTATTTGTGTAACAACCCGCATATTTTACGATTGAATATTTAAATATTTTATTTAAATGTAGAATCGTTAATCGGATTAAAGTCCGAAAAGCTACTTTTTGTAAACAGACGAATTGGGACTCGAGACCACCTCCATTGAGTCCAAAATGGCGTTTACAACTTTTTTGAATATAAACATCGATATGTTTGGAGTAAGTTGAATTTTGCTATTTTCTAAGTGGACTTTTGGGTTTGGGTTTCACCCAACTCATTCTATTACCCTAACTCAGCCCCTCTTCATCCATTCACTTATTTCATCTGTTCAAACACTCAAGCAAAACTGAAAATGGGGGAAGAGTGTAGGAATTAGAAATTCTAAGCCCTAGATTCCATTTGCAAACTCAAGTCAAGCTCCAAACTCTTGGAAAAGCTTTGGTAAGCCTCCTCTTCATCTTCTCCAGCTCATTCTCTCTTTAAATTCAGAAATTTCCTAAATCTAACTTAGGAAATGTTCTTCTTTTGAGCTTAGATTCAAGCTTCTAGAGTTGAAGTTGAAGAGTAGTTGATCTTCCTTTGCTTTCAAGCTTCTCCTTCATCGTTTTTGGGTTTAAAGGTGAGATTTTTTTTATCTCACATCTATGTCTATAACTATCCTTGATTGTTAGGTATGAATTCCTAACATCTTTACATGTTCATTTGATTTTGGTTTAGATTGATTTGGTGAACACTTCAATTTTTGTTGTTTTGAAGTTAAAACTTTGAAAATCCTAGCTTTGATTTATGAACATGCTATTGGTGGTGTTTCGGAGAGCCTAAAGGGCTGGGGTGTCGATTGGCAAATGCCCCTAAAGTCCATTGCTCGACCGGTTGCAAATGGTGAGAGTTTGCTCTTCCATTTGATAGGCTGAAAAACAGTTTCAGTTACAGCCAGTCGACTGGCTCCCTGCAGTCAGTCGACTGACTACAGGGTCTGAAAACTCTCGGGTTCTAGTTCAGTCGACTGACTGCAGAAGGCCAGTCGACTGACCTGCTTGATTTTGCCTATTTTGCCTATTTAGCTTGAGATTCCAATTTTTATCGATTCGTGATTATCCGATTTATTGTTATCATTCATTATTGACTTTGATGACTTCCTTTTCGAGAATTTTTGAGAATATCCATTTTGATGGATTTGGTATCGATTTCTTTGGATTTGATTCACGTCTTCGTATGTGGATTTTGGTGATTGATTGTTTCTACAATCATTTCTATGCTTTGTCACTTTAAAGTACAAAGGTTTCTGTACTAGTAGTAAATATTCAAACTCTTTTACAAAGGTAATTTCAACTCTATTTTTAAATATAAAGCTTGTTTTCAAAACCGTTTTCTAATCTATTAATTTATACAAACCTTTACCTCATTCGTATGAGAAAATATAATTAAACAGCTTAGCAAAACAAGTGGTATGAAACGCTTGCGTTTACTTTGTCGGTTAATTTTTGGACTTGTTCGATTGAACTATTGTGACAATTTTCGAGTGGGAATCTACAATTCGTTCTTAAATATTTAAGGTAAGCTAGTGGTTATGGGACATGAAGCTAAACTCATATATTTACTAGCTTAGTGTAATCGACACTTTTATTAATCGATGATGATCATTTTGTGGTTTAGACTAGCGATGTGCGATGTCTATTTGTTTGTTTGTGGATTACAATCCCTGTTTGTGGAACTTCGGTTCAATTTGGAGGGGTAGCGACGCATGGTCTTCGAGCCATTTGTGGAGCTTCGGCTCAAAATTTATAGTTAGCGACCATGGAGTAGCGTTCCGTTTGTGATACACGTGTTGGTGAGTTTTCATGCTCCCGTTTGTGATAGGCCTTCCACCTTTGTGATTTCTGGATTTCTAATTGATGATTTCTAGAATTTGTGTTTCACCAACCTTTGTGATTGACATTAATATGTTTGTCAATATTTGTAGTTTGGTGAAATAAAATAAAGAATATGATATTATTTTTGGTGCTTTGATATTCTTGAGATATTTTTTGATTTTGTTGTTGTTTAAATCATACTTGTCCTGGTATGACATTATTGTTATCATACGTTCTTACTATATCTCATTTCTTTAATGATAATTATAGCTAGACTGATCCGTTTATTATATTCTTATTAAATAATACTCGGGTCAGACCGAGATGTTACAGGTGTTTCTGCTTGACTCCTTATCGGAAATCACCTTCTGACTTTTGTCTAGCTACATTAGATTGGTAGTTTTTGTTGTTATACATTTGAGATAGAGACTCCTTGATGTATACATATTCTTTTGTCTAGCAGTTGTATCTATTCTTTTGTGATATTGTGGATCTTGTTTGACCACTACTCTGATGTACACTTTTATATGTTATATTCATATCTGTTTCCGCCTTTGAGATATGAACATCTGTGATTGATTTATGTTATGTTTAGTTCTATATTTGTTTCTGAGGTCCACATAGCCACTGTGTGGTAGCTTTGAGTTTGTATCGGTATGTCGGATTTCCTCTTGAAATGAAATGCATGTTATACTATCTGACATAATAGTACTCGCGCAAAGAAATTACACGGATGGTCGCTCCTCAACAGCCTTATTCTTCGCGCTAGTTGACGGCATTACTCCGTAGTGTCCTTGGCTAGCGTGAGTATAGAGGTGGGGCGTGACAGCTTGGTATCAGAGCCAAACTTCGGAACAATGTAGAATAATCTAGCAAGGATCATTGTACTAAGTCTTTCTTAGGGATCATGCCATAGAATTTAATTGAGTCTTCGTACCGTTCTATCCTATTTCTTTTTATGATGCCTTGTTATATCAATCAAGTTTGTTTGATATTCAATTTGTGAATAACCTTTTTCTTCTTTTCTTTCTTCCTTAAAGAAGAGAAATGGTTAGACCTGGCCATCCCAGCGCCGGTCAATCTAGTGCTACTCCCCAAGATGGAGTATTTATGTCTGCTCAGCAACTTCTAGATCTTGTAAGAAATGCTCAAGCTGCCGGACCTATTCCTGA
This sequence comes from Allium fistulosum, assembly GCA_030737815.1. Taxonomy (NCBI): domain Eukaryota; kingdom Viridiplantae; phylum Streptophyta; class Magnoliopsida; order Asparagales; family Amaryllidaceae; genus Allium; species Allium fistulosum. The sequence goes on from CM060902.1 coordinate 614,383,205, forward strand.
GCCCACACATCCTAAATCTGGGTTTGCACGCTTGTGCAGTGATTACACCAATTTGGGTGAAAAGCCATTCAAAGGTTCTGAGAGCGTTATAGAAGTCCAGGCTTGGCTTTGAGCATGCGACTGCATCTTTTCTCGCATGAATCTTATTGATCTCCATCGAGTCCAAGTGGCTTCTAGCATGCTCCAAGAGAGAGCATTAGACTGGTACGGACTTCTGATCTCCGAAATTGTTGAAGCGAACCTTACTTGGGAGCAATTCCGGGAAAGGTTCGAATTAAAATTTGTGCCGGAAGCTGAAAAAGTATCTTTAGCTCGACGATTTATTGACCTTGTTCAAGGTGAATCTTCCGTGACCGACTACGTCGCTTCTTTCGAATCTCTATCTAAATATGGGGTTGAATACATTAATACCCCATTGAAGAAAAACCAGAGATTTATTTATGGCTTGAACAAGAGCCTCAAAAAGCCATTACTTTTGAAATTGGAAGTTTCCTTTGATCTACTTGTTGATATTGCTCTTCGACTCGAGGAGGCTGATAAAGATAGTGATGTTGAGGTCAAGCCAAACATCAAAAAGAAGAGACCTTTTAAATTCAAGCCTAATCCCAACAAGAAGGGAAAGCAAACAACTTCGGTAGCAAATACTCCTAACTCTCATCGTGGAGAATGTTACAATTGTGGTTATAAGGACCATTATGCAAACAAGTGCCCGAAGTCTATTTCTTGCCGCTATTGCAAGAGTTCGGGTCATACTATATCTTTGTGTCCCAAACTTCAAAGCAAGAATGAGGGCAAGCTAAATGTTGTACAAGTCCCTGCTAACACCTCTCGTGGTCAAGGTATTTCTCATTCTATCCTTGATGGCATTATTATATTTCGTGATCATCCTATTCGAGTTCTTTTTGATACGGGTGCATCTCACTCATTTATATCAAAAGAACTTGTTGATGCTTTGTCTTTGAATGTTATTGGCTTGATGACTTCATTGAGGATTGCGAATCCGGTTGGTGGATCCGCAACACTCAGTTTACTTTTGTAAAGATGTCGAAATTATTTTATGTGATTACTCTTTCCGTGCCAATTTGCATGTTATGCGTTATTTAGGTTTCATAATGATTTTGGGAATGCATTGGATTAACCGTTATGAAGCCCATATCCTATGTCCTAAGCGGACTATATATCTTCGGCATCCTCAATCTGTTAAGCAGATTTTTCTTGTTCTGAAAGATTCAGATTACAGTTCGAAAGCGTCCTTATATTCTCTCAATCCTCATGACGACAATAATGATGATGAGGAAGATGTTATTTCTCTTATTCACATTATTCGTGAATTTCCCGACATATTTGAGCCCGTTCTAGGATTACCACCTAAGCGAGCAATTGAGTTCAGAATTAATCTAATCCCTGGAGCTCTACCTATTACTCGTCCTCCTTATCGTATATCCAACAAAGAAAATGAGGAGATGCGCAAACATTATCCAAATTGGAAGCGAAGCAATTTATTCAATCTAGTTTCTCTCCTTGGGGAGTGTTAACTCCTATTTTGAAGCGACCTAAAATATAAAGCGATCTAGCAACCTATGAGCCCTAACGACCTAACTTCTCCAACGACCTAAGAGTGCTAGCGACCTAACTACAGAGACGACTTAACGACCTAAGGACCTAACGACCTAACATACCTAACGACCTAAAGGTATCTACGACCTAACTTCTCCAACGACCTAAGAGTGCTAATGACTTATGAAGTATCACGACCTAAAAGTCCACGACCTAAAGGTATCTGCGACCTAATAGTCTCAACGACCTAACAGCATAATGGTCTTAGCGACCTAACATTACAAAGGACTTCACGACCTAACTTCGTAAAGGGCCTACTACCTAAAGAAGCAAGTGACCTAACTGGTTCAAAAGGCAGTGCGACCTACGACCTACCTTAGGTCGCTCACGACCTATAACATGCCCAGTTTAAACAAGTCAACATAGTTCCCTATGCCGCATTTCTCTAGGTCGCTCACAACCTACCAGCCCACTAAGTCGCCAACGACTTACAACTTACCTTAACCTTAACCTGTCCGCAACCTATGACTTATCTTAGGTCGCACACGACCTACGACCTATCTTAGGTCGTTCACGACCTAAGACTCTGAGATGAAATCACACCCAGAATCACCCCTATAAATACAGCCCTAACTCCAGCATGAGGAGGACTTTTGGCTGATGATTCTTGGAAGCGACATTACTCTACAGGACTCTCAACTCGTCCAACACTTGAAGCACTCCAAACATTCAAGACACTACAACAAGCTTTGAAAGAAATCACGCACATCCGACACGGATTCACAAGTTTCATCATCGAAGTTTAAGCTACTAGTCCAGAGTGTTTTTGTGATCAAAGTAAATTGTATTTGAAGTGCATTGTATTGAATTGTAACCAAATCAGCAATAAAAGAATATAAAGTGGACGTAGGCTTAATTACGAGCCGAACCACTATAAAACTATTGTCTCTTTACTTTTCTGCTATTTTCAGCTTATATTATGTTCCCGTACCAACGGGTGGTGCTTTCACATTACTACTACACACACCGGGTGTTAGCGTTCACTTTTAAATGTTAACATTTTGGTGCTTTCACTGAGAACTGAACTCAGGAATACATTCACCATTGCTTCACAAAAGTTCGTGGAAAAAGTTTCTTTCAAGACCAGAAATCTATTTGAGATCATGGCTCCTGGAAGAAAGGGTAGATCTGCCAGATCCGGAAATGCTCATGAGGGAACCTCCGCTTCCCCAACAGCAAACGAGGCAACTCCTACCGTTGGAGTCACAAGGGCTGAATTAGACGACATAGTGTCAGGATTATACCAGCAGATTGAAACCCAAAATGCTTTGATGATGGACAGATTAAACGCTCTACTTGGGGCAAATCGACAACCAGAAAACAATGAAACAGTCATCACAGAAGATGCTCATAATTCCCAAGAGAAAGATATTCCTCAAAGAGCAGCTGGCACCGCCGAAGCGCCACCTTTCCAAGCTGAAAGTCCAAGGCCGCAGCCAACTTTTGGCGAGCATTTGCCCAGGCAAACTTCTGAAAAAATGGCTGATGTCTGCCCAGCGATGCCTCTAAACAATGAGGAATACCTATCAGGGATGGTTCGCCGAATCATGAAAGAGAGCATGCAGGGGGAAGAAAATGAGAATGATTGGGAATTTGCACCAAGTAGAACTCCGTTTACTGAAAGGATCCTAAAAGAAGAATTTCCAAGAAAATTTGTACCTCCTACTATCACGGCCTATAGGGGGACAAGTGTAACGATACGGATTTTTCGCGTTCGAAAATCGACATCCATACTTTACATCGTACTCGAATGTCGTAGATTCGAGCGTTCAAATCCGAGTCGCCGGAGCTTATAACACAGTTAAGTAAATATCACAGCGGAATAAAAAGAATATAGATATACAACATCTGATACAATATCCAGATACAATGATGATACAATGAATATCTATATACATCAGAGATATGATACAATAAATTGCAGCGGAAAGAAAAATAGATAACATCAGCAGCGGATAATCTTCATCTCCAAAGCACGAATCCAGAATAGCTCGAACTCCCAACAACGAGGCACAAAGATAAGCAAGTGCAGTCTGAATCCAAAGACTGAACTAGCTCCAGATAATCTACTAAATCTGACTATCTGAAAAACCAAACTCTAGACTGCTCGTGTAGAAAAATTTTGAGCATCCAGAGTTTAGGAAAGAAACAATAAACTCCGGATCAGTCATGGGACTGGTGTGAGCAACAAAACAGTTTATCTTTAAAACAAATAGCAAGAGAATTTAAAGTCAATTCGCAATGCTTTTGGAAAATGAAACTACCATAAGACCTCCCGCCACACACACAATGCAAATGCAGAATTGGAGGAGATTTCTTCTTATGATAGTCAAAGATGTTTACTACGCAAAAATCAAATCATTTTGATATTATTACTAGTGCATAGTGTAGAAAACAATTTCGAAAGTAGAATATAAATCTTAGCCAGCATAGACATTTCGCACTTATGCCTACTATAGCTACCATGTTCAATAGCAGGTTACCACCACATTCCATGGCAGGTAATACAACTAAAACCGTACAAAGTTCGTATTGTTTTGTTTGGATTTCCAACAAATGGTCAGGCTAAGGAACTTCCTATTCCACGAAAGAAACGCCTCTGGCGGGACGTTCCGAGAACCAACTGTTCTCTGCCAAACAAGGCCGGCAACCCCTTTTCCCAAGGGATAAAAGAAACCTCAGATATGCCACCCCCGGTCCTTTGGGACCTTTAACCGAGGTACCTCTAATCCAACATCACACGTCATAAATAAAGTGTGTCCACATGAGTAAGTATCTGGGCTCCATACCATGATACTACCCTTTTCCAGAAGGAATGGTCATACCCTAGGGGAGCTACCCCTGAAAACCTTGCCGCACAATTCCTGTTTCGACCATTACCGGATTGTGAGGCTCGACGAAGTCTCGTCCACAAAGCTACGCTTTTTCAAAAAGCCACGCTTCGGGTCAAACAAATGATCAACCTATGATCACAAAGATATAAGATCAAACAAATGATCATATCACAAATGATCAAACACTGATCATTTCACAGCAGCACTCAGCATGCCACATTACCAAATTGGGATATATCGCTGATAAATTTCAACTACATAACCTCTGAGCTCGTACGTCTCAGAGAAGGGTGTTAAGCTAAGAGAATAAATTCTCCGCCACCAACAGATATGTATTTGAAAGAAATCGGCTTTATATCTCAAAGTGTAATGTCAGACATGTAACCATATAAGTCTGTTCCGGGTTCGAACAGAACCGAAGGCACTTCTCACGAAGCCCTTGCAAATCCGGATAATTTCCAATCACGTCCGGACTTCCCGTCACAAAAGAGTGATATAAATCTCTATACCGGAGCAACTCAGTGCAGAGACATTCGACAGGTTGTCCTTTCATTTTCGAAAATATCCGGTCTTCATCACCAGTCTTCAAATGCCATCCATATACGACGTATCACTATTCGGAATGGGTTATGTGACACAAAGGTCCTTTCCCGGCTAAACCGAATAATGAGCGCGATATTTAAAAACATATGGATATTGGGATTTCAATTAAGTCACAACTTATTACCCAAACTTCTCTTTTCAAATGGTTCAACAAATTACCATTTTAAATCTTTTTAAACAAAAAGATTCAATTCACAAAGTTCACTAAATTTCACAAAGATTCATTCACAGATTTTCCAAAACAATTTCCATATCGATTAGATTAACTCGTTAAATCTTTAAATCAGAGATTTAACTTATAGCTTTCAAAACAATTCCATTTCAAATGGTTTAAACAAACATCATTTTTAAATCTGTTAAGATAACAGATTTAATTCATAGCTTTCAAAAAGAATTCATTCATAACTTGGAAAAACAATTTTCAATTCAAACTTGAAATTCCTTTAATTAAACTGGAGTTTCATCTCCTATCTGAAAGCTTTTATCATTTGAAAACAAACAGTTTTATTTCAGAAAATCTGATTTATCCATACGAGTGGAAATCCTTGGTTTAAATTCAAATTCCCAACTTATACTTTTAAAATGGTTTAATTCATACAAACACATTTATATCATCTTTAATCCCTAGTTTCGAATCATAGAATTTAATTTCAAACTTGAATTCAAATTTAAATCAAATTATTTAAATCTTCAAAACTCGTTTAAGTTATTCAAGATAACTTTTATCTTTGAAATCCTATTTCAAAAAGCTTTTCACTTTTAAACCCAAATTTCCAATTTCAAAATCAATTGAAATTAAAATTTCAATTTCAAAATCCTCAAATTTAAATTATCTGTGACTTAACCGATTTCCACGTGAAATCCATATTTGTGTGTGTAAAGGTGTAGTCCAGGGGTTTCACACAATAGTGCAACATCAATCATCACAGATATATCGATAAGCGGTAAAGTCGATAACGCTTATCTTCATTCACAGATTCATAGATAAAATAAAATTTATCGGTCACAAAGATTCACAGTTATAATTCGATGTGGGTTTCGGATAACCAACTAAAATCCGACCCCCTGTCGCATCGAAATTCAAGTGCCGTTTTTCGGGCCAAGGGTTTCATATTCATATAACAATATATACATCACAGATATAGAAATCACAGATCACGATATAAATCAGGACGTATCACAAAGCATCATATATCAGGGATATCAAACAATTCATATCATTCAACAGAATCCAAACATTCATAGGTAAGGTTGGTTAATTATCTGATTTATTCAAATCAGATAAATTTCATATGAATTTCTAATCTTGGTTAATTAATTACAACCCATTTTAATTAATTATCCTTTATCATCTATTAATTAACCTTTAATCATTAATAAATCAATCTTAATTAATCAATAAATCTTTTAATCATTAAATAATTATCCTTTAGTTATTTAATTATCTTTTAATTTATTTATTTGATTAACCCTTTATTAATTACCACTTAATTAATAAAATTCCAAAAATTACTCGAAATTACTTGATTAATTAACTGTAACTTAATTAACCTTTAATTACTTGATTAATTAACATTTAACCATTAATTTAAAGCCTAACCTTATCAAATTAATGATTCTTAACTCCAAATTAATTATCCCAAATAAATTCCTTAAAACTTAATTAATGAGTTTAAAACTCATAATTACTTAATAAATCCAGTTATTAATTAGATTTATAAATCCATTTTAATTAACTTAATAAATTTAATGAGTCTCAATCATTAATTTATTAACTAAATAAATTATCCATGTTAATTAACTTAATTTACTTAATAATCTCTAGTTGATTATCTTCATCAACTACTAACATTTCCTTAACTTATGATTTAATTTACCTTTAAGTGTATATTTAAAACATTACACTTTTAAATTTTAAATTCAAATAAATTTAAAAAAAATACACTTAATCATTCAAATTATTTAGAATAATTTAAATTCAAAAACTCCTTTTATTCCGAAACTAAGATTCAAGTTTAGATTTAAATTCCAGATTTCAAAACTTGATTCAACTTTTCTAAGTTCTTTCTTTACAAGTCATAATCCCATTTAAGTTCAAATTTCTTTTTAACCTTTAAAATACTTTAAAAGTTTAAACAAATTAAGAATTTATTTATTTATTTATTTATTTTTATTTTTTTCAAATCTGAACTTGAATTTAGGTTTATACTTTGACTTCAAAAATCATTTTAACCCTTGATTTATAAATTCGAATTCAAATTTGAAACCCAGGAAAACAGGACAGGTTAGAGAAACCTGGAACAAAACTATCCCCCGAGCTACAACGCTTCCAGCTTCGAGCCCTACCCCTCAAAATCTCGAGTGATGCTTCGAGTCAACAAACGCGAGTTCACCTTGCTTCTTCCCTCTCTTCCTCCCCCTTTTCACATTACTCCCTCATCATTTCCAGGCAACAACCGTGCACGCGAATGCACGTATACGTGCACAGAGGACCGGAGCTCCTTCGATCATCGCCTCGACCTCCCACGAGTCACCACTGACCCTCTCGACCTAAACCACCACCCAGATTGCTTCAACTCGCTGGAATTCAAAATTTGATCACCTCAAAACCCTGTGAACCCAAACTGTATCAACAAAACTCCCCACGCCGCCGATCGCAACCACCTGCAACCCCACTACCTTGACCGGAGAAGCTTCGTTCACCAACGCTTCGATTCCCCTCGGTGCGACAACACTCGATCGCGCGTAGGCAACGAACTCGGCTCGTTACTGTCATGCTCGAAATCTTGAAATAAAACCCTACAATGATCTCGAATCCAAAACTCATGCAATAGAAAAATCTTCTGTTAATTTTTACAAAATCCCTGATGTTTATACTTGCTTCAATTCGAGTTTCAACATTTGTTATTGATTCAATTTCGAGAATTTGATAAAAATTCAATTTTTATTCAAGATTGAACTGCTCTTGTAATACTGAGCTAAAAATCTTCATCTTTGTTTTAAAAATCATAAAATCCAGTAAAGATTCAATATATAAATTCGATTTAACTTCCTGCAACAATCGAGTTTATCAAATTATCGTGTGATTGCCTGTAAAAATGGTATTCCAGTTGTATGCTTTTCAAAGATGTTCAGACAGCTTCTAAAAATCTTATTTTAAGTTTAAATCTCTGGTTTGATTAAAATTTTATACTTATTAATAATTTACAGGATATAAATTTGAATTCTTGAACAAAATACTCACTCTGTAACCATAAACAGAGACATATAGTAACACAGAATTTATATTCAAGCTAAGCATATGCAATACAATATGATCAATGAATTCCTTGAACTATTTCAAATAGAAATTTAAACTTGAAGCTTCAAAATTTTGTTTACTCACATGTAAATAAGAAGAGTTGCTCACCTTGAAAAGAAAGAACAGAGTAGAGTTTGAAATGTTAAACCAGGCTTTTTTGCAATTTCCAGTTTTGATTCTCTGGTTGAACTTGCTTGAACTTGAGAACTGAAATGTTTGAACTGGAAGGAACTTCAGTGATTTCTTTTGAGAGATTCTTTAATTTCTTTTAAAAAAAAACAACTGAAATGCTTGGATTGATTTCAGGCTTGCATTTGTGAATAGCCTTGCTCAGGCTTTGGAAAAAGATTACAGAGCTTGTTGCTTTCTCTTGTTTTGAAAATGGTTTGAATGCTTTGCTTTGTTTGAATGAACGAAAAAGGAAAGGAAACTTGATAATAAAGAAAATGAGTTTGCAGGTGATGATATTCTTTTGTGCAGGGTGTTTTTTTTATATTAGTTTGTACAAAGCTTAGCATGGATTTTTCTTGCTTGTAGGCTGATAGTTTACTTGGGTATGGGTTGAGATGCTTGCATTTATGAGTTTGTACAAATTCATTTTTTTTCTCTCTTTGATTTCGGCTGAAGATTATTTGTTGGTGGCTGAGAATCTTGCTTTTGTGCTAGGGGTAATATCTTGTTTGTACTTTATATTCTTACTTCTTTAACTCGGCTGTACAAACTCATTTTTTTTATTTTTCTTCATTTGTACAAGGCATAAGTATGATCTGGTGGCTTCATTTCTTTGTTTTATATTTTGTTTTGATGTCTTCTTTGTTTCTATGCTTTTGTTCTTGCTTGTTTCCAGGTTTACACTTTCTTTTTGTTTTGTTACTTTGTATTGAATTTATGTTTATTTCTCATTCATTTTAACTTAGATTATTTATTTTACTTTTGTTCAAGTTGTATTTGTTATTTTATTTATTATAGTTATATATTTTTATACTTCATTTATGCTTTACAATAGAAATGACATTTTATTTTATTTGTTGATGTATCAACTTATAATTTACAAAGTTTATTAACATGTGCTTACCAATTATTATTTATAAATTCTATTTTATTTATTGGATTAACTTAACATTTATTGTCTTGTATTTCTAGTTTAAATTTTTATTAAACCATCAATAATAAATTCAAAATTATGTATTATTATTATTATTTATATTTTAAACCATTTATCTAAGATTCAAATCACCTATATATATACAATATTTAAAATTAAATGATTTAACAAATTTTAAATTGGATCTCGGGGAAACTCGCTCCAATTATCTAATAAATTTTACAATTTTTTATCCAAAAATTTATTTAATCATAAATTTAACTCAAAAATTCATTTAATTATTAATTTAAATAAATTTAAATTTCGGGGTCGTTACAAATTTCCCCCCTTAAAAGAATTTCGTCCTCGAAATTCGCAGGCACGAAACAACACGGAGATAGACAGATTCAATCTCCTATAATTACTCGAACACAAGATACGGATTTCGAATTCAAGTCGGAATATCACAGAATACGTACCAATTTGTCCCTCTGCGGACTTTGGTATTCACAGAAATTTCAATAGAATTTCAAATTTGGTTTCAAACGAAATCGTTTTATTGATTTAGTTCAATTTTATCCTCATATTCTATAAATCAATTTACCTCAAATTAAAATCTCCAATTTCAAATTCATTAAAGTTTAAAACAAAAAGCTGATAAGAAACCGATGAAATACGAAGTAAGGATTCTCTACAACGATTCGTAGAGCCATCATCACATCGAAACTTCTTCTTGTAGCTGATACGAAGCAATGAAAAGAATTTGGAAACGAATCAAAGAAAATTGATAGAGAAAGATTGTTTCCACTGTTGCAGGGTATTGACCATTTATAGTCGTATTTCCCTGTCCCCTATCTCGTCTTCTTCTAGCACTCATATCTACTATCAGTGGATAGTAAGAGAATTTACTGAGACGTTCAGACGGATATCTGAGAATTACTCATTCTAGAGTTTACTTCACTCTATCTCTAATGAGCTACTTAACGTGTTATACTCCTGAGCTAAAGTTCAACCTTAGCTCTGATACCAAATGTAACGATACGGATTTTTCGCGTTCGAAAATCGACATCCATACTTTACATCGTACTCGAATGTCGTAGATTCGAGCGTTCAAATCCGAGTCGCCGGAGCTTATAACACAGTTAAGTAAATATCACAGCGGAATAAAAAGAATATAGATATACAACATCTGATACAATATCCAGATACAATGATGATACAATGAATATCTATATACATCAGAGATATGATACAATAAATTGCAGCGGAAAGAAAAATAGATAACATCAGCAGCGGATAATCTTCATCTCCAAAGCACGAATCCAGAATAGCTCGAACTCCCAACAACGAGGCACAAAGATAAGCAAGTGTAGTCTGAATCCAAAGACTGAACTAGCTCCAGATAATCTACTAAATCTGACTATCTGAAAAACCAAACTCTAGACTGCTCGTGTAGAAAAATTTTGAGCATCCAGAGTTTAGGAAAGAAACAATAAACTCCGGATCAGTCATGGGACTGGTGTGAGCAACAAAACAGTTTATCTTTAAAACAAATAGCAAGAGAATTTAAAGTCAATTCGCAATGCTTTTGGAAAATGAAACTACCATAAGACCTCCCGCCACACACACAATGCAAACGCAGAATTGGAGGAGATTTCTTCTTATGATAGTCAAAGATGTTTACTACGCAAAAATCAAATCATTTTGATATTATTACTAGTGCATAGTGTAGAAAACAATTTCGAAAGTAGAATATAAATCTTAGCCAGCATAGACATTTCGCACTTATGCCTACTATAGCTACCATGTTCAATAGCAGGTTACCACCACATTCCATGGCAGGTAATACAACTAAAACCGTACAAAGTTCGTATTGTTTTGTTTGGATTTCCAACAAATGGTCAGGCTAAGGAACTTCCTATTCCATGAAAGAAACGCCTCTGGCGGGACGTTCCGAGAACCAACTGTTCTCTGCCAAACAAGGCCGGCAACCCCTTTTCCCAAGGGATAAAAGAAACCTCAGATATGCCAACCCCGGTCCTTTGGGACCTTTAACCGAGGTACCTCTAATCCAACATCACACGTCATAAATAAAGTGTGTCCACATGAGTAAGTATCTGGGCTCCATACCATGATACTACCCTTTTCCAGAAGGAATGGTCATACCCTAGGGGAGCTACCCCTGAAAACCTTGCCGCACAATTCCTGTTTCGACCATTACCGGATTGTGAGGCTCGACGAAGTCTCGTCCACAAAGCTACGCTTTTTCAAAAAGCCACGCTTCGGGTCAAACAAATGATCAACCTATGATCACAAAGATATAAGATCAAACAAATGATCATATCACAAATGATCAAACACTGATCATTTCACAGCAGCACTCAGCATGCCACATTACCAAATTGGGATATATCGCTGATAAATTTCAACTACATAACCTCTGAGCTCGTACGTCTCAGAGAAGGGTGTTAAGCTAAGAGAATAAATTCTCCGCCACCAACAGATATGTATTTGAAAGAAATCGGCTTTATATCTCAAAGTGTAATGTCAGACATGTAACCATATAAGTCTGTTCCGGGTTCGAACAGAACCGAAGGCACTTCTCACGAAGCCCTTGCAAATCCGGATAATTTCCAATCACGTCCGGACTTCCCATCACAAAAGAGTGATATAAATCTCTATACCGGAGCAACTCAGTGCAGAGACATTCGACAGGTTGTCCTTTCATTTTCGAAAATATCCGGTCTTCATCACCGGTCTTCAAATGCCATCCATATACGACGTATCACTATTCGGAATGGGTTATGTGACACAAAGGTCCTTTCCCGGCTAAACCGAATAATGAGCGCGATATTTAAAAACATATGGATATTGGGATTTCAATTAAGTCACAACTTATTACCCAAACTTCTCTTTTCAAATGGTTCAACAAATTACCATTTTAAATCTTTTTAAACAAAAAGATTCAATTCACAAAGTTCACTAAATTTCACAAAGATTCATTCACAGATTTTCCAAAACAATTTCCATATCGATTAGATTAACTCGTTAAATCTTTAAATCAGAGATTTAACTTATAGCTTTCAAAACAATTCCATTTCAAATGGTTTAAACAAACATCATTTTTAAATCTGTTAAGATAACAGATTTAATTCATAGCTTTCAAAAAGAATTCATTCATAACTTGGAAAAACAATTTTCAATTCAAACTTGAAATTCCTTTAATTAAACTGGAGTTTCATCTCCTATCTGAAAGCTTTTATCATTTGAAAACAAACAGTTTTATTTCAGAAAATCTGATTTATCCATACGAGTGGAAATCCTTGGTTTAAATTCAAATTCCCAACTTATACTTTTAAAATGGTTTAATTCATACAAACACATTTATATCATCTTTAATCCCTAGTTTCGAATCATAGAATTTAATTTCAAACTTGAATTCAAATTTAAATCAAATTATTTAAATCTTCAAAACTCGTTTAAGTTATTCAAGATAACTTTTATCTTTGAAATCCTATTTCAAAAAGCTTTTCACTTTTAAACCCAAATTTCCAATTTCAAAATCAATTGAAATTAAAATTTCAATTTCAAAATCCTCAAATTTAAATTATCTGTGACTTAACCGATTTCCACGTGAAATCCATATTTGTGTGTGTAAAGGTGTAGTCCAGGGGTTTCACACAATAGTGCAACATCAATCATCACAGATATATCGATAAGCGGTAAAGTCGATAACGCTTATCTTCATTCACAGATTCATAGATAAAATAAAATTTATCGGTCACAAAGATTCACAGTTATAATTCGATGTGGGTTTCGGATAACCAACTAAAATCCGACTCCCTGTCGCATCGAAATTCAAGTGCCGTTTTTCGGGCCAAGGGTTTCATATTCATATAACAATATATACATCACAGATATAGAAATCACAGATCACGATATAAATCAGGACGTATCACAAAGCATCATATATCAGGGATATCAAACAATTCATATCATTCAACAGAATCCAAACATTCATAGGTAAGGTTGGTTAATTATCTGATTTATTCAAATCAGATAAATTTCATATGAATTTCTAATCTTGGTTAATTAATTACAACCCATTTTAATTAATTATCCTTTATCATCTATTAATTAACCTTTAATCATTAATAAATCAATCTTAATTAATCAATAAATCTTTTAATCATTAAATAATTATCCTTTAGTTATTTAATTATCTTTTAATTTATTTATTTGATTAACCCTTTATTAATTACCACTTAATTAATAAAATTCCAAAAATTACTCGAAATTACTTGATTAATTAACTGTAACTTAATTAACCTTTAATTACTTGATTAATTAACATTTAACCATTAATTTAAAGCCTAACCTTATCAAATTAATGATTCTTAACTCCAAATTAATTATCCCAAATAAATTCCTTAAAACTTAATTAATGAGTTTAAAACTCATAATTACTTAATAAATCCAGTTATTAATTAGATTTATAAATCCATTTTAATTAACTTAATAAATTTAATGAGTCTCAATCATTAATTTATTAACTAAATAAATTATCCATGTTAATTAACTTAATTTACTTAATAATCTCTAGTTGATTATCTTCATCAACTACTAACATTTCCTTAACTTATGATTTAATTTACCTTTAAGTGTATATTTAAAACATTACACTTTTAAATTTTAAATTCAAATAAATTTAAAAAAAATACACTTAATCATTCAAATTATTTAGAATAATTTAAATTCAAAAACTCCTTTTATTCCGAAACTAAGATTCAAGTTTAGATTTAAATTCCAGATTTCAAAACTTGATTCAACTTTTCTAAGTTCTTTCTTTACAAGTCATAATCCCATTTAAGTTCAAATTTCTTTTTAACCTTTAAAATACTTTAAAAGTTTAAACAAATTAAGAATTTATTTATTTATTTATTTTTATTTTTTTCAAATCTGAACTTGAATTTAGGTTTATACTTTGACTTCAAAAATCATTTTAACCCTTGATTTATAAATTCGAATTCAAATTTGAAACCCAGGAAAACAGGACAGGTTAGAGAAACCTGGAACAAAACTATCCCCCGAGCTACAACGCTTCCAGCTTCGAGCCCTACCCCTCAAAATCTCGAGTGATGCTTCGAGTCAACAAACGCGAGTTCACCTTGCTTCTTCCCTCTCTTCCTCCCCCTTTTCACATTACTCCCTCATCATTTCCAGGCAACAACCGTGCACGCGAATGCACGTATACGTGCACAGAGGACCGGAGCTCCTTCGATCATCGCCTCGACCTCCCACGAGTCACCACTGACCCTCTCGACCTAAACCACCACCCAGATTGCTTCAACTCGCTGGAATTCAAAATTTGATCACCTCAAAACCCTGTGAACCCAAACTGTATCAACAAAACTCCCCACGCCGCCGATCGCAACCACCTGCAACCCCACTACCTTGACCGGAGAAGCTTCGTTCACCAACGCTTCGATTCCCCTCGGTGCGACAACACTCGATCGCGCGTAGGCAACGAACTCGGCTCGTTACTGTCATGCTCGAAATCTTGAAATAAAACCCTACAATGATCTCGAATCCAAAACTCATGCAATAGAAAAATCTTCTGTTAATTTTTACAAAATCCCTGATGTTTATACTTGCTTCAATTCGAGTTTCAACATTTGTTATTGATTCAATTTCGAGAATTTGATAAAAATTCAATTTTTATTCAAGATTGAACTGCTCTTGTAATACTGAGCTAAAAATCTTCATCTTTGTTTTAAAAATCATAAAATCCAGTAAAGATTCAATATATAAATTCGATTTAACTTCCTGCAACAATCGAGTTTATCAAATTATCGTGTGATTGCCTGTAAAAATGGTATTCCAGTTGTATGCTTTTCAAAGATGTTCAGACAGCTTCTAAAAATCTTATTTTAAGTTTAAATCTCTGGTTTGATTAAAATTTTATACTTATTAATAATTTACAGGATATAAATTTGAATTCTTGAACAAAATACTCACTCTGTAACCATAAACAGAGACATATAGTAACACAGAATTTATATTCAAGCTAAGCATATGCAATACAATATGATCAATGAATTCCTTGAACTATTTCAAATATAAATTTAAACTTGAAGCTTCAAAATTTTGTTTACTCACATGTAAATAAGAAGAGTTGCTCACCTTGAAAAGAAAGAACAGAGTAGAGTTTGAAATGTTAAACCAGGCTTTTTTGCAATTTCCAGTTTTGATTCTCTGGTTGAACTTGCTTGAACTTGAGAACTGAAATGTTTGAACTGGAAGGAACTTCAGTGATTTCTTTTGAGAGATTCTTTAATTTCTTTTAAAAAAAAACAACTGAAATGCTTGGATTGATTTCAGGCTTGCATTTGTGAATAGCCTTGCTCAGGCTTTGGAAAAAGATTACAGAGCTTGTTGCTTTCTCTTGTTTTGAAAATGGTTTGAATGCTTTGCTTTGTTTGAATGAACGAAAAAGGAAAGGAAACTTGATAATAAAGAAAATGAGTTTGCAGGTGATGATATTCTTTTGTGCAGGGTGTTTTTTTTTATATTAGTTTGTACAAAGCTTAGCATGGATTTTTCTTGCTTGTAGGCTGATAGTTTACTTGGGTATGGGTTGAGATGCTTGCATTTATGAGTTTGTACAAATTCATTTTTTTTCTCTCTTTGATTTCGGCTGAAGATTATTTGTTGGTGGCTGAGAATCTTGCTTTTGTGCTAGGGGTAATATCTTGTTTGTACTTTATATTCTTACTTCTTTAACTCGGCTGTACAAACTCATTTTTTTTATTTTTCTTCATTTGTACAAGGCATAAGTATGATCTGGTGGCTTCATTTCTTTGTTTTATATTTTGTTTTGATGTCTTCTTTGTTTCTATGCTTTTGTTCTTGCTTGTTTCCAGGTTTACACTTTCTTTTTGTTTTGTTACTTTGTATTGAATTTATGTTTATTTCTCATTCATTTTAACTTAGATTATTTATTTTACTTTTGTTCAAGTTGTATTTGTTATTTTATTTATTATAGTTATATATTTTTATACTTCATTTATGCTTTACAATAGAAATGACATTTTATTTTATTTGTTGATGTATCAACTTATAATTTACAAAGTTTATTAACATGTGCTTACCAATTATTATTTATAAATTCTATTTTATTTATTGGATTAACTTAACATTTATTGTCTTGTATTTCTAGTTTAAATTTTTATTAAACCATCAATAATAAATTCAAAATTATGTATTATTATTATTATTTATATTTTAAACCATTTATCTAAGATTCAAATCACCTATATATATACAATATTTAAAATTAAATGATTTAACAAATTTTAAATTGGATCTCGGGGAAACTCGCTCCAATTATCTAATAAATTTTACAATTTTTTATCCAAAAATTTATTTAATCATAAATTTAACTCAAAAATTCATTTAATTATTAATTTAAATAAATTTAAATTTCGAGGTCGTTACAACAAGTGACCCAAACCAGTTTCTATACAAGTATGATTGGCATATGACCGGTGCAAGAGCATCAGATGAGATTAAATGTCGATACTTTCCAGTATACTTGGAAGGTGTGGCTCTGCTGTGGTTCGCAAAGCTACCAACTCGGTCCAAAGATCAATTCTCTGATTTAACTCGAAAATTCAAGGATCAGTTCAGGTTGTATGCTTCAAAAGCTAAGGATATAATGTCACTATCCAACCTTGAACAAGTGCCCGAAGATCTATCAGATCTTTCTTGAACCATTTCAATATAGCCCTAGCTGAAGTGGATAATGCAGAACCCCGTATGATCTTAACTTACCTGATGCGAGCCATCAACAAATCAAGTGAATTCGGAAGATGGTTGAAAATGAAAGAACCAAACTCACTTGAGAAATTCTATAAGAAGGCCGACGAATTCATGCGCCTAGAAAGCCTTTTTGTGCCAGCAAAAGTAGTTGTTGCCGAAATCAAGAATAATGATGTTGCTTCTAGTAAGAGAGAATCTGGAAACCAGAAAAGGGAAAACGACGGAGAAAAGAAGCAAGGGAATGAGAAAAAACCTCGCCGCTTTAATCCTCCAGATTTTATTCCCTTAACTGATACACCGGAAAATATCTTCTTTGCAACGAAGGATGTTGTCAAGTATCCCAAACCACCTGAGATGGGGAGAGGGGCAATGCATAGTGGGAGATTCTGTCGATTTCACAATCAACCTGGCCATGACACTAACCAATGTCGCCAATTAAAGAATGTGATTGAAGAGTTGCTGAAACAGAATAAGCTGCAACAGTATGTGAAGAAAAACAGAGTCGACCCGACCTCATCCACTCAGGGGCAACGACTTCCTACACATCAGTCTTGCTCAGAAGACAAAACTGCAGCGTAGGAATCTGAGAGGCTTGTCATTAATATGGTCACAGGGGGTCCTCACCAAGCGTCTGACCACACTTCATTCTGAGTGGCATATGGATCAGAAACAATGATTCCAGCGGAAATGGAAATTCAATCCTGAGATTCTGGAACAACAATCACCTGCATCCAATTTTTTACTTAACAGCATTGCTTAAATTTGTAAAAATGATGTCGGATGTATAACTCTTGTATTGTAAACCACTGAGAAATCAGTGTGAATCAATAATAAAGAACTATAAACTTTGTATTCTCTAATACTGCAAAATGCCTGTATAATTTCGACATGCAATTATCTTTAAAATATTGCTAAAATGTCAATTTAACATTGCAGGCTATCAAAGCAAAGCTTATCTATTCAACCCATCACGAAGCCAAGCGATTCCTACAAATCACTCAACAAATGAATGCCAAGCCCCAAAAGTTCAAAAATTCAACTCCTACAAAAGAAGTGCTATTCAAACAGTTAGTGATTCCACCAAAGCGGGGATCTCCTTAACAAGGAGATTCCAGACCCTGGCTAACCAATCACGATCGTTTGTGCAAACAAACATCCGGTAAAGTAGCTTGCGTCTGCCCCATGGATTCACTCAACGATCATGTACATTTCTTTGGCAAAGAGCAAACAACTTGCAAAAGGATGGGACATGCACTTGAAGTGATAACGAGGAATCGCCAGGAAACAGATGGTAGAAGGACATAAGCAACAATGCTACTCCTCCGAGTTCACGTTCTACTCTTTGGGGTCCATGCTACTCCTCAGAGTCCTCGTGCTACTCTTCGGAGTCCAACTGCTACTCTTCGGAGTCCAAATGCTACTCCTCCGAGTTCACGTGCTACTCTTCGGAGTCCATGCTACTCCTCAGAGTTCTCGTGCTACTCTTCGGAGTCCAACTGCTACTCTTCGGAGTCCAAATGCTACTCCTCCGAGTTCACGTGCTACTCTTCGGGGTCCATGCTACTCCTCAGAGTCCTCGTGCTACTCTTCGGAGTCCAACTGCTACTCTTCGGAGTCCAAATGCTACTCCTCCGAGTTCACGTGCTACTCTTCGGAGTCTATGCTACTCCTTAGAGTCCTCGTGCTACTCTTCGGAGTCCAACTGCTACTCTTCGGAGTCTAAATGCTACTCGTCCGAGTTCACGTGCCACTCTTCGGAGTCCATGCTACTCCTTAGAGTCCTCGTGATACTCTTCGGAGTCCAAACAAAGACCTCTTCAGAGGCACAAGCCATCTTCAGAGGCACACTTCACCAAGTTGAAGCGCCAAACCAAAGCCCTCTAACGAGGCACAAGCCCTCTTTGGAGGCATAACTCTTCGGAGGAGCCCTCTCCCGAGGCATAACAAAAAAGCCATTCCCAAAGGCATATCAAACAAGCCCTCTTCGGAGCCACACTTTTACTCTTAATAGTGAAATGCTAAACAAAGCCCTTTAACAAGGCACATCCAAAAACTTCATTGATGGAACCACTATAGGGGCATCTTCTCAAAAAAGAAGATTCCAGGCCGCAGCTGAATACTTATGATTACTTGTGCAAACAAGTATCCGATAAAACAGCCGACGTCTGTCCTGTGGATCCATTCAACGGTGGAATATAACTTTCTGAGAAACAGATCAAAACATTCTTTAGAAGCTCGCTTCACTGCGTACGGGAATCCACTTTTCAAACAAATAAAAGTGATCATCCTTGAAAGTAGAAGTGTTCTTTTAAAAGAAAGAGAAAGAGAAAACTTCTCCGATACAAAGCGTATTCTATTAAAAGCAGAATAATATTATCTCAAAACGGAAGAATTATTCTCTAAAATAAGAGTACAAGTCTTTTCAGAATATTGCAGTAAACCGTGGTATGGGGGCACGTAGCTATATTAATAAAAACAACGCTCAAACATCATACCACGAGCTCACTGCAGTATCATGTAAAGTAAATAAAGAAACTTGTGCAAAAAATAAGGAATAAATACATTCACATATATACTGGCAAGAAATTGTACAAGTAAAAAGAAGTGTTTTATTCCATACTATGAAATTTTTGTACATGTGTAGGTTTCAATAAGCGGAGGCCGGTATCCGCACAATCTCCAGTCAATACATGCAAAAAGAAAAAAGCAAAATAAGAAGCCTAGAGTCCAGCTTATCATTCCTTCTTCCTACCACCCTTAGAGCTCTTTCCCGGCTTGATAACTAGTTTTGGAAGCCGTTGTGGATGGGTCGGGGAGGAAGGAGAAAGAGGAGCAGCTGGATCTTCTTCAACATTTTCTTCATCACCCAAAGTGCTCTTCCTCTTCTTCTTCATTGCGCGCTTCCCTTTCCTCTTCGAAGAAGACTCACTTCCCGAAGTAGTAAGCAGCGTGGAAAGTTTTGTGTTATCATCAAGAGACTACTCCGGAGTCTTCTCACTGTCCTCAAGATCTTCCGCCTTTTGCTCTTGCGAAACAACCGGATCGTCCAAGTCTTTGAGGGCTTCTATTTTCTCTTCTTGCGATCCTGGTTGAGATGCAGAAAGAGGAGTAACTTGAGAAGAAGGAGTAACTTGAGAAGAAGGAGGAACGGCAGCCGAAGAAGGAGAAGTTTGCGCAGCTTTCGATGCTTCCGCTACAGAAGAAAAGAAGTTAAAATCAGTATTCTCCGAAAAAAGAGAAGATATTGGTTCATCGAGACTTAAGTAACAATCGAGAAATTCATCAAACTCGGTTGAAGCAAACAAGTAGTCCGCTTGACCTGGTTCAACATCAAAGTTACCTGGAGGAGTCGGCTTTGCAAGATCAATCTCGAATTTCTGAGCCTCAATATCTTCCAGGGCCTCTTCCTCGGCGGGAGTGGTCACAATTTCTTTGTCGACTTTAACAGGAGGCGAAGAGTGTGAACTGGAGCCAATAATATCGACATCAGCTGAAACCAAAGTACGAACAGGGGGCAGTAAGAAGTATTTCTTTTTCGGAATGCTTATCTCCCGTCGCTTCGGCTCGCGCTTGGGCAAGCTGCTCCTTTCCCTTAGCAAGTGCAGCACAGGCATTTTCATCTAAATAAGTTGCTTCAAGATCTGCTTCGGCATAACCAGCAACACCAAGCATATCGATTATCGCCTCCCATACCTGAACCAAGGTGACTTCATATTCCGGCCCCAAAAACGAGAGACTTCTGCGCCCCAAGACGCTATGGATATAAAAGTCGAATAAAGTGGTGTTAATGGTGGCTTTGGTTGCCTCATGAGATTCTTCGGCTGCAGTTTTGCCGGCAATAGCTTCGTCGCGCTCTCTTTCAGCCTTTAACAACTGAGACTGCAACTTTGTAATTTCCAAGTCTTGGGAGCTAACTTTCTCCCGAAGCTGAGCGACGTCATCGCGATATTTCCCAGTAACGTGCTGCTCTGCTTCAAGTTTCGCTTCAGCATCTCGCTGAGCAGCATGGGCATCTCGAACTTGCTTTTGGAGCATTTCTTCCTTTTGCGAATAAGAAGTGGAAGAAGTGGTAAGCTCGTTCTTTAATCTTTCAACTTCGGCTTCAAGTCTCCTATAGTCATCAGTGATGCTCTTCATTTCAGCATCGTGCTGCTTACAAATTTTATCCCATTCTGACTTATCATTCTCCATAGTCAGCATGGCTTCAAGGTTCATGCGATTAACCCTTTGAAGCTCATCAAACAGTTTCTGCCATCCAGACATTCTCTCAATGTCAAGCTTAACAGCATCGAGATTCTTCAGCATGGCTTGCTTGTCAATAGGAACCAAGTCTAAGTCAAAGCGAACTCCTTTTAAACACCAATTTGGAAATCGGTTCTGAAGTGTGGGAGGAGCATCCTTTACTTGATACTGAGGCCTGTTGATAATCGTTTGAATGTCGGATTTCTAGAGAGCAGGAGAATCAGAGGGGATATCAAGAGGAATTGAAGCAGGGGTCTTTTCGGAAATTTCAGACGTGTCACTATGTTTGATCCGCTTGCTCGGATCGTCGACAAGGTGACTCTTTCCCTTATCATCATGGGATTTCCTCTTATGAGAATCATCGCTTCTGTGAGAAGAGTCGTGTCGATCATCTCTTCTTCTTTGCTGCTCCTCATAAGTTCGCCTTTCATGAGCTTTTCTAGCAGCTCTTTCTTCATCCGTTTCCCTCGGGGCAGTGAGATAGCTCCTAAAATCATAATTCTCACGGCTTCCATTGCGCCAGAATTTTTCATAATATGAGCCACTTCGCCCCATCAAAGAATCTGGAAGTGAAAAAAAAAGACAAGTCTTAGAGATAACCAAGAAAAGGAACCTAAGCACATATAAGTGCTGAAAAGTTCTAAGTGTGTGTGGCGTGTAAACTATGCGCATCAAGCTACAAACCACTCTTCGGCTTGGGGGTAGCGTCAACTTTTGCAGCTGGCGTTAACTCTTGGGTTGATGGATTTTGCTGCAAGGCGGATGTCGCCTCAATTGCTGAAGAAGTAACTTTGGCAGTAATAGGGTCATTCTTGAAAAGCTCTTGTGAAGTTATCATTAAGTCGCTTAGATCATCAAAAGTGTCTCCACCGTCGTGCTCAGTGGAGTCTCCTCTTTCAACTCTTTCTTCGATCACCGGGGAAAGCGAAAGTTTACTAGATAATCCCACAACATCAGCAGAACTGGAACACTTCACTAATGTAGTATCTACAGTAGGTTCTTTCAGAGCCATCTCTTCTGCAGAAACTGGGGCATCCGATGTCCCTGCTTGAGGGTTAGAAACTTCATGAATCTGAGTAGACCGGGAAGAGTGCAGAAGATCGTACTGGTGCAAAAACTCGTCTTTCAGCAAAAATTTGGCACTTCTCTCTTCAGCAGCCACAGCACACAAAGTGTCTAAGGTTGACTTAAGGCTGGGATCTCGAAGTGGAGGTGGAAGTGCTGCAAAAAGTAAGAACGCAGTTAAGCATTTGACAATTCGAGTTTCGGGAAGTTCAGAAGATGAAGAAAACGGAGAAAGGCAATCTTACTTCCGAATCTAGACGGCATAAAATCCCGGAGGACAGCGGACAAAGAAGAATTGACTCAAAAACCCATGTGCACTATCGGGCAAGTCTAGAATCAACCTACGGTTTCTTGCGCCTCTCACAAGTATAATCAAAGGATGATCTTTGTTCTTCGCAAAGGTGCACAAATAGCAAATCTCCTCAAAACTGGGAAGGCGGTTAAGCGTTCTTCTAAACAGCAAACACAACCCCATTATTATAGCATAGCCGTTAGGGTGTAGCTGGAAGGGAGAGATGGCTAATCGAAGAAAAAGTTCTTGGAGAAAATCATTAAAGGGAGGAATAGCTCCGCTTAAGCACATCTGACGATTAACTGCAACAAAACCAAGAGGTGGCCTATCAGCAGTATCGTTTGCTCCAGGAAATAAAGCATCTGTCTCGGCAATGCCGAACTGGATACATAATTGTCTGAAAACTTTATGGCTCAAGGTGGTAGAAGTCCTTTCCGGAGGATCAATCAATGGGTTAGCAATCGAAAAAGCTTCTCCAGCTGGCCCTGTATTTTCTTGTTGAGATGCCATTCTACACAAGGAACTGGATATTCAAATACGAAGGTGCACGTTTCCTAAAAAGTGTGAAGTGTTGTGCAGAACTGATAAAAATAACAAGTAAACATAACTGGAATTAAACTAGTTGACAATTGGTCGATTACAAGATTTCAGGACTTGTTAATTTAAAACTTAAGTGCAATGTTAATGCAAACAGATCAGCTTTAGTTGACTATTTTAGCTTTGCTTTAATACTTCACTTGAATTGATTAGTTTGCAGCATTTCGTTCGCACAGTTCATTTAAGTTGATTATTCTTTATCGACTAATCTGTCATTCGATGTGGGCAGTCAATGACAGTATATTCGCCCTAGTTTTCTGCAAATATCATACTTAAACAGGTTGTTAGATTAAAGATTAGTATAATCTGTATCAAAGTTCAACACAGTTCAAGGTTCAAGCAAGTTAACTCAGAATTTGTTCAAGTCCTAGGTCGTTCAGCGACCTAGTATAGGTCGGAGCCTCCTTAGGTCGTACTGTGCAAGTAAAAAGGTTCAAGGCAATGCAAGTTTGTCCAAGTGTTAGCTCGACCGCGACCTAAAAGCCTATGCCGCAAGGAAGTTAAGTCGTAAATTTCTTAGGTCGTTCTACTGTCATTCAAGCGAAGTTAAATCGCAAGTCTTAGGTCATTTGATTCCAAGCCCGACCCAAAAGTTGAGTCGCAGGAAGTTGTTTGGCTTTACATAGGTCGTAAGAATTCTTAGGTCGGTCAAGTTCCTTAGGACGTAAGTCTTAGGTGGCGAAAATTTCGGCACGACCTAATTTTTAGGTCGCTCAGATCTGTTAAGTCGCTGACTTCCTCTTCACGCAATCCATCTCGACCCAATAACCCGTTATCAATTACATACAGAAATCCATCGTCCTCTTCGTGAAGTTCTCCATCCCTTCATACTACTGAATCACTCCAAAAATAATTCAAAACATCCCCAATCCATCACGGATTCAATGCATTACCATGCCTTCATAAATCAGTCAAGCAACGATCAAAAGTCGATCGCGACAACCACTCGAAATGAAGCATGACACATGGAATTGAACCGAAGTTGGAAAATAGGGATTCATAGTTCAACGATGATTATGGCGGGATGAAGATTGAATCCACTTACGCGTATAGTGGTGAAGATAAATCGGTGACTAAAATGGGTTGAATCCGCCTTTGGAAACTCGAAGATTCGTCAATCGCAGTGGGAGATCGGAGCAGTAGGGTGAAGAGGAAGAAGCGACCTAACAAATTTATATGGGGCTGAGAGAGGAAGGTGAATAGGCACGCGAGTTAGCGAGTGTTATAGGTAGCTCACGACCTAGCAAAGTTAAGTCGAAGCACACGACCTATGACATAGGCCTGTACTTCGAGGGGCAAATGTTAACTCCTATTTTGAAGCGACCTAAAATATAAAGCGATCTAGCAACCTATGAGCCCTAACGACCTAACTTCTCCAATGATCTAAGAGTGCTAGCGACCTAACTACAGAGACGACTTAACGACCTAAGGACCTAACGACCTAACATACCTAACGACCTAAAGGTATCTACGACCTAACTTCTCCAACGACCTAAGAGTGCTAACGACTTATGAAGTATCACGACCTAAAAGTCCGCGAACTAAAGGTATCTGCGACCTAATAGTCTCAATGACCTAACAGCATAATGGTCTTAGCGACCTAACATTACAAAGGACTTCGCAACCTAACTTCGTAAAGGGCCTACTACCTAAAGAAGCAAGTGACGTAACTGGTTCAAAAGGCAGTGCGACCTACGACCTACCTTAGGTCGCTCACGACCTATAACATGCCCAGTTTAAACAAGCCAACATAGTTCCCTATGCCGCATTTCTCTAGGTCGCTCACAACCTACCAGCCCACTAAGTCGCCAACGACTTACAACTTACCTTAACCTTAACCCGTCCGCAACCTATGACTTATCTTAGGTCGCACACGACCTACGACCTATCTTAGGTCGTTCACGACCTAAGACTCTGAGATGAAATCACACCCAGAATCACCCCTATAAATACAGCCCTAACTCCAGCGTGAGGAGGACTTTTGGCTGATGATTCTTGGAAGCGACATTACTCTGCAGGACTCTCAACTCGTCCAACACTTGAAGAACTCCAAACATTCAAGACACTACAACAAGCTTCGAAAGAAATCACGCACATCCGACACGGATTCACAAGTTTCATCATCGAAGTTTAAGCTACTAGTCCAGAGTGTTTTTGTGATCAAAGTAAATTGTATTTGAAGTGCATTGTATCGAATTGTAACCAAATCAGCAATAAAAGAATATAAAGTGGACGTAGGATTAATTACGAGCCGAACCACTATAAAACTGTTGTCTCTTTACTTTTTTACTATTTTCAGCTTATATTCTGTTCCCGTACCAACGGGTGGTGCTTTCACATTACTACTACACACACCGGGTGTTAGCGTTCACTTTTAAACGTTAACAGGGAGCTTCAGCTATTTTTGTGAAGAAATCTGATGGAACACTTAGGCTTTGCGTTGACTACCGCAAGCTTAACGATCTCACCATCAAGAATAAATATCCCTTGCCTCGGATTGATGATTTATTCGATCAGCTTAGTGGTGCTAAAGTCTTTTCACAGTTAGACTTAGCAACTGGTTTTCATCAGCTCCGTATTGCAGAGGATAGCATTCCTTTGACATCGTTCCGTACACGTTATGGATCTTATGAATGGCTTGTTATGCCATTTGGTTTGACGAATGCTCCAGCTTATTTCGTTGACTTTATGAATCGAGTTTTCAAAGACTTCCTCGATCGATTTGTTCTCATCTTTATCGATGATATTCTTATTTATTCTAAAACCGAAGAGGAGCATGAAAAACATCTTCGGATTGTGCTAGAAACTCTTAGGATTAACCAATTGAAAGCAAAATTTTCTAAATGCCACTTTTGGCAATCTCGTGTGAAATTTTTGGGACATATCATTTCTGAATCCGGAATTTCCGTGGATCCTTCAAAGATTGAAGCGATTCAAAATTGGAAGAGACCGGAGAGTGTGATGGAAATTCGTAGCTTCCTTGGATTGGCGGGCTATTAGCGTCGGTTCATAAAAGACTTTTCTAAGATTTCCGTACCTCTTACTAATTTGATAAAGAAGGGAATTAAGTAAATTTGGTCAGACAAATGTGAAGCTGCTTTTAAGAAACTAAAAGAACTTCTTTCCGTGGCTCCTATTCTTGTGATTCCCGATGGGAACCAAGACTTTATTGTTTACACCAATGCTTGTCGTGTTGGTTTGGGTGTCGTTCTCATGCAAAGGGAACGTGTTATTGCTTATGCTTCTAGGCAATTAAAGCCTACCGAGACTAGATATGCCACTCATGATTTATAGCCCGCGGCTATTATATTCGCCATTTGAATTTGGCGTCATTATCTTTTGGGAGAGAAATTTTTTCTCTACACCGATCATAAATCTTTGAAGTATTTATTTTCTCAGAAGGAACTTAATCTACGTCAACGATGTTGGCTCGAGTTCCTTGCATCTTATGATCTTGATATTCTTTATACTCCCGGAAAAGGAAATCGTGTTGCCGATGCCCTTAGTCGTATGCAACAAGCGGTTGTTTCCATGATGGTATCCGAATGGAATGATCTCGAGACTTTGTCCACTTGTGAGATTCGAGATCGTGAATCTGATTTATGTTCATCCCTTGTTTTGTGTAGCCTTGAGGCTCATCCTTCTCTTTTAGACTGCATTCTTGAAGCTCAGAAGCATGATCCCGAATTGGTTCTTCTTATCCAAAGTTGTAGGGACAAAATTGATATTGAAGGTTTGAAAGACTTTGATATTGATGCTCGTGGCGGCATTCGAAAATTTGGTAGACTTATTGTGCCAAATATTATTGATCTTCGTAAAGACATTTTAGAAGTTTCTCATAGTTCTAAATTTACCATTCATCCCGGTAGTAGTAAAATGTATGCGGATATGAAGCGACTTTATTATTGGGATGGAATGAAATCCGATATTGCTAACTTTATTAAGCGTTGCATGACTTGTCAACTTGTTAAGGCCGAGCATCGAAGGCCCGGTGGGTTATTGCAACCATTGGAAATTCCAATATGGAAGTGGGATCAAATTTCCATGGACTTTATTGACGGTCTTCCCCATTCTCGTTCTGGTCATGATAGCCTATAGGTGATAGTAGATAGACTTACAAAATCCGCCCATTTTATCCCCGTTCGGTCCAATCGGACCGTGCCTATTTTGGCTAAACTTTTCATCAAGGAAATTGTTAAATTGCATGGAGTTCCTACTTCTATTGTTAGTGATCGTGATCCACTATTTACTAGTGGATTTTGGAAAGGTCTTCAAAAAGCTTTGGGAACAAAGCTTAATTTTAGCACCGCTTATCATCCTCAGTTCGATAGACAAACCGAGCGTGTGAATCAAACTCTTGAAGATCTTCTTCGTGCATGTGTTCTTGATTTTTGTGGAAGTTGGGAAGATCATATTTCTCTTGTTGAATTTTCCTATAATAATAGCTTCCAATCTAGTATTGGTATGGCACCTTTCGAGGCACTATACGGAAGGCCATGCCGATCTCCTTCGTGTTGGCTTAAAGCCGGTGAGAAGCTGGTTTTAGGTCCTGATTTTATCCGTGAGGCCACAAAAAAGATTGACCTTATTCAACATAGGATGAAAGAAGCTCAAAGTAGACAAAAATCCTATGCCGATAATCGAAGAAGGAAATTAGAATTTTCTATGGGAGATTTTGCGTTTATCCGTGTTTCACCTATGAAGGGTGTTGTGCGTTTCAGTCGATCGGAAAAATTAGCACCTCAATATATTGGCCTATTTCCCATCACCGAACGCATTGGTTCCGTGGCTTATCGCCTTTTATTACCAGCTCAATTTTCTGCTATTCATGACGTATTCCATGTCTCTCAACTACGGAAATGCCTTCGAGATTCCGATTCTATTCTTGAGCCCGGTATTATTGAAGAAATAGAAGGTTCACCTAATTTGACTTATGAGCAACATCCTATTCGTATCATTGCATCGGTGGTTAAACGCCTTCGAAATAAAGATGTTCCTCTTGTGAAAGTTCAATGGTCCTCAAATCCTAAGGATTGCTCTTTGGGAATCCAGAGAATTAATCGAGCGAACACATCCGGACTTGCTCTCTCGTGCTCCTTAAGGTGAACTTTTTATGTTTCAAATTTCTTCTTTTTGTGTTTATATGCTTTTATGGTTGTTACTTCTTTACTTATTTCTTAAAGATGGCGAGGACACAATTTCTTTAAGGTGGGGAGTCTGTAACAACCCGCATATTTTACGATTGAATATTTAAATATTTTATTTAAATGTAGAATCGTTAATCGGATTAAAGTCCGAAAAGATACTTTTTGTAAACAGTCGAATTGGGACTCGAGACCACCTCCATTGAGTCCAAAATGGCGTTTACAACTTTTTGAGTATAAACATCGATATGTTTGGAGTAAGTTGAATTTTGCTATTTTCTATGTGGGCTTTTGGGTTTGGGTTTCACCCAACTCATTCTATTACCCTAACTTAGCCCCTCTTCATCCATTCACTTATTTCATCTTTTCAAACACTCAAGCAAAACTGAAAATGGTGGAAGAGTATAGGAATTAGAAATTCTAAGCCCTAGATTCCATTTGCAAACTCAAGTCAAGCTCCAAACTCTTGGAAAAGCTTTGGTAAGCCCCCTCTTCATCTTCTACAACTCATTCTCTCTTTAAATTCAAAAATTTCCTAAATCTAACTTAGGAAATGTTCTTCTTTTGAGCTAAGATTCAAGCTTCTAGAGTTGAAGTTGAAGAGTAGTTGATCTTCCTTTGCTTTCAAGCTTCTCCTTCATCGTTTTTGGGTTTAAAGGTGAGATTTTTTAATCTCACATCTATGTCTATAACTATCCTTGATTGTTTGGTATGAATTCCTAACATCTTTACATGTTCATTTGATTTTGGTTTGGATTGATTTGGTGAACATTTCAATTTTTGTTGTTTTGAAGTTAAAACTTTGAAAATCCTAGCTTTGATTTATGAACATGCTATTGGTGGTGTTTCGGAGAGCCTAAAGGGCTGGGGTGTCGATTGGAAAAAGCCCCTAAAGTCCATTGCTCAATCGGTTGCAAATGGTGAGAGTTTGCTCTTCCATTTGATAAGCTGAAAAACAGTTTCAGCTACAGCCAGTCGACCGGCTCCCTGCAGTCAGTCGACTGACTACAGGGTCTGAAAACTCTCGGGTTCTGGTTCAGTCGACTGACTGCAGAAGGCCAATCGACTGACCTGCTGGATTTTGCCTATTTAGCTTGAGATTCCAATTTTTATCGATTCGTGATTATCCGATTTATTGTTATAATTCATTTTTGACTTTGATGACTTCCTTTTCGGGAATTTTTGAGAATATCCATTTTGATGGATTCGGTATCGATTTCTTTGGATTTGATTCACGTCTTCGTATGTGGATTTTGGTGATCGATTGTTTCTACAATCATTTCTATGCTTTGTCACTTTAAAATACAAAGGTTTCTGTACTAGTAGTAAATATTCAAACTCTTTTACAAAGATAATTTCAACTCTACTTTTAAATATAAAGCTTGTTTTCAATACCGTTTTCTAATCTATTAGTATATACAAACCTTTACCTCATTCGTATGAGAAAATATAATTAAACGGCTTAGCAAAACAAGTGGTATGAAACGCTTGCGTTTACTTCGTCGGTTAATTTTTGGACTTGTTCGATTGAACTCTTGTGACAATTTTCGTGTGGGAATCTACAATTCGTTCGTAAATATTTAAGTTAAGCTAGTGGTTATGGGACATGAAGCTAAACTCATATATTTACTAGTTTAGTGTAATCGACACTTTTATTGACCGATGATGATCATTTTGTGATTTAGACTAGCGATGTGCAATGTCTATTTGTTTGTTTGGGGATTACAATCCCCGTTTGTTGAACTTCGGTTCAATTTGGCAGGGTAGCGACCCGTGGTCTTCGGGCCGTTTGTGGAGCTTCGACTCAAAATTTATGGTTAGCGATCATGGAATAGCGTTCTGTTTGTGATACACGTGTTGGTGAGTTTTCATGCTCCCGTTTGTGATAGGCCTTCCCCCTTTGTGATTTCTGGATTTCTAATTGATGATTTCTAGAATTTGTGTTTCACCAACCTTTGTGATTGGCATTAATATGTTTGTCAATATTTGTAGTTTGGTGAAATAAAATAAAGAATATGGTATTCTTTTTGGTGCTTTGTGATTCTTGAGATATTTTATGATTTTGTTGTTGTTTAAATCATACTTGTCCTGGTATGACATTATTGTTATCATACGTTCTTACTATATCTCTGCTTATATCTCATTTCTTTAATGATAATTATAGCTAGACTGATCTGTTTATTATTTTCTTATTAAATAATACTCGGGTCAGACCGAGATATTACAGGTGCTTCTGCTTGACTCCTTATCGGGAATCACCTTTTGACTTTTGTCTAGCTACATTAGATTGGTAGTTTTTGTTGTTATACATTTGAGATAGAGACTCCTTGATGTATACATATTCTTTTGTCTAGCACTTGTATCTATTCTTTTGTGATATTGTGGATCTTGTTTGACCACTACTCTGATGTACACTTTTATGTGTTATATTTATATCTGTTTCCGCCTTTGAGATATGAACATCTGTGACTGATTTATGTTATGTTTATTTCTATATTTGTTTCCAAGGTCCACATAGCCACTGTGTGGTAGCTTTGAGTTTGTATCGGTATGTCGGATTTCCTCTTGAAATAAAATGCATGTTATACTATCTGACATATCAGTGTTCGCACAAAGCAATTACACGGATGGTTGCTCCTCAACAGCCTTATTCTTCGTGCTAGTTGACGGCATTACTCCGTAGTGTCCTTGGCTAGCGTGAGTATAGAGGTGGGGTGTGACAATTTGGCTGTATTACTGTTGGTGCATTTATACCACCTATCCTTAAACATAAAGTACTTATTCTCTACATACCTATAACGCGGTTAATTTTTCTTTTTTATTGTCTCATGATCTGTATTTTCATTGATGATTGCTAGCGAATTCACAGTTAGTCTCCAAGTTATTTTATTTATTTGAAACATAAGTCTTGAATACAACTTGTTGCTCCCATCAAATTATTTATTTGAAACAGGAGATATGCCAAACAGATTCTAGTTTCGCTGAAACTTAGAACATGTTCCTCTACAATAGTTAGTTGGACACTTTGCGAGATAGTATGCAATTGGATACACTATTTATGTGTGTGTGCTCGGTAAGCAACATCTGCTCTATGGATATTTTCTAAAATTAATAGCTGGATTAAATTATGAGCATACAGTTTTAATACAATTTTATTTGTACACACTTTTTATCGTTCATTATCAAAAAGTATATTTATGTTCATAAACCAATTTATGTATTTGTATACTGTACATCCCAAGCCTGTGTAATATGCAACCATATACCAACACACAACGGTCTGCAACTTTTAGATTATTTTAGAGTTGTACAGGACCTTAAACTTAAATTAATATCAACTCCATGGAGGTGATTGGTTCTGGCATTTTTATTTACTCTCCTTGCAATCAAATTCCATGCTTAACGGAGGTCGATCTGGTATTTTTGTACAGAGCCAATTCTCAAATCAAAATTAAAAACATAAACTATATTAATAAAAAATAAAATGGATGCAATTCGATTTAAATGGTAGTTTATTTTTATTTATATATTTATATATTTATTTAACTTCCAAATTCAATTCTTATAAAACATTTTGCCAAAAAATAATTGTTGACGAAAATTCAAATCATAATAATATCATGTAAAAATATATGTAAAATGCTTGATATGTATTAGATTTCGAAAGATTCTACAGGACCCTAAAAAATCAGCTACATGCAAGAATTTCAAGAATTCGTGGAAGCTTTGATTTTAAAGTTTTTGATTACCTACAGTAATAGATTATCATTTAATTCTAGGTTTTGATACAAATCCACAAACGGAAACAATTTCCACACACTAATTTTTATCGATCTAATACAATATAGATTAACCTTAAATCATAGATCTAATACAATATATTTCTTAACCTTAAATCTATGTTGTATTAGATGCTACACTTGTGTGTGGAAATTCTTAGCCTTAAACCTCTAATATAATATTTCTTAACCTTAAATCATAATACAATATTTATTGGTCATACTGATTTGCTAATAAATTATTACTCTGTTTGCTATGTGTTAGTTGCTGCAATGTCGTCATAATATAGATCAAGAATTATATAGGAATACAAAACGCAATTGCATTGCAAAAAGGATGATTTTGCAACTTCAACCAATTATAAAAGGGTTTATTCCTTTGGCAAACAAGTCCAAAAAAAATGAAATGAAATAGAGGAATACCGTGCATTGTTTTAATGTAGTTGTCGTTCATTTCCAAGACTAAATGCACATCCTGTACATACTACCCAATTAGCTGATGAGCATGTCCAAAATCCCAAAGCTTATACTTCAGCTCCAGTTCATGATCTCCAATTATACCCAAATTTTATGGCTTCAACTAGATTTCAAGCTTTGCTGTAGTATGAAATTACTATTGTAGTCCCTGACTCCCTTGATGTCGCAGCTAATAATTCCCATCATGTGTATTTGCACGATCTTGGCTACTTTGAACCTCTCTAACTTATGCGGTGCTACCTTCCCTAATTTCCTCAGTTGCTCCTGATCATCAAGCTCATTTTATTTTGTCGAGCAACATTGCTCTCTGTCTGTTCAGGCCCTGCAAGTTGCTAATGCCTATGTTGGTCGTAATGCTCAATTTCAGCATGTGAACCATACTACAAGTAATAAAAGAACCATGAAGAAAAGTTTGAAT
This sequence comes from Allium fistulosum, assembly GCA_030737815.1. NCBI lineage: Eukaryota > Viridiplantae > Streptophyta > Magnoliopsida > Asparagales > Amaryllidaceae > Allium > Allium fistulosum. The sequence continues at coordinate 614,416,479 of CM060902.1, forward strand.
ATGAAGTACAAGTATATCCATATTGAATGGTTTGCAAGAGATAAGTTTGATGATGTAAGACAAAGAGACCAAATGATATTTGAACTTAAAATATTTGATCCACACATAAACCGTCAATGTGTGCTCAATGTATGCGGATAACCTAATATCGCTTTACTGTCTTGTAACATGAAATAACAACTAGACCCATGGAAAAAATATGATTAAATAGACAAATCATAATACATTACCAACGTATCTAAACAAATCAATCATATAAGCTTCCATTATAGTAACAAAATAATATCTTTAGGAATGTAAAGCCCAACATCTTTAGGCAACTTGTTGATTTCCCGAGCCATTTATTAAGCAGTGGGGCACCATTTTTATATGCAAAATTTAATTAATAAAATAAATTAACTTTTTTGGATAGTTTGTTATTTATAAACCAAACTCAGCAACCAATTATGTCCAAAGTTATAAACCAAAGCCATAAAACAAATATGTCCAAGACATCAAAATCATGAACCAAAGCTATAAACAAATCTCACTAAACTTAATTAATAAAATATAAACAACTATATCCATGTTATTAAAAGTGTAATTTAACAATATTTTTGTTATATCTTAGCTTAAAAAATATGCCAGTGAGTTGTTATTTTGAAACAAAGGTTAATAAACTTCATAACATGGACCACAAATACTTTTAATTAAAAAAACTAACTAGCACTGACACATTGTAATAATATATATACACACACACACACATACATATATATTTATATATAACTGCTACTTTCTTTTGATATACCGTGTAATATATTATTAGGCGGTTCTTTAAAATACTAGATAATAATAATATATTAAAATAACGAAATGTAGAATAAGTGTTGTACAATCAATAGTTGTTCAGCAAAAGAAAAAAAATTCAACATCAAAAAGTCTAGTTAGCTAGAAACCAATCCTGTTTTTTTATCAGTAGCTATGCATAGGCTTCAACTCAAGGATTCATATTATAATGTTCACAGTGTTCAGGAAAAATTATCAACGTTTGGTAATCAGCACCGAACAAAATATGCAAATGTTACAATTACAATGAAAATACGATAATAAAAATACTAGTTGACAAACACAACCCCAAACAAGTAGAAATTTACCTTTGTCATCCTTCTTTGTCTCTACTTCGCGATGGACTCCTCCAAGATCCAGTATTGCAAAAGCGCTCTATCCTTTTCTTCTCCATCTCCTTCACCTCTAGTGAAAACCTAATGGCATTAGCTTCCAATACACACACAGTTCAAAGGCTGGTCACGACTCCGAAAAATGTGACCCACTCATAAGATCTAAGGAACATCGGCATCTCAAAATTGACGATGAGAGGCGACGATTTAGACCAAAGAGAAGCTTTAGGCTGGGTCGAATTACTTTTAGAGTTTCGAGAATGAAAATATTAGGCTTATTTTTTTCGAGATTTGAGAAGTTGCGTTGAGACTTGGATAAATTTAGGTTTCGTTTTGGCGCTAGGAACGAAAGAAACTGAAAAGTATATGGTAAGCGGGAATGAAAAAACAAAGCCCGCCGCCTAGAACCTATCTAAAACCGAAATGCTACTAGTACAGTTTGGCCAAAGAAATAGATGCATTTAGCATTCAAATGCTGCTATATAATGCAACTAAAAGCACAAATTTCTTGTAGTGCAAATGAGTTTTTCCAAAACAATAATTATAATGAGAATAAAAAACATTGCCTATAATTTATCCCTTTTCACCTTTAAGGATCGAATATCTGGGCAATTCCTCAGCTAAAGCCATCTCCAAATTTACTTCCACTAGAAGATCACCAAATGCTCATATATCCTACCAACATACTCAGCTCATCAACTAGTAGGTCCACTCCATGAAACTAACTGCTATAATCATGTGGGTAGATAATTGGTCCGATCATTCATTTCTAGCAGATTCCATATTTTTTCTACAATGAATGGTGCCTCTATTGCATTATGGGATATTTTTTGTTTCACATCCACTCAATCATATCCATGTCAACAACACACCGTTTCTTTATCCCGAGTAAATATTTTCCTGTAAATAAAAATGACCATCCTACAAAAAATGTTTGATTTTTGATTGGTTTGTTAATAACTAACCATAGTCTTAAAATATTTATTGTTCACAACATCAAATGTAACAACCCTAGATTTTGGCCTATATTTTAAAATGTGACTTTATTTTATTTTGAAACTATTTTAAACTTGTTTGATTTCAAACATTTCATTTTTAAAATAAATGTTAATTATTATGTGAACTATAATTTCAAACTAGTATAAATTGGTTATTTTACTGAAAAGTGAATTTCTGTTCAAACTGTTAAATCTTTGGCTTTTAAACTTCAAATTTTAATTATTTAAAATCTTAAATTTTATCTTTTATTATGAAAATAGATACAATAACATGAATACTGCTTTTCGTTTCGTTGGAAACGGAATTAAATTGTGAAAAAGTTATGTACATTTCAATTTTGAGTGCAATTTGTTTTATTCTGCAATTTTATTATTTTAAATTGTATAAATTATATTTTCTTTGTCATATTTTATTTTAATATGTGTTAATATGTTATTTTATGAATATTTTTATCTTTTAATAATTTTAAAGTGATAGTATACTTTTTCTAAAGTTTACTTGAATTTATTTCAATTTATAATGCCTAGTTTCCATTTTTCTGCTATTTTCTTCATTAAAATTATATTTAATTAAAATTTATTTATTTATTTTTTGAATTCATTTTTATTTTGTGTTCTTATCTTTATTTATAAATACTTTTCAAGTACATAAAAATTTTCCAAAGTTCATTGCATTTATTTTCAAATTTTCTAGACTAGTTTGCAATTTTGTGCTATTTTCTTATTTTAACCTTATATACATAATAAATATTTATATATATTTTATATTTTGTTATATTTTCGAATTTGTGACTGAATATATTATTATTTTCAGTAATATAAACTTATATAAAGAAATTAAAAGAAATTTGAAAGGTTATGACTTTTGAATTGCCTAAGGCCTTTTATCTTCCAACCTTTCACATTTGTAACTTATCTTTTCATCAATTAGCCTTTACTATCCACATCTTTTAGCTGCATACTCTATTTTCTATTCACGTACATTCATTTTCATTTCTGAAACAAAAGAATTTCGGCCATGGCTATTGAGGAAAGTTTGGGCAATGATTTTCAACTTTTTCTTATTCTTTTTCTACTTGTTTACATTGATTTTTGCATATGTTCTCTACCACCATTTGCCGCCACTACCACCACCACCACCTCTGACCTGACCTCCACCCTCTGCCACATCATCCACCATCACCAGCACCCACTGGCCGTGACCCATGACCTCTGGCCGAACCTATTTGTGCCAAAGATGTGAGGTTATGTTGCATTGTTTAGCCTTGAACACCTAGTTTTTGCACCTAGACTTCACCACTTTGTTAACGCATGCTAGGCCGACCTTATGGAACCCAAAACCAGTTCCAAACCCACCCCTTAGCCATGCATTTCAGATCTGGAGCTGAAGCATAGATGGTAGAAAGAAAGTGCAAACACTTTGGTTTTGTTTTATGCAGTTGTTCCTAACATTGTTTAGTGGCATCCTGTTTTGAAACTTATGTTTTATATATTTGTTTTGTGTAATGTTTTCAAGGGGTATAGCTTTGGCTCTTCCAATCTCAAATCATTCTCGTGCTTTCGTGCCTTTGGAAATCTTTGTTGTGTGTTTGTGGTTGTCATCTCCAGCTTGAACAATTGAGTAAATCTCACCAGACTAATATGTACTTATATAGTTGATAAACTGACATCACTTGAATCTGTAAATGCATATCATCATGTTATAACTGCTATATTATAATCATATGATGTGCACACCTGTATTTACACCTATTATACTATATGTTACTGTTATCTCATGCTATTTTGTTCATTTTATCAGTTTGTCACACTGCAAGTTCCCTGTTAGTATAGAAATCACTATGGGTTGAAATGATACATACCCGAACGGACTTTAGAATAGGGAAAAATCATTATGGGCTAAAATGATAGGCCTGAATGGTTTTTATTTATTTTATTTAACTTGGGATTGCGGGTTTGAAATGATAGAACCCGGGTTTTCTTTGTAAATTGCGGATTGAAATGATACATATCTGTATCATTTGACCTAGGCTAGAAAATTTTATACAGACCCGTGGTTTATATATTTTTCTGAAAATTTTAAAATATTTAAAAATGTAAATATTATGATATTTTGATTTAAATTTTATTTAAAATGATTTCTATAAAATATTTGTGATTTTCTACAAATTAAATAAGTGAATTAAGTAAATGGTGAAGTAGAATTTGAAATATAAGTTAATTTTGGAATTTATGATTTTGTTTTTAAATGGAATTTATGTAAGGTAAGGAAATATGACAAATTTGATTTAAAGATGAATTTAATGATTTTTATTAAGTAATAATAATTTTTTAAAGGTGTTAATGATTTTGTATAAATTAAAATATGGAATAAATGAATGCTTAAGTTGAATTTTTTGAAATATAACTTAAATTGGGAAATTGTGAATTTTGTTAAAAGTGAAATTTTAATTAAGTAAAATAAATCGAAATAAGTTATATTTTGGAAATTTAAACTTAGTTGTTAAGTTAAGAACTTAATTAAAGAAATGAAAATTTAATTGTTATTTAATTTGATTTTTGTATGGAAATTTGACTTTATAAAATCATAGAAACAAAGGTATTTAAATGATTGTTTTTAAATGTGAAAAAATATGATTTTATAAGTTAAAATGATTTATACTAAAAGTTAATTATGTGTGAAATTGTAAATAAAACTCTGAATTTGATTTGACAACATTTTTGAAATATAATGTAAAGATATTACAACATTGGTAAATGTTGTAGTTGTTTTAAATGAACCATATAGCAAATTTGAACTAAAGGTTATTATAGCACTTTGTTAGTGCTATAGTTGTTAAATTTAACTAAAATTTCATTTGAAACTAAATTAAGATATTACAGCATTTTTAATGCTGTCTTTTGTTAATGAACTGTTTTAAAACATAACATTTCGTAGCATTTCCAAAGTGCTGCGAAAGTTGAATTTTCATTGTTTTAATAAACTTAAATGGATAAATGATCTTTGAAAAAGATTAAATTTTGTAAATTAAATATTTAATTATTAAATATAATGAATTGACTTTAAATGATTTAAATGGAATAGTTGATTGGGAAATACAACTATTTTGAAATGCGATTAAATGGTATTTAAATTTAAATTAAATAAATGATATTAAATCTTGGAATAAATAATTGAAGTTATATTAGTATGAAAAATATTTGGTTTACTTGTAATTTGAATCTATTTAAAAGATATTAGACTTATGAAATATAGGATAATAAAGCTTTGGAATTTATTTTATAATTTGAATAGTTATTTTGTGGATTAAATCTATGTTTGAAATTTATAAGATTTGAAATGGTCTATGGAAATTTAATTGAAATAAATGATTGAATTGAATTGAAACTTTGGAAATTTTAATACTTGATTTGAAAGTATAATAATTTCACTTTTAAATGGTTTAAATGAATTATTTTGATTGAAATATAAACTATTTAAAAGGTGACTTGAAATGATAATAAATGAATGATATCTTTAAATTTAAAAAGTATTTAAGGTTGAATATTTAGATTTGAACTCAAATGATATTTTGGTATATTAAAATGATTTGAAATGAAGTTTGAAAGATATGATATTTTGATATATTAAAATGATTTGAAATGGAGTTTTGGAAGGATATGATATTTTGATATATTAAAATGATTTGAAATGAAGTTTTGGAAAGATATGATATTTTGATATATTGAAATGATTTGAAATGAAGTTTTGAAATGATATGATACTTTAAAAATATTGAAATGGTTTGGAATTGATTATATCTTCATTTTTATAAAGATTTGGATTTGAAATGATATTCTATTTTGAAGTATAAAATATTATTTTAAAATTTTAACCATGGGTTATAATAACAATTGGTTGTTAAAGAGACCGGGATCAGATATGGACATACTCTCTGTCGATATCGAAAACCACTTTGACAACTGTGTACGTGGTGGAGTTTCCAGAATGAAGTAGGATGGTGGCGACGATCCTAAGGTATATACGTGGACCCAACTCCCGTGAGTTGGCATAAGGTGGCTAAAACAGGAGCGATCGACGGGCCAAGGAGGTAGCACCTCTGATCGGACACACTTCTTCGATACCATTCTATTACTTGTGATTGATTTGGTGTGCACCCTTGATTTGGGAGTGTTGTTCGAGGTGGGCGGTAGTGACTGCTATGCGTCACCACCAGTCCGGATGCGTAATTGGTATATCTACCCTAGCATTGCCTTGTGTGCCGTGTCACTCACCATATCGAGCTTTACTACGATTTGTGATTTCTCCCGTAGCCTGTGGAGTATCGAGGGTAGCCCCCATTTTGGGAGTATGCTAATACTGGATAGACTACTGGGACTATTACGTGTTAAGGTGGAAAATGTAAAGCCTTAACGCTATTTAAAAGTATGTTTATTTTATATTAGACATTATTATAATAGCGAATATTACTGCATAGTAGATAGTTTAACGGATCCTTAAAGAATGGGCGTTCCCAAGCATTCTTTAAGTTACTTGTACCTTTATTACAGTTCACTTGAGTTAGTTTACATTATATAAGTATATATTGTCCTGACTCGAGTGTTTTGTGTTTTTATTTATGCTCGGGTCAGCCTGAGTTATTCACAGATTTGGATTTCCACTCTCTTGGAGATTTGAATCGCTGGAGATTATCTGCTTGTTTTGTCCTATCTATTTCAGTTCCGTTGTTCTACTCAGCTTGTACTTGGTTATTTTATTGAGACTTCTGTTGTAATCTATTTCTTCTGTTATATCTTATGTAACTCTGATATATTTATATAGTAGCTTCATGAACTACTATTTCTTTTACTTCCGCTGCATTATTTTACTCTGTGTCTGTGATCTGTGATTATATTTATTTACTGTATATTCTGAGATTTGCCAAATTTTATTTACAACGCGGTATTTTGAGCAATTCAAGTTCGACATGTGCGGATGCGAATGGTTAAAAATATCGGGTCGTTACATCAAAATACTCAATAATATGGTGAAATCTTTAATGTGAATATTTGCACAATCAAACAACTTTATCTTAGTTTCCTTTTATTTTTCACATATCTTCCTCTATAATTTTCTTATTTATCACTTTATGCTTGTAATCATTCTAAAATTCAAAGATGTTCAATTTTTTTCCCCTAATCAAAGGACCCACACATCATAATTTGATGTTTGGGAATTCTATTGTCAAAATAATAATAATAATAATAATAATAATAATAATAATAAATTTAAAATGAAATTTTTTATATTGCTTATTTAAAAGTGACTTTTGATGAAATTGATTTGTACAATTCAAATACATGACATGTTAAATATTAAATCAAACCAAAGATCAAGAGCTTTACAAAGAAAGATACTATAGACCAATCGAAGTTACAGTATGAAATTTATGGCCAAAACAACTGTTGATGAAAGTGGTTGGCTAGATTTAGTAGTCGATTAACGTCAAACTATTTTGTTACTCAATTAATGAAAATCAATCAAGCGATGTTGTGGTGAAATGAGTTTTAAGGTCAGTTTTGATGTTTTTGACATTTTTAATTGGAGGGCATGATATTTGAAGGTTCCTACTTGTTTTTATCCCTTATACGAAGTTAGAAAAGTGCAAACTGAGAGAAATTTAAAAATATTCTTTTATTCAGAACTTAATAATATTACACAGTGTAACATTGCTGTATATATAGAGTTTGTATACATAGCCTATATTGAATTATTCAACAATGTACAGTTGTACTTATTATATAATTACATTTATACCTTTGTAATATGAGAATATATTGGTTGCCCCTGTTTATCTATTCTCATTCTTCCAATACCCCATGTCAATTAGATCTAGGGTTTTTCTTCTTTCCTTTCCTTTTGCTGCCTTCTTGATTCTTTAGTTCTAACTTCAATCTCATGAGATTCTTTATTGATAAAGGTTTTGTAAGTATGTCGGCATTTTGGTAGAAGGTTGGTGGATGATTAACATTCAGTATTCCCCAATTAGTCACTCGATCACAAACAAAGTAAAAATCAATTTCAATGTGCTTTGTTCGTGAGTGTAGAATAGGGTTAGTAGATAATAATCGGTGTTGATATTATCATACCAGATTATGGCCTTCTTCTTTAGCCCAATTCCGACTTTACTGTGAAGGGATTCGATCCATATAATCTTTGCAGTGGTGATTGCCATGCTACAATACTCGGCTTCGGTACTTGATCTGGAGATGATTGGCTGCTTTCTGAAGCAACATAACACTAGATTCTCTCCTACATATATACAATATCCAGATGTAGATTTGTAATCATCCACATCGGTTGCCCAATCTACATCTGAGTAACCTTGAATCTATAGTGTTTTGCTTGCTTTTATACTTATGCCTTTGTTTATTGTACTTTTTATGTACCTTAGAATGCATTTTGCTGCTCTCCAGTGCACATCTAATGATTTTTGCATGTATTGGCACACATTATTCACACTAATTGCTATGTCTGGTCAACTAATGGTAACATACTGCAATGCACCCACAATGCTCCTATATTGTTTTTCATTGTCTGTGTAATCGCCTTGTTTTTATATAGGTGTAGATTACTGATCATTAGAGTAGGTAGCGCTTTAGCTTGACCCATTTTTTGCCTTGGTCAAAGTTTATGTAATGTACTTCCTTTAACATAAGGTTAATTATGTATTTGACATTCTGCACAATTCTATTCCTAGGAAATAGTTCAAATTTCCTAGGTCTTTAATTGAAAATTCTTTATCTAAAAAATGTACCACACTATTGATTTCATCTTCACTGCTTCCTGTGATTATGAAATCATCTATGTATACAAGTATGTATGTTGTTGCACTTTTGTCAATCTTTGTATATAGAGAATTGTCCGACTTAATTGCATTGTGACGCAGCGGATTAATCAAAACAATGTAGTTCGATGAATGTAGTAATCGGTGGATTGAAAGATACTGAAATGCCCAAATTCGTTGATCCGAAGATACCGAATTCTAGCTATCCCGAACTCGTTGATCGCGCACGATACCGGGTTCAAAGATCTTCAATTCTTCAAGCGTTGATCAAGCGCACTTGATTCCGCGAATTGGCTTCTACAATCGTTGAATCGAGCACACTCGATTAACCGAAAGAGGAGATTACACTCAACTACCAATTTAGATGAAAGCACACAGCAATCAAAAGAGAATTTTATTCAAAAATCAACAACCTTACAAAATGTCACCACTTGCCTATTTATAGGCTACAACTCACACATTACAAAATATTCCCAACTCCTAAGTCGGCTCCGACTTATAACCCTTTCCGACTTACGACTTAAGATTCCTTCCGACCTATGACTCAGAAACACACGACTTACAAGCGGCAGACGACTTTAAAACAAAGGCGACTCCACATACATGTATATTACAAATGACTCACGACTTATAAAAGTACGAACTTATTACAACATTTAGGTCGTAGACGACTTACTACTCATGACATAAGACCCAAACGCCTTACGACTCAACAAACAACGGCAGAGATTGACTCGGCAGAAGAATCAACGGCAGTAAGCTTCAGTGACCTTAAAACATGCGGCATCCCAGATCAACGACTTAAGTGAATCCACGGTAGAGATTAACTCGGCATAAGGATCCTCGGTTCTGGGCTTCAGCGACTTAAAACTTCGGGCGACTTAAATAAATCGTAACTCGGTGCCGACCTATCACCTTCCTTAAGTCGTATCCCAGCACTCTTCCATATCTCGTTAGGTCGTACTCGATCTAATACTTCATCAGTTTGCTCAGCCTTCTTACTGCATAACTCGGTAGGTCGTTCTGGTGACTTAAGATATTCGATAACTCGCACATCTTCATGAGTTAGGTCGTCCATTCTGTTAAGTCGGTCACAACTTATGCTTTCACCTCCGTTGAGTCGGTCACGACTCATGCCTTTGTCTCCCTTAAGTCGGTCACGACTTTGGTCCTTAGCTTTACTAAGTCGGTCACGACTTATACCCATTATGTTAAGTCGGTCACGACTTATAGTTTCAATTTCCTTAAGTCGGTTACGACTTAGTACTTGGTCTGCATCATCCTCCCTAGGTTGAGAAAAATTCGTCCTCGAATTTGCAAATTCTTCCACATCAGCTCGTTCATCCCCATGATATGGTACGAGATGTTTAACATTGAACACATCAGAAGTGTACACATCTTCTGGCAGCTTCAACTTATAAGCATTGTCATTAATTCGTTTTACGACTTTTACAGGACCAATTTTTCTGGCTTTCAACTTGTTATAAGCGCCCACTGGAAAACGATCCTTTGTTAACACTGCATAAACTAAATCACCATCGTTAAATTCAACACTCCTTCGTTTCAAATCTGCAGAACGCTTATACTTCTTATTTGCTTTCTCCAATCGTTCCTGAACGATTTTGTGACATTCTGCCAATCCTTCAACAAAATCAGCAGCTTTCTTAACTGTCTTCTTTGATTGTGGCACTACCGTTAAATCCAACGGACCCTTCGGTAAGCTTGAATATACTATCTGAAATGGACTAAACCCTGTGCTACGATTTACCGCATGATTATGAGCAAATTCTGCCTGGCATAACTTCACATCCCAACTCTTCAGATTATCCTGCACAAGACATCTCAACAAGTTTCCCAATGATCTATTAACCACCTCCGTTTGTCCATCAGTTTGCGGATGATAGGCGCTGCTAAAATTCAACTTCGTTCCCACCATGTTCCACAAACTTAGCCAAAAATGACTCAGAAAACGAGTATCCCTGTCCGACACAATCGATTCTGGCAACCCATGAAGTCGATATATTTCTTTGAAAAACAACTGAGCAATATGAACAGCATCCGCCGTCTTTTTACAAGCAATAAAATGTGCCATTTTCGAAAATCGATCAACCACCACATAAATGGAATCGTTACCACGCTGTGTCCTCGGTAATCCCAACACGAAGTCCATACTCACATCAACCCATGGTTTAATTGGTACAGGTAACGGCATATATAAACCAGCATTAGTCGCAGTTCCTTTCGAAACCTGACAGATATGACATCGTTCCACAAACCTCTCCACTTCTTTCCTCATCGATGGCCAAAAGTAAGATTGTGAAATCAACTGTAATGTACGGTCTCTCCCAACATGTCCTTCATCATGTAGCTCCTTCACAATTTTCATTCTCAAACTGCAATCAGGTATGCACAATCGATTTCCCTTGAACAGGAAACCATCTACCATCACGAACTCATTCGTCTCCCCATTCTTGACTTTATCAACAAACTTCATAAAGTAAGGATCTTCCACAAATTGTTCCGGTAAAATGTCAAACCCCATCACTTCAACCTTCATTGTTGTCAACAAATGATTCCTCCTACTCAAAGCATCAGCCACACGATTCGTCACTCCCGATTTGTGTTTCACAACAAAAGTAAACTGTTGCAGATATGCAATCCACGATGCATGTCTTGCTGAAATCTTGTCTTGCCCTTGCAAATGCTTCAAGGCCTCATGATCAGTGTAAAGAACAAACTCCTTCTGAAATAGATAGTGTCTCCAGTGTTTAATAGATTGCACAACAGCATAAAATTCCACATCATATGTACTATATCTCATCTTTGCTCCGGACAACTTCTCACTGAAATATGCAATTGGACGTCCCCTCTGACTCAACACTCCTCCAATCCCAACCTTGGATGCATCAGTATGTAGTTCAAACACTAACTGAAAATCTGGTAATATTAGAATTGGTGCAGACGTCAAGAGTTCTTTGATTCGATCAAAAGCAACCCCGGCTTCCTCCGTCCATGCAAACTGTTTACCCTTCATGCAATCCGTAACAGTTGCCATCACACTACTAAAGTGTGGAATAAACCTCCGATAAAATGAAGCCAACCCGTGAAAACTACGAACTTCCGTTATCGTCTTGGGCTGTGGCCAATCTCTAATCGCCTCAACTTTACTTTGGTCAACCTGTATTCCTTTTTCCGACACAACATACCCCAGAAATAAAACACTCCTTGCCATAAAGACACACTTCTTTGTAGCAGCATAGAATTGTTCTTCACGAAGAATAATTAACACTTTCTTCAAATGTTGAACATGCTCTTCTGTACTAGCACTGTAGATTAGAATATCATCAAAGTAAACCACAACGAATTTCCCAATGTACGGTCGGAAAATTTGATTCATCACCCTCATAAATGTACTTGGTGCATTCGATAGACCAAACGGCATTACCAGCCATTCATACAAGCCTTCCCTCGTCTTGAATGCAGTCTTCCATTCGTCCCCTGGTCTAATGCGAATCTGATGATAACCACTCTTCAAGTCAATCTTAGAAAAGATTACAGACCCACTAATTTGATCCAATAAATCATCAAGCCTCGGCATCGGAAATCTGTATCTGACTGTGATCTTATTCAATGCTCTATTGTCTGTGCACATCCTCCACGTTCCATCCTTTTTGGGTACCAATAAAGCTGGTACAGCACAAGGACTTAAACTCTCCTGTACACGCCCCTGTTCAAGCAATTCTTCTACCTGCCTCCGCAACTCTTCATGTTCCTTTGGACTCATTCGATAATGTGGTCTGTGTGGCAACACATCATCTGGAACAAGATCTATCTGATGTTGTATATCTCTCAAAGGCGGTAACTCCTTTGGTAACTCATCTGGAAATACATCCTCAAATTCTTTCAAGACTGGTTTTGCTTCTTCGGGTATTTCAACCTCTTCACTACTCTCACGTCCGATCAACAAAAACACTTCAGGCTCCTCCTCTACTTCCTTCACAAACTCCTTCAAAGATAACAAAGTTTTGAGCTCTTCAATCTCCTCCAACTTGTTTTCCTCCTGTTGTCGCTTCTTTGGAACTAGAGTAATCTTTGTGCCTTCAAACATGAAACTGTAACTGTTGGTACGCCCATCATGTTGTACTGCTCTATCATACTGCCACGGTCTTCCCAACAACAAATGACAAACGTCCATATCTACCACATCGCACCAGATTTCATCTTTGTATTTCTTTCCAATTGAAAAATTCACACGAGCCCTTCGTCCAACCTTCACCTCCCCGCCTTTCCTCAACCAAGCTAGCTTGTACGGTTTCGGATGTTTCTCAGTCTTCAACGCCAACTTCCTCACAGCTTCGGAAGAAATTATATTATCACAGCTTCCAGCATCAATAACAAATTTGCAAACTTTCCCCAGAATAGTACATGTGGACTGAAAAATATTGCTCCCTAACCAACTACAATCCTCCTCTTGCTTTGGTGTTAAACAGGATCTCTTTATCATGAGATTATAACCTTCGTCTCCCGACACTTCTTCTTCCTCCTTATCAGGTGGTGAATTGGAACATTCAGCTTCTTCATCCTCATCCTCAACCTCCGCTATCATAGCTCTCTTCTTCGGCTTTGGACATTCATTACTTTTGTGGCCCAACTCTTGGCAATTGTAACATTTGAAACCATTATTGACTTTCGCTTTTTCAGCCTCCTTCACTACTGGTCTACTGATAGGTTTAGAAGCATTAGAACTCCCACCATCACCTTTCACTTGATTGTTAGAATTAGTAAACACACCACTTCCTCGTCGTCCCTGTTTCTCCCAAGCCAACGCTTTCTGATGTGCTTCTGCTACAGATCTTGGATCGAACATATTAACCATATCCTGAATCTGCATTCGCAATCCCCCAATGAATCTAGATGTCAGCTGCTCCTCTGTTTCCATAATATCATTCCTTGCAATAAGTTGATAAAATTCGTCAGCATAGTCATTCATAGTTTTCGTCCCTTGTCTCAAGTTTTGCAAACGTTGATACATCAAAGATTGATAATTGTAAGGTAAGAACGTTGCTTTCATCAATTTCTTCATCTTCTCCCAAGATTCAACTTTTGACTTTCCCATCCGATCACGTGTAAGTTTGGTCTGCTGCCACCATGCCAAAGCTCTACCCCTCAGTCTCGTAGCAACCAACTTCACTCTACGATGTTCTGGAACTTCTTTGAAGCAAAAATCTCCTCAACATTAGCCACCCAATCTAGAAACTCCTCCGCTTGCATACCACCTTTGAATTCAGGAATTTCAGTCTTCATCCCCGTCTCCCACTTGTGATCATACTCAGAGTAATTTCTTCCTTGTCCTCGAACACTACCACCATCATACTCCTCTTCAAAATCAGATGTATATCGTTGTCTATCTCGTCCACCCACATCTCTACTACCATTACGTCTTCCACCATCATCCCTTCTATCTACATTCCTCCGTTCACGATCATTCATGTTCCTCCCACGCCCTTGATCATTTTCAACACTTCTGTCTCGATTGGAATGTGGCGAGACTCTACTACCCCCATGGTTAGATTCAGGTGAAACCCTTCTCCGATTTTGATTCATCTCCGTCATAAGCTTCTCTAACCGGCCAATTCCTTCGTTAAGATTTTCACTAAAGTTTTCATTGATTCTTTGCTCCATCTCATCAGCTTCTTCTCTTCGATACAAAGCTTCTACGTTTTGGTGGCGATTAGCTCTTCTTGGCGGCATACTTGAAATCTTCCACACTCTTCAACACTTCAAAATTCAAACACTTTTCGGACTTTGATCCAAAATGAAACGGATCGAAACTTCCACTTTGTTGCAAATCGCGATGAACACGATGGACAAAGTTTCGGCCTCCCACTCAAATCCAATCAAACAACTTCAATACAAAGTCGAACACTTCAACTTGATCACGGCTCAACACCTCAAGCTCTCGGCTATCACTTCAACTTCAAAATGAATAGGCTCCAAGTCTCGATCTAGCTATGATTGGCTAGAGCAGGCTCTGATACTAAAACTGACGCAGCGGATTAATCAAAACAATGTAGTTCGATGAATGTAGTAATCGGTGGATTGAAAGATACTGAAATGCCCAAATTCGTTGATCCGAAGATACCGAATTCTAGCTATCCCAAACTCGTTGATCGCGCACGATACCGGGTTCAAAGATCTTCAATTCTTCAAGCGTTGATCAAGCGCACTTGATTCCGCGAATCGGCTTCTACAATCGTTGAATCGAGCGCACTCGATTAACCAAAAGAGGAGATAGAAGATTACACTCAACTACCAATTTAGATGAAAGCACACAGCAATCAAAAGAGAATTTTATTCAAAAATCAACAACCTTACAAAATGTCACCACTCGCCTATTTATAGGCTACAACTCACGCATTACAAAATATTCCCAACTCCTAAGTCGGCTCCGACTTATAACCCTTTCCGACTTACGACTTAAGATTCCTTCCGACCTATGACTCAGAAACACACGACTTACAAGCAGCAGCCAACTTTAAAACAAAGGCGACTCCACATACATGTATATTACAAATGACTCATGACTTATAAAAGTACGAACTTATTACAACATTTAGGTCGTAGACGACTTACTACTCACGACATAAGACCCAAACGCCTTACGACTCAACAAACAACGGCAGAGATTGACTCGGCAGAAGAATCAATGGCAGTAAGCTTCAGTGACCTTAAAACATGCGGCATCCCAGATCAACGACTTAAGTGAATCCACGGTAGAGATTAACTCGGCATAAGGATCCTCGGTTCTGGGCTTCAGCGACTTAAAACTTCGGGCGACTTAAATAAATCGTAACTCGGTGCCGACCTATCACCTTCCTTAAGTCGTATCCCAGCACTCTTCCTTATCTCGTTAGGTCGTACACAATATAATACTTCATCAGTTTGCTCAGCCTTCTTACTGCATAACTCGGTAGGTCGTTCTGGTGACTTAAGATATTCGATAACTCGCACATCTTCATGAGTTAGGTCGTCCATTCTGTTAAGTCGGTCACGACTTATGCTTTCACCTCCGTTGAGTCGGTCACGACTCATGCCTTTGTCTCCCTTAAGTCGGTCACGACTTTGGTCCTTAGCTTTACTAAGTCGGTCACGACTTATACGCATTATGTTAAGTCGGTCACGACTTATAGTTTCAATTTTCTTAAGTCGGTTACGACTTAGTACTTGGTCTGCATCACATTGTATCCCAGTTTGACTAATGTTGATTTCATCTTATCATACCACACTCTTTGTGCCTGTTTGAGTCTATATATTGCTTTATATAGTCGGCAGACTTTGTCTTTGTTGCTGTTTTGCTTATATCCCTATGGTTGTTCCATATATACTTCTTCTTGAAGTTCACCATTCAACAATGCATTGTTGACGTCTAGTTGTCTAATTTTCCAATTGTTCTAAAGAGGTATAATGAGTACTACTCGGATGGTTGTAGGTTTAGCAACAAGGGAGAATGTCTACCTGACATCAAATCCATATTGTTATGTATATCCTTTTGCAACTATCCTTGCTTTGTACTTTGAGATAGTACCATCTGAGTTTCTGTTTAGCTTATAAGTCCACTTGCATCCTATTACATTCTTATGTTTTGGTAATGTTACCAATTCCTAAGTTTTATTTTTTATGAGAGCGTTATATTCTTCATCAGTTGTTGTTTTCCATTCCTTACTTTTTTAATTACCTGCTCATATGTAACCGTTTCCTCTAATTCTGAACTAGTTATATATATTTTGGGCTTGAAAATTCCTCCTTTTGACATGTTATCATGTGATGTCAAGGTTGTGCAGGTGGCCGATCATGAGACCGAGGGGCTTCATGATGATGAGTATCTTCATAAAGTTCTTGTTCTTGTGTTTGGTCCTTGATTTGAGTGTGACTGATCTGGGTTGGATTGTCCGAATGTCTTAATGTCTCTGATGGTTCGTCACCAGGTCTATCCAGACAATCAATGTGTTATGAACCAGTTTTATCTTGATCATCAACATTAATTCTTCCTTTGAATTCTTCATTGTATAAAGGTATGTGAGATATGGATGTTCTAGCATTATATACCTTTTGAATAACATTTATATCTTTTGTTGCAAAAGGAAATACTTGTTCGTTAAAGGCAACGTGTCTTGATATGATTATCTTGCCATTGTTACTTAAGCACTTATATCCTTTTTTCTGAGATGCATAGCCCAAAAATGTACATGGTACTGATCTAAAACTTAGCTTATGTTTATTATATGGTCTCGGGCATGGAAAGCACATATATCCAAATGTCTTCAAGCTTGAGTAGTCAATACTGATGTTAAAGGGAACCTCATTGAGGATTTTGAACTTCAGTACTTAATTGGAATTCTGTTTATCAGATATACCAAAGTGGAGAATGCATTTGGCCAAAATTTGAGTGGTAATAAACCTTATGCCATGAGAGTAAGGCCAACTTCCACAATGTGTCTACGCTTCCTTTCAATTAACCCATTCTACTCTGTGGTATGTGGATAGTTGATTATGTGAACTATTCCTTTCTTCCTTTAATAACTGGAATTCTATCCCTCCATCCGTTTGTATGATTTTAATTATTGACTGGTTTACTTTTCTGCTATATTGATGAACTGTACTACTGCTTTGTGTGTTTCTGCTTTTGTCTTAAGAAAATAAATCCAAGTGAATCTAGAATATGCATATATATATATATATATATGACAAGTAATTATTGTAACCATAATCTGAGTTGATTCATGTTGGACCCTATTTTTCAGTAGCTACCAACTCTAGTGGTTATTATACTCAGTTCTGAAATTAGAAAATGCCAACTTGCAGCTCTTTCCCATTTGAAAATATGTACATATATATATATATATATATATATATATATATGATAATGATATATCTTTGAAACTTATATTATTATTTCTTAATACTTTCCTTACAACATTAGCACTTGGGTGACCTAATTTACAATGCTAGAGATCAAAAGTGCTTTTATCATTTATGTTGTCATTTATACCAGAGTAATTACATCGTTTTCCATCATCTGCAACCCTATGGTCCTTCATCGGGTTGAAAATATAAAGGCCATTACGAACCCTACCCTGTAGTAAAATTTCTTTACTTAGTAAATCTCTAGCTACGCAAAATTTTAGGTAGAATTCAAAGTAATCTTGGTTATCATTGAAAAATTGAGAAATGCTCATTAAATTCTGAGGTACTCTTAGTAAGTTATTGAGATGTAACTCCTTCTTGCCCTTGAAAACAAGCATTTCCAGTGTATGTGACTTTTATAGACTCACCATTACCCATAAAAATAGATTGTGTACCATTGTATTTTATGTTCCCATGATTTGGATTTTGCAGATTGTTAGTGATGTGGTTTGTTGCATCTGAGTCAGGATACCAACTTTCATTTAAAATAACTTCCGGTATAGCCAGAACCTCCACATCATTCTGAATTTTTGAATTATCTCTCCAATTCTTGGAATCATGATTTGTGTGAGCCAGATTAGCATTGGGATGGAAGTTTCTTTGACAAGTACTGCCTGGTTGATTTGGTATGTAATTCTAATCAAATCTAAAATAGCATCTATTAGCTGTGTGACCATATTTTTCGCAAATATGACATCTTATTCTGTTTTTGTTATTACTCTATCTACCTCTACCCCCGCCTCTATAAGTTTGTCCACTTATTTGATTGCTTTGTTCATTTTTGTCATTTTGGTTTCATTCTTGATTCTTGCCTTTGACATTAAGATCAGAATTTGTTGATTTTTGTTCTTCTACCCTTCCCTCATGTGCTAGTAAGATAGACTGAACATATTGTATGCTTTGGAGTGTTTCTTTCGCTCAGCTAACTGCCACAACTGACTCATAATCTTTATCAAAACCATTTAGAATTTCCAAAACTTACTCTTTATCTGTCTCTTTACGGCCTGTTGACCCCAATATATCACATAATGTCTTCATTTTTGTTAAGTATTCTCTTTTTTTTTTTTCCGTAGATTTTGCATTTGTCTCTTGTAATGCATCACCCTTCATGATGACTGTGTGTTGAATATTTGTTCCACGGTGTTCCATATTTCATGTGCTGTGTTGCACCCTATGATTTAGGGCAGTAAATTTGCATAGATTAATGATAATAACCAAGCACTTAAGTGTAACGGCCTAGAATTTTGGGTTATTTGAAACTGTTTATTTAATTTATATTAAATATTGAAAAGTAAATTTTATAGATTTAATAACTTGAATTTCAAATATAATGATTTATTGGATAATTTAATTGTTAATTAATAATTGAAATTAGGGTAAATAACCGAATCTTGAGTTATATGCTAGATAAAAATAATTTCAAAGCTTATTTAATTTCTATTTATAAGAATGAAGGTAAATAAAATTTTAAATTTGAATTTAAAAGTGATTTACTCGATTTTAAAAATAACTTGTTTAAATGAACGAGTAAAAATAGCAATCCGGGGCTCAGTCTCGGATTTCGATGAAGCCAGTTTCATTGGATCTGTAATAGTGTATTACTATTGGATTTCAAATTTCATAGCTTTTGGAGTTATCGTTTGGTCGTAATGGATAGAAACGTGTTGAAATTAATATCAACAATTCAATATACTAATTGGGTCCAAAAAGCTACCTCCTCCATACCATCAAATTTGGGCTCGAAACATGTTCCATTGTGTTCGGAATAGGTGTAAAACATTATTAACGCCTAGCGGTATACCTCGACAGGGGTTCGAAATTTTAAGCTGCTTTAAACAAGTTATTTGAAATTAAATAATACATTAAATTGTTTTAAGTCAATCCTACCGTATATTCTATCCAATCAGATGTGATCGTTACTTCTACTGTACGCTTCCCTCTCTTCTTCTTTTAAATAATGTCTCCATCCTCCTTTCTGTTTCTCAGTAAATAAAAAAAAGAAAAAAATAAAACTTCAAAATTTAAATTCTTGCAATCCACTCAACTAAAAAATCTTGAAACAAGTTTTAAAATTCGTTTTTCACCATTAGATTCAATCCGATGTGCGTATTGGGAGGTGCGGTCATGTTCGACAGCGATATCGTGGGCAAGTCGAGCTAGGGTTGGAGTTCACCATTGATTTGGACTCCTATCTGGGAAATGGAGGGTAGAATCATGATGGGGAGGCGAGGTGCACCTGGGGACGTGTTTTGGTGAAGCTCGGTCACAGTTCGTGGTTTGCATCGCTATAATGTTCATGAGAGGAGCATCGGGTCATGATTCGAGGAGGGAGGCTTAGCGTTGCGTGAAGGTGATGGTCGCATAGCATTTGAGACGTGGAGTTGGATGGTGATGTCAGAATGTCGATTTGAAGCTCGGAGCTCCATGTCATTGCTAAACGTGCATGCTTGGAATGGGTTATTCATTTTCGTGCATAGGCATTTGAGAGAGGGGGAAGAGGAATAAGGCGGGTCGGGTTCATTCGTGTTGGGCCTGGCCTGATTGTTGCAGGGTAAATGTAACGACCCGCTATTTTGGACCATTCAAATCGACAATAAGTCCACACATGTCTGACTTGAATAATTCAAAATATCAGATTGTTAATTTAAATTTGGCAAAACTCAGCATATGCAGTAAATAAATCCATCACAGAATCACAGACACAGAGTAATACAATAATACGCAGCGGAATAGATAAAATAGTAGTTCATGAAGCTACTATATAAACATCAGAGTTAAAATAAAATACAACAGAATATCTCAAATACAGTGAAGTCTCCAATCCAAACAGATGACTTCTGTGAACGAATCAACTGGAAAGCTGGTAGCTGAATCAAAAGTTGGATCTCCAAACGAAGCTCTAAACTTCAAAAGTGAGTCTCAAATGCTGTATCACTCGGTCTGACCCGAGCGTAAAGCAAAACACAAAACACTCGAGTCAGGATTAACATTCTTATACTAATAAATCCAACTCAAGTGAAATATCAACTGAAATACAAGTAACTTAAAGGATGTTTGGGATAACCATCCTCTAAGGATCTGAGGAACTATCGACAAGGTGGAAATATACACTATAACACCGTGGTCATTTCAAATTAATTTATTCTTCAAACCCAAATATCATTTCATTTCAAATATATCTATTTTACAAATAGTATATATATAGGTTAAATAATTTATAAAGTAAAGTATTTAAAATTTCCTCAAGTCTCACAAATCGATTTAAATCAACTCAAATTCCAATAAAGTAAAGCTCAATTCATCAATTTAATTCAGTTCTCAAAAGACCATTTAAATTTTTAATATATTCCAAGGCTTTAATATTCAATATTGTCAAAGTTAAATTTAACGGTTTCATGTAGTTCTTGATTTAACTTTATTATTATTTAATCAGGAAAAATTCACTTAATAAATTCAATATCATTTAACTAGCCTTAAATTTCATTTTTACTAAATATTTCCTTAAATTTATTTAAACAAGAATTATTCATTAAATTATTTAAATCAAACCCAAGTTATAAATCATATCTTAAATCTCAATTTCAATAAGTTTCAAATCGGTTTAATTAAATACAATTTCAACTAAATTCAAATTATCTCCCCAACCTTAACTTATTCAAATTATTACAAAAATCAAATTTTGATATATAAATTTTATACTTAACGTATTATATGTATTAAACCCATCTTAATTAAATTAAATATCATTATTTAATCTATATATATCATTACCATTTATATAAAAATTTAAGAATCAGCATTTATTAAAACCATATATTTATTTTCAAAACCATAGAATTTATTTTCAAAATATTTATATATGGACCAACTGTGTCTGTATATATATCTATCATATGATTAAGTGATACGGATATTTATCATTTCAATCCGAAATTTACATATATACGGGTAGATATCATTTCAACCCGTAATCCCAATTTTTTAATGAAAATCGCTTGGGTTTATCATTTCAACCCATAACGATTTTCTCCTATTCTAAAGTCCGTTCGGGTATGTATCATTTCAACCCATAGTGAATTCTATACTAACATGGAACTTGCAGAGTGATAACAGGTAATATAAAATATAACAACCGGCATATATCATCAATATAAATAACAAATACTGGTGTCAGATGTCATAGGTGAACATATACAGATAATAGTAATAACAGGCATATAAATACTAGATACTGGTGCCAGATGTCACAGGTGAACATATACAGATAGTAGCATACATAAAAATTTAAATAACTACAGCATCATATTTCAATTGTCGTTTCAATTGAAATCAAATTTAATAAATACAAGAATGTTAATCGTGAGTGATTGCTCACCTTTCAAGGCTAGAGAGAGAACGGAATGAGAAGAGATACGAACCCAAGCACAAATTTCGAAGCAAAGCAAGATGGACACGATAGAAATGAGTTCGACGATCAAAGCTGATAAATAGGAATTGATGAGATAAATCAGAATCATCAAAATACGACTGAACAAAATCTATTAATATTATTTCTCTGAAATTAATATTTTTTTTAAAAATCAAATATATATATATACAATTTGAAATCATTGCTTTAGATTAAAACATATATATTAAAATCAAACATATATACACTTATACCCTTTATAAACTTATATAGATAAACTATTATACACAATCTAATATATACACGTATACAATACACCCAGAAAAATAACAAACAAACATATGTATACATGAGTAATGTATACATCATACTTTAAAACTATATTTAACACAATATTTATTTACTAATATATATACAATGCATATGTGGATAAATAACAGACCAAAACTTCAATATATATAATACTTTATATTTTTAAATATATATAAATCAATGTTAAAATCTAGAAATAGGCATACATATATAACTCCATACACTTACATAAACTGTAATACTGCCTCTAACCGTTCTACCGAAGGACTATATAAACTATATATATCTGAACTTATACAAAATAAAATATACAAACGAACAGATTACATTATATATATATAAAACTTTGTTTACAAATTTATACAAAGACAATAGAAAGTGAGGCAGCAGCAAATGTATGCGCATAAATATGTGCAGACCCACATATAATAACACTGAATGTACTATGCAAGCTAATATGTATAAACGCAAGCTACAAACTGACCCAGACTATGTATGCAAAGTGTATATGCACGCAAGCTACAAAAATCAATATGTATATGTTACATTTTAAAAAAAAATACATAATATAGTATAATATACCTTTTAGTAGACAATATACTGCATAAGATATACTTAGAAATCTATGTTACATTTATAAAACTATCAAATATATGTATATAACACAGATTCTAACTTTTAAAATATAATATACCTTATACTGTAACAATATGGGCTACCAAATATATATATACTGAACTTGGTATACTGCATATGTAACTAACACTAAAAGAAATCTACCCTTAACTTATATAAATTTACAGACCTATATACAATAGAGTACAAACTTTGATACTATCAACACCTAACACTATATATATATAAAACACTTATACGCATGCAACCTACAGTAACATATACCTTTACATATAAAGACTAAGTATAATATTGCTTGAAACCTACATATGCAAACTGTATAAACTTTATACTTTTAAAACTAACCCATATATAATAACTATCATAATATAAGACTATACACAACTTTATAAAACTCTTATATATATAACAAACCAAATATATATTTATATATATAAAACATATTGTTTTTTTTATTTAAAACTACAACACATAAAATCTGTACCTCAGCAGATGATGCTCGGCCAGAGGAGCTCTGCGCTATTGGGTGGCGGTGGAACGCATGGCCAAGCGGAGGTGATGGCAAATCAACATGGAGGAGGACGGAAAAATGATGAGGTCGAGGGAGAAACTCGGGTGACAAGGCTGATGCACGGTGGTGAGAGTTGGAGGGGAAGAAATAATAGGGAAAGTGGAGTTTTGAAAGATGAAGGAGAAGAAAAAAAAAGAAACGAGGTTGAGGGGAAAGAAGAGATCCAGCTTTGGCCAAGAAAGAATGGAACAGGAGGAATTTGCTGCGTGCTCTGGTGTGGTCTTCGGATGTCAGTGGGAGGTGGGCCAATGTGGTACAGGATGAGTGAGCTCGGCAGGTGGAAGGGGATGGGATGGTTTCTTGGTTTGGGGTAGCCAACGTGGGGGTTTTGTTCGAGATGAAGTCGTATATTGTTAGACAATGGAGGAGCGAATGGAGGGTTGGGGTGAACGTGGGCGGTTATGAGGTTCAGTTGTAAAGTCAAAGCAGGGGGTGTAGGCTGATAATGGTAGGGAAGAAGATGAGCGGAAGCAGGCTAAAAGAGATGGACGCGAAGAAAAAAAATAAATAAATAAATAAAGGGATGAGCAAACTAGGACAATATGTATATAAATTAACGGATGGTAATAGCAAAGGTCACGAGGCATGCAAGGTAACCGAAAATTATTGTAAAGTGGGAATGGGGAAAGTCATTGGATTTCGAAATTTATTAATATCTAAATACTACTGGAATTTATACGGTGAAAAACGGAAAGACGCAGGTAACCCAAAAGTTTTAAAACGGTTACCGATACGGTAACCGTTTTACTGATTTCACAGCATAGCAGGGTTTGAAAAACAGAAATGAGTATATTACTGAGATCAGCACGACGAGGCGATCAAAACGGTATACAGATACTAGTGTTACGATCATCCAATCAAAAGTCAATATCGGTACCAGAAATGCTGCTATTTTTGCCAGAATTAAAATAAACGGAGCAATAGAAGTCCAAATTTGGAAAAACGGATTTCGCAGTCTAATTTAGAATGATCTGAATAAATTTTCTCCTGTTGACATATTTTGGTTTCGGACAACTTTTAAATTCACTGTTATTAACCAGTTTGATTTGAAATAAAATTTCACAGAAAAATAAACTTCAATACTATCAGATGAAAATTTACCAGTTGCTATATTAAAATAGACGTATTCCAAATAATAAATTTTTTATTTTCAAATTTTATTGTTTAAAATTTCATAAAATTTCAATTAATTTAACAAATAAAGTCACTAAAAGTTTAGGGTCGTTACACTCTCCCCCACTCAAAACTTTTCGTCCCCGAAAAGGAAGGAGGAAGAAGAATAGAAACAACCAGACAGAAAAGATAGATTGAAAGTCAAGATTAAACAATTAATTTAAACTATATAAATTTTACTTAAAATTTGAAAACTTCATTTGCAATTCAATTATCTTATATAATTTAATACTTTCCATTTGTAAAATTTCTTTCTTCCTTTATAAATACCATTTATATGTTTAAATAACAACTTTATAATTATGTGAAAACTATTTGAAAACAATTATTTACGTTATTACTTATATTTACAAAGAAGCTATTTGAAAACATTAAATCCATAATTTATAAATTTATTAATTTATCTCAAGATACTTTTCAACATTATTAATAATCAATAATCATTTACTTTAAATCTGTTTTATTTAATTATTAACCTCAAAAATATTTATAACACTAAAATTCCTATTAAACCATGTAGTCTATAATTAAACAATATTTTAAAGAATATAGTCAACAAGGAAAAGAAGGAGGACTTGGAAAACAGAATATAGGTGAATAAATAAAGCTGAGCAGATAAGGTAGATTCAAAAGAATAGAATCGGGCACGAATAATTAATTTAAACCATTAGAATTTCACTTCAAATATTTATACAAAATTTCTTTGTTAGAAATACTTTTATAATAAAATATTTTTTTATAACGAAACAAATTTCATTTCGAAAATACTTTTATAACTCGATGTTTCAACAAGTTTATCCTTGTTCCTGCAGACTCTGGCAGTGCGTTGATCAGGCGCAAAACTAGAATTCTCCAGGTACTTAGTAGACCTGTTTCAACACCCAGTGAAAATACTGGAAAAACTTTTAAAAACAGATATGGAAAGTACAATCCAATCAAAAACAAACAAAACCTTTGTCTAACCATGGTTCGCAGATACACAATGGTTACGCCTGGGTCTCCCAGGAAACAATCCATATCCGTAAGCTTTCTCAGCCCTGCGAGTTACGCCATGATGACTAGTAGAATGCAGGATACACAATGGTTACGCCTGGATCCCCCAGGAAACAATCCGTACCCCCAGGCAAGACTCAGCCAAGCATTTGCGCTACTATTCGCGACCTACACAGATTGCAGGATACACAATGGTTACGCCTAGATCCCTCAGGAAACAATCCGTACCCCTAGGCAAGACTCAGCCAGGCAGTTGCGCTATGCAGTCACGAGAGAAAAATAAGACCATGGGTAACGCCATGGAATTCGAAGGACACTCGAGTATCATATCCGGAAAACCAACAATCAGAGAGAATAATATCGATAGAATGAATCCAAGATGTGGCCACAAATCGGATATCAAGCAGAAGGCACTTTCCATATCTTTACTTCGAAAATATGTATCATATAGTACCTTTTCAAATCACTTTCAGATATCGTACTTATATAAAATCCATTATATATAAGATTAAATTTTCAAATCAAATACTTTCCAAAATCAATAGTGTAACGACCCTGAAATTTAAATTTATTTAAATTAATAATTATTGAAATTTTTGAATAAAAATTGTAAATTTAATCAATTAAAGTGATGCGAGTTTCCCCGGATCTCTGCAAATTTTGTATAAATCATTTAAATTTAAAATTATTGTAAATATTTGTATATATGTATATAGAATGATAACAAAGAAAAGTAAAACAAAATCATCCCAACACAATCAAATAAAAGTAAGAATTGTTACATTGTAAAGTAAATAGAACTAGAACAATTTTAACAACATATTAAAATAGAATATCAATTTTATTACAAAGCAAGATCTCAGCCGAACTAAAGAGAGATAGGCAAAAGCTTGCAAAAGAAGTAAGACAAGATTTTATACATATAATCATATTGTGCATAACAAATCTCTCAGCCGAGTAAAATAATGCAAGTAAATGAGAAATGTTAGTTTATAAAGGCATGGGCTAGGCATAGGAACAAAATATCAAAACATGTACAAGCAAGATCACCTCAGCCATACCCTGTCAACTTCATCTCCTACATATCAATTCTTCTCATATCAGTTCGTTCCATTTTAAACTGTAAAAAAGAAAAGAAACTAAAGTATATCTTCTCCTCTAAAACAAAACATCAGATAAATCAAAACAATTCAGTTTTTAAAGTCTTCCAGTTCAAAACCAATCAAGGCTTCAGCAATTTAAAGTTTCCAGATTCAAGCATTTATCAATTTTCCAGTTTCAATCTGTTTTCAAAAAGTGTGCTCTGTCCATCTCTTTAAAACGGTGAGTAACATTTTATAAATTTAAAATCTAAATTATGGTTGCATGATTTTATGTTGAGATGAATAAGTATTGCATGTTATTATAAGTAAATATCTGATGTAAGTATTATATGTGTGCATGATGTTTTTTTTTTTTTCTATTTGCCTGTTCTGTTTTGATCTTCCAGGCACAAAACTTCATTAAAATACTTATCATTTAATTAAGTTTCTGATAGAATGAAATTTATAAAAATGAAGTTGTTGAATATCTTAAGTTAATATTTAAAGTTTTAAGTAAGCTGAAATATTAGTTGTTGTCTCTGGAAACATAAGAAATATCAGCGCATGATGATTTTTACCAAAATCCAAACATGCTAATTTTGTAATTCAGTTTCATAAATCAAAAGCATTAACTAAAACTTGATTTTTAAATCAAGAATTAGGATTTGTAGGAATAAGTTGAAGTTGCAGTTGGATATTGATCTAAAAATGAATTTTAAGCAAATTCTGGTGATCTTTGGATTGTGGAGGCTCGGGTTTCTTCTTGGTAATAGAGGAGTGTTAGTAGATGCTAAGAAAAATCATAGTTTGAGATGGAAATCAAGGTGGAGAGTGCGGTGATGGACTCTTGGTTTTGAACCCTAGTTTTATCAGGCTGAGAAAATTCGATCACCTCTCCTTCTATAGTTGATCGAGTGTGAAGGGGTCTTGAGGGATGGAAGGTTGGACAATGATGAGTAGATGGCCCGAGTTCTTGGGTTTCTAGTCGACGAGGTTGGGCGAGCGACGTGATGTTCCAGGTTTTGGCGATGAGGCAGTTCAAGTTTCAGGCTTCGAATTTATATTCGAATTTGAATCTGGGTGGAAAATGGGTTGGCTGAGGATCGGAGGATGGGTTGTAGGTGGTTGTCGATGTGCTCGATGTAGTGGTGGCAACTGCAGTTCGTCGTTGGCGATGTGTACGTGCACGGTGCACTGTGGTTCTGGTGGCCGTGTGTTTGGTTGAGCAGAGAGGGTTGCTCGAGTTTATCTTGGGGGAATTCGAGTATTTTCTCATGTAGGGTAGGAGTTTTCTCGGGTAAAGTTTCGTGGTAACTCGGGTTAATTGTTTTGACCTGGCAGTTTGTAGGTTTGTACACTTAAATTAAATGCAAGTGAAAGGCAAGTTAAACATAGGTTTTAAACCTAGTTTAAAATCTGATTTCGAAATAAAATGGAACCCAGATTTGAAATAAATTAACTCCTATATAAAAAAAAAACCCCCAAATATCTAAGCAAATTTTAAATGTAAAGTATTTCTTTAAATGATTTGAACTTAAAAGAGATTTGTTTTAATTTCTTTAAAATTTCTTTTAAGATCTATACTTCTTTAACAGGAGATTTAAAAGGGGTTTTAAATTGATTTTGAACTTGGTTAAAGTTAGATTTGTATTCATTTTTAAATCTTAAATTTTAAAAATGAGATTTGAAATAAATTTGAAAGTGAATTGTTTAAATGTTTCGTTAAGGATAATTTAATCATAAATAAGAGTAAGGATTTATTTTAAAGTTAATTAGAATTAAATGATTTGGATTCATTAAATTATTAAGATAATCAAAAATGGATAATTGATAAATTTAAATTAATTAATGATATGGATGATTAATTAAGTTAATTAAATAAATCTTAAAGAGTTGAAATAATTAATAGAATTGATTAAAGATAATTACTTAATTATAAGTAATTAATTAATGGTTTAAGTTGATTAACCAAGTGATTAAGGATAAATTAATCTAATTAATAAATTAAAGATAATTAATTAAATGAGAGTTAAATAGTTAAAAGTTGATTATTTAATAATTAAAAGTTGATGAGTTACATTTAAAGGTTAATTAATTTATTATAAATGGTTAATTAATAAATGATTTAAGAATAATTAATCAAAATAATTTGTAAATTATTAATGTTAATTAACCAGGATTAGTAATTTATTCATAATAAATAAATCTGATTTAAATTAATCAGACAATTAACTGATCTTACTTATGAATGTTTGGATTCTATTGAATGTCCAATTACTTGATTGTTTGATATCCCTGATATATGATGCTTTGTGACACATCCTGATTTATGTTGTGATCTGTAATTTACTTACTTGTGATATATATCTCTGATCTGTGAATGAAAGATAAGCGATATAGTTTATATCGTTTATCAACTATATTTCTGTATTTTGATCTGTGATGATTGATTGATGTTGCACTACTGTGTATAACCCCTGGACTACACCATACACACACAAATATGGATTTCACGTGGAAATCGGTTAAGTCACAGGTAATGTAAATTTGATGTTTTTGAAATTGAAATTTTAATTTCAATTGATTTGAAATTGGAAATTTGGGTTTAAAGTGAAAATCTTTTGAAACGGAATTTCAAAGATAAAAGTTATTTTGAATAACTTAATCGACTTTTGAAATTTAAATAATTTGATTTAAATTTGAATTCAAGTTTGAAATTGAATCCTATGATTTGAAACTAGGGATTAAAGATGATATAAATGTGTTTATATAAAGTTATACCATTTAAAAGTATAATTTTGAGAATGTGGATTTAACCCAAGGATTTCCACTCGTATGAATGAATCAGATTTTCTGAAATAAAACTGTTTGTTTTTAAATGATAAAAGCTTTCATATAAGAAATGAAATTCTAATTTAGTTAAAGGAATTTCAAGATTGAATTGAAAAATGGTTTTCCAAGTTAAGAATGAATTCTTTTTGAAAGCTATGAATTAAATCTGTTATCTTAACAGATTTAAAATTGATGTTTGTTTAAACCATTTGAAATGGAATTGTTTTGAAAGCTATTAGTTAAATCTTTGATTTAAAGATTTAACGAATTAATTAAATTGAATTGGGAATCGATTTGGAAAATCTGTAAATGAATCTGTGAAATTCAGTTGAACTTTGTGAATTAAATATTTTTGTTTAAAAAGATTAAAATGGTAATTTGTTTAAACCATTTGAAAAGAAAGTTTGGGTTTAAATTGTGACTTAATTGAAATCCCCATATTCATATATTTTAAAATATTGCGCTCACTATTCGGATTAGCCGGGAAAAGACATTTGTGTCATATAACCCATCCCGAATAGTGATACGTCGTATATGGATGGCATTTGAAGACCGGTGTTGAAGACCGGATATTTTTCAAAAATGAAAGGACAACCTGTCGAATGTCTCTGCACTGAGTTGCTCCGGTATAGAGATTTATATCACTCTTTTGTGACGGGAAGTCCGGACGTGATTGGAAATTACCCGGAATTGCAAGGGCTTCGTAGGAAGTTCCTTCGGTTCTGTTCGAACCCGGAACAGACTTGTATGGTTACATGTCTGACATTACACTTTGAGATATAAAGCCGATTTCTTTCAAATACATTTCTGTTGGTGGCGGAGAATTTATTCTCTTAGCTTAACACCCTTCTCTGAGACGTACGAGCTCAGAGGTTATGTAGTTGAAATTTATCAGCGATATATCCCAATTTGGTAATGTGGCATGCTGAGTGTTGCTGTGTGATGATCAGTGTTTGATCATTTGTGATATGATCATTTGTTTGATCATTTATCTTTGTGATCATAGGTTGATCATCTGTTGACCCAAAGCGTGGCTTTTTGAAAAAGCGTAGCTTTGTGGACGAGACTTCGTCGAGCCTCACAACCCGGTAATGGTCGAAACAGGAATCGTGCGGCAAGGTTTTCAGGGGTAGCTCCCCTAGGGTATGACCATTCCTTCTGGAAAAGGGTAGTATCATGGTATGGAGCCCAGATACTTACTCATGTGGATACACTTTCTTTATGATGTGTGATGTTGGTTATCGAGCGCTCGGATAAAGGTCCCAAAGGACCGGGGGTGGT
The DNA here is from genome assembly GCA_030737815.1 of Allium fistulosum. Taxonomy (NCBI): domain Eukaryota; kingdom Viridiplantae; phylum Streptophyta; class Magnoliopsida; order Asparagales; family Amaryllidaceae; genus Allium; species Allium fistulosum. The sequence goes on from CM060902.1 coordinate 614,447,716, forward strand.
ATATCTGAGGTTTCTTTTATCCCTTGGGAAAAGGGGTTGCTGGCCTTGTTTGGCAGAGAACAGTTGGTTCTCGGAACGTCCCGCCAGAGGCGTTTCTTTTGTGGAATAGGAAGTTCCTTAGCCTGACCATTTGTTGGAAATCCAAACAAAACAATACGAGCCCTGTACGGTTTTAGTTGTATTACCTGCCATGGAATGTGGTGGTAACCTGCTATTGAACATGGTAGCTATAGTAGGCATAAGTGCGAAATGTCTATGCTGGCTAAGATTTATATTCTACTTTCGAAATTGTTTTCTACACTATGCACTAGTAATAATATCAAATGATTTGATTTTGCGTAGTAAGCATCTTTGACTATCATAAGAAGAAATCTCCTCCAATTCTGCGTTTGCATTGTGTGTGTGGTGGGAGGTCTTATGGTAGTTTCATTTTCCAAAAAGCATTGCGGGTTTCAATGTTTAAAATTCTGTTGTTGCTATTTGTTTTAAAGATAAACTGTTTTGTTGCTCACACCAGTCCCATGACTGATCCGGAGTTTATTGTTTCTTTCCTAAACTCTGGGTGCTCATAATTTTCTACACGAGCAGTCTAGAGTTTGGTTTTTCAGATAGTCAGATTAGTAGGTTATCTGGAGCTAGTTCAGTCTTTGGATCGGACTGCACTTGCTTATCTTGGTGTATCGTTATTGGGAGTTCAAGCTATTTCTGGATTAGTGCTTTGAAGATGGAGATTATCCGCTGCTGTTGTTATCGTTTTCTATTCCGCTGCTATTTGTTGTATCATATCTCTGATGTATATTGATATTCATTGTATCTGGATATTGTATCAGATGTTGTATATCTATATTCTTTTTATTCCGCTGTGATATTTACTTAACTGTGTTATAAGCTCCGGCGACTCGGATTTGAACGCTCGAATCTACGACATTCGAGTACGATGTAAAGTATGGATGTCGATTTTCGAACGCGAAAATCTCGGGACGTTACAAATAGTATATCAAATCATACTTATATAGACTTCAATCATATAAGATTTCACTTTCAAATTGAGTACCTTTTCAAAACTATAGTTTTCGAATCAATTTCATACTCATACAAATCAATTTTTATATAAGTTCGACAACTCCCAAATCAAGTATTTAGTAATACAGGGTTCTCAAATTTCAATTTGTTTCAATATCAGTTCAATTTCAAAATCATATACAATTTCACCAAATTATTTCTTCTCAAATTAATTATCTTTTAGTTTCAAAGTTTCCAAAATAATAGATTTAGAAAATAAATCCAAATTTCCAAATCAATATAATTTAAGTCAACCAATTCATTTCCAAAATCAAATGTTTTCAACATCATCTTATACTTACGTAAGGTCTATCTTATATAAGGTTCAAATTTTTCAAAAATAAATTTCGCTGTATGAAGAGCCATATGGGATTTGAATATCTTTGCTTTTATGGGTTATATATCTTTGTAATTTAAATTGGAAATTTTCTTTTAGTAAGCAAAGATATTCTAACATGACAGCTTCCAATTTCAGCGTCAAAATATATCAATGATATTAGAATATAAGATGTACATACGTCATCATTTTGCAGAATCACATTTGATCGCTTGCTCGATTACACAAGTTCGCTTTCGAACTAGTATTGTCCATTCGACTTCCCTAATGCGTACTTCGATATGGTTTCTCGACTAGAAGCCATCAGTCTCCTTGCATAGCCATATACTATGATAGAGAATTCTAGAATCGAGCCCAAAATCCATATCAAATATTAGCCATCAAGAATCGAATGAAAAATCCTAACACGAAATGGTGTAATTCACCTCGAACTTGTGTACTCAAACTTGGATCAAATTTATTATGCAAATAAAACGGCATACGTACAACTTATATATTTATTCCAACTTGTTAAATATATAGTTTCATAAAGATGTTACTAAGTTAAAACATTTAAACTAAATTTTATTCAAAATATTTTGAAGACCAAATTCTTTTCAAAGCATTTCGAATCTAAATTTCATATTAGAAAATTTTTATATTGCCTTATTCATTTACTTAACAAAATAGTTTCAACTTATTTAAATCATATTACTTCATACTTAAACATTCGAAACAAATTTATATACTTTACAAATAATTCATACTTTTCAAAATTTCTTAGCTTTGAAAAGTTAACCTTGATTTGGAAGTACTCGAACTTCAAAATAGTCGAAGAAATCATTTTCAAATTCAAGAGTTGGAAATCAGCAACAAATCAGTAAATCAATTTTAATAGATAGGGTTATATCAAATCCGAAACTCAAAGACTGAACACCGGCTTACTTAAAATCATTTCAAGTATATATATACATATCTCTTTCGAATATCAAATCATACTTTGAAATTTTAAATCAAAATCGGTTTCGCAAAATCACTCGCGTAGCAATGCTACTAAAGTGGCCTATCCCTCACTCTGAAACTCAAAAATCAATGTCGATGATGCGTGCACTCATCACCGAAATTATTTTCCAGCGACATAAGTGAGTTCTGGACTTCTATTTTCTAAAACTTCTTTGAAATTTCTTCGAAATCATTCGAACTCATTAAAAATCATTTGAAACATTTCTTATTCGGAAAATACTTTTAAATCATATTATTATTATATATTTCAAAATCTTAAAACCAATTTCAAAACACCGGGGTTAAATTCTCGAATTTCAAATTTAAAATCCTTCAGTTAAAAAAATCATTTTAGATAAATCAAATTTCTTATGTAATTTTTCAAAATTTCAAATCCTTTCGAAACCTCAAATTCTCATTTTAAAAAGGGTATATAATCTTTATCGAAAACATTTTCTCTTTTATATATAGAATATAATCATACTTATCAAAATAATAATATCGGTTTATAAAGCAATTTCTAAGATACAAACAAACCCGATTTTCAAAGGACGATTCACGGACGAATTTCAAAACAAAGATAGAGATTCAATTTAAAAGAACTCTAATCAAAAAAAATTGTGATTCGAAGATAGGCTCGAACGAAGATGAGATAATTAAATTTCAAAATAGAAGATAGATACACTTATACAAGTCGCGGGCGACCTTAACCGGGTCAACCGTGACTTCAGGAACAAGATCGATGCAGAATTCCAAGAAAACCCAACATTCGATCGCAAGAGATAGCGGCATCTAAACCAAAGATATATAAATCTCCGGTGAATCAATGCCAATTGTAAAGGAGTTCCACCCCTTTACAAATCATCCAAAGATTGGCGGGATCGCCTATTTTTACAGAGATCATTCGAAGTGGAGTTATGGGATACTCCAGAATCAAAAGAATATAAATAAGGAGAGACAAGAATGAATTTTGGAACCGCAAGGAACGTTCCAAAGTTCAAATGAAATCGAGTCAAAAGGAAGAGATGCAAACTCGAACGAAAGTGATTCTGTAAATAAATTTACTATTTATGCTAAGTTTTGCATAGAGCCAAAGCTCTGATACCAACTGTAACGACCCGCTATTTTGGACCATTCAAATCGACAATAAGTCCACACATGTCTGACTTGAATAATTCAAAATATCAGATTGTTAATTTAAATTTGGCAAAACTCAGCATATGCAGTAAATAAATCCATCACAGAATCACAGACACAGAGTAATACAATAATACGCAGCGGATTAGATAAAATAGTAGTTCATGAAGCTACTATATAAACATCAGAGTTAAAATAAAATACAACAGAATATCTCAAATACAGTGAAGTCTCCAATCCAAATAGATGACTTCTGTGAACGAATCAACTGGAAAGCTGGTAGCTGAATCAAAAGTTGGATCTCCAAACGAAGCTCCAAACTTCAAAAGTGAGTCTCAAATGCTGTATCACTCGGTCTGACCCGAGCGTAAAGCAAAACACAAAACACTCGAGTCAGGATTAACATTCTTATACTAATAAATCCAACTCAAGTGAAATATCAACTGAAATACAAGTAACTTAAAGGATGTTTGGGATAACCATCCTCTAAGGATCTGAGGAACTATCGACAAGGTGGAAATATACACTATAACACCGTGGTCATTTCAAATTAATTTATTCTTCAAACCCAAATATCATTTCATTTCAAATATATCTATTTTACAAATAGTATATATATAGGTTAAATAATTTATAAAGTAAAGTATTTAAAATTTCCTCAAGTCTCACAAATCGATTTAAATCAACTCAAATTCCAATAAAGTAAAGCTCAATTCATCAATTTAATTCAGTTCTCAAAAGACCATTTAAATTTTTAATATATTCCAAGGCTTTAATATTCAATATTGTCAAAGTTAAATTTAACGGTTTCATGTAGTTCTTGATTTAACTTTATTATTATTTAATCAGGAAAAATTCACTTAATAAATTCAATATCATTTAACTAGCCTTAAATTTCATTTTTACTAAATATTTCCTTAAATTTATTTAAACAAGAATTATTCATTAAATTATTTAAATCAAACCCAAGTTATAAATCATATCTTAAATCTCAATTTCAATAAGTTTCAAATCGGTTTAATTAAATACAATTTCAACTAAATTCAAATTATCTCCCCAACCTTAACTTATTCAAATTATTACAAAAATCAAATTTTGATATATAAATTTTATACTTAACGTATTTTATGTATTAAACCCATCTTAATTAAATTAAATATCATTATTTAATCTATATATATCATTACCATTTATATAAAAATTTAGAATCGGCATTTATTAAAACTATATATTTATTTTCAAAACCATAGAATTTATTTTCAAAATATTTATATATGGACCAACGGTGTCTGTATATATATCTATCATATGATTAAGTGATACAGATATTTATCATTTCAATCCGAAATTTACATATATACGGGTAGATATCATTTCAACCCGTAATCCCAATTTTTTAATGAAAATCGCTTGGGTTTATCATTTCAACCCATAACGATTTTCTCCTATTCTAAAGTCCGTTCGGGTATGTATCATTTCAACCCATAGTGAATTCTGTACTAACAGGGAACTTGCAGAGTGATAACAGGTAATATAAAATATAACAACCGGCATATATCATCAATATAAATGACAGATACTGGTGTCAGATGTCATAGGTGAACATATACAGATAATAGTAATAACAGGCATATAAATACTAGATACTGGTGTCAGATGTCACAGGTGAACATATACAGATAGTAGCATACATAAAAATTTAAATAACTACAGCATCATATTTCAATTGTCGTTTCAATTGAAATCAAATTTAATAAATACAAGAATGTTAATCGTGAGTGATTGCTCACCTTTCGAGGCTAGAGAGAGAACGGAATGAGAAGAGATACGAACCCAAGCACAAATTTCGAAGCAAAGCAAGATGGACACGATAGAAATGAGTTCGACGATCAAAGCTGATAAATAGGAATTGATGAGATAAATCAGAATCATCAAGATACGACTGAACAAAATCTATTAATATTATTTCTCTGAAATTAATATTTTTTAAAAAAATCAAATATATATATATATATATATACAATTTGAAATCATTGCTTTAGATTAAAACATATATATTAAAATCAAACATATATACACTTATACCCTTTATAAACTTATATAGATAAACTATTATACACAATCTAATATATACACGTATACAATACACCCAGAAAAATAACAAACAAACATATGTATACATGAGTAATGTATACATCATACTTTAAAACTATATTTAACACAATATTCATTTACTAATATATATACAATGCATATGTGGATAAATAACAGACCAAAACTTCAATATATATAATACTTTATATTTTTAAATATATATAAATCAATGTTAAAATCTAGAAATAGGCATACATATATAACTCCATACACTTACATAAACTGTAATACTGCCTCTAACCGTTCTACTGAAGGACTATATAAACTATATATATCTGAACTTATACAAAATAAAATATACAAACGAACATATTACATTATATATATATATATAAAACTTTGTTTACAAATTTATACAAAGACAATAGAAAGTGAGGCAGCAGCAAATGTATGCGCATAAATATGTGCAGACCCACATATAATAACACTGAATATACTATGCAAGCTAATATGTATAAACGCAAGCTACAAACTGACCCAGACTATGTATGCAAAGTGTATATGCACGCAAGCTACAAAAATCAATATGTATATGTTACATTTTAAAAACAAATACATAATATAGTATAATATACCTTTTAGTAGACAATATACTGCATAAGATAAACTTAGAAATCTATGTTACATTTATAAAACTATCAAATATATGTATATAACACAGATTCTAACTTTTAAAATATAATATACCTTATACTGTAACAATATGGGCTACCAAATATATATATACTTAACTTGGTATACTGGATATGTAACTAACACTAAAAGAAATCTACCCTTAACTTATATAAATTTACAGACCTATATACAATAGAGTACAAACTTTGATACTATCAACACCTAACACTATATATATATAAAACAATTATATGCATGCAACCTACAGTAACATATACCTTTACATATAAAGACTAAGTATAATATTGCTTGAAACCTACATATGCAAACTGTATAAACTTTATACTTTTAAAACTAACCCATATATAATAACTATCATAATATAAGACTATACACAACTTTATAAAACTCTTATATATATAACAAACCAAATATATATTTATATATATAAAACATATTGTTTTTTTTTATTTAAAACTACAACACATAAAATCTGTACCTCAGCAAATGATGCTCGGCCAGAGGAGCTCTGCGCTATTGGGTGGCGGTGGAACGCATGGCCAAGCGGAGGTGATGGCCGATCAACATGGAGGAGGACGGAAAAATGATGAGGTCGAGGGAGAAACTCGGGTGACAAGGCTGATGCACGGTGGTGAGAGTTGGAGGGGAAGAAATAATGGGGACAGTGGAGTTTTGAAAGATGAAGGAGAAGAAAAAAAAAGAAACGAGGTTGAGGGGAAAGAAGAGATCCAGCTTTGGCCAAGAAAGAATGAAACAGGAGGAATTTGCTGCGTGCTCTGGTGTGGTCTTCGGATGTTAGTGGGAGGTGGGCCAATGTGGTACAGGATGAGTGAGCTCGGCAGGTGGAAGGGGATGGGATGGTTTCTTGGTTTGGGGTGGCCAACGTGGGGGTTTTGTTGGAGATGAAGTCGTATACTGTTAGACAATGGAGGAGCGAATGGAGGGTTGGGGTGAACGTGGGCGGTTATGAGGTTCAATTGTAAAGTTAAAGCAGGGGGTGTAGGCTGATAATGGTAGGGAAGAAGATGAGCGAAAGCAGGCTAAAAGAGATGGACGCGAAGAAAAAAATAAATAAATAAAGGGATGAGCAAACTAGGACAATATGTATATAAATTAACGGATGGTAATAGCAAAGGTCACGAGGCATGTAAGGTAACCGAAAATTATTGTAAAGTAGGAATGGGGAAAGTCATTGGATTTCGAAATTTATTAATATCTAAATACTACTGGAATTTATACGGTGAAAAACGGAAAGACGCGGGTAACCCAAAAGTTTTAAAACAGTTACCGATACGGTAACCGTTTTACTGATTTCACAGCATAGCAGGGTTTGAAAAACAGAAATGAGTATATTACTGAGATCAGCACGACGAGGCGATCAAAACGGTATACAGATACTAGTGTTACGATCATCTAATCAAAAGTCAATATCGGTACCAGAAATGCTGCTATTTTTGCCAGAATTAAAATAAACGGAGCAATAGAAGTCCAAATTTGGAAAAACGAATTTCGCAGTCTAATTCAGAATGATCTGAATAAATTTTCTCCTGTTGACATATTTTGGTTTCGGAAAACTTTTAAATTCACTGTTATTAACCAGTTTGATTTGAAATAAAATTTCACAGAAAAATAAACTTCAATACTATCAGATGAAAATTTACCAGTTGCTATATTAAAATAGACGTATTCCAAATAATAAATTTTTTATTTTCAAATTTTATTGTTTAAAATTTCACAATATTTCAATTAATTTAACAAATAAAGTCACTAAAAGTTTAGGGTCGTTATAGTAAAAGAATTGTATTTATATAATTAATTTTAAAGAATATGATCGTTAAACTTATAAATATCTTATCTCGTTCGTTTTAGGTCCAATCAAGACACGGTTGGTTGTGTTGTGTTCGTATCGACGAATACGACGCATGTGAATTGGACTGATTGAATTTGGAGCTTCTGGAATTTTTAGTTAAATTCGAACGAGTTCGAATTTAATCGAAACCAAAATGGGAAAGCGACAACAGAAAATGAAGGTGAGTGTTTTATAACGGTCACAACGTACTAGAATATTTTTTATGACGGTTAAATTTGAAATTATTAGGTGGTATAAATTTATTGGTCGTTTTTTGATAAAATTTAATTGTCATTCGAATTAACGGTTAAAAATTAAAATTGACAGTTAGGTTTTAAATTGGGATTTATTTGCCAGTAAATTACCCGACATTATTATCTATGAAATTGTTGTGAATTATATTGTCTGTTTGTATGATTGATTGTGATGGATGCCAATTGATTGATATTTGGATGATTGGATGTTTATTTATTTTATATATATCTTGTTATCACCTGGTAAATTAATTACAGTATATAAACTGTAAATTGAATTATTTCGAATGAATTAAGAAATGGAATGAATTGATATATACCTATGACACTGTGATTTAGATTGAAATGATATATATCCATCCCTGAAATTAAATTGAAATAACTGATCACTTTGCCATAGGATAGAATATTATATACGGCCACCGGATTGGTTAAATTAAATGATTTTAAATTTTTGATTTGAAATTTATTTCAATGATTTGACTTTAAATCGAATTTATGGAAATCGAACTGTTTTGAAATTGAGTTCGGAATTGAATTATATTTGAGGATTTGGATTTTAAATTGGGTATTGAAGGTAAATTTGATTTAAGTATTCTTGGACCGATGTCTTGAAAATCGAACTCAGAATGGATAAATCAAAATGGATTTAGTTTCGAATTGGAATGGTCTAAAATTGATATTGAAATTGAATTAATTGGATTTGAAAGTGAAATTGAATTAATTTGAAATCAAGTTTGAAATTGATTTGAATTGAAATCGAAATTGAATCGATTGAATGGAAATTGGAATTGATTTGAATTGGGAAATTGGAATTGAATCGGTTTGACTTTGAAGCTATTTTCAATAAAATTAATTTAATATAAACTATTTAAAATCTATCTTCTTAAATATACAAATCATTTTGGTTTTCCAAATTATTTTACTATATAAATCATTTTAATATTTTAAACTATTTTACCATTTAAACTATTTTTCACTATTGACCATTTAACTGTTTTTAACTATTTAATTTTTTTAAACTATTTTAAAACTATTCAAACTATTTTTCAAAAAAATTCAAACTGGTCAAGGGTGGAATGTTTATCTTTAAATCAGGGATTTAAATACGAATTGGGTCAAATGAAGTTATAACCCAAAATGAAACTCAAACAATTTCGGAACTGAAATCGAGATATTAATACGAACATGATTTTGAATTGAAATAGTATATTTTGAGTAAATATGATGATTTCAAAATGGATTTGATTTTGAAGCGAATATGATATTTTGATATCAAGTATGAAATGTTTTTGAAATGTAAGAAGTACCAAACGGTGTGTAAAACGATGTTTTGGTTGTTAAAGAGACCGAGGCCTGATATGGGCATACTCTCTGTCGATACCAGAACCACATTAGCAACTGTGTACGCAGAGGATACTCCAGAATGAAGTGGTTGGATTTGATGGCGATTGCTGGATTTGAAGAAAGAGAACAATGATGGATAGACCTTGACACTTATGCCAATTTGAAATGACTAAAACAGGACGGCTTGATAGTGCCAAGTGGGCTAATTACCCCGAGCGGACATCCGTTCTTCGATTTTCTTGGACTCTGTCCATATTATTACCCTTGTTGTTGGTTTCGATTGGTGCACCTTGATTTGGGATAGCCTTCCTTTGACTCGATATGGGATGGATGGACGCGGTGGGCGGTCATGGCTATGATGCGTTACCACCAGCCCTACAACCCGAACTGGTAGTATCCTATCTTTGGCATTGCCTCACGAGACTTGTCATACTTTTATCCCTATACGAGACCCATACGATCTTGGTTTATTATTGTCGTATCACGGCGCATCCCTGGCTATCGACGTTCTGCTGGTGGTGTCAAATGCAAACTGTACGACAATGCTTAAAACGCGTTAAGGGGAATCAATGTAAAGCCTTAACGCTAAGAAAAATATTTATTTTATTGATTAGACATTATATATGTAGCGTATTCTACTACATATAAATATTTTGAAGGATCCTTAAGAGATGGAAAATTCTGTAACATCTCTTGAGTCATTGCGCGCACGTTATACATTGGATAGGAGATGTTAAATCCCGTAAACATCTCTGATGCTATTACACTCATGTTATATGCGATATTGGTTTGACTAACATAAGGATATTTTAGACCTGACTCGAGTGTTTTGTCTTTTCCTTACGCTCGGGTCAGCCCTGAGTTTTTCAGCTTATTGAAGATTTATTCTAGAGGACGAAGATGAAGATTTAGTATATTATTACTATTAGTATTTCTGCATCATGTTGTCTGCTGCATTACTTTATTTATCCCTGATGTATTTATAACTCTGATAAATGTTTTATAAATTATAATCAAATGTATAGTAAACAGCTTCATGAACTGTTTATTTGATTATTATATTTTATCGTTCTGCTATAAGATTCTATGTTTGGTTTCTTCTCCTGTTCTTTTTTTAAATTAACCCCATTGATTATCTATATTCCGGATTGTTTAAGTTCGACATGTGTGGATTATTTTCAATTTAAACCCTCCGAAATGTGGGTCGTCAAAGTTGGTATCATAGCTTTGGTTTACCGGTAACCTTAGCTTTGTGAGGTTTAACTCATTAGAGATAGGGTTAGTAGTACCCTAGAATGAGTTTGAGTGTATTAATAGATATGAGCGCGTATTTGTTAGTGAATATAAAAAAAATTGTTTTATACTGTGTCAGTTGATTTGTTGAGTGGCTTATGGATTCTGGTCAATACGAGTAATTAATGTTATTGATAGGGATCTCTAAACACTTGAACAAAATAATTCGACATAGTATTGTTTTGAAATTGCGTAAATGAATTTTTTTTACCCTGATTATATTTTTATATATACAGGAATAATTATTAGAAAATTATTATGGTATATATAGGGTGTTGGGTTGTTAGGAATGATAATATTGATTATTATCATTAATTGGTTGTTGTGCCTTAGCAAAAGATGTTTATTATAAGATAAGCAATGCTAAAACATTTGTGAAATGTATTAAGAAAGTGAAATTTTATAAGAATAATTTATAAATGTGACTTATAAATTAAAATGGATTTAAATTGAGAAGTTTTGAATCTAAGACCCGGGGATTTTGAAAATTGTTTTCAATGTTTTGGAAAAATATAGTGATATTAGTTGAAAAATATTTATGAAATATATCTTTAAAGGGAATTTTTAAAAAGAATAAATTCAGTACCCCTTTTTTCTATCGTTGGAAAATATTTTCGATGATGACTGCGCAGCATCATCGATGTTCATTTTCGAGTCTCAAAGTGGGGAGACTTCTGAGAAGCTTTGTTACGAAATTGTTTTGATAAACAAGTTTTGGTTTAAACTCCAAAAGTATGATTTGATATATAAAAGATATAAGTGCATATATTTTTTCAATTGATTTGAAATGAACTCGGTGTTTAAAATTTTTAAGTTCTGTTAATTAATAATCTTCAAATTATTTGAATGAAATGAAATATTTGAATAACCAGAACTTATAAAATAAGAGAAATTAGAGATCTAAACTAAATGTTTTGAGAAACTTGAGAGTTGAAGGTTGTAACTCTTAAATTGAAAGTAAAGAAAATTTAAACAAGCTAAAATAGTGAACATTATAATTAAGTAAAATGAATCAGATTAATTTGTATAATACCAAATTTCATTCTAATAACATGTAATAAGACTTAGATGTAAGAAGTTAAAATAATGATTTGGATATGTAATGGGATATTATACAAGTAAGCAAAACTCAAAAGCAATTAAAATGTATATAAATGGAAATTTAGTTGTAATAATAAATGTTATATAATTAATTAGTATATTATGAAATGATTAATGACTAAATGGAATAAGTAAGTGGAACTTAAGAAAGTAGACAAATGAATCAAATATTACATTTGTAAATTGGTTATAGAATTAAATAGAAATTTGCAAAGAAATTGCGAAATTGAATTTGTAACTTTTGAGATAACTATAAACTTAGGAAAAAAAGTCACATATAAGAAGTTGGACTTTTATAGCATGATTATAAACTAAAGTAATGATTAATAAAATGTTTCAAAAATAAATTTGTTATTAAATGAAATTATGAAAATGAATGTGACTGAAAAGAATTTGGTGTAACTAAGAATCAATTAGAATAAATATGTAAGTTGTATGTATATTATTTTATTCGCATAACGATTTGATCCAGATTCGAGCACAGAATTTCGAGATAATTTATATCGATCCGAGTAAGGATTTTTTCACTCGATTCTTGACGGGGAACCGTGGATATGGATTTTTGATTTGATTCTAGAGTTCTCTATCATAGTATATGGCTATGCAAGGAGAATGACGGTTTTTGATCTAGGAACCAAATCTAGGTCTGCACTAGAGAGTTGTGTGAACGATACTAGTTCAAAAGTGAAATTATGTGATCGAGTGTGCGATCAGATTTGATATTGCGTATGGATGATATATGTACATCATACGGGCTTAAGTAAAACAAATATTGGAAACTGAAAGTGCAAAGTATAAAATGATTTTAAATTATATGATTGGATATCATTGGTAAATAAGGTGCAGGGATTTAATATCAAGAAAATTTGGATTGCCCGACAAAAAGGTACATGTTTATTTTGTCATGGGATTTGATGATTTTATGATTGAGCCACTTGGCTTTTATTTTCTTTTGTTGGTTTAGTGCCCATAGTGGTGTTTTGTAGTTATTCCGATCTAGCCGCGCAAAGGAGACGCTGGTGAAATTTTTCGAAAATTTAAGGAGTTAGAAAATTTTGAAGAAAATTTTTAGTAATGAAAATTTGATTTTGGATTATAACTTGAAATGATTGAGTAAATAATATTATTTGGAATCTATGGATGAATTTGGGAATTAGTAAAAATGACAATGTGGTTTCAACAATTTGATTTTAGGAAATTGTTTCAACTAATTTGTTTTGGGAAAGTTAATGGGTTTTAGGCTATTCTTCTTAAATTGGCAATTTCGGGGACGAAATTCTTTTAAGCGGGGAGGAATGTAACAACCCAAAATTTTGGATTATTTGAAACTATTTATTTAATTTATTTTAAATATTGAAAAGTAAATTTTATAGATTTAATAACTTGAATTTCAAATATAATGATTTATTGGATAATTTAATTGTTAATTAATAATTGAAATTTGGGTTAATAACTGAATATTGAGTTCTAGGCTAAATAAAAATAATTTCAGAGCTTATTTAATTTCTATTTACAAGAGTGAATGTAAATAAAATTTTAAATTGAATTTAAAAGTGATTTACTTGATTTTAAAAATAACTTGTTTAAATTAAAGAGTAAAAATAGCGATCCGGGCATGGTCCCGGATTTTGACGAAACTAGTTCTATTGGATCCGTAATAGTGTATTATTATCAGATTTTAAATTTCGTAGCTTATGGAGTTATCGTTTGGTCGTACGGGATAGAAACGCGTTGAAATTAATATCGACAATTCAATATAATAATTGGGTCCAAAAAGCTATCTCCTCCATACGATCGAATTGGGGCTCGAAACATGTTCCATTGTGTTCGGAATAGGGGTAAAACATTATAAACACCTAGCGGCACGCCTCGATAGGGGTTTGAAATTTTAAGCTACTTTAAATGAGTTATTTGAAATTAAATAATACTTTAAATTGTTTTAAGTCAATCCTACCGTATATTCTATCCAATCAGATGTCATTGTTACTTCTATTGTACGCTTCCCTCTCTTTTTCTTTTAAATCACATCTCCATCCTCCTTTCTATTTCTCAGTAAATAAAAAAAATGAAAAAATGAAACTTCAAAAATCAAATTCTTGCAATCCACTCAACTAAAAAATCTTGAAACAAGTTTAAAAATTTGTTTGTCACCGTTAGTTTCAATCCGATGTGCATATTGGGAGGTGCAGTCATGTTCGGAAGCGATGTCGTGGGCGAGTCGAGAACTAGGGTTGTAGTTCGCCATTGATTTGGACCTCATTCTAGGAAATGGAGGTTAGAATCATGATGAGGGAGGTGAGGCGCACCAGGGGACGTCGTGAAGGTGATGGTTACAAAGCACTTGAGGCGTGTTCGCCATTGTCACAACTCGAGGAGGGAGGCCGAGCATTTCGTGAAGGTGATGGTTACAAAGCACTTGAGGCGTGGAGTTGGATGGTGATGTCGGAATGCCGATTTAAAGCTCGGAGCTCCGTGTCAGTGCTAAACGTGCACGCCTGGAATGGGTTGTTCATTTTCATGCACAGGCGTTTAAGAGAGGGGGAAGAGGAATAAGGTGGGTCGGGTTCGTTCATGTTGGGCCAGGCCTGATTGCTGTAGGGTAAAAGAATTGTATTTATATAATTCATTTTAAAGAATATGATCGTTAAACTTATAAATATCTTATCTCGTTCGTTTTAGGTCCAATCGAGACACAGTTGGTTGCGTTGTGTTCGTATTGACAAATATGACGCATAGGAATTGGATTGATTGAATTTGGAGCTTTTTCAATTAAATTTGAACGAGTTCGAATTTAATCGAAACCAAAACGCGAAAGCGACAGCAGAAAATGTAGGTGAGTGTTTTATAACGCTCACAACGTACTAGAATATTTTTTATGATAGTTAAATTTGAAACTATAAGGTGATATAAATTTATTGGTCTTTGTTTGATAAAATTTAATTGTCATTCGAATTAACTGTTTAAAATTAAAATTGACAGTTAGTTGAAATTGAGATTTAATTGCCAGTAAATTACTCGACATTATTATCTATGAAATTGTTCTGAATTATATTGTCTGTTTATATGATTGATTGTGATGGACGCTAATTGATTGATATTTGGATGATTGGATGTTTATTTATTTTATATATATCCTATTATCACCAGGTAAATTAATTACAGTATATAAATGGTAAATTGAATTATTTCGAATGAATTAAGAAATAGGTTGAAATGATATATGCCTATGACACTATGATTTGGATTGAAATGATATATATCCATCCCTAAAATTAAATTGAAATAACTGATCACTTGGCCATAGGATAGAAAATTATATGAACACCGGATTGGTTAAATTAAATGATTTTAAAATTTTGATTTGAAATTTATCCAAATGATTTGACTTTAAATCGAATTTATGGAAATCAAACTGTATTGAAATTAAGTTCGAAATTGAATTATATTTGAGGATTTGGATTTCAAATTGGGTATTGAAGGTAAATTTGATTTAAGTATTCTTGGGTCGATGTTTTGACAATTGAACTCAGAATGGATAAATCAAAATGGTTTCAGTTTGGAATTTGAATGGTTTTAAATTGAAATTGAATTGATTGGATTTGAAAGTGAACTTGAATTAATTTGAAATCAATGTTGAAATTGATTTGAATTGAAATCAAAATTGAATCGATTGAATGGAAATTGGAATTGATTTGAATTGGGAAATAAGAATTGAATCAGTTTGACTTTGAAGCTATTTTCAATAAATTTATTTTAATATAAACTGTTTAAAATCTATCTTCTTAAATACACAAATCATTTTGGTTTTTCAAATTATTTTACTATATAAACCATTTTAATATTTTAAACTATTTTAACCATTTAAACTATTTTTAACTATTGACCATTTAAACTATTTTTAACTACTTTAATTTTTAAACTATTTTAAAACTATTCAAACTATTTTTCAAAAAAATTCAAACTTGTCAAGGGTGGAAAGTTTATCTTTAAATCATGGATTTAAATACGAATTTGGTCAAATGAAGTTATAACCCAAACTGAAACTCGAAACAATTTTGGAACTGAAATCGAGATATTAAGGCAAACATGATTTTGAATTGTAATAGTATATTTTGAGTAAATATGATGATTTTGAAATGGATTTGATTTGAAGCGAATATGATATTTTGATATCAAGTATGAACTATTTTCGAAATGAAAAAAGTACCAACCGGTGTGTAAAACGACGTTTGGTTGTTAAAGAGACCGGGGCCGGATATGGGCATACTCTCTGTCGATACCGGAACCACTTTATCAACTGTGTACGTGGAGGAGACTCTAGAATGAAATTGTTGGATTTGACAACGATTGCTGGATTTGAAGAAAGAGAACGATGATGGATAGGCCCCGGCACTTGTGCCAATTTGAAATGACTTAAACATGACGGCTTGACATGGCTAAGTGGGCTAATTACCCCGAGCGGACATCCGTTCTTTGATTTTCTTGGACTTGGTCCATATTATTACTCTTGTTTTTGGTTTCGATTGGTGCACCTTGATTTGGGATAGCCTCACTTTGACTCGATTTGGGATGGATAGACGCGGTGGACGGCCATGGCTATGATGTGTTACCACTAGCCCTACGACCCGAACTAATAGTATCCTACCTTGGGCATTGCCTCACGTGCCTTGTCATACTTTTATCCCTATACGAGACCCATATGGTTTTGGTTTAGTGTTGTCGTATCACGGTGCATCCCTGACTACCCACGTTCTACTGGTGGTGTCAAATGCAAACTGTACGACAATGCTTAAAAACACATTAAGGGAAATCAATATAAAGCCTTAACGCTAAGAAAAATATTTATTTTATTGATTATACATTATATATGTAGCGTATTCTACTACATATAAATATTTTGTGGGTTCCTTAAGAGATGGAAAATCCCTTAACATCTCTTGAGTTGTTGCACGCACGTTATACACTGGATAGGAGATGTGAAATCCCGTAAACATCTCTGATGCTATTACACTCATGTTATATGCGATATTGATTTGACTTACATAAGGATATTTTAGTCCTGACTCGAGTATTTTTTTTCTTTTCATTATGCTCGGGTCAGCCCTGAGTTTTTGAGCTTATTGAAGATTTATTCTGGAGGATGAAAACGAAGATTTGATGTATTATTACTATTAGTATCCCTGCATCATGTTGTCTACTGCATTACATTATTTATCCCTTATGTATTTATAACTTTGATAAAAGTTGTATAAATTATAATCAAACGTATAGTAAACAGCTTCATGGGCTGTCTGTTTGATTATTATATTTTATCATTCCGCTGCGAGATTCTGTTTTTGTTTTCATCTCCTGTTCTTATTTTTCTTAATTAACCCCTTAATTATCTATATTTCCGATTATTTAAGTTCGACATGTGTGGAATATTTTCAATTTAAACCCTCTGAAATGTGGGTAGTCACATTAAGGATTATCTTGTCTTTGATGTATTATATACTCCTTGTTTCTGACTAATAATCCTTCGCTGTTTGTGATAAATTTTGCAGGAATGAGGGATGTGCCAAGAATATATTCTTCTAGGCCATATCCCCTAATGGAAGTTGAGATATGGAACTTCCAAAGCCAGAAATTGCTTTCATCTAACTAAATAATTATGGGTTGACTCCTTGGATTGACAATATTCTTGGAAATTTCTTCGATTTCAGAAATCTGATTAGCAGTTGCAGTGTGAGGGGCTGATGATACATCTGATGCAATATCACATTCTCCGGCCATTGGGTTGAATCTTAATCAGATGAAGAGAGTTTCTCTGATGATCCTGTTTTGATGCAGCCAAAGATGATATGATGAGGTTTCTCTGATCCTTTTTCAGGCATGACACAAAACTATGGGCAAGTGAGACTGATTCTTGAATAGAATGCACAAATTCTTGATTAAAAAGTTAGGGTATTTTCTTCGATGATGATAGGGTAACAAAGGAGATCAAAAAATCACAGCTGCCCGCAGGTGATGATAAATGGTCTGATGAGCTGTTGGCATGGTGTTTAATTGCTGTAATGTAGTGGTGCTCTGATACCAAATTAGAAAATTGTAAACTGAGTGAAATTTGAAAATATTCTTTTATTCAGAAATTAATAATCATACATATTGTAACATTGCTGTAAATTCAGAGTTCGTATACATAGCCTATATTAACTTGTTCAACCATGTACATCTGTACTTATTATATAATTACCTTTATACCCTTGTAATATGAGAATATATCGTTTGCCTCTGTTTATCTATTCTCATTGTTCCAATATATGATCATCTTCACCCACTTAATTATAGTAGAATGAGAGCTACGCTAAATCTAACTTTGAAATTGTATTCTCTATATCTCTAATCATCTAAAATGAAAGGTATTTCAATTAAACCGAGTTCTCTTCTTATATCATAATTTTATATCTAGATTAAAGTTATTCGCTCCATTTCAATTAAATAAGTCTTATAATTGGTGATGAAGGAGTAAAAAGAAGTTGTTGGGTGGTCGTTGATGCAGGTCAATTTGGTTAAACCATGTTAAATCGATTTGTTTTCATTTTCTGACTGTTAATTTCTGTTTGGTATTTGGACATTGCTTGAATCTCTGTTGAATCTAAAATTAATGCTTAAAAATTTCTGCAATATTTGCATTTGATGAAAGAGAATAAAGAAACCAATTTATTTTTTTATGTCGGTTAAAACATATATTTTTAATAATAGTTGTAATATCTTTGGCGTCACACTTTTTTGGTATCAACGTGAACTACCAAAAATGCCCTTTTGTAGATATTACCAAATTTTAATATCGTTAAACATAGGATCTAACATTAAACTCATTTACAAATTCAAAATGCCGCTCCATAAATATTATCAACTCTTAATATCATTTAAAAATAGGATCTAATAAATAAACTTTTTACAAATTTATTTATTATCTTTAGTAATAGTTGTAATACCTTTGGTATCGCTCTTTCACTACAACAAAACAGCTATATTACAACTTTTTATTTACAACTGGCATAAGCGGACAGTTGTAATATGCATTTTGTAACAACTGTGTATTTTTGGCAGTTGTAATATACATCTGGAACAACTGCCCTTTCGGTACCAGTTGTTATATTTGTTTGTAACGACTATGATCCGAAGTTGTTGAATAGTTGTAACAAGTCCGTGCAAAAGAAAAAATGAGTGTCAAGTGAAAATCAACGTTCCCTCCAACATTTCTTTCCTTCCCGCTGAACTTTCTAATTAACTTTTATTCCCGTGCAAAAGAATTCACTCCCAACATTTGGAAAACCTAATCCAATCCCGCTCAACACTCGCCGCTCGCCAACGAAAGGTAAACCGCGCAGCGCCCTCGCCGTCGTCGCCGTCGTCACATCTGAACCCCGTTGTGCCCGCTACTGTCACTATCGACGAAGCTAGATCGTTCTCGCCTTCGTTGCCGATTGCAAACCCTAACCGTAATCGTCGTCGCCTCCGTTGCCGCTTATATAGGTATTTTCATTTATTTCTAATTTTTAAACTGCAAACAATTAATTATATTATTTTGATTTGGTTTTGATTTTGATCGGTTTGGTTGTTGTTCGATTCTGATTTGGCATATACTTGTTACTATCAAATAGCTCATATGCTATTTCAGCTCTCATTTTTTGAATTTGTGTCTTTGAAAAGGCTTTCGGTAACCATTCATTACTGCTAGTGTTTTCCATATACTTCATAACAATTTGGTGAGCCTTGTTAATATTTATTACCTCAAATACTAATTCTCGTTGCAGTTGTGGAAAAACTGTTGCTTTAATTACTGCGTTCAGCAAGTAATTTGGTCAGATTTGTGATTTTATTGTTGCAATTGGGGAAAAGTTGTTGCTTTAATTACTGCATTCATCAAGTAATTTGGTTAGTTGAGTGATTTTATTGTGTGATGTTTCTTTAATTACAGGTAGATATAACTTGCATTCATACTTGATTTAGTTTGCTTACTGCCATTCATACTTCTAATGCATGTTAAATGCATTACGAATAAGCAATAACAATTTATTTATTTGCTTATTCTACTATTAAGAATTGAATGGCCACATTTGTATAGTTCTATTTACTGTTAAAAATATTGTACTTGTTGAGAATCATAAAGATATGTTCAGTTGACGGTTTTAAAATTTTATAAAAGAAAATTGGTAGGGACGTAGAGCTTATATTTTTACTTACAAGGATATGTATGCCAAAATTCCGTTTGGTATTTTTATACCAATAACTTCATGCTACTTTGTGTATTTATCCAGTTAGTCACAAAATTTGTACATTTCCAAAATAATAAAAAACATTAATAGATAAGTGGAGAATAAATTCCCATTCAGTTTTTTTAAACAAGTTGTATTAATTCAATAATTCAGTAGTCAATTTGTTCATGAATTCAGATATTAATCTTCTCATATAGTTCTGGATGAAAAGGAGAAAGGAATATAACTAGCTTTCATGACTTATTCTTCATAGCAAATGAGTATATTGGGACGTTTAAAACAAATTCTTGTTATCAGTCATTTTCACTTTATAGAACTTTTGAACATATTTTTACATACTAGTCATGCAAAGTTATCCTGAACATTTTATAAACTCCCTCCCATTATTTTGGATCTGTACAAAATATTCCATGCCAGTATTCCAATATCTGTTTATCATTAATAATGCATTCCTTCATTCCTAATTTTTTTTTGCCTTTTTTTCTTGAAAAAGTGAATTATTGCTTTCCATAAATGTATCTACTGTGAATCATATTTTTTGCAATTTTTTGTAAGCGTGTGCATGTGCGTGTGTGTAACTTTTATAAAAATAATTGTTATCTTGAATTATACATTCAGTTAAATCTACAAAAATGTACACATGTTTTGGTCATGGTTTTAGCTCTTGCTGTAATGAAATTGTGTAGCTTTGCTACTTCTATGTAACAACCCTATTTTGGCTTTAGTTTTTGTGTGTATCTGTGTAGTGGTGTAACATATGGTATCTTGCTTGATACTACTGTAAGTTAGTTAAGCTGAGCATGTAAGTGTGTGGGATTGTAAGTTGTTTGGCATTTTTTCCAAACACCTATTTAAATTGTTATAAAATAGTGGACAGTCCACTTTAAAAACCAGCTTGCCTTGCCCAAAAAATAAAAATGTACACAAGTTTCTAATATACATCTGTATACTCGGATAGTGTATGATCATGGTTCAAAGTGCTATGTAATTTGTAATGTCGAACTAACAACATACAATGTAAAAGATAATAGTTAATAGAAAACTTGCATAGATAATCAAACAGAGCAAGCATATAATTTACAAAGTGCAAGAATTAACTAAACAAATATAAGTGTACAACTAAAAAAAACACGTACTGGAAATAAAAATAAAGGATTTATTTTTGAAGAATACATGAATTTTTTTATTCTAATCTACAATATACAACTCTCATCCCTGTTGTTTGATCAAAGCCTAAAGTACCTTAGCCTGTAAATGAAAAGGAATAAAGAAATTAACAGTGAGCATAATATCATTACATACCCGAACTGCTGCCTAGTTGGAGAATTTCGATTAGAATTTTCCATTATTGATACATCAATCAATATGAAGTCTTGATAAAAGTCATCAATTAAAGAAAAAGTGTTGTTATATGATCATTTTACTATTAATTAAACATGTAATTTAGAAGCAATAATAGTAAATTTTGTCCCTGTTAACATCATTAACTAGTACAAAGTGTACATTAAGTATATTCTATCCCACTTGATTAACAAAGTAATAACACTACAACAAAATAGCTATATTACAACTTTTTATTTACAACTGGCATAACAAACTTGATATTGTGCTGAGTGGTATCATCCCCAAAATTTTCTACATCATACATAAAGTTGAATATTTATAGATTTTCGGTCTCGAAATTTTTTAAATGTTCTGTATCATACTTACATGCATTTCGTACACGTGCATATAAAGTTGTATTCATAGACTTTTAGTTATTGGTTTGAAAAAAAGGTTGAAAGTTATATTTTAAAAAACTATTAACGATGAAAGGATTACATCATCATAAATCTTTATTTAATATATTATACTTGTCCAGGTTAAAGATGATAGATGTGTATCCAATGTTAGCGACATAATAAAATGGCTTTCATACGGACCTCGTTCGCAAATAATTTCTTATTCTGGCTATATTTTTAATGGTCGACGTTTTCGTATGAAAGACTTCGAGAAGGGTACACAAAATAGTGGTGTTTCCATTGAGTCAAGTACTGTTTGTGTAAATGGGTCCATTGAGAAGGTAATATACTATGGGGTCTTGCGTGAGATTTTCTTGTTGGATTATCGTCAATTTCAAGTTGCCTTGTTTAAGTGTGATTGGGAAAATATATATCGTGGAGTTAAGGTTGAAGATGGATTTACATTAGTCAATTTACATCAGTTCCAAAATCAATTTGCAAGCGACCCTTTCATCTTAGCAACACAAGCCGTACAAGTCTTCTTCTCTAGAGAAAGTAGTTCTTCAAATTGGTATGTTGTGTTGAGAGCACCCTCTAGAGGGTTTCATGAGTTGGAAAAATAAGATGAGGATGAAGAGTCAACTAGTAAACCACTAGACGAGTCACTACTTGATGATATAGACGTAGATACTGGGGATGAAAGTTACATAAGGAAGGATTGTGATGGCATTTTGGTATGATATAAGCATTCTTTATTGATTTCTTAATTTATGCATAGTCATTTGTCATAAAATATGTAGTTATACTTTATCGTACGTTTACTTGACCAAGGAAATATGTAGTTATACTTTATCATAAAATATGTAGTTATACTCATAAAATTACCTCAATTCAGTTATAAAAACCTACTTATCACTTACTTTCTGCCTTGTGTTACTATATGCTCATTTCACTCAGAGAATTACAACTTTTGTTTGTTAACAAAATATTCTTTCCATCATAAAATTGGCCTTTGTTACTTTCAACTTGCATTTGACCATATCATGTCATATAAAATAAGCACATAAAACTCGATCGATAACTAATTTAGAGTGAACTTTGTTACTTTGTTACTTTCAACTTGCAAATTTAGAGCACCCTCTTAATTTAGTGTGATGTTCTAATTCTTTGTAAATTATTATGTTTTTTTATAGGTCGATCACTTAGTAGAAGAAGAGTGAACTTGTAGTATCAATGGGGAAGAGGGAGCAACATGACGGAGAGGTATTCAAAATATCTTATTTTATAGTGCAAAGTAATGATTGTAGGATACATTTCGTGCTACTTTCACAATGTTTCTATGAAAAATTGATCTGTTAAAAGTTTCCATTTAACATTGTTAGTAAATGCTTTCTTTTTAGATTTATATATCATAACTATATAATCACTGGACCATGGCACCTCTATTTATCACACAAGGTCCATGATCTTTGTCATCTCACCTTTAAAATCTTTTATTCAGCAAATCCACCCAAAACACCTTCATTGTTTTTTTCCATACTTCATAATTAGGCATGGAGGGATATGAAAGCCTATTTTTATATTTAGCAATCTCTATACTATTGCTACCTTGTTTCCTCACACTTTTTGTTATCAAACAACCACTATCACATATTGCCTGGCCCGATGATTCTCAGTTCATCGAGCAAACTCCAGTAAGTCTTCAATAGTTAATAACCAACTACGACATGAAAATCAGAGTATGTAGCTTCAAGAAAGAAAGAGAAGAGGGAGTAAAGTGTATTGTATGTCTAGGCAATATGAAAGAAGGGGAAGAAACAAAAGAACTAAAGTGAAGGCATGTGTTTCATAGAGGTTGCTTGGACCAATGCGTTGAGTTTGGACATGTTGTCTGTCCTCTTTGTCGAGTTCCTTTATTAACCGCTGAGGTGAAAGCCTTGATTATAGAGACAGTTTATACAGAGGTCAGCAACACACGTTATGGTTTGGAGAATGATGTACACAAAATACAGAGGTCAGCAACACACGTTATTTTGTTTTGACTGTTTATCGCTTAGATACTGTTTAAATCCTTTGTATAATTCTGTAACTGATAGCGGCCATTTTATACTGATTTCAGACTTCTTTAGTATTTGTTCTACTAAAACCTAACATGTTATTCCCAACTAATCACTTAACTGGTCACTTGGTTTATTTTAAACATTGAACAATGAACAAAATTATTATTTTCAATCACTTGGACATTTGCAACATTTAAGGATTTGTGTGCTTAATAACAATGGCATTGAAGTATTTGTTTAATATTCTATGTATTCTTGTTGTGTAGTCGAGATTCAAGGTGGATAAAGTGTACAAGGATTACTTGTTAATGATACCGGGACAACGATGGAAGGAGTCGAAATCAAGATTAGTTGCAGCTATCAAAAAAGCGTCCACTTGTCCCGACTCTACTTATAGAGTAGCAGACTTAAAACCAGATAATATAAAGAGCGTTGAAGAGTGGAATGCTTTTGTAAAGGAAAAATTGTCGGAAAAGTTTAAGGTGGTTATTTTTATTTTATTGATTACAACTATTAAATTTATTACATTTTCTTATATCATATTTATTGAATTTATCTTATGTAGGAAACTAGCCAAAAATTCAAAGCTATGAGAGATAAGAATAAATTTCCACATACCATGAGCCGAATGGGTTATGCAAGATTGGAAGAAGAAATGGTAAGTAAATATTAAAAACTTAATCAGTACAAGTTCCAAAATTTTAACATTGCAATCCCATTTGATGTATATTGATTATTGCTAGCATTTTTTATTTGTTATTACTTGTACGTTCTTAAGCTCTTATGCTATTTTTGTAGAAAAAGGAAAGTGCAACGTCGACTGATATCGGTAGAGACGAATTGTGGTGCAAAGCCCATACCAGAAAAAATGGAGAACTCCCGAATTCAGTTGTTGCCGAATGCATAGTAAGGATAATTTCAAATATACGAAATAAGCAAAAAAAAATAAGTGACCGCGGCTTTATGTTATTATTAATGTAGTATTTTTTTAGTTGCTTAATATTGGTGTTTTTTGAATTTGTAGTCTAAGATAAAAGAGCATAATGCTATGAGTCAGAGTTCTCAGGGAACAACATCAATTACTCAAGATGGAGTGTCAATGCTTTTTGGTCAGGAACATGGCGGACGTGTAAGAGGATTAGGCTTTGGGGTTGTACCATCTCATATGCGTATTCATCAGGCTAATTTAGGTGAAGTACATGCGTTGCGAAACCAAGTTAGTGGCATGGAGGCTAAATTACAAGAGCTTACTGCGATTATACTGGTAAGTGTTAATTAGCTATGCTAATGAATATATGACATGTTTTTACAAATTACTAGTTATATATGTAATAATACAATCTTTACAGGATATGAAAGGAAAGCGAAGAGTCAATGAGGAAAATCCAGAGACTCCTCCTGCTAATATGCCTCAGGTACCGTTTCCATATGTATGTTTCTAGTGATATAGTATAGAACTTGACTAGGACATCCACATATGTTTCCATATGTTGCTAAGTTATAGTATAGAACTTGGCAGTAGACTTGCTTTTATTTATTTTTTAGATGTATTTTGACATTTAAAAAGCGGGAAAATTATTTTTACAAAATATTTATTTACAAATTAAGAAAATTGGGAAACAATGATCAAAACTATTTTAAAAACCAAAAACGAAAAGATAGCATGTTTTAGTTAGGCGAAAAAGAAATCTATTTCATAAAAGATTCGATCGGTTTGCAAAGAAATAATGTTTGTTTGAGGAGGAGATTTGAATGAAAGCCAGTGGGTTTGGATTGATTGAATGTTGTGTAGAGAAGTTTTTTTTTGCAGGGTGGAGAGATGATTGAATGTGCAGAGAGGTGATTAAATGTGTGGAGAGGTAGGGGTAATGAAGTTGAAGTCACAGGGGTGATGAAGTTGTATATGAGGTAGGTGATGGGTACCAGGTGATGGATTTTGCTGCTGATGGTTTAGGGGGATTGCTTTATGGAATATAGAATGGAGTGGGGAATATGAAGTGTTTTCGGTTGGTTAACTTGCAGTGTTCGGGAAATGTGAAGTTAGTGAGGTGGTTTTGATGGAAGGAGGAGATGTTTGGTGTATGAAAGATTTGAGGAGATGAAATGTTGGTTTGGTGGAACAGAGTTTGGAAGGAGGTTGTTGTGGTGCAGGATAGTTTGTTGCTTGAAGCAGGTAGTGATAAAGTGTGCACTGTGCACGTTGATGAGGAGTTGGTCGGAATTGTCTAGGTTGGAGTGAGTGGAGATGCTCAGTGGGATTTAAAATAGATTGATGTTGTTCAGTCTATTTAGCATATGTGATGCAGCCCAGCCTGAAGAAGTCCTAGGTCGCAGATGACCTACCTAACAAACTAAAACTGGGGGATAAGTCGTTGGAAGTTGAAGACTTAGGTCGCTCACGACCTAACGAAATTTTAGGTCGCTCACGACCTAGTAAAGGTGGCACGCGAGTTAATGGATTCAGCGTGAAGGCAGGCGAACGAGCTAACAAGATACGACCTATGTTAGGTCGCGAGATTGAATTACGACCTACTTTATGTCGCGGAGATATGATTCGACCTATGTTAGGTCGCTGGAAGATAAGACGCCTGAAGATAGGTCGCAGAGAAGAGATACGACCTAAGTTAGGTCGCAGAGAGGAGCTACGACCTATGTTAGGTCGTGAAGAAGGGCTATGACCTAAATTCAAGGTCGCTGAAGAAGAACTACGACCTATGATAGGTCGCGTAAACGACCTACGACCTAAGTTAGGTCGTGGGGAGAGTTAGGTCGCTAATTTTGGATGCCGCTTGTTTTTAGGTCGCTCACTGCTGCTGTTCTTTAAGTCGCTGCCATGTTGTTAAGTCGGTCAAGTGTTAAGTCGTGATGGTTTGTAATGTGTTGAGATGTAAATATTGTAAGTCGTGTATTTTCTTATGTCGTTGTATATAAGTCGTAGGTCGCGATCTTTGTTAGGTCGTGTGCTTTGTTAAGTCGCTGGGCTTTGATAGGTCGGAAACGACCTAAGTGTTATACAATTTTGTGTTGTGAGTTATAAGCCTATAAATAGGCAGGTGGTCTCATTTGTAAAAGTCAGTTGATTTGAATAAAAACTTTTGTTTTGTTAGCTTTGTGCTTTCACCAAATTGGTAGTTGAGTGTAATCTCCTATCTCCTCTTTCGGCATTCGAGTGCGCTCGAATCAACGATCATAGAAGCCAATTCACGGTATCAAGTGCGCTTGATCAACGTCTGAAGAATTGCAGATCTTCTTTCATGGTATCGTGCGCGATCAACGTGATGAAGATAGCTAGAATTCGGTATCTTCAGATCAACGAATTTGGGCCATTCAGTATTCTTCATTCCATCGATTGCTACTTTCACAGAATCATCATTTTGTTATTCCGCTGCTGCATCATTTGGTATCAGAGCTAGACTTAGCCAATCATAGCTAAGCCGAGTCTTGGAGCCAAGATTTTATCAAAGAATTCAAGTCGTGTATCACCTTGTTGTTCGAGACCGAGAATTTGAAGTATAGATCCGAACTAAGTGAAGTGTGAAGTGCATCATTTGGTATCATTTGATCATTTGTTTGTTCAAGGCCGAAAGTTAAAGTTTTGAAGAATCAACCATGCCGCCGAGGAGAGCTAATCGACATCAAAATATTGAAGCTTTGTATAGAAGAGAAGAAGCTGATGAGATGGAGCAAAGAATAAACGAAAACTTTAGTGAGAAGCTTAATGAAGGGATTGGTCGATTAGAGAAGATGATGTTGGAGATGAATCAAAATCGGAGAAGGGTTTCACCTGAATCTAACAATGGGGGAAGTAGAGTTTCACCACATTCCAATCGGGAGAGAAGTGCTGATAATGATCATAGTAGTGTGAGTCGAGATTGTTATAGAGATGATGATGATCAAAGACGTGATAGGAATGTGAATGATCGAGATCGGAGGAATGTAGATAGGAGGGATATGGGTGCAAGACACGAAGGTAGTAGAGATGTTGGTGGTCAGGATCGACATCGCTATACATCAGATTTCGAGGAGGAGTTTGATGGTGGTAGTGTTCATGGACGAGGATGAGGACAAGGAAGGAATCAGTCGGAGTATGATCACAAGTGGGAGTCTGGGATGAAAACTGAAATACCGGAATTCAAGGGAGGTATGCAAGCCGAAGAATTTCTTGATTGGTTAGCTTATGTTGAGGAAATATTTGACTTCAAGGAGGTTCCGGAGGATCGTAAAGTGAAGTTGGTTGCTACTAGGTTAAGGGGGAGAGCTATGGCATGGTGGCAGCAAACCAAACTTACTAGAGAACGAATGGGAAAGTCAAAGATTGTTGCTTGGAAAATGATGAAGAAATTGATGAAGGCTACGTTCTTGCCCTATAATTACCAATCGCTAATGTATCAGAGATTACAGAACTTGAGGCAAGGAACGAAGACGGTTGCTGATTATGCTGATGAGTTCTACCAATTAATTGCTCGAAATGATATCATGGAGAGAGAAGAACAATTGACCGCGAGGTTTGTTGGGGGACTTAGAACATAGATCCAGGATATAGTGAACATGTTCGACCCTATATCTGTGGCAGAAGCACATCAAAAGGCGTTGGCTTGGGAGAAACAAGGAAGACGTGGGGGAGGTGTGTTTCCAAGTTTTACGGGGCAGAACAAAGGAGCAGGTAGTAGTTCTAATGTTCCTAAAGCATCGAATAAACCGGTTGTTCAGGAAGTGGCTAAACCAAGGGTCAATACTAATTTCAAATGCTATAATTGTCAAGAAGTGGGGCACAAGAGCAGCGAATGTCCAAAACCGAAGAAGAGAACTATGATTGCTAAGGCAGAGGAAGATGAGGTAGAAGCTGAATGTTCTAATTCACTACATGATGAGGAGGAAGAAAATGTGTCGGGAGATGAAGGGTATTCATTGATGATGAAGAGGTCGTGCTTGACACCAAAACAGGAGGAGGAAAATAGCTGGTTGAGGAGTAACATCTTTCAATCAACATGTACTATCTTGGGAAGGGTTTGCAAGTTCGTCATTGATGCGGGGAGTTGTGATAATATTATCTCTACAGAAGCTGTGAAGAAATTATCATTGAAGACAGAGAAGCATCTGAAACCTTACAAGTTAGCTTGGTTGAGGAAAGGTGGGGAGGTGAAAGTGGGGCGAAGAGCTTGTGTTAATTTTTCAATTGGGAAGAAATACAAGGATGAAATTTGGTGTGATGTTGTGGACATGGACGTATGTCATCTGTTGCTGGGGAGACCGTGGCAATATGATAGGGATGTGCAACATGATGGACGTACTAACAGTTACAGTTTTATGTTTGAAGGAACTAAAATCACTTTGATTCCTAAGAAGCGACAACAAGAAGAAAACAAGTTGGAGGAGATTGAAGAGTTGAAAACTTTGTTATCATTGAAGGAGTTTGTTAAAGAGGTAGAAGAGGAGCCTGAAGTATTCTTGTTGATTGGACGTGAGAGTCATGAAGTGGTTGAGATTCCGGAAGAAGTAAAACCAGTGCTGGAAGAATTTGACGATGTATTTCCTGAATAATTGCCAACGGAGTTACCACCATTGAGGGACATTCAACATCAAATTGATCTTGTACCAGGAGCTGTGTTACCTCATAGATCACACTACAGAATGAGTCCAAAAGAACATGAGGAGTTGAGAAGGCAAGTGGAAGAATTGATTGAACAGGGGCGTGTGCAGGAAAGTTTAAGTCCTTGTGCGGTGCCAGCTTTGTTAGTACCAAAGAAGGATGGAACGTGGAGGATGTGCACTGATAGTCGAGCACTGAATAAGATTACTGTGAGATACAGATTTCCAATGCCGAGACTTGATGATTTGTTGGATCAGTTGAGTGGGGCTACTATCTTTTCGAAGATTGATTTGAAAAGCGGATATCATCAAATTCGTATAAGACCAGGGGATGAATGGAAGACAGCATTCAAGACGAGAGAAGGATTATATGAATGGCTGGTTATGCCGTTTGGTCTTTCGAATGCACCTAGTACTTTCATGCGGGTGATGAATCAGGTTTTTAGACCATTCATTGGAAAATTCGTGGTGGTGTATTTTGATGATATACTGATATATAGTGGAAGTCCAGAAGAACACTTGCAATATCTGAGAGAAGTGTTGATGGTACTGCGACAAGAACAATTTTATGCTGCAATGAAGAAATGCGTGTTCATGACGCATAGTTTTTTATTTTTGGGGTATGTTATATCGGGAGGAGGTATACAGGTGGATCAGAATAAAGTTGAAGCAATCAGAAATTGGCCACAACCCAGGACGATAATAGAAGTTAGAAGCTTTCATGGTTTGGCATCATTCTACCGAAGGTTTATTCCACACTTCAGTAGCGTGATGGCTCCAGTTACTGATTGTATGAAAGTGAAGCAATTTTCATGGGCGGAAGAAGCAGGATTTGCTTTTGAAAGGATCAAAGGACTTTTGACGACGGCACCGATTCTAGTGTGGCCGAATTTTCATTTGTTGTTTGAATTACATACTGATGCATCGAAGGTTGGAATTGGAGGGGTGTTGAGTCAGAAGGGACGTCCTATTGCATATTTCAGTGAGAAGTTATCAGGAGCAAAGATGAGATATAATACTTACGATGTGGAATTTTATGCTATTGTGCAAGCTGTGAAGCATTGGAGGCATTATTTGTTTCATAAAGAATTTGTTTTATATACTGATCATGAGGCGTTGAAGCATATGCAGGGACAGGACAAGATTGCGGCAAGGCATGCTTCGTGGATTGCATACTTACAACAATTTACATTTGTGGTAAAGCACAAGTCAGGAATTACGAATAGAGTGTCGGATGCATTGAGCCGAAGGAATCATTTGCTGACTACAATGAAAGTTGAAGTGACCGGGTTTGATGTGTTGCCAGAAATGTTTGTTGATGATCCTTACTTTGCGAAGTGTGTAGATAAAGTCAAGGAGGGAAAGACTGATGAGTTTGTATTGGTGGATGGTTTTCTTTTTAAGGGAAATCGATTATGTATACCGGAGTGCAGCTTACGTATGAAAATTGTAAAGGAGTTGCATGAGGAAGGTCATGTGGGCCGAGATCGTACTTTGCAATTGATTTCTCAATCTTATTATTGGCCTTCGTTGAAATGGGAAGTTGGGAGGTTTGTGGAGAGATGTCATATTTGTCAAATTTCCAAAGGGACAGCGACAAATGCAGGATTGTATATGCCATTGCCCGTGCCAGTTAGACCGTGGGTTGATATCAGTATGGATTTTATGTTGGGATTACCGAGAACTCAGAGGGGGAATGATTTGATATATGTTGTAGTGGACAGGTTTTCGAAGATGGCACATTTCATCGCTTGTAAGAAGACAGCTGATGCCGTTCGTGTTGCCGAGTTATTCTTTAAAGAAGTTTATCACTTACATGGTTTACCAGAATCCATTGTTTCCGATCGGGATACTAGATTTCTAAGTCATTTTTGGCTGAAGTTGTGGAAGATGGTGGGAACAAAGTTAAATTTCAGTAGTGCTTACCATCCGCAGTCCGATGGTCAGACAGAAGTTGTTAACAGATCTTTGGGAAATTTGTTGCAGTGCCTTGTGAAGGATAATCTGAAGAGTTGGGATGTGAGGTTATGTCAAGCGGAATTCGCTCACAATCATGCTATAAACCGTAGTACGGGGTTCATTCCATTCAAGATTGTTTATTCAAGTTTACCAAAAGGGACGTTGGATTTGACAATAGTACCACAACCAAAGGGGACTGTTAAACGGGCTGTTGATTTTGTTGATGGATTGGCAGAATGTCATAAAATCATTCAGGAACGATTGGAGAAAGCGAATGAAAAGTATAAACGATCTGCAGATTTGAAGCGAGGAAGCGTCGAATTTAATGAAGGAGATTTAGTATATGCTGTGTTAACAAAAGATCTTTTTCCAGTGGGAGCATACAATAAACTTAAAGCACGAAAGATTGGTCCTGTAACAATTGTGAAACGGATCAATGAAAACGCTTATAGGTTGAAGCTGCCGGAGGATGTGTACACGTTTGACGTGTTTAATGTTAAACATCTGATACCGTATCATGGGAATGAGTTTGTTGTGGAAGAAAAGGGCGCAAATTTGAGGACGAAATTTTCTCAACCTAGGGAGAATGATGCAGCCCAGCCTGAAGAAGTCCTAGGTCGCAGATGACCTAACAAACTAAAACTGGGGGATAAGTCGTTGGAAGTTGAAGACTTAGGTCGCTCACGACCTAACGAAATTTTAGGTCGCTCACGACCTAGTGAAGGTCGCTCACGACATAGTAAAGGTGGCACGCGAGTTAATGGATTCAGCGTGAAGGCAGGCGAACGAGCTAACAAGATACGACCTAAGTTAGGTCGCGAGATTGAATTACGACCTACTTTATGTCGCGGAGATATGATTCGACCTATGTTAGGTCGCTGGAAGATAAGACGCGTGAAGATAGGTCGTAGAGAAGAGATACGACCTAAGTTAGGTCGCGAAGAGGAGCTACGACCTATGTTAGGACGTGAAGAAGGGCTATGAACTAAATTCAAGGTCGCTGAAGAAGAGCTACGACCTATGATAGGTCGCATAAACGACCTACGACCTAAGTTAGGTCGTGGGGAGAGTTAGGTCGCTAATTTTGGATGCCGCTTGTTTTTAGGTCGCTCACTGCTGCTGTTCTTTAAGTCGCTGCCTTGTTGTTAAGTCGGTCAAGTGTTAAGTCGTGATGGTCTGTAATGTGTTGAGATGTAAATATTATAAGTCGTGTATTTTCTTATGTTGTTGTATATAAGTCGTAGGTCGCGATCTTTGTTAGGTCGTGTGCTTTGTTAAGTCGCTGGGCTTTGATAGGTCGGAAATGACCTAAGTGTTATACAGTTTTGTGTTGTGAATTGTAAGCATATAAATAGGCAGGTGGTCTCATTTGTAAAAGTCGGTTGATTTGAATAAAAACTTTTGTTTTGTTAGCTTTGTGCTTTCACCAAATTGGTAGTTGAGTGTAATCTCCTATCTCCTCTTTCGGCATTCGAGTGCGCTCGAATCAACGATCGTAGAAGCCAATTCACGGTATCAAGTGCGCTTGATCAACGTCTGAAGAATTGCAGATCTTCTTTCACGGTATCGTGCGCGATCAACGTGACGAAGATAGCTAGAATTCGGTATCTTCGGATCAACGAATTTGGGCCATTCAGTATTCTTCATTCCATCGATTGCTACTTTCACAGAATCATCATTTTGTTATTCCGCTACTGCATCAATATGGGAAGTAAAGGTGATGAGGTGAAGGGAAATTATATCTCTGTCTTGGATAGTGAGGAGTTGGTGATTGATATTTGTACTGGTGTTGTTGTTTTGGAGAAGTCTGATATTGGTTTGGCTAATCTTCACAACCGCAATAATGGTAAAAAGGTTTTTTCTCACTAATCGGATTTCGGAAGTATATGTTCACTTCGAAGACGCAAGGGCAGTATCCCCTACCATAAGTATAGAGAGGACCAACAAGATGTGGTTCGTGGGTTGATTATTGGAGGTAGTGTTGTTTCAAACAGTTGTGGAGTAATGGGCTTGAGCATTAGATTTCAGGGGATAAACTGCTTTTTGTTTAAAAATAAGGCTTTGCATATTGTGTCTTTGGACATGCACAATTTGTCAAGCTTGCATTTCAATATTGTCGGTTCTGTGTTGAAGGAGATTAGGGGGTCTGATTTGGGTGTGATTATGGCTGGTTCTCGGGTTATTGTAGATGGGTACGTTCAGTTGCAGACTTTAACTGATATTTCATGCTGCTGCTAGTGTATTGGTTTGTGTTTGTCCATCCTGTCTTCAGTTTTCATTTCCTTTAA
The DNA here is from genome assembly GCA_030737815.1 of Allium fistulosum. Taxonomy (NCBI): domain Eukaryota; kingdom Viridiplantae; phylum Streptophyta; class Magnoliopsida; order Asparagales; family Amaryllidaceae; genus Allium; species Allium fistulosum. The sequence goes on from CM060902.1 coordinate 614,481,745, forward strand.
GACTTTAACTGATATTTCATGCCAACGTTACAGTTTTGCAAACCTCTGTTTTGTGTATAAGCTTGTTATCTACTGTTGCCTTCAGTCTTTATGCTTCTTGTTTAATTTCTGGAGCAAAACATATTTTTGTTGATGTTATACAGAGGTTTGTGCTATTCAGTCCACATTTTTAGTTGATGTTATACATATACCATAAATAGTCTAATGTATTCGTAAATTATTTTTGTGCAGTCACACCGTGAGAGCAATACTCTGGCTGTTGAAGAATGGCCTAAACGGGATGCAAGGCATGCTGGAATTGAGGTCGGAAAATGTAAAATATTGAGTTGGCAAAAGCAAGTTGTTGCAGAAGGAACGGTAGTATCCACTGATCCTGATTGTTTGGTGCATTTTAAAAAACTAGGACCGGATGGTTGTAAAGTTTGGGTTGATGTGGCGGTGGATCCGGAAGCTTTCTTATGGAGGCTGAGTTCCGAGATTTGTACTATTGGAGAAGCAGTTGGATCGACCGTGGCTTGGCATCAAGACTTCGTTGCCTTCGACTAGTGTATTTCCTTAGGGTATGTGTTTTGCGATACAAAAATTTATCTTTCTTATGTATTTTGTGTTGTATCCTATTTTGGAATGGTTATGTGAGAATGTTGTTTTGGTACTGTTTTAGTTGGTGATGTGAACGAATACTTTAGATTGTTTTATTTGGTATGTATTGTGTTTTGTTAGAATTATATAAATATTAATATTTATGAATGAATTTGATTCAGTTATGTATATTTATAGTTTTGGTAAATTATTAAATGGTGCATGCAATTATATTTTTGGATTTAAATTGCAATTGATGTTTTTGTAATTAAAGTATATTACAATTGTGGAGGAGGTCGCAGGACATACTAAACTGCAACTGCGTATAACAGTTGTAGTAGGGATAACTACAACGGTGGTCACGTAGTTGTCATACCTGCTATATGACGAATGTTACAATCTATAACTGCTATCAACTGTGGTAAAAAGATTAATTGCAACTGTGAATAACAGTTGTAGTAGATAACTACAACAGTTATCCAGCAGCTGTCATACTTGCTACAGCACGAAATGTTACATATCTACAAGAGTTACCAACAGTTGTAAAATGGTTATTTGCAAGGGTAAGAAACAGTTGTAATATACAATATCACAACGGTTATATGCAACTAAAGAACACAGTTGTAAAAAATTGATAGTCTTTTACAACTTCTTAAAATACGACTGTGGTTCTACCGTTGTAATATATCTTTTACAACTGTGTTCCACCGTTGTAATATGCCTCTTTTGTTGTAGTGTTTTTTTGGTAGCATTGTGAACTTCTAAAAATGCCCTCTACAGATATTATCAAATTTTAATATCCTTAAAAATAGAACCTAACATTAAACTCTTTTACAAATTCAAAACGCTTCTTTATAAATATTATCAACTCCTAATATCACTTATAATTATGATCTAACAAATAATTTTTTACAACTTTTTTATATTAATTAATAGATAAGAAAAATTCAAACTAGCAAAAATAATTAGATGCAGAAATTAAATTCAAACCAACTACACATGATTTTAACGTAAAAATATGACTAAATATTTGTGCAAATCATTTTTACTTGATCTTTAATGATAGTTGTAACACTTTTGGTGTCACACTTTTTTGGTATCAGCATGAACTACTAAAAGTGCCCCTCTGCATATATTACCAAATTTTAATATCGCTTAAACATAGGATCTAACATTAAACTCATTTACAAATTCAAACCGCCCCTCCATAAATATTATCAACTCTTAATATTACTTAAAAATAGGATTTAACAAATAAACTTTTTTTACAAATTTATTTATTATCTTTATCTTTAATAATAGTTGTAATAACTTTGGTATCACACATTTTTGGTAGCACTGTGAACTGTCAAAAATGCCCCTCTACAGATAATATTAAATTTTAATATCGCTTAAAAATAGGATCTAATATTAAACTCTTTTACAAAATTCAAAATGCCCCTCTATAAATATTATCAGCTATTAATATCTTTAATAACAGTTGTAATATATTTGGCGTCACACTTTTTTGGTATCAGTGTGAACTACCAAAAATGCCCATCTACAAATATTACCAAATTTTAATATCGCTTAAACATAGAATCTAACATTAAACTCATTTACAAATTCAAAACGCCCCTACATAAATATTATCAACTCTTAATATCATTTAAAAATAGGGTCTAATAAATAAACTTTTTTTACAAATTTATTTATTATCTTTAATAATAGTTGTAATACCTTTGGTATCACACTTTTTTGGTAGCATTGTGAACTTCCAAAAATGCCCCTCTACATATATTATCAAATTTTAATATCGCATAATTATAGGATCTAACAATATACTCTTTTACAAATACAAAATGCCCCTCCAAATATTATAACTCTTAATATCACTTAAAAATATGAACTAACAAATAAACTTTTTTTACAAATTTATTTATTATCTTTAATAGTACTTGTAATATATTTGGTGTCACTCTTTTTTTGTGTCAACGTGAACTACCCAAAATGCCTCTCTATAGATATTATTAAAATCTCACAATTACTTGAAAATATGATCTAAAAATAAACTTACTTTTCCAATTCAAAATGCCCTCTATAAATATTACCAAAACAAACTTTAATATCACATAGAATCTAACAAATAAACTCTCTTTACCAATTCAAAACACCCCTCTCCGGACATTACCAAAATTAATTCATATCATTTAAAAATAGGATCTAACGAATAAATTTCCTTTACAAACTCATTCTTTCTTAATTAATAATAGATATAGAAGTCAAAGCTAACAAAAAATTATATGTTATAACTTAGAAATATAAACTACAACTAACTATAGATTATTTCAACTTTAATATATAATTAAATATATAAAATTTGTAGATATATAATTCACGTGCAAAGCGCATGCCGTAATGCTCGTCTTTAATAATAGTTGTAATACCTTTGGTATCACACCTTTTTGGTAGCATTGTGAACCTTCAAAAATGCCCCTCTACATATATTATCAAATTTTAATATCGTATAAACATAGGATCTAACAGTAAACTCTTTTACAAATTCAAAATGCCCCTCCAAATATTATAACGCTTAATATCACTTAAAAATATGAACTAACAAATAAATTTTTTTTACAAATTTATTTATTATCTTTAATAATAGTTGTAATAACTTTGGTATCACACTTTTTTGGTAGCATTGTAAACTATCAAAAACTGGTTCAACAGATATTATCAAATTTTAATATCGCTTAAAAATATGATCTAACATTAAACTTTTTTACAAATTCAAAACGCTCCTCTATAAATATTATCAACTCAACTCTTAATATCACTTAAAAATAGGATCTAACATATATATTTTTGTTCACAAATATTTTTATTAATTAATAATATAAGAAAAATTCAAGCTAACAAAAATAATTAGATGCAGAAATTAAAATTCAAACCAACTACACATGATTTTAAAGCAAAAGTACGACTAAATATCTATGTTAATCACTTTTACTTGAATATGTTAAATTAATATATACAATTTGTAGTCACGCACGAGCACGTACCGTAACGTTCGTATTATCAAAATTACATGTTATTTTGCGTACGTCCATTATGGATGTAATATGTAAAAAAGTAGAAGTGAGAGGTATATATAGTATATAGAAAATTCTATTATTTAAAAGAAAATAGGTGGACAAATTGCCCTATTTCGGATTATATTATCCATCCTTTATTTTACTAATCGTCTTTATTCTTTCGTGAAACACTCGTTTGAAACCATATCTTACAACTCCAAACTTTTTTCGGTATGTCCTGATGAACAAAATGAATTACTATACCAGTTGGAAGTAAGCAAATTATTTTCATTCTTACGTTTATTTATAGTTCATACAAATAAAAATTTAAATCTCGTCGAAGGAGACCTACGAGGCTTACAGCGTAATCTAGCTAGTAGAACACCTATACCACACAGTTTGCGTGATAACTAGCATTATCATGCAGTGTATCAATGTATAGGTACTACACAATCACTGCATGTTACTGTATGTTTACGCTCATTTACCCTTCCTGGTAATTCAATGTAGGAGTAACCTTAGGATTTCTTTTTTTTTTTAGTGGGTTAACCCAACGAATATAATATTGCAGTGACCACATACCTGTTAACATCCTAGCAAAGTATGCTAACGGATGACATAACATCATTCATATATAGCATAAAAGATTTGACTTACAAAGAGAACTTCATCATCCAACATCCTTTATTTCATTGTTTCATACAATTACGAATTAATGGAGTGCATCAAACAGTTACCCCCATCTATGATCAACATTATTTTTTACAATTATTTTTGCAAACACATGTAATAGGCTTAAAGCCTCTACATTTTGCACTGTGATAACCTAGAGGCTTGCATACACTTTGACAATCTTCATCACCTACACACGCCGGTACCTTGGGTACCGATGTGGTTTCCTCTGAACAATCACTTTGTTTTCTAGCCCTTGCAATGATGTTCATGTCTGCATTATTAGATCATTAAACCATACAATATATATAATTGTTAAAGCCATATATTGTATAGCAAAGACAATGTATATTAATACCTGTGGCAAGAAGAAAACAAAGTAGAAGGACGGATAGTACTGCTATGCGACTAGGGAAATCCATTTTTTTGCTGCTAATATTATAAAATAGTACAATAATTTAATTGTGTGCTATACACATAAAGGTACAATAGAGACTTATATAGAGATACCTAGGGGTAAGATTAGGCATGTATATACCGTGCACTGCGGTTTGTGATCTCTTGTGCATTGGATATGTTTATATTGTGCATGTATGTCTCTGCAGTCTATACTAGATGATGAATTTCATTAATAATACATTATATTTAATTCCAATCTGGTGTTACCCGTTATAATTTTTAATGCATGAATCGATATTGTGGAAATTAACTGATTTCTTGTATTTAGATATGAAATTTAACATGTGCATATTGCAAGATTATTAAGTTTGAATCTGGAAATTTAGCATAGGCCACCAATAGATAGTTGAAAAAAAATAGATTATGGGCCTTAGTTGTTTGGTATAAATTTCAGGCTAATATGAGCGGTTTTTTGGTCTCATTAAGACTTGAAAATAAAATTTTAGAGTAGAGTATTGATACGTACTCAACGCTATAATAGGTGATGAAATTTATTAATACATTATGAGTGTTATGTCATGTGCTTCGCGCATGACAATAGCACACGCTTCGCGGATAAATTGATTTTATACAAATTATATGTGTCTGACATATACAAACGAGTGTGAATAACTGTAAATTTGGCTAAATTTCAACTAAACTAGTTAGAATGAAGTACAATTTTTTGTAGTATATTAATTCTATATCTGATGCGTACAATTTTCTGTAGATAGCATGCTATTGAATAGGTGTAGATAGCAGTGATGCTGTTTTTATTGCCAAGTACAATCTCAACGCTACAAAAACAACAGTATATTGCGACAACACACTTCCGACGGCTGCCGACGGTAATTTCCGACAGCTAGCGACGGCCCGTCATCTTCCTGTCGTTTTTGTAATTAAAATACAATAATTGTTACACGCTGTCGAAAACCGATGCAAATTCAGCCGTAAGCAATCATTGATAGTCGTCGGAAATAAACGTCTTTACAGGCCAGTTTGGCCAAGAGCTGCTTCATTATCTTCCTTTCACCCAAATCAATCAAAATCCCCAACTCCCTCACCTCCTCCTCGCGACAGCCAGCCCCCCACATCTTCCGGAGCATCTCTAACATCATCAATCATCACTTCCAACCACTCTATCCTCTCCATCCATTTCCAAATCAGGTTTTTCCTAAACCCTAATTGATTTCGATTTGTTAATGTAGAGTTAAATTGTAATTCTAGTTGTTTATAATAGCTGATTGATTGTTTATTTACATTAACTAATTAGTAATTTGATTAGTTTATTACATAAACCCAAAACCCTAATTAGTAATTTTTAAACCCTAAACCCTAATTAATAATTTGATTAGTTTTTTTACATTAACCAATTAGTGTATATACACGTTGATTATTTAGTGTATATGCGCATTTGAGCTAGCATTTGGTTAGTTAGGATTGATGCGACTGATTGTGTTTATGGTTTGTAAAATTCCAAAAACGATAATTAAAATATATTAATCATAGTTAAACCCTTAATCATTTATATAAAATCAAGTTTGGTACAATATCGTGTGGCATGATATATGTAACGACCCACCTTTTTGGATGATTTAAATCGACAATAAACAACACATGTCAAATTCAAACCATTCAAAAGGGTGAATTATTATGGGGTTAATAAGAAAAAGAAGAGAAAGAAATAAAACAAACATAGAATCTCACATCGGAATGATAAAATATAATAATCAAATAATAGTTCATGAAGCTGTTTTACAAATAACATTTGATTACGCTTTACAGTACAGAATCAGAGTAACATACAACAGGAATAAATAAATAATGCAACGGAACAACGTGATGCAGCGGAATAAATAAAATAAATAATAATAGTACTAAATCTTCGTCTTCATCCTCCAAAAATAAGATCTTCAATACAGTGAAAAGCTCAGACTGACCCGAGCGAATTGAAAAGACAAAAAACTCGAGTTAGAACTAAAAGATCTTATGTAAGTTAAATCAACAATAAATAAAAATGAGTGTGACGGCGTCGGAGATGTTTACGGGGTCTGACATCTCCTATCCAGTGTCAACATGAGTGCAATAACTTAAAAGATGTTCGAGATTTCCATCTTCTAACGATCCGTTAAAGTATCTACATACATTGTACAATACGTTATTATAATAGTGTCTACAGTAAAGTAAAGTATAAAAATAGCGTTAAGGCGTTACCCATATCCCCCTTAACACATTTTATATCATGTTGTAGTCTATACAAATACTGTAAACTCCACCGTAAACTGGTAGGCTATCAGGGAGCACTCCATATGTACGACACAAACCAAACTCGTAGAAAACGTGATAAGGCATGTGGCACGGCACGCGAGGCAATGCCAGGGTATGATTCTACCATTTGTAGAACTGGGCTGGTGGTAACGCATAGCAGCTACTATCGCCCACCTCGGAACACACTCCCATAATCAAATCGTGGGGTGGCCACCAAAATCAATCACAAAGTCATAATATGGTATTGAAGAAGCTTGTCCGATCGGAGGTGCGACCTCACTTGGCCCAGGTATAGCTCCTGCTTTAGCCACATCAAGCTGACTCACGGGAGTCATAGCTATGTTAATACCTCATACAGAATCGTTCGCCAAACCATCCTACTTCATTCTGGATCTCTATCACGTACAAAGTTATTAAAGTGGTTTTCGATATTGGCAGAGAGTATGACAATATCAGATCCTGGTCTCTTTAACAACCAAACGCTTATTACACACCGGATGGTTCTTTTACATTTTCAAAACCATTTCATATTGACATCAAAATATCATATTCAATTCAAACCATATCACTTTCGAAATCATATTCACTTTCGAAATCATTTTTTTCAAAATAGGTTAAACTCTCATTTCAATATCATCATATTTACTCAAAATATATTATTTAAATCCCAACTTAGGTTATTACATCATTTAATAATATTTGTTTTTAAATCAAGGATTTAAATATAACCACTTCCACTTTACTTAGTCTGAAATATAGAAAATAGTTTAGATAGTTATAAATAGCTAAATAGTTTACCGTAGTAAAAATAATTTTTTTAATAGTTAAAATACACTAAAATAGAAAAAATAGATTAAAATAGTTTAAATGGATTTAAGATAGTTTAAATAGATTTAAAATGGATTAAATAGATTTAAAATAGAGTAAATAGATTTAAAATAGATTAAATTAGTTTAATAGTTTGAAAATCTTAATAATTAGGATTTAAAATAATATATTTTTCAACATATTTTATTAAAATGGTAAATTTGAAATTAATATCAAATTAAACTATTTCTTTCATTTCAACATATTTGGACCATGTCCAGCTTTTAAATCAATAAACTAAATTTTGTCCTTCAATTCAAATTCTCATTTAAACCATTTAATCAATATTGATTTCAAATCCAAGTTTGAACAATAAATCCAAACTATTTCAAATTCAGTAGATCTCAAAGTTACATTTTTCAAACGTTTTCAATAACTCAATTTCGATAAATTTCATTTGTACTTCAAATCTAACTTTAAATTTTCAATTTAAACCATTTCCAATTTCAAATTTAAAACTCGTATTTTCAAAAATATTTCAGTTTATATAAATAAAATTTTCTTCAAAATATCATTTAACAAAATTCAAAATTTAAGGATTTAAAATCATTTAATTTAACCAATCCGGTGTTCGTATATAAATTTCTACACTATGGTCAAGTGATACAGATATTTATCATTTCAATCCGCAAATATTTTATATTTATGGATATATATCATTTCAACCCGCAATCCCAAATAAAATTCAAAATCCATAAAATCGCTCGGGTTTATCATTTCAATCCATAACGATTTTTCTCTAATCTATAGATCGTTCGGGTATGTATCATTTCAACCCACAGGGAACTTGCAGTGTTATAACAATATAAAAATATAACATCCAATCATCCAATATCAAACAATCAAACATACATCACAATCACCATTCAATCAACCAATAAATAACATCAATTAAATGGTTATCATCAACAGGTATTCAATTGACAATTAAATTCAATATTAAATTAAATGACGATTAAATGCAATAAAAGTCATATTTAATAGGAATGACAATTTAAGTATACCAAACATCAACCAATCAATTTCTAATCACATTACCAATTTAAATTAACTAACATAAGACAATTTAGTAGTTGTGAGTGGGTTAAAACACTCACCTTTGATTTTAGCTCATAGAAATCCAAACAGAAGTGCAAAAACTCAACAGCCTCCAAATTCAACTAAATCAATTTTATGTTGTCCGGAATTTAAATATGAATCCAACAAAAGAAATCGTTCATGAATCATAGTTTATATGCAAAAGATATTCATGTTATAAGAAATATTATTAAAATAATAATTAGTACGCATAAAAAAAATAAACAAATTTTAATACTTACGTTTTTCACAAGATGAGGCTTAAGGAAAAGATTGAAGAACAACTAAGATGAGGACAGGATGTGTACGAAAAAATGGAAAAAAATCATATTTCATAAAAGAAAGCTTTTGGATTTGCAAGAATAAGAGCTTGTGATTAAAATAGATTAAAATAAATTAAAATAATTTTAAATTAATTAAAAATAGTTTAAATAGTTGAAAATAGATTAAATTAGTTTAATAGTTTGAAAATCTTAAAATCGGGATTTTTTTAAAATAATAAATCTTTGAACAAATATATACATTAAAATAATTAAGTTTGAAATTGATATCAAAATAAACAATTTCTATCTTTTCAACAAATCTGGACCATATTTAGATTTCAAATCACCAACTCGAATTTAAACTTTCAATTCAATTTTCATTAAACCACCTCAAATTTCAACATTTAAGGCTTGGATTTCGAAAATAATTCAGTTTATACAAACCAAATTTTATTTCAAAATCCCATTTAACTGAATTCAAAATTTAATGATTTAAAATCATTTAATTTAACCAATCCGGTGTCCGTATATAATTTTCTATCCTATGGTTAAGTGATATGGATGTATATCATTTCAATCCATAATTATTTTATATTTACGAATTCATTTCAACCCACAATCCCGAATTTAATTACAAATCCATGAAATCGCTAGAATCTATCATTTCAACTCATAACGATTTCCCCTAATCTATCAGATCGTTCGGGTAAGTATCATTTCAACCCATAGGGAACTTGCAATGTTAAAACAATATAAATATAACATCTAGTCATCCAATATCAACAATCAAACATCCATCAAAAACATCATTCAGATCAACAAATAAATAAAAACAATTGATTGATCATCAATAACAAGTATTAACAGGCAATTTAAGAATTCAATATTAAATTCAATAAAAGTCAGATTTAACTAGAATGATAATTTAAATATACCAAACATCCACCAATCCATTTCTAATCACATTATAAATTCAATTTAACTAACGTAAGATAATCTAGTAGTTGTGAGTTGGTTAAAACATTCACCTTTGATTTTAGCCCATAAAAATCCAAACAGAAGAGCAAAAAATCAACAGTCTCCAAATTCAACTAAATCAATTTCATGTTGTCCGAAATTTAAATATGAATCCAACAGAAGAAATCGTGCGTGAATCAAAGTATATATGCAAAAGGTATTCATGTAATAAGAAATATTATTAAAATAATAATTAGTACGCATTTAAAAAAATAAAAAAAATTAATACTTACGTTTTTCTCAAGATGAGGCTTCAGGAAAAGATTGAAGAATAACTAAGATGAGGACGACGTGTACGAAAAATGTAAAAAAACTCATGTTTCATAAAGAAAGCTTTTGGATTTGCAAGAACAAGTGCTTTTGAATACGAAGTGTCAGGAGAAACAAAACGCAAATGAAGAAATAAGCTGCAGGTTATTTATAATTAGGAAATGAAGGTGGAGGGACAAAAATAAATGTCACGTTTTATTTTTAAAAGCTTCAGGCATTAATAATGCATAAGGAAATGTACGTAGAAATGGAAAATTTTGCAAACCAAAGGAAAGTAAAATTTTGTATACGTGAAAATGAGGTGGCAAGAATTAAATACAACCTAAAAGTATTAAACAGAAGGAGAAATGAAAGGATCAAATATTAATAATAAGGTAACTATTTTAAAACAATCATGCAACAATTAAAAACAAAAGAAATGAAGGGACCATGTACATCGCACAACCTTTTGAAATTCAATTTTTCTGAAATGTAACCAAATTAACTTCATTAACTCAAATAATATTCAAATTTGTACGCATTTAGGTTTTTATCTACGCATAATGAAAATATTTATGCTTACCTTAAAAATAAAAAGTTCAATTTGGTTTTCCCAAAATGGTCTTTTATTTCCATTAAAACACTCTTTTTATTTAACACAAAACGTGCAATTCCTTTATTAAATCTATTAATTGCAATCAACGTTTTCTTTCCTTTTAATTGAAATATTTGTGTTACATTAATTGCAATTACTTACAAAGTTAAATTTCTATACAGACAACTAAAATGGATGAAAAATAGAACAATTGTTTATGTAAATACGTTTATAAATTTGTTGTTTATACACAAGAGTAATAAATAACATACTGAAATAGATTATTTTCCTATTCTTGTAATCAATCTGTAAGCTTAAACACAGTTCAAATAAACATATATTTCTTCCTTTAAAATCAAGCATTATATTATTTATTTTAATGAAATTAAACCTACATTTACGAATGAAACATTCATTTTATTTGATGTAAATGTTCTTTACATTAAATCAAGCTTCCCTTATATTTTCAAAAAACATAAGCTATTTTTAATTACACCTATTAATTTACAATTTACTATTCTCTCTCCTAGGATATAAGAAAATAAAATATTTTGGTTATCGTAAGGTAAAAATCCATCTGTGTTTATGCGCGATGTGGTCTTACGAGATACATTTATTTTTTAAATGTTTTTAACATTAGAAGTCCATACGATTTGTGTTTCCCACGCTGGTTTACCAAACTGATCCGGACAATATTTTCTTATAATGCTAGGATCAACTCGGGCATATTTCCAAATTTAGTTATGGATGCTTTGGAGCTCCAGGAGATGAGTCGGATGCCTCTAAGATGTATTCATGTATTTTTTTCCACTACATTTCTTGTTTTTTTATTTTTCAGCATTTGTGAGTTCGGGCTGTTTTAACCGTCCAGGCTGATGATAATTTAGTCTACTCTGATTGATGTATGTATATTACAGTTTTCTTTTGTAAAGATCATGTATATATTATATGTTACTCGTTATGATGTAAAATTTAGTTCTGTCTTTTCTTTTCTTCCACTCCAATAATCTGTCTTTTTGGCACTCGGATACTTGACACGTGAATACCGTAGATGTATTAGTGTCGACTTTTGAGGGTCAAAAAGGCAGGTCGTCACATAATTGTTACTAGGTTGTGACTTTAATTTACACCAATTATCTTCGTCAAAACTATATCACTTTGGACTTATGGAATTTGGTAATGGTCAAAATTCCAATACCGTCCATACCGTCATATTCAACTCTATAGTCCAAATACAAAGTCCTAGGTTCAATAATAACAATTATTATTATTAAGAGAAATGATTTAGCTAGAGACTTGGACTTTGATTTGACTATGATACTAACCTCATATATCTGAGAAGACGAACCCTCTCTTAAATAGTGTTTCATTTCCAATACTTTAACTCGACCCAGTTATAGTCACTCAATGGACGCTGTGCCATTATTTGACCTGTAATCAAAGCAGAGCTTTCGTATTGAAGTTCAATGTTGTTCTCAAGTTGAGAAAACTATGTAAATCAGTCATGTCGATATTTTTTGTTTGACCTTAGTTATGTTAGTAAACAAAAAACTATATAGTGATTATTCCATAGTTATCCAATAACTATCAGTTCGTAAAACCGAGGTGGCCTTTGTAGTCATGAGTAATACACTGCCCAACGTTTGGAGAGCATTACATACTCTAGTCTCAATTGATACATCCATATCCAGTCTCAACTGATACATCTATATCCAGTCTCGATCCATCTTGACTAGTAACATTTAAAGTGGTATATTTATGGATTTTCTACTAAATATACTTTTAACTAAATAAATTAATTAATATAACACATTATATCAAGTATATAATAGAAAGAAAACTTCTTTTATTTCAAAAAGATTGATTATCAAGTTAGATATATATAACCAATTACCCATAGGGCATACCCCTAACTTTATCAAAACAATCACTCAATCATTTAATATGTGTTTAATTTGCAAAAATAGAGAATGGGTCTAGACAGTATATTCAATAATATAGCAACACAACTTCACATATTTATTATCTTACTTCAGCAAAGCAATCCATTCATTAATTCTAAACATAGATGTGAGTAATGAATTACTCACCTGAAGATAGCATGCTCACTTCCTTCACTAGCTTTTCCAATGCTTCACATCTCTACATACTGTAAATTCTTAATAGCACTAATCCTGATCAAATCTCTCTTTATTGATTCTAGAGGTGTACTTCTTTATCGCAAAGCATATATTTGATTTTCTTTCATTTGGGAGTTCCATTAAATTTTATTTGAATTTTTGAGCGAGAGCTACGGTTAAGTTTTAATTTTTTTTCCAAAGAATGAAAAAGAGAAGTTAGGCTCTCATTTTTTTAAAGGTGGATTATGTTTTTAGAATTATAAAGAGAAGCGGAGAAGGAAAAAAAAGAGAAGCTGATTCTTTAATTTTAGTTAGGGTTTTGGCTAATTTTGCTCAAAAAACAATTCACTATTCCAATTTATTCTCTCTATTTGCAAAATTATCTTATATTTAAGTCAAGTCACTTTCAAATCCTAACTAAAATAATATTTTCCTTCTACTAATGTTTAAGCAACATTGTATGTTTTTATAAAAATTATACTAGATAAATTTTTCATTATAAAAATTAATTATCCTAAAATAATATATCATAAAATTGTATAGGCTAAGTTTAATAAAAATTATTCATTAGCCTGAATAATTAATTAAAAATTCATTCTTTATGATAATAATTCTAAAACCCATTTATTGTAATATTTAACTTTATGAAAATTATTTAATCGATTTTTTATTTAACTAAATAAATCATTTTAAGTTTCAGAATATCAATTTCAATTCAAAAATACCAAAAATTACTTTATTGATAAATAATAACTTCAAGTATAATTATCATCAAAATAATTCGTTTAGAAATAATCCTTCCAATATAAATAATTATAATCAATCAAATTATCTTTTTCCCCAATCTCATTAATAATATTTACTATCAAAATTTTAAACATACAAAAAACGTCATCATTTAAATCCCAAATAAATTTATATACTTCCAAATCAACCCATTTAATTATTTTAAACTTCATTTTAATTCTAATTAATTACTTTTCAATGTTGGGTCATTACAATACATATTAGAAAAAATCGTAACCCTAGTGACTAAAAAGAAATAGAAAAAACATTGGCAAAACCAAGGGGACGGCTTTGCAAACCATAGCAAATGAGGTAAATGTAACAACCCGAATCCCAGTGAGTCCGGATTTTTCACAAAAATGCTAAAATCCAAGCCCACTGAAACTCGAGTTGTTTATTTGGTATCCTGCAAAATAGGCAAAGATAAATATATCAGAGCTCAGATAAATATCTCACACGGAACTGACTAAAATATAATAGTAAGTAAATACTCACCAATAAAATGACACTTTCTAAACAAGTGTCTCAAAGCTGAAAAGTCTCTACAATCTACCTAACCAGTAGGATGTTATGAGGTGGGGGTCAGAAATAAAGTTCCGATCAATGGACAAATTATACACTTCTAAGCTTATTTCTACATATACCGTTTTATTTCCATTTACTGTTATATTAGGTTTATTAGGTTTATAATACTTTCACCTCAGTGCCTGAATCGTGCCCATCTACTCCCTAGTAGATTAAAACCTAACAACTGATATATATATATAGCTATATGCCCCTTGACCGCATCGGTCCTAGATACTACCCATAGTACCTTTTGTATCCTCCTCGTAAAGGACTCCATCGTCATGCTACTATGGCGTTCTGTGACTACATCTATAAGGGACTGCCTCATAAGGCCTACAAAATAGATGTTATGTCGTCTACTATGAAAACGTAAAACTGCGTCCGCACTAGGCTATACTAATGCTCGGACATCCACAATGTACCACCCAATGCTTACCTTGAGGACTATACATAATCGTTCTGTCCACTCCCTGAATCCCGCTTAACAAGGTCTACCTTGTCCGGAACTCGGTCGGGGATTTTCTATTTTTGTAAAGGACTGCCCTGTTAGGCCTACAATATAGATATTCTATTTGGTCCGTCTCTTTTCTTATCATGGCTATGGCCCCATGTAGCCACCCCTCAACTAATCAAAAGACCTCTAAAGAGCTAAGTGGTTATGCCCTACTGCAAACAATCTAAACATCCAATTGGCTACGCCCCTCATCCAATGTCTCGATAGTGATACGTTCATTGGACTGTTGGATTAACTCTAGTCTTTCCCGAACTCGCTTCTTGGTTTTGATGCTGGTTCGATATCCGCATGCGACTATCCATTTAGGCCCTACCTACTAAATCTTACTTGCAAGTATTGGGACATAAGAATATCCTACTCCAAACATCAACCCCTTTTGATTGCCTACAATGGTCCTGCCATGCGAAAATCAGTCAAGGCATACTCTATTGATGGAACACCTACGGACCTGCCTCTAGAGAACTGTTCCGCTAAGCCTACCCCTAAAGGGTCATCCTAGAGTACCCTCACGTCCCGTTGAAGTCTCGTACTTCCTTCTAGCCCAAAATAACTAAGTTGGACATGCTTCTTCTCTGCTGAAATCTGTGATGAACTGCTTTGTTAGGCTTTTCATCCTTTAGGTTGCTTCAAACGCATCTCACTCTTTTATTAGACCCTAAGTCTAATCTTTTATTTTGCGTTTAGTTTACTTTTCTTATTCAGTTGGCTACTTATTTACCCTAATTAGCATAATCTTGTCCCAGCCTCACCTAACTATTGTGAGACCATCAATTCCTGACTGAAAGGGATTGCTGTTGGTATGGGCCATTTCTTTTATCTTGCTTGTTAACTTAATTTAACTCTTAAGTTTATTAAAATAAGCCTCTTCTAATATTTCTGCTCTATTTGCTTATTAACATAATTTAAGTCTTAAATAAGCCTTTTCTGTTCTTTCTACTTAATTATAACCTATGTTATAATTTTACTTGCAATTGTCACTTTTATTTTCCTTTATAATATGTACATTATAAATATAATTACAAGCGTCTCTTTTCTATTCTAGTCTATCTTCTTTTATTATGTTATTAAATTCTCTTTAATTCTCTTATATTATATGACAATCTTAGCTTGGGACTACGTCCGATTGTCAAAAATTTACTTATCATAATAATTGCTTTACATTTATTCTATTATCTACGCAGTAAATGCAGATCTAGGTACATTTCTGTTTATAGCTTCTAGTCTTATCTAATAATTGACTTGATTCCTTCAATTCTTTACTTTATTTTCTTATATCCTAGGAAGTAGTTCTATTCTATTTGGTTGGTTACGAAAACTGTACTAAAAATCCATTTCCATATTTTAGTACTAAATAATGCTATAAACAATAATCCATAACTGCAAGATATTTATTTTATTATTTCTTTACTTTTTGGATAGTGCAAAATACAGTGGTTTCTCTACACTAATTCCCTTTTTCTTTCTTTTATTCTTGCAATTACGTTTATCTTATCTTTTTTTAAATGTTGAACTATAGAAATGTATTCTATTTTCTAAACCAACCAATTAACCTATTTCTTCCAAATCAAGTTATTAGATTTAATTTATTACTCCCGTTTTAGCATAATTACTATAAATGCCTTCCTTCTAGGCTTAAGCCTTTTTCTATAATTGTTAAGCTTAGTTTTATTCCTATTTAAATAGTTGTCTATCTTTCTTTTCCATCTAAATTGTTAAATATAGATTTACAGTCTTGGCATACTAAATTAATAGAATTAACTACTGAAATAAATGCTTAATTAAATAATTAATGGGAATCTAACGATAATATATCATAAACGAAAAAGGTATATAATTTAAATCCGCTCACCTGTCGTCCTTAGCTTTGCTTGAGCTCAGCTTGGCTCCATGTTCCTTCTGGATCTCCTTATAAGGTGTATAATATTTTTATTGTGAAGACCTCCTCCTTAGAAATATTTTCTTTTTAGGATCAAGCCTCAGGCAATGAACCCAAATAAATACTTTCTATTTAGGCTTCAGCCTCAGGCAATGAACCCATTGGGAGAAAATCTGATTGTGAGAAAATACCCAGGCCTAGGGTTCTATTTATAGTGGAGTTTGGGGATCTCAGACCGTTGGATTTTTGGATTGAATCTGGAGCCACCATATCACAGGGTCGTTCGGAGCCATCGGATAAATCCACATATTGCTCAGATTGCGGAAAAATCGAATTTTATTTGGCTCGGCACGTACCTGGACAAAACTACATCCAGGTAGTAATGCGGGTCGACCCTAGGGTCGACCTGTGCTTCTTTTGGGTCGACCTATTGGTCGACCCATATTTGTTTTCTTTTTTTCGATTATTTACCATCTCTCGTTTCTCTCGTAACTTCTTTATATTAACTCGAATTTTGACAAGTTATAAATGGAAATTGATCAGAAAATCGCCACGGACACAATGGTATAAGTTTCGAGGCCAAATTCTAACAATTAAAAAAATGTTTATTTTTACTGTTCATCGTTATTTGATTATTTAATTATTAAAAATGCGGGGTGTTACATTCTCCCACCCTTTAGGAAATTTTGTCCTCGAAATTCGACAAGGGTAGAATTATGTAATTTCTTGCATCAATTACATCCATTTTGTGTACATCCAATTTTTTGACCATCCGTGTTCTTGTGCAAACGTGTTATTCAATACAAAATATATGCATTCTAAGCGGTACCTCCTATATGAATGCTTTTCTTCTTTAAAAATTCATTTTTAAAACATGATGCACACATCCTAGATATACTTGCAATTTCTATATGAATGCAATCTTTTGAAAACTCAAAGCATTTTTCATCCAATTTTTTCCACACTCATACTGAATAGGGGTGTAGTTCAACGATTTTTTATCCAACCTAACACACAACTTTTAATGTTCGAATTTCAGAAAATCTAATTTTCTGAATTCGATTTCTTATCTCAGAAAGAAGGTAGAAAACGGAAAAACTTCATATTTGCCTGATTTTCTTTTATGCACATGTTTCCCCATACTTGGAATTTTGGCTGCTATCCTATAAAAATCCCTTTTTACTTTCCCAAGCACAGTTTACATAAGAAAATATCTCTTTTTAAATTTTTCTATTGACGTTTCTGTCACTTGCTTTAAATTGGTCATTTTCCATTTAGTTATTCTTATATCTGCTTTTACTTTTCTTAATGTCTTATGTCTTTATTCTCTATTTGTGAACATCACAAAAACGCAGAGAAAAAGCATAAATATTGATTTACTATAATAGGAGTTAAATGTTTACATAAGATTACAATCTTATAACTAAAAGAGAAAACAAATCTTACTACAAAGTAATACTAGATAAGTACTAATAGTAGGCTAACACAACTATCATCTAGGGCTAGGACGCCTAGGACCATGTCCGCCTTGACACAAGAAGGTCCCAATAAATGAATCTAAACAGCTAAGGCACTCCTCCTACCATCTAGTGCTCACCACAATCCCGTGTTGTGTCCTAGCTATCTCTTGCTATCCTTGTAGGAGCTCTGCATGCTCTTTGGCGAGCAGCTCTTGCCTCTCGGCAATGGTCCTCATCTGCTCGTCGTAACTCATCGGCGCAGGGGGTTGGGAGTTTCCCGCTCCCTCTCCCCAAGATTCCTGTCTCCAAGTACTCTCCGTCGTGGGCTCTGGTGGCCAAGTGGGCGACTACGACTTTGTATGTCCAACGCCGCCCCCAGACGGTGGCGAAGGAAAGCTCCGCCACACGTGAAAATACTATGGCGCCTGATAGTATGGAAAAGGCTGCGGCTCGGGCTTCTGTTCCTCTTGTGGAGCCTATATCTGTGCCAACTCTATACTACTCCTCCTCAAGGTGGAGGAACCAATCATAGGGTGGGTATGCTCACTATAAGTCTCTCTATCCATCTCTACTCCATCCCACCTAAAGACCCGTGTCCAAAAATAATTAAAGATCTTAGAAGATCGACGACCTCTCGCTGCTATCAAATACTGGGCCATGATCGCTTTAGCCCAGTTCACTTGTAATCCTCCAAATATGGTGTAGGTGGCCCGCTTCACCCCGGGGTAGATCTAGTCGTAGCTCCCCGTCTTGGGGAAATGGTTATACTATAGAATGCGTATAACCAACCTAGCTAATGGGCGCAACTGTCCTACACGCCAATCAAGATGTCGGGGGCTATTAAAATCTGCTGTAAAATAGCATGGTCCGTCATCTCAATCTGGTCTATATCTAGACCATGCCCTTTAATCTCCAAAATATCAGCAAATTGTGTCTCAATAAATGCTATCTCTACTCCCTTGACCTCCTACTGGAAGGCCATCTCATCATCCCCATCATTAGTACGTAAATTAGCGTCAAAAAGGCGTACTAACCTGGGGTACGCTCTCCACTTGAACATCTCGTGTCTCAGAATCTATCGCAATCCGGTATCCAAAGAGAGCTGCTCTGAAGGTGTGCCATGAAAATCAGAAAATCTCACTGCTCTCCCTTGTAAAAACTGGTATGAAGCTATATTAGAGTAAGCCTGAACTATCCTCCTATCGCCTTGGCACCAGGCTATCTCTTGGGGTGTAAGATGGGGAAAAAGGTGAACCAAAGATGGTCTTGGAGGCATGGTGAAAAACCTTCAGATCTACGGGAAAGAAGTATGGATATGGGTAGATATCGTGATACGCTTAAATTTGTCACTAACCGTGAGTTAATCGGTGAAGTTTTGAGGTGTTGGGGATTGTTGGAGATGGTGGAATTAGGTTCGACTGTTGCTATTTTGGGAGCAAGGAGAGAAAATGATGAGGCCATTGAAATGGGCAAAGGCGGTCGACCTGCCTTCCCCCTTGGTCGACCTGGGTCGGCCTAAAATATTTTTTTTTCCGTCGTTTCGCCTACCTGCCGTGTCTACCTCGGCCGTATCCTTCCTAACTAATCTAAGCCCAATCCAATTCCATCAATTTCCGGGTCTTCTGAGTCGCGGTACGACTTTGGCTAAATATTCCTGACCGCTCTCCACCCTCCAAGTGGAGTCTTGACGTCTTCTATACTTCATCTAAACCTTTATTCATATCAACAAACTTGCTCCAACCACTATAACCGCCTAAACCCAAAATTTCCTTTTTCAAGACTGTTTTTAATATTTTTACAGCTAGAAAATATTTTAATATACTTAACTAAGTAATAAGTGTACTTACAAATCACTTCATAGCTAGAAATTATTTTCAAAACACGTTTTTACTTGGGCCAAAATAGATGTTGCGTAAAACACCATCACTACAGCCCAAAATACCAGTTTATAGATTTAATCTAAGTAAATAATATATTTTTAAAACTGTAAAGTTTTCTATATATTTCCTATTTAAAACCATAGCTTTTCTTTTTCCTCAAACTACTTTTTTTTCAAATCTCAAAAATGCTTCTTCTTATTTCAAAAATTGTTTTCTCAAAATTTTCCATGTTTAAACGAGTACAAATATAAAGCTGTAAACTTTTAAGTTTAAAACTTGAAAACTTTCTAAAAATTTTCAAATTCTTAAAAGTTGAATTATTGGGCTAGACTCAAAGTGGCTTCTTTACTTCCTTACACTTTCCCAAATATCCCCATCAAGTTATTCTTCTCAATCCAATTATATAAGTTCTTAACCCATTTCCTCTCTTATGCTTATTTTTATTCTAAGGCCGTATCGCCCAAATATGCTTTTCTAAAACAATTATGAATCGGCAATTGTTTTCACGAGGCTACCCCTTTCTATACTGAATCTATTTTATATCAAAATTCTTTGACATTCTAGAGATTTTAGCTCTTTGGATTTCTACAATTCAAATTTTGATATACAAAACTGTTTCCCAAACTCTTTCCAAATGTTGGTTTTCTCAAAAGAATGGATTTCTCTTTGGGTCTAGGGGAATATATATGTATATATATATATATTAAAAATACAAAATTTCACTCACTATCTACCTAGGAATCCTAAACCTAGGCTCTGATACCAAATGTAACAACTCGAATCCCAGTGAGTCCGGATTTTTTGCAAAAATGCTAAAATCTAAGCCCACTGAAATTCGAGTTGTGTATTTGGTATCCTACAAAATAGGAAAATATAAATATATCAGAGCTCAGATAAATATCTCACAGCGGAACTGACTAAAATATAATAGTAAGTAAATACTCACCAATAAAATAACACTTTCTTAACAAGTGTCTCAAAGCTGGAAAGTCTCTGCCATCTACCTAACCTGTAGGATGTTATGAGGAGGGGGTCAGAAGTAAATTTCTGGTGAATGGGCAAATTATTCACTTCTAAGCTTAATTCTACATATACCATTTTATTTTCATTTACTGTTATATTAGGTTTATTGGGTTTATAATACTCTTGCCTCAGTGCGTGAATCGTCCCCATCTACTCCCTAGTAGATTAAAACCTAACAACTGATATATATATATAGCTATATGCCCCTTGACCGCATCGGTCCTAGATACTACCCATAGTACCTTCTGTATCCTCCTCACAATGGACTTCATTGTCTTGCTACTATGGCGTTCTGTGACTACATCTATAACGGCCTATGTAACGACGCGACTTTTCGACGCTCGAAAGTCGACATTAATATGTCCACTGTATCAAATGCCGCGCAATCAAATGCCGGAAAACCGAACCATTAGGGTTAAAAAGAAGAGGTAGAAGAAGACAGAAATAAAGAAAGAACAGAAAAACAGAAACAATATTAGAATCTCACATTCGCAGTGGAACAATATATAATAGATAATCACTAGTCTTTTAAAACAAAGAACTATATACGTTTATACATACATCAATCAGAGTCAATATACAATTCAATACAACAATGGACAGTTATATAAACTTGTCCTCATACAGAATACACAGTGAAAATAAATAACAAGTATGGAAGTACGCTTCGCTGTCCAGCTTATCCCCAAAGCTCCAGAATATCCAGAATATCCTGATAAAAATAACTCTAGGCTGCCCGTGTGGAAAATTATGGGCACCCAGAGTTTAGAAGGGAACAATAAACTCCGAGTCAGTCATGATGACTGGTGTGAGAACGTAAAATAGTTAATTTCACAAAGAAAATATAATTAATTCGCAATGCTTTTGGAAAATGAAACTACCATAAGACCTCCCGCCACACACACAATGCAAACGCAGAATTGGAGGAGATTTCTTCTTATGATAGTCAAAGATGCTTACTACGCCAATCATTGGATATTATTATTAATGTCTAGTGTAGAAAACATTTCGAAAGTATAATATTAATCTTAGCCAGCATACGACCAGTATCGTATGCCTACTATAGCTACTATGTTCAATAGCAGGTTACCGTCACATTCCATAGCAGGTAATACAACTAAAACCGTACAAGGTTCGTATTGTTTCTTTGGATTTTCCAACAATTGGTCAGGCTAAGGAACTTCCTTTCCTACTGCCGAATGGGATCGCCTCTGGCTGGACGTCCCGAGAGACAAACTGCTCTCTGCCAAAGAAGACCGGGTTACCCCTGTAACTAGGTAACTCACGAATATCTCATCCCCCGGTCCTTTGGGACCTATATCCCAGCGCTCGGTAACCAACATCACACATAATAAATAAGGTGTGTCCACATGAGTAAGTATCTGGGCTCCATACCATGATACCACCCCTTTCCCGAAGGAAATGACATACCCTAAAGGGCGCGACCGTCATAACCTTGCCGCAACATTCCTGTTTCGACCATTTCCGGGTTGTTGAGGCCCTGACGAAGTCTCGTCCACAAAGCTACGCTTTTTCACAAAGCCGTGCTTTGATCACAAATGATCAAATAAATGATCATCATCACAGCAACACTCAGCATGCCACATTACCAAATTGGGAATATATCGCTGATAAATTTCAACTACATAACCTCTGAGCTCGTACGTCTCAGAGAAGGGTGTTAAGCTAAGAGAATAAATTCTCCGCCACCAACAGAAATGTATTTGAAAGAAATCAGCTCTATATCTCAAAATGTAATGTCAGACACGTAACCATACAAGTCTGTTCCGGTTTCGAACAGAACCGAAGGCACTTCAAAAGAAGCCCTTGCAATCCGGATATTCATATTCCTGATAAAACTTCCCATCACAAAGGAAATCTCTATACCGTAGCATACGGTGCAGAGACAATCGATAGGTCATCCTATCGTTTTCACAAATACCCGGTCTTCATCACCGGTCTACAATACGATCCATATCGTGGTATTATTATTCGGAATGAGTTATCTGACACAAAGGTCCTTTCCCGGCTAAACCGAATAATAAGCATTTGTTTTAAAAACAAATTCAAATACCATTCCAAAGGCAAATATTGATAGTCGGTGATTTAACTATCAATAATATTCACAACAATCATCAGATTCAAATAATTTTCCCAAATTATTTAATTTCAAAATATCTTTACAAGATATATATTTTCCACACTTCACATTTGAAAACCAATTTCAAATCATAATTTCACCTTTCAACTTTTGAAAATCAATTTCAAATCAATTTCCTTACGCGGAATATATTTCCAAATATATCTTTTAAAAACCAACTTAGAACTTTTAATTTATATTTTAAAAGCCACTTTGGAAAATTTAATCGGCTTCATAGTGAAAATACACTTTCACTTCGAAACGGCCCATTTAAACCAATTAAATAAATCCTTATCGATTTATTTCAAATTTACGTTCAAAATCCGTAAATTTATTTTCACACTTCAAAAATAAATCAATGTTTATTTTTAAAACAAATTCCCCTTTCATTTCATAATTTCCATTTTGAATTTATATTTCCAAATATTCACTTTTAACCCCAAAATCAAATTCCAAATTGATTTCTAAGTTTTATTTCAATAGAACAAAATATTGCAATTTATTTCTGAATTTATCTCCAAATAACAAATCATTTGTAAATCAATTTCCAGATTTATTTTACAAATACTAAATCAATTTCAAGCAAAATTTCCAATGATTTAATTTCCATCACCAAATTAATTACAAATTTGATTTCTAAATTTATTTCAACCTTAAAAATAACTCCAAATAAATTTCCAAATCGATTTCCCAAAGATTCATTTTCAAATACCAAATCAATTACAAATTGATTTCTAAAAGTTTATCACTTTTAAATAAATTCCTTTGTTCTTTCCAAATTATTCAAAATTCTATTTTTAAATGAATCCTTCAACTTTTGAAACAATATTATTCAAAACTCATTTTTTTCATTATTTTGGAATTTATTCGATAAGATTCCAAAAATCAAATTTTAATACTTTAAAATTCCTTCTTTCAATAATTTCAATTCTTAACAATAAATTCACTTAAAAATTTACACTTTAATTTCAAAATCCAATTTATATTCATTTCTGGTATCCAACGATACCAAAAATACATTTGGCTAAATTTAGCCTTCAACAATTACAATTATCAATAAATCATCCACAGATTATCAATAAATCACATCATTCACATATGAAATAATATTCAAATAATTTGTGGAATCCAGTTGGATCCCTCTAACCTGTTTCCCTGCATCCATAGATGTTAGCACAATACCAATTCCACTTCGAGGTGGAATATCGCGGTATATGGGATTTATAAAATATCATCCACTTACTAACGACGCAATAGAGTCTCATCCGCTATATAATTGCGGGAAATCAATCACCAATATATACATATGCCAATATATATATATATTGCTATATATATAGATATATCCTACTATATCTAATATCACATCCAAACAGTCAATCATCAATCAATAACTGTAAAAATCAATTTTTCCTTCGAGTGGGAAAATCTCACCTTTGCTTTTTTATTTTGCAATCCATTTCCACTTTCGGCTTGATTCCCTTATTGTATTAGACCTTGTATAACAATTACATAGCTTTATTAATATTTGAAATAAATAGGACAACTAATTACCATTTGTTTATTTGCTTTAAACTATTAATTTAATCTTAACCCCATTCGTTTTATAAATTACCTAAATATTTGATCTAATTGAACCATCAATTCCTTTTTTATTTAAATAACTAAATCAATTAAATTATCATTAGGTAACAAAATTTTGATTAACTAGTTAAACAATTTAATCTCTTTAATATATTGATAAATTTGTAAAAATAAAAATGTATATTTAGTAAATTAAAAACAAAGTTAGTTTATACCTTACCGAAGAACCCCTCCGATCCTCCTTGAACGCCGGCCCCACGCGAGCTCGAGCCAACATCGCGATCCCCAAACTACGAAGCAGGCCGAGCCACCCCATACCACGATGTCGCGACACACCCTCTTCCTTACAACCAATCGCGTGCCTCGATTCACGTGCGCGCACCTGCTCGCGACACCCACCGCAGTGCCTCGTGCCTCCACCTGCCAACAAGCGCCGCCCCCCTCGAGTCTTGAACCGCCGCTGCCTCTATCGATTCGAACGAACTCGGTTTGATTTATTTTGAAGCCAGAGGAAAGATGGGCGATTATATATGGAGGCTCGCGTTTTGAACTGATAGGAGAGGAGGGCAAGCTTGTTTGGGATGCTGGGTTTATTTGAGCGGAGGCCATTGTTTATTTATTTCGTTAGTTTTCTAAAGGAAGCCATTCTATTTCCTTCGTTTGAAATTAACTCGTTCTGCTTGATTTGAAAAGGGGAAAGGTTGCGTGATTTTAAAGAATACGCGTGTTTCATTTGACAGAGAAATGTAAACACGTGTTCAACGATTTCCTTTACGTGTCAATGCCTGGTACAGTGGTTAAATTATATTATTTATATTCAATTTAAATTCAAATTTGAATCGTCTCGATATCCACAACCCACCATCTCGATCTCCAATCGAGGCGTGCTGCTAGGCGTTCGTTATGTTATACGCCTATTCCGAACGCAATGGAAAAGGTTTCGAGTCCAAATTCGATCGTATGGAAAAGATAACTTTTTGGACCAGTTATAATATTAAAATTTCGATTTATTTTCAGCGCGTTTGCGTATCGTACGGCCAAACGATCACTCCAAATGCTACGAAAATTGAAATCCAATAATAATATAATATTATGGATCCAATGGAATTGGTTTCGGCGGATTCCGAGACTGTGCTCCGGAACGCTATTTTCAAATATCGATTTAAACGATATAATTCAAAACTTAACAAAACAGTTTCAAATTCAATTCTGAAAGTTCCAGTACCTTCGGAATTATCAATATAGATTTTCTAAGCCTTCTGATTATTTTAAATCAGCTTAAAACTGAAAATTCAAATTTTAACCCAGATTCAGTAATTAATTTCAATAATTAATCGCCAAATTCACTTTGATATTCAAATTTTCAAATTAAACTATCATTCGAATATTTAAACTCATTTAAATATTCACTTTTTAAATATCAGAAATTCAGGGTCGTTACAATCTTCCCCCCTTAAAAGAGTTTCGTCTCGAAATTACAAGTTAAGAAGAATGTTCCTCACCCCATTAATATTTTCCCAAAACCAAACAGTTTTATCAAATTGATAATATAACCTTTCTTATTACTTCGTAATTTTTCCAAACTTTTCCATAAGTTTCAAACTACTTAATTTACTTCACAATTCAAATTTAAATTTGAATTCAAACTGTAAATTATTCAAAATTTTCTCAAAAATTTTCTAACACTCTAAATTTTCGAAAAATTTCGCCAGCGTCTCCTTTGCGCGGCTAATACGGTACGACTACAAAACGTCCTTACGGACCCTCAAATTTCAAAAAGAGAAAAGAAAGCCAAGCGGCTAGACAAGAAAAGATCAAATTTCATACTGAAATTCAAATACATACCTTTTGTTGAGAAATTCAATTTCATCTTCAAAAATCAAAATCCAATCTCAATTTTTCCTTAGCCTTTACAATCCCTGTATATTTTACTGAACAATAATGTCCAAATTCACTTATTGGATTTCCATTATCGATTTACTTAATAATTTCATTCATTCATTTCTTAAGTGCAATATAATTATTTATTTTCACTTTACAAACAAGGTTATATATTCATTCAACTTTGCAATTTCAATTTCATTTGAATTCAATTGACAATTTCAATTCTATTTGAATTCATCTTACTTTCAAATTACTTTCAAATTTTCATTCAGATTTTCATTTCGAATTTTACTTGAATTCGATTCATCTTTTAATTTCGAATATTGAGTTCTATTCACCTTTATTCCAAATTCCATTTAAAATCACTTGTCGTTAAGTGAAAAATTTTCAAAAATTCTAAATTTTTCTAACTCCCAAAATTTTCCGGAAAATTTTGGCAGAGTCTCCTTTGTACGGAGGAGCTTTTGCAATTTGACAAAAGAGATAAATATATATACATCGACCCACTCGGTCGAAAAAGCAGAAAAACAGTTCATATTTCCTATTTTTATTGCGTAGGCGTACCTTTTAGCATTTTAAAGCAAAGCGGTTATTTTATTAGCATTTACGCAACCCAAAATGCAGCCAAACGGCTTCAAAAACCTGCACTTACTCAATTTAAACAGGTAAGTGACAAATATAGGAAATCTATTTAACAATTCACTTATTTCAATAATAAATATATAGATTTTTTATTAGCCATACATCCAAAATAAATTCCATTAGCAATTCAGAAGGTTTCAATTCAACTTAAATCGCTTCCATCCATATACTATGATAATTCATAGAAAATCATTTCTTTTCTATACAAAAATAGTTTTGGGTAAAATTATTTCATTTACCCTATATTTTTTTTAAACAATACTGTGTCAGTTTACTTTGTTTAAGAGTTTAGAAACCCCTATCGATTACAGTTAGCTAGACTGCACCGACCAGAATCTATAAACAATCAACCGATAAGTCAACACAATACAAAACAAATTTTATATTCACTAACAAATACGCTCTCATATCTATTATTACACTCAACTTATTCTAGAGTACTACTGACTCTATCTCTAATGAGTAACACCCAACAGAGCAGGGTTGTCGCTTAACCGGATGCTCTGATACCACTTGTAACGACGTGAATTTTTTACGCTCGAAAGTCGACATTAATACGTCCACTGTATCAAATGCCGCGCAATCAAATGCCGGAAAACCGAACCATTAGGGTTAAAAAGAAGAGGTAGAAGAAGACAGAGGAAAAGAAAGAACAGAAAAACAGAAACAATATTAGAATCTCACATTCGTAGCGGAACAATATATAATAGATAATCACTAGTCTTTTAAAACAAAGAACTATATCAGTTTATACATACATCAATTAGAGTCAATATACAATTCAATACAACAATGGACAGTTATATAAACTTGTCCTCATACAGAATACAGAGCAGAAATAAATAACAAGTACGGAAGTACGCTTCGCCATCCAACTTATCCCCAAAGCTCCAGAATATCCAGAATATCCTGATAAAAATAACTCTAGGCTGCCCGTGTGGAAAATTATGGGCACCCAGAGTTTAGAAGGGAAAAATAAACTTCGAGTCAGTCATGGTGACTGGTGTGAGATCGTAAAACAGTTATTTTCACAAAGAAAATAAAATTAATTCGCAATGCTTTTGGAAAATGAAACTACCATAAGACCTCCCGCCACACACACAATGCAAATGCAGAATTGGAGGAGATTTCTTCTTATGATAGTCAAAGATGCTTACTACGCCAATCATTGGATATTATTATTAATGTCTAGTGTAGAAAACATTTCGAAAGTATAATATTAATCTTAGCCAGCATACGACCAGTATCGTATGCCTACTATAGCTACTATGTTCAATAGCAGGTTACCGCCACATTCCATAGCAGGTAATACAACTAAAACCGTACAAGGTTCGTATTGTTTCTTTGGATTTTCCAACAATTGGTCAGGCTAAGGAACTTCCTTTCCTACTGCCGAATGGGATCGCCTCTGGCTGGACGTCCCGAGAGACAAACTGCTCTCTGCCAAACAAGGCCGGGTTACCCCTGTAACTAGGTAACTCACGAATATGTCATCCCCCGGTCCTTTGGGACCTTTATCCCAGCGCTCGGTAACCAACATCACACATAATAAATAAGGTGTGTCCACATGAGTAAGTATCTGGGCTCCATACCATGATACCACCCCCTTCCAGAAGGAAATGACATACCCTAAAGGGCGCGACCGTCATAACCTTGCCGCAACATTCCTGTTTCGACCATTTCCGGGTTGTTGAGGCCCTGACGAAGTCTCGTCCACAAAGCTACGCTTTTTCACAAAGTCGTGCTTTGATCACAAATGATCAAATAAATGATTATCATCACAGCAACACTCAGCATGCCACATTACCAAATTGGGAATATATCGCTGATAAATTTCAACTACATAACCTCTGAGCTCGTACGTCTCAGAGAAGGGTGTTAAGCTAAGAGAATAAATTCTCCGCCACCAACAGAAATGTATTTGAAAGAAATCAGCTCTATATCTCAAAATGTAATGTCAGACACGTAACCATACAAGTCTGTTCCGGTTTCGAACAGAACCGAAGGCACTTCAAAAGAAGCCCTTGCAATCCGGATATTCATATTCCCGATAAAACTTCCCATCACAAAGGAAATCTCTATACCGTAGCTAACGGTGCAGAGACAATCGATAGGTCATCCTATCGTTTTCACAAATACCCGGTCTTCATCACCGGTCTTCAATACGATCCATATCGTTGTATTATTATTCGGAATGGGTTATCTAACACAAAGGTCCTTTCCCGGCTAAACCGAATAATAAGCGTTTGTTTTAAAAACAAATTCAAATGCCATTCCAAAGGCAAATATTGATAGTCGGTGATTTAACTATCAACAATATTCACAACAATCATCATATTCAAATAATTTTTCCAAATTATTTAATTTCAAAATATCTTTACAAGATATATATTTTCCACACTTCACATTTGAAAACCAATTTCAAATCATAATTTCACCTTTCAACTTTTGAAAATCAATTTTAAATCAATTTCCTTACGCGGAATATATTTCCAAATATATCTTTTAAAAACCCACTTAGAACTTTTAATTTATATTTTAAAAGCCACTTTGGAAAATATACTCGGCTTTATAGTGAAAATACACTTTCACTTCGAAACGGTCCATTTATACCAATTAAATAAATCCTTATCGATTTATTTCAAATTTACGTTCAAAATCCGTAAATTTATTTTCACACTTCAAAAATAAATCAATGTTTATTTTTAAAACAAATTACCCTTTCATTTCATAATTTCCATTTTGAATTTATATTTCCAAATATTCACTTTTAACCCCAAAATGAAATTCCAAATTGATTTCTAAGTTTTATTTCAATAGAACAAAATATTGCAATTTATTTCTGAATTTATCTCCAAATAACAAATCATTTGTAAATCAATTTCCAGATATATTTTACAAATACTAAATCGATTTCAAGCAAAATTTCCAATGATTTAATTTCCATCACCAAATTAATTACAAATATGATTTCTAAATTTATTTCAACCTTAAAAATAACTCCAAATAAATTTCCAAATCGATTTCCCAAAGATTCATTTTCAAATACCAAATCAATTACAAATTGATTTCTAAAAGTTTATCACTTTTAAATAAATTCCTTTGTTCTTTCCAAATTATTCAAAATTCCATTTTTAAATGAATCCTTCAACTTTTGAAACAATATTATTCAAAACTCATTTTTTTCCATATTTTGGAATTTATTCGATAAGATTCCAAAAATCAAATTTTTAATACTTTAAAATTCCTTCTTTCAATAATTTCAATTCTTAACAATAAATTCACTTAAAAATTTCCACTTTAATTTCAAAATCCAATTTATATTCATTTCTGGTATCCAACGATACCAAAAATACATTCGGTTAAATTTAGCCTTCAACAATTACAATTATCAATAAATCATCAACAGATTATCAATAAATCACATCATTCACATATGAAATAATATTCAAACAATTTGAGGAATCCAGTTGGATCCCTCCAACCTGTTTCCCTAGCACAATACCAATTCCACTTCGAGGTGGAATATCGTGGTATATGGGATTTATAAAATATCATCCGCTTACTAAAGGTGCAATAGGGTCTCGTCCGCTATATAATTGCGAGAAATCAATCACCAATATATACATATGCTAATATATATATATATATATATTGCTATATATATAGATATATCCTACTATATCTAATATCACATCCAAACAGTCAATCATCAATCAATAACTGTAAAAATCAAATTTTCCTTCGAGTGAGAAAATCTCACCTTTGCTTTTTTATTTTGGAATCCATTTCCACTTTCGGCTTGATTCCCTTATTGTATTAGACCTTGTATAACAATTACATAGCTTTATTAATATTTGAAATAAATAGGACAACTAATTACCATTTGTTTATTTGCTTTAAACTATTAATTTAATCTTAACCTCATTCGTTTTATAAATTACCTAAATATTTGAACTAATTGAACCACAATTCCTTTTTGATTTAAATAACTAAATCAATTAAATTATCATTAGGTAACAAAATTTTGATTAACTAGTTAAACAATTTAATCACTTTAATATTTTGATAAATTTGTAAAAATAAAAATGTATATTTAGTAAATTAAAAACAAAGTTAGTTTATACCTTACCGAAGAACCCCTCCGATCCTCCTTGAACGCTGGCCCCACGCGAGCTCGAGCCAACATCGCGATCCCCAAACTACAAAGCAGGTTGAGCCACCCCATACCACGATGTCGCGACACACCCTCTTCCTTACAACCAATCGCGTGCCTCGATTCACGTGCGCGCACCTGCTCGCGACACCCACCGCAGCGCCTCGTGCCTCCACCTGCCAACAAGCGCCGCCCCCCCTCGAGTCTTGAACCGCCGCTGCCTCTATCGATTCGAACGAACTCGGTTTGATTTATTTTGAAGCCAGAGGAAAGATGGGCGATTATATATGGAGGCTCGCGTTTTGAACTGATAGGAGAGGAGGGCAAGCTTGTTTGGGATGATGGGTTTATTTGAGCGGAGGCCATTGTTTATTTATTTCGTTAGTTTTCTGAAGGAAGCCATTCTATTTCCTTCGTTTGAAATTAACTCGTTCTGCTTGATTTGAAAAGGGGAAAGGTTGCGTGATTTTAAAGAATACGCGTGTTTCATTTGACAGAGAAAAGTAAACACGTGTTCAACGATTTCCTTTACGTGTCAATGCCTGGTACAGTGGTTAAATTATATTATTTATATTCAATTTAAATTCAAATTTGAATCGTCTCGATATCCACAACCCACCATCTCGATCTCCAATTGAGGCGTGCTGCTAGGCGTTCGTAATGTTATACGCCTATTCCGAATGCAATGGAAAAGGTTTCGAGTCCAAATTCGATCGTATGGAAAAGATAACTTTTTGGACCAGTTATAATATTAAAATTTCGATTTATTTTCAGCGTGTTTGCTTATCGTACGGCCAAACGATCACTCCAAATGCTACGAAAATTGAAATCCGATAATAATACAATATTACGGATCCAATGGAACTGGTTTCGTCGGATTCCGAGACTGTGCTCCGGAACGCTATTTTCAAATATCGATTTAACGATATAATTCAAAACTTAACAAAACAGTTTCAAATTCAATTCTGAAAGTTCCAGTACCTTCAGAATTATCAATATAGATTTTCTAAGCCTTCCGATAATTTTAAATCAGCTTAAAACTGAAAATTCAAATTTTAACCCAGATTCAGTAATTAATTTCAATACTTAATCACCAAATTCACTTTGATATTCGAATTTTCAAATTAAACTATCATTCGAATATTTAAACTTATTTAAATATTCACTTTTTAAATATCAAAAATTCAGGGTCATTACAGACTACCTCATAAGGCCTACAATACGGATGTTCCATCGTCTACTATGAAAATGTAAAACTGCGTCCGCACTTGTCTATAGTAATGCTCGGACATCCACAATGTACACCCAGTGTATACCTTGAGGACTATACGTAATCGTTCTGTCTAGTCCCTGAATCCTGCTTAATAAGGTCTACCTTGTACGGAACTCGGTCGGGGATTTTCTATTTCTATAAAGGACTGTCCTGTTTGGCCTATAATACAAATATTCTATTTGGTCTGTCTCTTTTCTTATCGTGGCTATGGCCCCATGCAGCCACCCCTCAACTAATCGAAAGACCTCTAAAGAGCCAAGTGGTTTTGCCCTACTGCAAACAATCTAAACATCTAATTAGTTGCGCCCCTCATCCAATGTCTCGATAGTGAAAGGTTCATTGGACTATCCCGAACCCGCTTCTTAATTTTGATGCTGGCCTGATATCCGCATGCGACTATCTTTTTGGGTCCTGCCCACTAAAACTTACTTGCAAGTACCGGGACATACGAATATCCTACTCCAAACATCAACCCCTTTTGACCGACTACAATAGTCCTGCCTTGCAAAAAGCAATCAAGGCATACTCTTTTGATGGAACACCTACAGACTTGCCTTTGGAGGACTGCTCCGCTACGCCTACCCCAAAGGGCCATCCTATAGTACCCTCACGTCCCGTTGATGTCTCGTACTTCCTTCTAGCCCAAAATAACTAAGTAGAACATCTCACTCTTTTATTAGACCCTAAGTTTAATCTTTTATTTTACGTTTAGTTTACTTTTATTATTCCGTTGGCTACTTATTTACCCTAATTAGCATAATCTTATCCCAGCCTCACATAACTATTGTGAGACCATCAGTTCCTGACTGAAAGGGAATGCTGTTGGTGTGGGTCATTTCTATTATCTTGCTTGTTAACTTAATTTAAGTCTTAAGTTTATTAAAATAAGCCACTTCTATTATTTTTGCTCTATTTGCTTATTAACTTAATTTAAGTCTTAAATAAGCCTTTCTGTTCTTTCTACTTAATTATAATCTATATTTTACTTGTAATTGTCACTTTTATTTTCTTTTATAATATGTACATTATTAATATAATTACAAGCGTCTTTTTTCTATTCTAGTCTGTCTTCTTTTATTATGATATTGAATTCTCTTTAATTCTCATATATTATATGACAATATTGGCTTTGGACTACGTCCAATTGTCACAAATTTACTTATCATAATAACTGCTTTACTTTTATTCTATTATCTACGTAGTAAATGTAGATCTAGGTACATTTCTGATTATAGCTTCTAATCTTATCTAATAATTAACTTGATTCCTTTAATTCTTTACTTTATTTTCTTATATTCTAGGAAGTAGTTTTATTTCATTTGGTTGGTTACGAAAATTGTACTAAAAATCCATTTCCATATTTTAATACTAAATAATGCTATAAACAATAATCCGTAACTGCAAGATATTTCTTTTATTATTTCTTTACTTTTTGGATAGTGCAAAATATAGTGGTTTCTCTATTTTACACTAATTCCCTTTTTCTTTCTTTTATTCTTGCAATTACGTTTATCGTTATCTTTTTTTTAAATATTAAACTATAAAAATGTATTATATTTTCTAAACCAACCAATTAACCTATCACTTACTTCCAAATCAAGTTATTAGATTTTAATTTATTCCTCCCATTTTAGCATAATTATTGTAAATGTCTTTTAAGCCTTTTTCTATAATTGTTAAGCCTAGTTTTATTCTTATTTAAATAGATCTCTATCTATCTTTTCCATCTAAATAGTTAAATATAGATTTACAGTCTCAGCATAATAAACTAATATAATTAACTACTGAAATAAATGCTTAATTTGATAATTAACGGGAATCTAATGATAATATGTCATAAACGAAAAAGGTATATAATTTAAATCCACTCACCTGACGTTCTTAGCTTTGCTTGTGCTTAGCTTGACTCCATGGTCCTTCAGTATCCCCTTCTAAGGTGTATAATATTTTTATTGAGAACACCTCCTCCTTAGAAATATTTTCTTTTTAGGGTCTAGCCTCAGGCAATGAACCCAAAGAAATATTTTTTATTTAGGGTCCAGCCTTTGGCAATGAACCCATTGGGAGAAAATTTGATTGTGAGAAAATAGCAAGGCTTAGGGTTTTATTTATAGTGGATTTTGGGGACCTTAGACCGTTGGATTGAATCTGGAGCCACCACGTCACAGGGTCGTTCGAAGCCATCAGATAAATCAACGTATGGCTCAGATTGCGGAAAAATCAAATTTTAATTGGTTCGACATGTACCTAGACGAAACTACATCCGGGTAGTAACATGGGTCAACCCTAGGGTCGACCTGTGCTTCCCTAGAGTCGACCTAGCAGTCGACCTAGGGATGTTCTGGGTCGACCCATTTTTTTTTCTTCAATTATTTCCCATCTCTCGTTTCTTCCGTAACTTCTTCATATTGACTCGGATTTTGACAAGTTATATATGGAAATCGATCAGAAAATCGCCACAGACACAATGATATAACTTTTGAGGCCATATCCTGACAAAAAATGTTTATTTTCACTGTTCATCGTTATTTGATTATTTAATTATTAAAAATGCGGGGTGTTATAGTAGATGAGATAACTAATAACCAAAATGTTCGATAATCATCAAGTCACAAGGAGGAGGTAATTTCTATAATTTAAATATTTATTTGTAATAATCTTGTGTACATGATTTTTTCCTTCTCATTTATTAATTCGGCCTTGATTAATCTACTTCGCCCTATCTTTGTCAGTGATCTTCACTTCCCTTAAGATTCTCATGCTTGATATTAGTTGAGGTATGGGAAACCACTAACAAGTCAAGTAAGGAGTTGCTGTCTTTTTCCCTAAATATATACTCATAAGTCAAGTGCGTTAAGTCAATTAATATTTAACTACAATTTTAATAATAGATTAATGAATAAAATAATTATATCGTATAATATATATCCCAATTTTGGATCTAACACACACAAAATGTACATACATACATACATACATAGACACACATACAAAGTTAGAGCAAAAAAATTATTTTATTATTTTGAATATGTAAGAATGATTTTTAAATTTGATTTTTTGGCAAATTTTGATTTTTTTATGTGTGTTAGTGTGTATATAGATCCGTATGGACTTAAAAAATTATTATTGTATGTATTCATATTAATCCTCGACTAATGTATTTTTTTTAATTAATTAAACCATTTTTCAATTCAAAGTTTGTATCATTGAATACACAAATATTTATGAATTAAAATTTATATACACATATATTTATTTAGGTACAATTGAATCCAAATATGTCTCTATGAAACTGTAAATAAACATTTTGTTTATATTTGTACGTATGTACATACATTTTGAATAATACCATATTAAATTCATATACATAAATAAAATAAATCTATATGAAAGTCAACATATATAAATACTAAATATGACCTAGTACAAACTCGTTATTTACGTAAACACAAAATACGATCTTGTATGAACTAATAAAAGTATTTTTTTTTTAAAAATTCACCATTTAACCCCTTTGTCAATGCACCTGATCCAATTATGGTACCAGGTTAAAGTTTGGTTGTAACCAATGAGGTAAGGAGTTCTCCTGGTGTAATCTATAAGAATCATTAGCCCTTACTCTTATACATCCAAGAATGGTTGTGAGTCAAGAGGCTACATGTGAAACTTGCTCGTGAAGGTAATTGATGGTCATGTAAAAAATCTTTGGTATTAGGAAGCATGTAACTTTTATTGTATTTATTTGATTTCTATGGTATTTGTAGCATTTTTTAAGGTTCCCTTGGCACTACACAAAACTTATACCTTAGTGCCTTTAAGGATTGAATATCTGGACGTTTTCATAACTAAAGCTATCTCTAGAACTTACTTTTATTAGAATACCACCAAATGCTCATGTATCCTACCAAGCTACTTAATTGCCTCTTCAACCACTAGGTCTACGCGAAGAAACTAACTACCATAATCATAAGGGTTGATAATCAATCCTAACATTCATGTTCACGTACTATACCATGGTTCCATGTGAATAGTGCCTCTATTGATTATGCAATAATTTCTGTTCCATAACCACTCAATCATGAGCCATTTCAACACCATGTTATTTCTTCATCCTCAATAAATATTTTCCTGTAAACAAAGATGAACATCATACAAAAAATGTTGGATTTCCGACTAATTTGTTAATGATTAACCATACTATTAAATATTTCATAGCTCACAACATCAAAATACTTCAAATATGGTGAAACTCTTTATTGCGAATATACGCATAATCATACCACATTATCCATGTTTCCTTTTATTTTACGCATATCTTTCTCCATAATTTTCGTGCATATCACTTTATACCTATAATCATTTCAAAACTCAAGGATGTCCAAATTTTGTACCCTAATCAAAGTCCCACACACCATATTTTTATTAACGGCGAATTTTGCTGTCAACAAATGAAAATAATATTAGATATACTATCAAATTTGTAAATTGCTTATTTAAAGGTGGCTTTGATGATGTTGAATTGTATAATTTTCATATATGACGTTATTATGTATTAAATAAATGTGGAATCAAGAGATACAAAATGAAAGAAAATGTAAACCAATTCCCTCCTCAATTCATAGTTAATCGGACAGTGAGTAGAACATGGCGACTGAAGATTTAAGATTTTAATGGTTAAACCAATCGAACAGTTGGGACCGTGCATTTCCCTTTTTTCAAAAATTTACACATTTAAATACAACTTATATACAAAATATTGATAGAAAAGTGTTAGATAAGGGAGTCGTAAATGGTCTTTAATATCTACAACGTAAGTTGCACACCCGAAGTTTTGTACTAATGTAGTGCATAACTACAGCAATTGTGCACAACCACAGTTGCATAAGTGTTGTTATGCACACAATAGTAGTGCATAACGATAAAAGCTTTATATCGGCGAACTTGACGAATTTTATAGTTGTCTTCGTGGTGCTTACACCATCAAAAAACAAGGTGGTGGAGTTCGCAACTTAAATTTTGGGGCAATGATTATTTTTCATTGGTTTTTTCTTCGGAATAGTGGAGAGAATAAGAATGATATATGTAAGAAAGTAAGTAGAAAATAAGAAAATAACAATTTAACCAAGTAAAATGGTCAGTTGAACCGCTAGTTGGAGGTTTGACCTTCGGTTCGTGCACAACTGAAGTCTGATTGAATTTTGGACCATAGTGGTCTCTGATCTGTTGTTTTTTTAAGGTTGGATCATTGTTTGGTCTGGTTATGATAACGTTGTTCAACTATTTGGTCCGCTCATTGAAACTAACTGCAAAAATCATGGGGTTGTTAAGTAGTCCTATCGTTTAACGTCCTAGTATTAATTCCATGATTATACTTTTACTTCAATGGATGGTACCATCATTGCATTATTGGATTTTTTTTCATTTCGACATCTCAAAGATTCGAATTCATTGCCTTTAGAATTTATATTTAGAAGACTATACCACTAAACAGTTGAGTTAGCAGTCCTTGAAAATTATAAGATATTTTTCTTTCATAACGCTCAATCATGAGCCACGTTAACACCACATCATTTCTTCGTCCCCAATAAATATTTTCAATCATACAAAAAATATTTGATTTTCTATTGATTTGTTAATAATTAACCATTCTACCAAAGTTCTTATAGTTTACAATATTAAAATACTTAATAATACGGTGAAACTCTTTATTGTGAACATATGCAATCATACCACATTATTATCTCTTTGTTTCTTTTATTATACACATATCTTTCTCCATAATTTTACAATATGTCACTGTATACCTGCAAATCATTCCAAAAGTCAAAGATCTTCAACTTTTGTCCCCCGAGCAAAGGATCCACATAACATAATTTTGCTGTTAGCGAATTTTGTTGTTAGCAAAAAGTAATAATAATAGTTTACTACCAAAAGTTTGTAAATTGCTTATTCAGAAGTGAATTTGATGGTACTGAATTGTATAATTCAAATATATGACATATTATATATTAAATCAAAGTGGAGATCAAGAGCTACACAATGAAGAAACCGTGGACTAATCGAAGTGACAATTTGATATTTATGGCCAAAACAAATGTTGATGTGTAAGTTGATGAAAGTGGTTGACTAAATTTACTGGTAGATTAGTGCCAAACTGCTATATTGGTTGATCTGTTTTCACCAATCAACCAGTTTAATGGTGAAATGAGTTCAAAGTCAGGTTTTGTTGTTTTTGACTTTCAGGGTTGGTGGGCATGATATTTGAAGGTTCCTACTTGTTATAAGATATTGTGAGAAATGCGGATTATGCATCTTAAGGCTAGAATAAACACTAGAAGGGGGTGAATAGTGTTTTAAGAATTTACTAATTCTTTTTGAGTTTATATTGATTTGAACATAAATGCATGCAATATTCAGACACAGATAAAATCACAGAATCAAACACAGAAGCAAATATAAGGTAAAAGCAGTAAAGGAAAGAACACACCGAATTTTATACTGGTTCGGAGTTACCCTACATGAAGTCCCGCAACACAAGTACGGATTTCCTTTCAAAATCAATTCTTACAATTACACCCTCAATTTCAAGGCCACATGGTACACCACTCCAGATTCACAATCCTCTAGGTAGAGATACTTGGTTTTATGGGCAACAAGTTCACCCAATTGATTTCCTAGGCTACAATCATACCTTCTCTCACTTGATTTATTTTCCAGGCTACAATCATACCTTTTCTCGCTCGATTGATCATAAAGAAGCCTATAACTCTGAATAGCACTGGGATCTTGTTGAGATAGTGATAGAGAATCAAACCAGAGATGATCTAGTTAGATTCAATGGTGATTTCGGCAGAGTAATAGTAAAAATGTATATAAAGAAATGTGGAAGAGGAAGAGGAGTGAAATTAGAAAATTATGAATATAAATTCGTCTAAAACATCCCCTATTTATAGTAGAACATAAGCCATGTCCAATCGGGAAAGGATATGACGAATAAACACTTCCTTTGAAATTCAAACTTTTGGAATCAACTGCCATCATGTCGACATGGATACCTAGGGGTTGTCGGCATGCCTAAGGTATTTTTGATAATGCTTTTTTCTTTTGAAAATAACTTCTATCTTATATTAAAACTATTTTAAACTTGATAAATATACTATAGTTAAAATACATAAATAAGTATAGAGAATAATATTTTGGTATATATTAAATTTTACTATAATTTCATATTTAAATCTTTAAATATAAATATTAAAAGTTAAGTACTTTATAATTAAAGATAGTTTAAAACCAAGGATAATTTTGATATTGAAAATAAAGATTATTTTGAGGCTAAAAGTATTTAAAACCAAGATAGATGTTTTTGATTTAAAAAGGAAGATTTTGTCTAACTACCCTATTTTATATTTCTCCCCCTAAAACTAACAACTCCCCCTTAATCTATGCCTAACTACCCTATTTTATATTTCTCCCCCTTTGTCATCAACTAAAAAACTTACTCCCCCTTATTCTTGGACTTCAGTACCTGCATTGATAAACTATACAACGGAATATATAATATATAGATTAAGAAATAATGATACTTATGAGCATAATAACTTAATTAAAGACTATATTCATTTCAGTGTATATATATATGTTTCACACACCAAACTTCAAACCAAATAAAATCAATCCACACAAAGTATCAATTCAAACCAAATTGAATCAAACAAATTAATTCAAACAAATCAAACAAAGAAAATTAAACGTTACGAGGAACATCTACCCATCCATCTTCTCCAAATATAGGGTCTGCTTTAATTGCATCCCAATTCTCATTGTCATTGGGGAGAGAGACAGGAGGATGTGCTTCATTTTCATCCTTGTGTAGAGAGGAGATCATCCATCGTATTGCATCGAAGTGTCTCTCTTGTTCCTTGACCATCTGTATTTGACTCAATTCTAAGTGACGCTGGTTTCGTAGAATGAAAGAGAGATAATGAATTGAGTGTTTCTTCAAGATTTTCAGATAGATTGTGAATATGATTGTCCATAATTGAATTAGAGAAAGAAATGAAGGATATAGATAATGAGAAATAAATTTCAATGAAGATTTCTGGAAGAAAAATGTATATATAGGTGTAGAAATTCGTTTGAAATGAATAGACATTTGGTAGTTATTCATATTTCAAATTCAAAATCAATAGTCACTTCTGACCAGTACATGTCGACATGGTCTTCTAGGGGATGTCGACATGGGTTAGTGAAAATTTATGACAACTTTGATTTTGTGAATAATTGTGTATATGTATATATTTATATAATATACTAACATTTATTCTAGAGATAAGATAAGATAGATAACAGAAAGGAAATTTCATTTCATTACGATAATACAAAGATTAAGCATAATGAACTACATGAACATTCGAAAAAACAAACTGAGACAAATTCAATAAGATACTAAAAGATAAAACTAGTTAGAAGATGAAGATGATGAAGATAGTCCAAGTTTCTTGCTGACTTTTGAAAAGAACTTATTCATCTTCGAAGAAATGTTATCCAACTTCTTACTAACAGATCGTTTTAAAATCCGTTGATTCTCCATAATTATCTTTTGGTTTTTAAGAAGGGTTTTGTTGGATGGATTGGAAGGATATTCGATACTTTCTAGGGATGTTTCACCTTCTTCTTCTTCTTCTTCTATTTCCATTTCATCCCTTTCTTCTTCTTCTTCCTCTTCCATTTCTTCATGAGCCAAACGCTCTTCCTTTTCGGCAAGAGTCTTATAAGGTTGAAAAACATATGGGATTTTCATGAGAGAAATGTTTGAGATATTAAAAACTTTTCTTGAAATAAATTCTTCTCCTTTGAAATTTACTCCAAAATAGTTGAAAATCCGAGTAAGGTAAATTCCATGATATAAAGTGTTTTCTCCCATTTCAAAATTTTTAGGATGAAGTTCTTCCAAAATAACTTGCGCCCAATTGATATCATAATTTCCAAAAATAGCAAAAAGTGCTTTGCACACCTTTGAAGTAGGATTGTTAAAATTTCCCGATCTTGGGGTCAAAGTATGTTGTAAAAGAAGATTGACAATTCTTGCTTTAGGACGAAAGTTTCGGTTTTTAAATTCAAAGTTTTCATCTTCTTCAAAAATATGATGAAATGTCTCACGATCATGTTCATCGATTTGAAAACTAGAAAGATCCATTCCCGTGCTTTTGCAATTGAGAATGGTACACAAAAGATCACAATTTAAAACAATTTGAGTGACTTTGACACTACTCCAAATTTCATTCTCATTTCCAATATAAAAACCAGAGTTTAAATTAGCATAGAATATTTTGACAAGATTAGGATAGCAAACAAAATCATTTTGAGAAGAGTCAATAAGACTTAAAACACCATTGTTTGCAAAGAGAGAATCAATTTCATAAGAAGAAAAATCTTGAAAAATAGCAAATTTTTCGGAATGGACTTTGGGATAATTAGCATAATTGATGTATGCTTTAATTGCCTCTGGATCATTGAATAATTGCTCTTTGATTTTTCTGGAAGTTCTCATGGTTGAGGGGTTGCTTGAAGAAGCCATTAGAGTAGAGAGTAGAGAGCTTGAAGATATGAAGAGAGAGTTTGAATTTGAAAATGAAAGTGAAAAGATATAATAAAAGATAGTGAATAAATAGACTTTCAAAGGACATATTCTCTGGTCAAAAGGTATCTTTCAGAGAAATAAATGAAGTGAAAAGGTGGAGGGAAATTCAAACATTTGAATTCAAAATTTGAAATTCAAATTTAGGTAGGCATGTCGACATCATGGTAGAGGCCATGTCGACATGTGGCTTTGAATTTTCATGACATGATTTTTCTTAAGTTATCTAATATACATATATATAAATATTATTATTAATGTACTTATAATATTATTGTACTTATAATATATTTTAGAATGTGTCAAAAATAATAAAAATAATAATAAAATGATAAAATAATAGTAAAAAATAGAAAATAAATTTTAAAATTCAAACAACATATTAATTCAAAATCAACCAATCAATCAATCAATTCAAGCATGCAATTTCAGCCAATGTATTGTAAACGTGTACCTTTTTTAGAGTCCGTGTCTTTGGTATCGACTAAATCAAGAATTGCTGTGAAATACAGATTTGAATTATCTTTCTTCTGTTCATCGTCGCTGGAGGATGAGTCAGAGTCATCTAGAGTAGTAGTGAATGCACGTTTCCATTTCTTTGCAGAATCATTGTTTGTAGGAGAGTTTTGCTTATCTGGATGCGGACAGTCTCTTTTGATATGACCTAGTTCGTCACAATTGAAGCATTTGATAAAGTTTGGTACTGTAGTCTGATTACCGGAATTCTTAAATTTGTTTCTCTTGGAACTATTCAATTTTCTGTACTTCAAGAATTTCCGAAAATTCCTGGTCATAAATGCTATCTCTTCATCATTATCACTGTTTGAGTCTGATCCGTCGATTAATGCATTGAATGCCATTGATTTCTTTTCAGATGCTTTACTTTCTCTTCTCCCGATCATTTGAACTTCAAACGACTTTAGATTTCCAATCAATTCTTCTATCTTTAAAGTACTAATTTCATTTGCCTCTTCAATTGCAAGTGTCTTTTGATCCCATTCTGGAGTGAGAGAATTTAAAAATTTTCTGACTTGATCTTCTTCCGAAAATTCCTTTCCCAAAGATATTAAAGAATGCACAATATCTTGAAATCGACTATACATATCTGAAATAGACTCATTAGTATTCATTTTAAATAACTGAAACTGATTTGTGAGCATGGAAATTTTGGTCTGTTTAACTTTGCTTGTTCCTTCGTGAGTTACTTGCAAAGTTTTCCAGATTTCATATGCAGACTTACAAACTAACACTCTATTAAATTCATTTCTTTCAAGTGAACAAAACAGAATATTCATTGCTTTAGAATTATTTTGTGCAACAGTCTTTTGCTCATGGGTCCATTGTGAAAAATTAGTTGTGGGTTCAGAATATTCAGTTTTTGTGTGATTTTCCAAGTATCTAATCCTACAGATTGTAAATATATTTTCATCATACATGCCCAATATGCATAGTTACTGCCATTAAAAAGTGGTAGTCTGGCAGTAGACTGACCTTCTACAAATGAACTAGTGTCGGTGGTAATAGCAGTACTAGTGTTAGTAGCCATTTTGAAATTTTTCAAAATTCAGATAATGAAACTTTTGAAAACAAGGTTCCGATACCAAATGTGAGAAATGCGGATTAAGGATCTTAAGGCTAGAATTAACACTAGAGGGGGGTGAATAGTGTTTTAAGAAATTTGTTAATCATTTTGAGTTTATCTTAATTTGTCAACAATGTATGCACTAATCAGACACAGATATGAACACAGAATCAAACACTGATGCTAATATAAAGTAAAACCAGTAAAGGAAAGAACACACCGG
This sequence comes from Allium fistulosum, assembly GCA_030737815.1. Taxonomy (NCBI): domain Eukaryota; kingdom Viridiplantae; phylum Streptophyta; class Magnoliopsida; order Asparagales; family Amaryllidaceae; genus Allium; species Allium fistulosum. The sequence continues at coordinate 614,526,170 of CM060902.1, forward strand.
ATTTTATACGGGTTCGGAGTTACCCTACATCCAGTCCCACACAACTAAGTACGGATTTCCTTTCAAGATCAATCCAACCATTACAACCCTCGGTTTCAAGGCTACGAGGTACACCCTCCAGAATAACAATCCTTTGGGTAGAGATACTTGATTTCCGGGGCAACAAGTTCACCCAATTGATTTCCAGGGCTACAATCACACGTTTTCCCTTTTGATTGATTTCCAAGGCTACATCACACCTTTTCTCTTTTGATTGATTTCCAAGGCTACAATCACACCTTTTCTCGCTAATATATTACGAAGAAGTCTATAACTCTGAATAGCACTGAGAACTTTGTAGAGATAGTGATGGAGAATCAAACTAGAAGTAATCGAGTATGATTCGATGTTGATTTCGGTAGAGTAATGGTATTATTTTGTATTAAGAAATGTGGAAGAAGAAGAGGAGTGAAAACCAGAAAAAAGTGATTGAAAATTCATTGAAACTGACCCCTATTTATAGAAGAGCAACAGCCATGACCATTCATGAAGAGTTATGGCGAATATACACTTCTTTTGAAATTTGAATTTTGAAACCAACTGACACTATGTCGACATGGGGTACTTGGGCATGTCGACATCCCAAAGGGATTTTTGGTGTTTTGATTTTCTTTGAAAATAACCTCTATCTTATATTAAAATTATTTTAAACTTTATAAATATACTTAACTATAGTTAAAATACATAAGTAAATATAAAGAACAATATATACATAATTTAACTATAATTTTATATTTAAATCTAAGTATAAATATTTAAAAGTTAAATATATTATTTGAAGATAGTTTAAAATCAGGAGTAATTTGACTTTGAAATTAAAGATGTTTTTTAGGCTAAAATTATTTAAAATCAGGATAGAGAGTTTTGAATCTTTTAAAAAGAAAAGTTTTGAAATCATTTTGAAAACAAGATAATTTTGTAAAATAATTTTGAAATAAAAGTAAGTGGATACAAAAACATGTTCCACTAGATTTTTCGTAGGTTCCATCCTACTTAGGGTTCCATCCCTTTAACGGGCTCGAAGTGGATTCCATTCCATGAATAAATTGGATATTAAGATGCCAGTGCTTTTCTACGAGTTTTAACAAATATTCCTAAAAAACAAACTTAACCTTGAAATCTTGAACTCTTGATAACCTTGATACTCATGAGTCTTCTATCTCTATATCTTGAATCTCTATACTGTACAGTCTTCATTCTTGATACCTGCATGGTTAGATCCTGCATATACATATATATATATATATATAAACTTGTAATGTTAGTATTTATATTTTATAATCTATTCTAAGGTTGTTGTCATCAAAACCATCATCTCATGGACTAACAAAAATTAATTCTTACAATTACACCCTCGATTTCAAGGACACGAGGTACACCACTCCAAATTCACAATCCTCTAGGTAGAAATACTTGATTTTACGGGCAACAAGTTCACCCAATTGATTTCCTAGGCTACAATCACACCTTCTCTAGCTTGATTGATTTTCCAGGCTACAATCACACCTTTTCTCGCTCGATTGATTACAAAGAAGCCTATAACTCTGAATAGCACTGGGATCTTGTTGAGATAGTGATAGAGAATCAAACCAGAGATGATCTAGTTAGATTCAATGGTGATTTCGGCAGAGTAATAGTAAAAATGTATATAAGGAAATGTGGAAGAAGAAGAGGAGTGAAATTAGAAAATTATGAATATAAATTCATTTAAAACATCCCCTATTTATAGTAGAACAACAGCCATGTCAAATCGGGAAAGGATACGACGAATAGACATTTCCTTTGAAATTCAAACTTTTGGAATCAACTGCCATCATGTCGACATGGGTACCTAGGGGTTGTCGACATGCCTAAGGAATTTTTGATAATTTGTTTTTCTTTTGAAAATAACTTCTATCTTATATTAAAACTATTTTAAACTTTATAAATATACTATAGTTAAAATACATAAATAAGTATAGAGAATAATATTTTGGTATATATAAAATTTTACTATAATTTCATATTTAAATCTTTAAATATAAATATTAAAAGTTAAGTACTTTATAATTAAAGATAGTTTAAAACCAAGGATAATTTTGATATTGAAAATAAAGATTATTTTGAGGCTAAAAGTATTTAAAACCAGGATAGATGTTTTTGATTTAAAAAGGAAGATTTTGACATAATTTTGAAAACAAGATATAATTTTGTAAAACATTTAAATAAAAGTTAGTGGATACAAAACGATGTTCCACTAGATTTTTCGTAGGTTCCATCCTACTTAGGGTTCCATCCCTTTAATAGGCTCGAAGTGGATTCCATTCCACGAATAAAATGGATTTTAAGATGTCAGTGCTTTTCTAGGAGTTTTAACATAATTCTAGACTCGATACTTGTCTTGTACTATTGAAATCTTGAACTCTTGATATCTTGATACTCATGAGTCTTGAATCTTGATGTCTTCGATCTTGAGTCTCTATACTGTACATTCTTCATTCTTAGTACCTGCATGTTTATATCCTGCATATACATATATATCTAAACTATAATGTTAGTATTTATATTTTACAACAAATCCTAAGGTTGTTGTCATCAAAACCATTCTTTTCAAGGACTAACAGATATTACATAACCATCTTCTCTCCTTGATTAATGGAGTAGTATGATAGCTACATCAAATTTTTGTTGGAATTCCTAATGTAAGTGTAAATGAAATACACTTGTCCCGCATCGCCAAAACTAAAAAATAAAGCTAAGTATATAAATAGCTTTCTCATGAGGAGGTTGGGGCCTTGGGGCTCCCAAATGTGTGCTTTGTTGTGAGGAGGGAAGTCATGCTTCACTACACGTGCGCGCCGCCGCCGTCCGTCTGACTGGGCCGGGTTTGGATTTGGGTTGATCCTATTTTTACGAATTGAATTCGAGTTTTTTCTTCTACTTCTCTCTTCTACTGCTATCTTAATTATCAATCAAAGAGTGACATACTCACCACAATCTTGAGCAGCTTACGTCTGGTTTATCTTGGGAGACTTCAAATAAAGTCTTAAGGAAATTGTTAGGACAAGCCTCAGACGAAATTTCCTTCTTCAACCGGTTATATTTCAGTTATTATTACTATAGTTGTTAGTATGTTGTTGTAATTAATTACAACATACTTGTTATTAAAAATAGCTAATACATGGCATAACATGGCAAAATCAAATGCTGTTTTATCTCACCACGCTAGGGCTGCAGAAGTGCATCGAGGAGGATGAACCAAAGCCTAAAGACGGACAAACTAGAGAAAAAGATGTAGTTATTTTTCTCGGAATTGACACATGGAAGCATTCAGACTTCCTGTGCTGAAACTACATTCTGAATTGTCTGGATAAAGTACTATATAAAGTATATCAACCACACAAGACAACAAAATCCTTATGGACTGCACTTGCACATAAATACAAAATGCAGAATGTCAGTTTGAAGAAGTTCGTAGTAGATAAGTTTATGGAATACAAAATGGTTGACTCCGAATCCGTAACTAGACAAGTGCAAGAACTCCAACTCATAATTCATAAACTTGAAGCAGAAGGACATAAAGTTGGAGAATCCTTCCTTGTTGAAGCAATAACAGGGAAATTACCACCATCCTGGAAAGACTACTGCAATTATCTGAAACATAAGAAAAAGGAGATTTCCTTAGAAGATCTTATTGTCAGACTAAAAATTGAGGCTGATAACCGTGGAGTGACAAAACAAAGCGAAGAGGCATTTGTGGCAGAAGAGTCAAAGAACAAAGGGAATTTCAAGAAAAACAAGAAAAAATTCCCGCAGAAGAGAAAAGCGCCTGAAAACAAACCCAAAGACAACAAACGAACAAAGAAGTTTAATGGCGAGTGTTGGGTTTGTGGGAAAGCAGGACACGCCGTTGGAGATTGCAGACACAAGAAGGAACGCAACTCAGAGGCAAATATGGTGGATAACATGGAAGTAGACGAGTCTAACTTTTCAGCAGTTATATCTGAATGCAATCTATTTCAGAACCCTAACAAATGGTGGATGGACACAGGCGCTACTCGTCATGTTTGCTCTGAAAAATCAATGTTTTCTACATACCAGAAATTCGATCGGGAACAAAAACTCTACATGGGTAATTCTGCAGTTTCCATGATCGAAGGTAGTGGCACAGTAATCCTCAAGTTTACTTCTGGAAAAACTGTCAAGTTGAATGACGTGCTCCACGTTCCAGACATATGCAAGAATCTCATCTCTGGTCTTGTGCTATCAAAGAAAGGATTCAAAATGGTCTTAGAGTCAGACAAGATGGTTTTGTCCAAAGCTGGAACGTATATAGGAATAGGGTATTTATGTGATGGCCTATTTAAGAAAAATGTAGCCGTTGTCGGCAATAAAACTATGTATTTTGATTATGCTATTAATAAAATTGAAGTTTCTTATTTGCTTGAACACGAAATTTTACTATGGCATGATATATTAGGACACATAAATTTCCAAAAAATGAAAAAACTATCAAACTTGGGATTAATTCCGAAATTCCAAGTAGATAAAAACTACAAATGTGAGATATGCGTAGAAGCAAAAATGGTCAAAAAACCATTTCATATAGTTGATAGAAGCACCGAACCACTAGGTTTGGTTCCATTGATTTATGTGATTTCAAATCATAACCTACAAGAGGTGGAAAAAGGTACTTTATTACCTTTATTGACGATTATACACGATATTGCTATGTATATCTTTTAAATAGCAAGGATGAAGCAATTACATCGTTTATGAAGTACAAAGCTGAGGTAGAAAATTAGTAAAATAAAAAGATCAAGATATTAAGATCTGATCGAGGTGGAGAATATGAATCACCATTTGAACAATTCTATGCCGAAAATGGTATAATTCATCAAACAACAGCATTATATTCACCACAACAAAATGGCATAGCCGAGAGAAAGAATAGAACATTAAAAGATATGATTAATGTGATGCTCTTAACTTCTGGCCTACCGACGAACTTGTGGGGGGAAGCCTTAAATATGTCTAATCACATATTAAACAAGGTTCCTCACAATAAAAAAGGAACAATTCCATATGAGTTATGGAAAGGACACATACCAAGTTTTAAATACCTCAAAGTGTGGGGGTGCTTGGCAAAAGTTCCAGTTCCGCCTCCCAAGAAAGTTAAACTTGGACCAAAAACAGTGGATTGTTACTATTTAAGACCAGCCCAAAATAGTAGTGCTACAGATTTTTGGTATTCAAGTCTGATATAACTGATATTCATGTAAATACAATCATAGAATCAAGAGACGCCTCATTCTTCGAAGATGTGTTTCCACACAAAATAAATGAAGGAAATAATGTCCCTAAAAGGACAAGAGAAGAATTGAGTAAATCACATGAAGATGAAACTCATCGTGAAACTGAGAAAGTTGAACCAAGAAGAAGCGTAAGGGCAAGAACTTCCAAGACATTTGGTTCGGAATTTTTAACATATATGTTAGAACACAAACCTCAAACGTACAAGGAAGCAATGTCATCTTCTGAATCCTCATGTTGGAAAGAAGCAATCCAAAGTGAAATTGATTCAATTCTGAGTAATAAAACTTGAGAAATAGCCGATCTTCCACCTGGAATAAAACCAATTGGTTGTAAATGGATCTTCAAAAAGAAGATGAAACCAGATGGCTCCATAGACAAATACAAAGCAAGATTGGTAGCCAAAGGATATCGTCAAAAAGAAGGTGTAGACTTCTTCGATACCTATTCACCAGTAACACGAATAACCTCTATAAGAATGTTAATAGCAATTGCATCCATCTATAATCTACAGATTCATTAAATGGATGTAAAGAAGACATTCTTAAATGGAAATCTCGATGAGGAGATTTACATGGAGCAACCTGAGGGTTTTATATCCAAAGGAAATGAAAACAAAGTATGTAGATTAGTCAAATCATTATATGGACTAAAACAAGCTCCAAAACAATGGCATGCAAAATTTGATAGTGTCATGATGAAAAATGGTTTTCGTATAAATGAATGTGATAAATGAGTTTATTACAAACAAATTGCACAATCATGCGTGATGATTTGTCTATACGAAGATGATATGCTAATCTTTAGTCCAAATACTAAGGTAATAGAGACCACTAAGCAGATGTTAATCAACAATTTCGATATTAAAGACTTAGGAGTTGCAGATGTTATTTTGGGAATTAAAATAATAAGAACACCTAATGGAATTGAATTATCTCAGTCATATTATGTAGAAAATTGATTGAAAAATTTCAAAATTTTGGAATTAAAGGAGTACGAATGCCATATAATCCATCGGAAGTACTGCATAAAAACACTAATGAGAGTGTAATGCAACTAGAATACTCTCGTGTAATAGGATGTCTCATGTATCTCATGTATTGCACAAGACCAGATATAGCTTATGTAGTAAGTCGATTAAGCAGTTATACAAGCAACCCAGGGAAGGAACACTGGAAAGCATTAATGAGAGTGCTTAAATATTTAAAAAATACCACAAACTATTCCTTACATTATGGAAAATATCCTGCCTTCTTAGAAGGATATAGTGATGCAAACTGGATTGCAGATTCAGAGGAATCAAAATCAACGAGTGGTTATGTATTTACCTTAGCAGGGGCAGCAGTGTCATGGAAATCTACTAAACAAACATGCAGAGCTCGATCCACTATGGAATCAGAGTTCATTGCTTTAGATAAAGCAGACGAAAAAGCAGAATGGCTTCGTCACTTTTCAGAAGATATTCCGTTTTTGCCTAAACCTGTACTGGCCATATGCATACACCGTGATAACCAAGCTGCGCTAAGCAGAGCGTACAACTTTGCGTATAATGGAAAGTCACGACACATTCGTCGACGCCATAACACAGTTAGGCAGTTACTCTCAAATGGAACTATTTCCATAGATTATGTGAGAACAAATGATAACCTAGCGGATCCATTTACTAAAGGTTTATCAAGAGAGAAAATTAACTGCACATCGAAGGGAATGGGTTTAAAAGCCTAAACCAACAAGAGTTATCTTATATGGAAACCTATCCTAGCAACTGGAGATCCCACAGACTAGGATCAATACGCAAACCAGTTCTGAATAACTCAAGACGTAATGCATTTGTTTGGACTTAGTCCTACTCCATTCCTATGGTGCACAATATAAATGCATGCCTACAGAAGTATTTAAAGGTTAAAACTATGTTTTTTAATGATGACCATATCTTGAATATAACAAGTGGGGTATATTTTGGATACTCTTAATGGTTGCGATCTCCTATGTTAGTGTGAGCTGGGTCGGCTCTATGAGAATATTAAAGGCTTATATTTTTCTATAAACACTCGCAGAACCAAAAATTGTTCATGGCCAAAATGAACACAACCAAGAGAATTGGATGAGAAGGGAATTAATGCTTCGTAAAGCTTATTGTCTGGATATAAAATAAAGGCCGACGGTTCAAGATAAAATAATTCACTGATTAGCCAAGTAGATTCGATAAGCTTTAACTAGGGAAAGTTCAAAGTGAAATATCTACTTGTCCACGATAAAGCATTGTTCCATATGTACTCTGTGATATTTCACTTTGTGTGGGGGAAAAGTACATTATCATTTATATGGGGGATAGTTGCAATTCCTAATGTAAGTGTAAATGAAATACAATTGTCCCACATCGCCAAAACTAAAAAAAGCTAAGTATATAAATAGCTTTGTCATTAGGAGATTGGGGCCTTGGGGCTCCCAAATGTGTGCTTTGTTGTGAGGAGGGAAGTCATGCTTCACCACACGCGCGCGCCGCTGGCCGTCCGACTGGGCCGGGCTCGGGTTTGGGTCTAACATGATCCTATTTTTATTTAAAACTGGGCCAGGTTGTTTTTAAAAAACAATATCAGGCTGTGCAAACGGGTTTAGATCTGTTTTGAGGATGCGGACACGGTTTTTGACTGAAGAGGTGCGACTTCCAAAAGTAGGCGCGGGTTTTTTGGCGAACAGATGCATCCATTAGCAGACGGAAGCGGGTACAACCCATTAAATGCGAGCGGGTACGACTTATGGCAACAACGGGTGCGGCCCGTTAACGAACATCAGCAATGAAAGGCAATGGGTGCAACCCGTCAGGTGGACGCGGCTGTTCGAAGGGGTGGAGATGAAAATATAAATAGGGGGAATACTGATCACATTCTCAATCGAATTGAATTCGAGTTTTTTCTTCTGCTTCTATCTCCTACTACTATCTTAATTATCAATTATGGAGTGACATACTCACCACAATCTCGAGCAGCTTACGTCTGTTGTATCTTGGGAGACTTTGAATAAAGTCTTAAGGAAATTGTTACGACAAGGCTCAGATGAAATTTCCTTCTTCAATCGGTTATATTTCAGTTATTATTACTATAGTTGTTAGTTTGTTATTGTAATTAATTACAACATACTTGTTATTAAAAATAGCTAATACAAAATTCCAAAGTAGTGGAAATCTGATTTGTAAACTTGTGAGACGAGTTTATTATTGATAAGTCTCTGTTTTGGTATACTAGACGTATAACAATTTAACTATGAAATTGTAAACTCTAATTCACTTATCGTCAAGATTTAAGGGCAATTAAACCGAGTGCCTTTTCTTTAGATCTTTCTTCTCTCTCTGGATAGACTATAGTTATTCGCCCTACTTTTACAAGATTTAATAAGATGTCTGTTAATGGTATGTCTCTCTTATACTTGGTGATAAATTAAGAAGTAAAAGAAGTTGCTGGGTTTTCATTGCCAACCCACGTTAAATCGTTTTTTTTTTTTTTAATTCTATCTATTTATTTTTATCTATTTTTTGGATCGATATTGCTTGAATCTTCCTTGAATCTAAAATTAGTGTTTAGTCCACATACTTTTGTGAATTTCCGCATCAGTAGTGTAACATTCACTATGAATGACAAAGAGAATAAAAAAAAATCAATTTGTTTGTTTATACCGGTTGAACTTTTATGTATGTATATTATGAAAATTATGTATTATTTGGCCTAAAACCATTATGGATGTAAGTAATATGTAAAAAAGAAGACGTGCTAGTATATGGCAAATTTCATCAAAAATTCCGCTTACTTGATAACATTCTAGCAAAGTATGCAAGTAGATGATATAACTTCATTCATATATAGCATAAAAGATTTGACTTACAAAGAGAATTTCATCATCCAAAATCCTTTATTTCAATTGTTTCATAGAATTACGAATTAATGGAGTGCATCAAACAGTTACCCCCATGATCAACATTATTTTTAACAATTTTTTTTACAAACACACCTAATACGCATAATGCCTTTGCATCTTGCACTGTGAAAACCTAGAGGCTCGCATACATTTTGACATTCTTTATCATTTTGACACACCTTACATACCGTCGTGGTTTCCTTTAAGCAATCACGTTGTTTTCTAGCCCTTGCAATGATGTTCATGTCTGCATTATTAGATCATTAAACCATACAATATATATATATATATATATAATTGTTGAAACTGTATATTATGTAGCAAAGACAATGTATATTAATACCCGTGGCAAGGAAAAAACAAAGTACAAGGACAAATAGTACTGCCATGCGTGTATGGAAAGCCATTTTTTTGCTGCTAATATTATAAAATAGTATAATAATTTAATTGTGTGCTATACACATAGAGGTACAATCATGGTTTTGAAAACCCGACCGGGCCTTTGGTTCAACCTCAATAACCTTGGGCCGATTGTCAACGCGGTCCGGAGGGGAATAAAGCCGTCGACGAGGAAGAGCCGGAGGTTAATCGCCAAAACCCTCCAAAACCGTGCAGATTGAACCTCAAAAACCGCCGCTTAAAACAATTTCGAAATTCATTGTTTTCTCAAAAAAATTCAGTTGCGATTTCTCCAATTCTGAACGGAAACCCTAAATACTACCCGTGAGCAGCAGCAAAGCATCATCACCTAAGCTAGTAAGTTACTGAGGCTACAGGTAACTTGAGATATTTTGATGAAATATTTGGTAGAATAATGAAATAATATACTAATTCGTGCCTGCAATGGTGCTTGCGGCTGCTAAAGCTACAGTATGACAATTACTTTGTTTTTGTAGTTATTAATTTTTTTGTTTTATGTAGTGAATTCTTGGTTTCGTGTATACAATGTGTAGCTGTGTGACTTTATGTCATAATATAAAGGCTCTTTTAGCATGTGTTACAGTAATATTTTGTGCTGCCTGAAATCTCCAATTTGTCATCTCATATCGCATTACATTGTAACAGGTACTATGTTTCATTACAGAATTGTATAAATGATTAGCATTGAATCAATTGTTCTATGGATTTGCTAGGAATGTTATGTATGTATGATGCATTATTGTACTAATGTGCATTGTTTTTAAGTTTTTGAGTGGGTTGTAAGGTATAATTCTGAAAAAATAAAATAAAAAATAATGAACGGTTTTAACGGTCCAACCGGTCGGACCTTTAAAACCCTGGACCTTCAACGATCACGGTTCGACTCGCGGTTCGGTTTTCAAAACTATGGGTACAATAGAGACTTATATAGAGATGCCTGGGGGTTAGATTTGGCGTGTATATATACTATCAACTGCAGTTTGAGATCTCTTGTGCACTGGACATGTTTATATTGTGCATGGATGTCTCTTTAGTCTATACTAGATGATGAACCTTCATTAATACATTATATTTATTTCAAATCCAGGGTTTCCAGTTATAATTTTTAATGCATGAATCAACATTGTAGATATTAACTGTGATCTCATGTATCCAGATATGAAATTTAACATGCGTATATTGCAAGATCTGGAAATTCAGTAGACGCCACCAATAGAGAGTTCAAAAAAAGTAGATTATGGACCTAGTGTGTGGTTTAAATTATGGACCAAGTACGAGTGGTTCTTTGTCTCATTAAGATTTTGAAATAAAAATTTATAGTAGAGTATTGATACGTACACAGTACTAGATGATGAACTTTATTAATACATTATATTTATTTTGAATCTGGGGTTTCCAGTTATAATTTTTAATGCATGAATCAACATTGTTGATGTTTAGTGGTTTCATGTATTCAGATATGAAATATTAACATGCGCAAGATTATTATGTTTCGATCTGAAAATTCAGCAGACGCCACCAAGAGAGAGTTGGAAAAAAGTAGAGTATATGGGCCTACTGTTCAGTTTAAATTATGGGCCAAATATAAAGGGTTCATTGTCCCGGTAAGATTTTGAAAACTTTGGGGGTAGAGTATTGGTAAAGACTCGATGCTATACATATCTTTACCCTTTTGTGGCCATGTATATATACACATGTATGTATGTAACGACCCGCTATTTTGCACCATTCGCATCTGCACATGTCGGACTTGAATAATTCAAAATACCGAATTGTTAATTTAAATTTGGCAAAACTGAACATATACAATAAATAAAATAATCACAGATCATAGACACAGAGTAATAAATGCAGCGGAAACAAAAGATAGTAGTTCATGAAGCTACTATATACATATCAGAGTTAAATAAGATACAACAGATGTCTCGAATACAAAAATCAAATACAAGAATCAGAATACAATCACTGGAATCAACTGGATATCTGAAAGCTGGAGAGATAGCCGGATCTCCAAGCGAAGCTCCAACTCCAAAGGTGAGTCTCGAATACTGGTACACTCAGTCTGACTCGAGCGTAAAGCAAAAACACAAGACACTCGAGTCAGGATTAACATTCTTATATTAATAAATCCAACTCAAGTGAAATAACAATTGAAATACATGCAAGTAACTCAAAGGATGTTTGGAATAACCATCCTTTAAGGATCCGTTAAACTATCTACTATGTAGTAGTGTACGGTAAAAAGATAATGCCTATTAGTAATATAGAGTATCAAAATAGTGTTAAGGCGTTACCATTATTCCCCTTAACACATTTTATATAAGCATTATAGTCTATAAAACACTGTAAACTCCACCGTAAACTAGTGGGATATCAGGGAGTACTCCATAGGTATAACACAAAACAAATCGTAGTGGTCGCGTATATAAGGATACAAGTATGACAAGGCACATGAGGCCATACCCAAGGTAGTGAAACTACCATTTGCCTGATCCGGACTGGTGAGAATGCAGCGCCGCAGCTATCGCAACACCGCGAAACAACACTCCCAAAATTTTGAGGGTGCACCAATCGATAACAAGTAATGAGTAGTTTTCGAAGAAGTGTGTTCGCTCGAGGTAGCCAACCCCATTTGGCCTGGCATGACTCCTGTTTTAGTCATTTCCAATTTGACACAAGTGTCAAGGCTATCCATTATCGTTCTCTTTCTTCAGTCATCAGGTACATCATTCCAACCACTTCATTCTGGATCACACTCCACGTACAGTTATTAAAGTGGTTTTCGGTTTAGACAGTGAGTATGCCCCTAACCGATTCCGGTCTCTTTAATAACTTTCGTAATTATTACACCGATTGGTCGTTGAATATTTTTCAAAACCAAATCAAATTCAATTTCAAATAGAATTTGTAAACCAACATTTCATTTGTCTTTCTAAATCAATTTCCATAATTTACGTTTCAAAACTTCCAAATTACTATTTCAAAATCTTATAATTCAATTTCAATTTTTATTTAAAACCATTCCAATATTCATTTAACTTCGCATATAAGTTTCATTCCAAAATCATTTAAAATGATTTAATCTACATTTAAATCAATTTAAGCTCATTTATCCATTTCATTTAATATTCGTTAAGTAAATTTATCCTACGAAACAATTTCTATTTTACTTCCAATTCATTAAATCAATTACTTAAGTTCAACTTCATTATATCAAAACTTCAAATTGAATTAAATTAGATTTGTCAAATCAATTCTTTAAATTACAAGTCTTACATTAATTTCAATAAATCACATTTTATTTCTTGTTAAAGAAATTCGATTTCACTTATTCATTTACTTAGTTACAAATTTCAAAACTTAATTATTTCATAACTCAACTTTACTTATTAAAGAGGTTCAATCTCACTTATTACGAAGTTCAATTTCATATATCAAGAATTCAATTTCATTTAATTATTAAATAGTTCAATCTTATTTAATTATTAAATAATTTCAAAAACTTAATTATTAAATAATTTCAAACTTAATAATTAAATTTTAAACAACATCCTTTCATCAACTACTATGTTAATATTTTGTTTCGGATTATTACATATTAACATTTTCCTTTCATAAAAATTCAAATTACAACTTCATTTTAAAACCTTAGTATTTATTCAAATAAAATCTTTATTTTATTTTTAAATCAAATTGTTGACCCATCTGGTTTTATTTAATTCTCTATCCTAGGTCAAAGTTTAATTTATGTATTTATCATTTCAACCCGATTCCAATTCAATTCAAAATCAAAGCATAGAAAAGGGAACTTGCAGTGTGATAACTGGGATGGTGTTAAAGTAAATAAACAAGCAATAACAACAACCAATATCCATCCAATAATCAATTCAATAATCCCGAAATAATCGTATTAATTCACATTGTTGTTTGTGCAAATTAATATAATTATTTCTAGAATCTACACTATCATTTCATGTAGATTAAAGATTATTCCACTAATATTAATACGGTTCTTCATTTGATATCAATTATTAAATTTCATACTACATAAATTTTACAATCATACATCCAAAGGTTCAAGGTGTGCTTAACCAAATTATACGTGTCAAATAATTTAAACATTTAAAGGGGTCATATTATGCAAATGTCATCTAATCAAATTTAACACATATATGAAATCTAACTATCCTACGTTGATTTCAATTTCAAATTATTTATCACTTTCAACATTAACAATTTAACGTCCAATGTCAACATCAAACAATCAATCATTTATCAACCAAACCGGATTATCATTGTATATATAACAGATAATGGTGTCAGATGTCACAGGTGAACTAATACAGGTAATAACATATATATAACAGTGTAAATAACTAATAGTCGCATATTTCAATTGTCGTTTCAATTGAAATCAAATTTAATAAATAAAAGAACATTAATCGTGAGTGATTCCTCACCTTTCGAGGCTAGAGATGAACGAAAATGAGATGGGTTACGAAATCCAGGCACAAATCTCAAACAAGGCAAGATTGAACTCGAATCGACGAACGAAGCTGATAAATGAGAATTTACGAAATCAAATCAGGACTTGATCGTTGATGATAATTGGTATAAGTGAATTAATATATACACTATATATAACTATATATATATAACCCATATTCTAAATTCAAATATTTATTAAATTATATATATATGTATGTATCTCAAAATCTATGTTTAAATAAAACTCAAACATTACAGTCATATCTAACCAAAATAGCTCACCAAACAGACAACTATATATATAGTGCTATACTGGAACCATATCTATACTGTAACTTTATATGAAATATATTTAGTAACAATACTTATAAAGTATATAAAATACAATATACGGTACAATATGTATAGACAACAAGTAACAAAATCATCACAGAAAAGAAACTTTTTATAATATATATTTATGTAAACTGTAATATAAACTTTTATATTTTAACTACATATAATTAAATCAACATGTAGACTTGATATGTATAATTAGCAGGTACATGTATACTTATAAAATATACATACTGAGACATATAAAATAATTCACATAAATATATATATATATAACAAAACGTATAAAACGTGCAACCGTACTGTAACGACCCGTAAAATTTAATGGTTTTAAAAGTATTTTTAACTGGAAATTTGTAAAATTTTAAACAATAAAATTTGGAAATAAAAATTTATTATTTGGAATACGTCTATTTTAATATAGCAACTGGTAAATTTTCATCTGATAATATTGAAGTTTATTTTCCTGTGAAATTTTATTTCAAATCAAACCGGTTAATAACAGTGAATTTAAAAGTTTTCCGAAACCAAAATATGTCAACAGGAGAAAATTTATTCAGATCATTCTGAAGCAGACTGCGAAATTCGTTTTTCCAAATTTGGACTTCTACTGCTCCATTTATCTTAATTCTGGCAAAATAGCAGCATTTCTGGTACCGATTATCGACTTTTGATCGGATGACCGTACCACTGATATCCGTGTACCATTTTGATCGTCTCGACGCACTGATCACCATGGTATATTCATTTCTGTGTTTTGAAGTCCGGTACACAGCGGAGTCCACGGAACCGATAACCGTATCGGTACCGGATCCGTGACCATTTGATTTCTTCTGCGGTTCAAAAATTTAAAAGCGCATCAATCAATTGCTTTAATATTTTCAGCTAAATCTAGGGAACAGTTGCCATTCTTTTACTTTATATTTACTCACTTCTGTCCTTTCTTTTATTTAATTTGGCCTATTCATTTTCTCACTGACCGTTGCTTTCGGAATGAAAGAGATAAACATATTACTCCGTCTCGTGCCTAAAATCGTGCCACTCATGTTTCATATTCTCCTAAAATTTATCATGCCCATTCTTCCTCTTCTCCTACCTTTATATTTTTCCTTCTCGAGATCTGTTGACCCCTCACCTATTCTCCTCTTTAGCCGTACGTCCATTCAACCACCAGCCCCACCATTCGTCCTCCCTACCTCGTGCTTCCAGCAGCCAATCCCTCCTCCATGACAGCCGCCTTTCCTCCCCATCGCCTGAACCGATCCAACACCCTCCACCGCCTCATCTCCAAGCATAGCCAACCAAGCAACCGTCTCCTCTCTCCCTCCTCCGCCCAATCTCAGCCAACCCGAGTTCGTTCTATCCTCTACCACTGGCCGAGCTTCTCTAGGTAATTATTTATACGTATTAGAGTTTTATAGGAGTATTATATATAATGCATATATTTATAGTATTTATATGCGTTTATTTTTCATATAGGAGTGTGTCAAATACTTAATTTATATATGTTGCGTGAGTTGTTCACTCTGTAGAAGTTCATATTCACGGTCTGCACCTATGTTGTATATTAGTTGTATATATATAAAGTTTATATATATATATATATATACGTGTCATTTACATCTAGCATATGTATATTTAAGTACGAATTGTTCCAGAATCTTATGTAGCTGATATTGTAGTTCTTCAAACGTATATGGCTTTGTTAAGTAGCTTTGTTTTATTTAACATTGATGTAAAACTATATATGTAAGGTTATATATATATATACTTGTTTCTGTGCACTAGTTGGATATAATATGTCGTTCTTATGTATATATATGGGTAAGTTTTATATGTTACTGTATGTTTAGACCTGAGAATATAAACCAACTTATATACGTTACTTTATATTAAGTAATATAATATTGTTTTATATTAACATTGTACTCGCAACTTAGATATAATATTGTTTTATATTAACAATATACGTTACTTTACATGGTTATAAGTTGATTTGTAACGTACTTTAGTCAGTTCTTTCTTGCTTTGGTTCTGAAAATTTAAAATATAATATACAAGGCCAGATATAAACATTTGTCTTAAACTGCATTGTATGTTTACCTATACTCACGTCTGCATATAAGTTATCATATGTCGGCTTGCATATTTTAAGTTGGGGATGTGTCATAGTTATTATATGTTAGTTGTGTCAGTTGTAGTTGTTTTGCTCATGTGTTATCAGTACGTATATAGTAGTTATGTGTTTTGATTGACTTATGATTCAATGCAAGTCATAAGTTATATATGAATCCGTATAGTTCTTTAATAGTTATGAACTATGTATGCCAATTTGTATATATTAGTAATATGTATGTATTATATATTGTTGATTTCAAGCATATATATAAGTATTATTTCAAATTCTATTGTGTCTGATTTTAATATGTGCGTTTTAATTTAAAACAATGATTTTTGAAATACATATATATATATTAAATTTTAAAAGATGTTTGAATTAGAATATATTTTTATATATAGTTATATAAGTTCACTTATATAACGGATCTTTATCAATCTAGTTCTGATTTGAATTCGTCAATTCCTATTTATCAGCTTTGTCCATCGAACTCGTGTCCATCGTGCTTTGCGTTGAAATTCGTGCTTGGATTCATAACTCAGCTCGTTCTTGTTCTTCTCTAACCTCGAAAGGTGAGCAATCACTCACGATTAACGTTCTTGTATTTATTAAATTTGATTTCAATTGAAATAGCAATTGAAATATGCTGCTGTAGTTATTTACATTGTTATATATGCTATTATCTATAACTGTTCACCTATTGACACCTGACACCAGTATCTAGTATTATAGGCCTGTTATTACTATTATTCATATCTGTTCACCTATGACATCTGACACCAGTATCTAGTATTATATGCCTGTTATTACTATTATTTATATCTGTTCACCTGTGACATCTGACACCCGTATCTGTTATTTATACTGATGATATATGCCTGTGTTATATTTTTTTTGTATCTGTTATCACTCTGCAAGTTCCCTGTTAGTATAGAATTCACTATGGGTTGAAATGATACATACCCGAACGGACTTTAGAATAGGAGAATTTCGTTATGGGTTGAAATGATAAACCCAAGCGATTTTCATTTGAATTGAAATTGGGATTACGGGTCGAAGTGATATCTACCCGTATATATTTAAATTTCGGATTGAAATGATAAATATCCGTATCACTTAACCATAGGATAAATATATATACAGACACCGTTGGTCCATATATATAAATATTTTAAAAATGAATTCTATGGTTTTGGAAAGAAATATATGGTTTTAATAAATGTTGAGCCTTAAATTATTATATATAAATGGGAGTGATTGATTTAAATACATATAATATGTTGAGTATTTAAAATATATTTCAAAATAGATTTTGGTAATAATTTGAATAAGTTAAGGTTAGAAAGATAATTTGAATTTAGTTGAAATTGTATTCAATAAAGAATTTTATTTAAATTAAACCGATTCGAAACTTATTGAAATTTAGATGTAAGATATGATTTATAACTTGAGTTTGATTTATAAGTAATCTAATGAATATTTCTTGTTTAAATAAAGTTTAAGGAAATATTTAGTAAAAATGTAATTTAAGACTAGTTAAATGATATTGAATTTATTAAGTGAATATTCCCTGATTAAATAATAAATGAAGTTAAATCAAGAGCTATTTGAAACAGTTAAATTTAACTTTGAAATTGTTGAATATTAAAGCTTTGAATTATATTGGAATTTAAATGGTTTATTTTGTGATTCAGATCTGTATTTGAAATCAATAAAATTTGAATTTGTTATTTAGAAACAGAATTGAATTAAAATGGAAAAATTTAGATTGAATTAAATTGAAATTTGGAAATTGAGTTGATTTGAACCGATTTGTGGAACTTAAGGAAATTATAAATACTTTACTTTATAAATTATTTAACCTATATATACTATTTTGGAAAATAGTTATATTTGAAATGAAATGATATTTGGGTTTTAAAGTATAAATTAAATTAAAATGACCACGGTGTTATAATGTATATTTCCACCTTGTAGATAGTTCTGAAGATCCTGAGAGGATGGTTATCCCAAACATCCTTTAAGTTACTTGTATTTCAATTGATATTTCACTTGAGTTGGATTTATTTGTATAAGAATGTTAATCCTGACTCGAGTGTTTTGTGTTTTGCTTTACGCTCGGGTCAGACCGAGTGATACAGCATTTGAGACTCACCTTTGGAGTTTGGAGCTTCCTTTGGAGATCCAATTATCGACTCAGCTTTCAGCTCTTCTAGTTGATTTGTTCAGAGAAGTCATCTGTGTACTGAAGACTTCATTGTATTTGAGATATTATGTTGTATTTTATTTTAACTCTGATGTTTATATAGTAGCTTCATGAACTACTATTTTATCTATTCCGCTGCGTATTATTGTATTACTCTATGTCTGTGATTCTGTGATTGATTTATTTACTATATATGCTGAGTTCTGCCAAATTTAAATTAACAATCTGATATTTTGAATTATTCAAGTCAGACATGTGTGGATTTATTGTCGATTTGAATGGTTCAAAATAGCGGGTCGTTACAGTTGGTATCAGAGCCAGGTTCTAGGCAAACTTAGCATATATAGTAAATTTATTTACAGAATCACTTTCGTTCGAGTTTGAATCTCTTCCTTTTGACTCAATTTCCTCTGAACTTTGTAACGTTCCTTGCGGTTCCAAAAAATTCATTCTTGTCTCTCCTTATTTGTATTCCTTTGATTTTGGAGTATCCAATAACTCCACTTCGAATGATCTTAATAAGAATAGTATCCCACCAATCTCTGAATGATTTGTGAAGGGGTGAAAACTCCTTCACAATTGGCATTGATTCACCGGAGATTTCTATATCTTTGGTTTAGATGCCGCTATCTCTTGCGATCGAATGTTGATTTTTCTTGGAATTCTGCATCGATCTTGTTCCTGAAGTCACGGTTGATCCTAGGGTCATCCGCGATTTGTATAAGTATATTTATCTTCTATTTTGAAATTTAATTTTCTCATCTTCGTTCGAGCCTATCTTCGAATCAGAATTCTATTTGATTAGAGTCCCTCTAATTTGAACCCCTATCTGTGTTCTGAAATCCATCCTTGAATCATCCCTTGAAAATCGGGTTTGTTAGTATTCTAGAAATTGTTTTCTAAACCGAAATTATTATTTTGATAAGTATGATTATATTCTATCTATAAAAGTGAAAATGTTTTCGATAAGGATTATATATACCTTTTAAAAATAAGAATTTGAATTTTTGAAAGGATTTGAAAATTTTAAAGTTATATAAGAAATTGATTTATATAAAAATGATTTATAACTAAAGGATTTGGAATTTGAAATTCGAGAATTGAACTCCGGTATTTTGAAATTGGTTTTAAGGTTTTGAAATATATAATAATAGTATGATTTAAAAATATTTTCCGAATAAGAAATGTTTCAAATGATTTTAATGATTTCGAAGAAATTTCAAAAGAAGTTTGAGAAAATAGAAGTCCAGAACTCACTTATGTCGCTGGAAAATAATTTCGGTGATGAGTGCACGCATCATCGACATTGATTTTCGAGTTTCAGAGTGAGGGATAGGCCACTTTAGTAGCATCGCTACGCGAGTGATTTTGCGAAACCAATTTTGATTTCAAAATTTTGAAGTATGATTTGATATTCGAAAGATATATGTAAATGTATTTGAAACGATTTAAAATGAGCCGGTGTTCAGCCCTCGAGTTTTGGATTTGATATAACCCTATCTATTAAAATTGATTTACTAATTTGTTGCTGATTTCCAACTCTTGAATTTGAAAATGATTTCTTCAACTATTTTGAAGGTTCGAGCACTTCCAAATCAAGGTTAACTTTTCAAAAGCTAAGAATTTTGAAAAGTATAAAGTATATAAGTTGGTATGAATGTTAAAGTATGTAGTAATATGATTTAAATAAGTTGAAACTGTTTGTTAAGAAAATGAATAAGGCAATTTTAAAATTTTCTAATATGAAATTTAGATTTGAAATGTTTTGAAAATAATTTGGTCTTCAAAATATTTTGAATAAAATTTAGTTTAAATGTTTTAACTTAGTAACATCTTTATGGAACTATATATTTAACAAGTTGGAATAAATATATAAGTTGTACGTATGCTGTTTTATTCGCATAATTAATTTTATCCAAGTTTGAGTACACAAGTTCGAAGTGAATTACACCATTTCGTGTTAGGATTTTTCATTCGATTCTTGATGGCGAATATTTGATATGGATTTTGGGCTAAATTCTAGAATTCTCTATCGTAGTATATGGCTATGCAAGGAGACTGATGGCTTCTAGTCGAGAAACCATATCGAAATCCGCATTAGGGAAGTCGAATGGACAATACTAGTTCGAAAGCGAACTTGTGTGATCGAGCGAGCGATCAAATGTAATTTTGCGAAATGATGACGTATGTACATCTTATATCCTAATATCATTGATATATTTTGACGCTGAAATTGAAAGCTGTCGAGTTAGAATATCTTTGCTTACTAAAAGAAAATTCCAATTTAAATTACAAAGATATATAACCCATAAAAGCAAAGATATTCAATCCCATATGGCTCTTCATACAACGAAATTTATTTTGAAAAATTTGATCCTTATATAAGATAGACCTTACGTAAGTATAAGATGATTTTGAAAACATTTGATTTTGGAAATGAACTGGTTGACTTAAATTATATTGATTTGGAAATTTGGATTTATTTTCTAAAATCTATTATTTTGGAATCTTTGAAACTAAAGATATTTAATTTGAGAAGAAATAATTTGGTGAAATTGTATATGATTTTGAAATTGAACTGATATTGAAACAAATTTAAATTTGAGAACCTTATGTTACTAAACACTTGATTTGGGAGTTGTCGAACTTATATAAAATTGATTTGTATGAGTATAAAATTGATTCGAAAACTATAGATTTGAAAAGGTACTCAATTTGAAAGTGAAATCTTATATAATTGAAGTCTATATAAGTATGATTTGATATACTATTGATTTTGGAAAGTATTTGATTTGAAAATTAAATCTTATATATAATGGATTTTATATAAGTACGATATTTGAAAGTGATTTGAAAAGGTACTATATGATACATATTTTCGAAGTAAAGATATGGAAAGTGCCTTCTGCTTGATATCCGATTTGTGGCCACATCTTGGATTCATTCTATCGATATTTCTCTGATTTTTGGTTTTCCGGATATGATACTCGAGTGTCCTTCGAATTCCATGGCGTTACCCATGGTCTTATCGTTCTCTCGTGACTGCATAGCGCAACTGCCTGGCTGAGTCTTGCCTAGGGGTACGGATTGTTTCCTGGGGGATCCAGGCGTAACCATTGTGTATCCTGCAATCTGTGTAGGTCGCGAATAGTAGCGCAAATGCTTGGCTGAGTCTTGCCTGGGGGTACGGATTGTTTCCTGGGGGATCCAGGCGTAACCATTGTGTATCCTGCATTCTACTAGTCATCATGGCGTAACTCGCAGGGCTGAGAAAGCCTACGGATATGGATTGTTTCCTGGGGGAACCAGGCGTAACCATTGTGTATCTGCGAACCATGGTTGGACAAAGGTTTTGTTCGTTTTGTTTGGATTGTACTTTCCATATCGGTTTTAAAAGTTTTTCCAGTATTTTCACTAGGTGTTGAGACAAGTCTACTAAGTACCTAGAGAATTCTAGTTTTGCGCCTGATCAACGCACTACCAGAGTCTACAGGAACGAGGATAAACTTGTTGAAACATCAAGTTATAAAAGTATTTTCGAAAGGAAATTTGTTTCAACTATAAAGGTATTTTATTATAAAAGTATTTCCAACAAAGAAATTTTGAATTAATATTTGAAATTGAAATTCTTATGGTTTGAATTAATTATTCGTGCCCGATACTATTCCTTGAATCTACCTTATCTGCTCAGCTTGATTTATCCACCTATATTCTGTTTTTCCAAGTCGTGCTTCTTTTCCTTGTTGACTATATCCTTTTCAAATATTGTTTATTTATATACCACATGGTTTAATGGAAAATTTTAGTGTTATAAAAATTTTAGAAGTTATTAATTAAATAAAACATATTTAAAGTAAATGATTATTGATTATTAATAATATTTGAAAAGTATCTTGAGATAAAAAAAAAAAAATTAATAAATTATGAATTATGAATTTAATGTTTTCAAATAGCTTCTTTGTAAATATAAGTAATAATGTAAATAATTGTTTTCAAAGAGTTTTCACATAATTATAAAGTTGTTATTTAAACATATAAATGGTAATTGTAAGGAAGCAAGAAATTTTTCAAATGGATCTTGAAAAAGTTTTAAAGTATATAAGACAATTGAATTGCAAATGAAGTTTAAAATTTAAGTAAAATTTATATAGTTCAAATTAATTGTTTAATTCTGACTTTCAATCTACTTTTATTTCTGGTTATTCTATTCTCCTACCTCCTTCCTTTTCGGGGACGAAAAGTTTTGAGTGGGGGAGAGTGTAACGACCCGTAAAATTTAATGGTTTTAAAAGTATTTTTAACTGGAAATTTGTAAAATTTTAAACAATAAAATTTGGAAATAAAAATTTATTATTTGGAATACGTCTATTTTAATATAGCAACTGGTAAATTTTCATCTGATAATATTGAAGTTTATTTTCCTGTGAAATTTTATTTCAAATCAAACCGGTTAATAACAGTGAATTTAAAAGTTTTCCGAAACCAAAATATGTCAACAGGAGAAAATTTATTCAGATCATTCTGAAGCAGACTGCGAAATTCGTTTTTCCAAATTTGGACTTCTACTGCTCCATTTATCTTAATTCTGGCAAAATAGCAGCATTTCTGGTACCGATTATCGACTTTTGATCGGATGACCGTACCACTGATATCCGTGTACCATTTTGATCGTCTCGACGCACTGATCACCATGGTATATTCATTTCTGTGTTTTGAAGTCCGGTACACAGCGGAGTCCACGGAACCGATAACCGTATCGGTACCGGATCCGTGACCATTTGATTTCTTCTGCGGTTCAAAAATTTAAAAGCGCATCAATCAATTGCTTTAATATTTTCAGCTAAATCTAGGGAACAGTTGCCATTCTTTTACTTTATATTTACTCACTTCTGTCCTTTCTTTTATTTAATTTGGCCTATTCATTTTCTCACTGACCGTTGCTTTCGGAATGAAAGAGATAAACATATTACTCCGTCTCGTGCCTAAAATCGTGCCACTCATGTTTCATATTCTCCTAAAATTTATCATGCCCATTCTTCCTCTTCTCCTACCTTTATATTTTTCCTTCTCGAGATCTGTTGACCCCTCACCTATTCTCCTCTTTAGCCGTACGTCCATTCAACCACCAGCCCCACCATTCGTCCTCCCTACCTCGTGCTTCCAGCAGCCAATCCCTCCTCCATGACAGCCGCCTTTCCTCCCCATCGCCTGAACCGATCCAACACCCTCCACCGCCTCATCTCCAAGCATAGCCAACCAAGCAACCGTCTCCTCTCTCCCTCCTCCGCCCAATCTCAGCCAACCCGAGTTCGTTCTATCCTCTACCACTGGCCGAGCTTCTCTAGGTAATTATTTATACGTATTAGAGTTTTATAGGAGTATTATATATAATGCATATATTTATAGTATTTATATGCGTTTATTTTTCATATAGGAGTGTGTCAAATACTTAATTTATATATGTTGCGTGAGTTGTTCACTCTGTAGAAGTTCATATTCACGGTCTGCACCTATGTTGTATATTAGTTGTATATATATAAAGTTTATATATATATATATATACGTGTCATTTACATCTAGCATATGTATATTTAAGTACGAATTGTTCCAGAATCTTATGTAGCTGATATTGTAGTTCTTCAAACGTATATGGCTTTGTTAAGTAGCTTTGTTTTATTTAACATTGATGTAAAACTATATATGTAAGGTTATATATATATATACTTGTTTCTGTGCACTAGTTGGATATAATATGTCGTTCTTATGTATATATATGGGTAAGTTTTATATGTTACTGTATGTTTAGACCTGAGAATATAAACCAACTTATATACGTTACTTTATATTAAGTAATATAATATTGTTTTATATTAACATTGTACTCGCAACTTAGATATAATATTGTTTTATATTAACAATATACGTTACTTTACATGGTTATAAGTTGATTTGTAACGTACTTTAGTCAGTTCTTTCTTGCTTTGGTTCTGAAAATTTAAAATATAATATACAAGGCCAGATATAAACATTTGTCTTAAACTGCATTGTATGTTTACCTATACTCACGTCTGCATATAAGTTATCATATGTCGGCTTGCATATTTTAAGTTGGGGATGTGTCATAGTTATTATATGTTAGTTGTGTCAGTTGTAGTTGTTTTGCTCATGTGTTATCAGTACGTATATAGTAGTTATGTGTTTTGATTGACTTATGATTCAATGCAAGTCATAAGTTATATATGAATCCGTATAGTTCTTTAATAGTTATGAACTATGTATGCCAATTTGTATATATTAGTAATATGTATGTATTATATATTGTTGATTTCAAGCATATATATAAGTATTATTTCAAATTCTATTGTGTCTGATTTTAATATGTGCGTTTTAATTTAAAACAATGATTTTTGAAATACATATATATATATTAAATTTTAAAAGATGTTTGAATTAGAATATATTTTTATATATAGTTATATAAGTTCACTTATATAACGGATCTTTATCAATCTAGTTCTGATTTGAATTCGTCAATTCCTATTTATCAGCTTTGTCCATCGAACTCGTGTCCATCGTGCTTTGCGTTGAAATTCGTGCTTGGATTCATAACTCAGCTCGTTCTTGTTCTTCTCTAACCTCGAAAGGTGAGCAATCACTCACGATTAACGTTCTTGTATTTATTAAATTTGATTTCAATTGAAATAGCAATTGAAATATGCTGCTGTAGTTATTTACATTGTTATATATGCTATTATCTATAACTGTTCACCTATTGACACCTGACACCAGTATCTAGTATTATAGGCCTGTTATTACTATTATTCATATCTGTTCACCTATGACATCTGACACCAGTATCTAGTATTATATGCCTGTTATTACTATTATTTATATCTGTTCACCTGTGACATCTGACACCCGTATCTGTTATTTATACTGATGATATATGCCTGTGTTATATTTTTTTTGTATCTGTTATCACTCTGCAAGTTCCCTGTTAGTATAGAATTCACTATGGGTTGAAATGATACATACCCGAACGGACTTTAGAATAGGAGAATTTCGTTATGGGTTGAAATGATAAACCCAAGCGATTTTCATTTGAATTGAAATTGGGATTACGGGTCGAAGTGATATCTACCCGTATATATTTAAATTTCGGATTGAAATGATAAATATCCGTATCACTTAACCATAGGATAAATATATATACAGACACCGTTGGTCCATATATATAAATATTTTAAAAATGAATTCTATGGTTTTGGAAAGAAATATATGGTTTTAATAAATGTTGAGCCTTAAATTATTATATATAAATGGGAGTGATTGATTTAAATACATATAATATGTTGAGTATTTAAAATATATTTCAAAATAGATTTTGGTAATAATTTGAATAAGTTAAGGTTAGAAAGATAATTTGAATTTAGTTGAAATTGTATTCAATAAAGAATTTTATTTAAATTAAACCGATTCGAAACTTATTGAAATTTAGATGTAAGATATGATTTATAACTTGAGTTTGATTTATAAGTAATCTAATGAATATTTCTTGTTTAAATAAAGTTTAAGGAAATATTTAGTAAAAATGTAATTTAAGACTAGTTAAATGATATTGAATTTATTAAGTGAATATTCCCTGATTAAATAATAAATGAAGTTAAATCAAGAGCTATTTGAAACAGTTAAATTTAACTTTGAAATTGTTGAATATTAAAGCTTTGAATTATATTGGAATTTAAATGGTTTATTTTGTGATTCAGATCTGTATTTGAAATCAATAAAATTTGAATTTGTTATTTAGAAACAGAATTGAATTAAAATGGAAAAATTTAGATTGAATTAAATTGAAATTTGGAAATTGAGTTGATTTGAACCGATTTGTGGAACTTAAGGAAATTATAAATACTTTACTTTATAAATTATTTAACCTATATATACTATTTTGGAAAATAGTTATATTTGAAATGAAATGATATTTGGGTTTTAAAGTATAAATTAAATTAAAATGACCACGGTGTTATAATGTATATTTCCACCTTGTAGATAGTTCTGAAGATCCTGAGAGGATGGTTATCCCAAACATCCTTTAAGTTACTTGTATTTCAATTGATATTTCACTTGAGTTGGATTTATTTGTATAAGAATGTTAATCCTGACTCGAGTGTTTTGTGTTTTGCTTTACGCTCGGGTCAGACCGAGTGATACAGCATTTGAGACTCACCTTTGGAGTTTGGAGCTTCCTTTGGAGATCCAATTATCGACTCAGCTTTCAGCTCTTCTAGTTGATTTGTTCAGAGAAGTCATCTGTGTACTGAAGACTTCATTGTATTTGAGATATTATGTTGTATTTTATTTTAACTCTGATGTTTATATAGTAGCTTCATGAACTACTATTTTATCTATTCCGCTGCGTATTATTGTATTACTCTATGTCTGTGATTCTGTGATTGATTTATTTACTATATATGCTGAGTTCTGCCAAATTTAAATTAACAATCTGATATTTTGAATTATTCAAGTCAGACATGTGTGGATTTATTGTCGATTTGAATGGTTCAAAATAGCGGGTCGTTACACGTACTATACCAAAATTACTCTTTGTAACAAATATAACCTTATGTAGTATAAATGACAAAAATCAGATTACATATTACATATAAAATGCTTTTAAACATATATGTAAGATAACAGCTAATATATATAACTGTCAAAATATAACATATACATTAATACATACATACGAACAACCCAAAATACTCAATGAACAACTAGTTTATATAAGCTTATATACTAACATCTCGACTAATATATATAAATACTCTAAATCTATCCCTGACGAACAACTAGTACAGCTATACGTGCTGTAAACAACTTTTGTATTTTCACATATTATGAACACTAAACTTATAACTTTATATTAACAAAACTTTGAAATACTAAAACTGCAAATAAATAAACTATGGAAAATATAAACAATATCCATACATATAACTAAACTGACACTATATTAAATCTACACATATATATCAAGATATATATATACACACACACACACACACACACCATATACTTACATATAAAACTCTCAGATTGAACATATACGAAAAACCGGTTTTATACAGCCACGTACAACTCAAAGTGGAATATGTATATATAGACATACGGAAGTTTATAAAATTTATACTTAAATAAATATTAATATATGAAATCTCAAACCAAAATGAGGCTGCAAGCTTTCACGCAACCTAAGAGGATCAAAGTGGAGGCTTGGCAAGTAGAGGAAGGAGCTGTGGGTCGAGCTCTGGGTTGTCGGTCGGAGCTAGTTGCTCACGTGGCAGAGAAGGAAGGGAGAAGCGGAGGTCGAGAACGAGCTCGGGTAAGGCTGTGGCACTTGCGTGGGGAAGATGAGGCCGTGAGGGGAGAGGGAGGCTGAGGGGAAGAACGGTGGTCTCGGGGTTTGGCCATGCTGGCTTGGGGTTGGATGCGACACTTGCTGGGCTCGGAGGTGGTTTGCGTGAGCTTGGTTGATGAAGTGGAAGGCCGAGCAGAAGGGTGAAGTAGCAAAAGGAATCAGGCTCTCCAACCATATATGTAAACCAATATCATATTTTTATTTTTTTCAGAATGAAAACAAAATGAACGTAAGGAAAGAGAATGAGCATTGGAAATGAACCACTACAAATTAAATTGTAACTCAGGGAATCGTGAAAGTCCAAACTAAATTCCAGTAATATTTATGGCAAATGGCTGTTTGCTTTGTTTTCAACCGTTGGAAAATTTTGAATGAACTCAGAAGTCAAAAGGTTGAAATTTCATGACCGATACGGCTATCCGTTTTGCGGTTTTCGTTGGGTAACGGACACCCAAAATACAGAGATGAATATACTATAGAGATCAGCACGACGAGATAGTCAAAACGGTATATAGATATCAGTGGTATTATTGAATTATAAAAATTCAAATTTTCTACAATGGAAAATGCAGCAAAAACGCGGAAAAATATGATCGACGGAGCTAAAGAAGTCCAAATTTGGAAAAACGAAAAATGACGTCTTAGTCAGAAGATGAATTAGAATTTTTCTATGTAAAAATATTCAGGTTTGGAAAACATTTTATTATCATCAATTTTAACTCATATAAATTGGAATAAAATTACACTAGAAAATAAACTTCCAAATTATCTGACGAAAATTTACCAGTTGCTATGATTAATTAGACGCATTCCAAATTTCAAAATTTTATCATTAAACTTTCACAAAATTTCAACTAATTACGTTATTAAAGTAGTTAAAATTTACGGGTCGTTACACTCTCCCCCACTCAAAACTTTTCGTCCCCGAAAAGGAAGGAGGTAGGAGAATAGAAACAACCAGAAAGAAAATAGATTGGAATACAAGTAAAACGATTAATCTAAACCATATAAATTTCAATTTAAATTAATTAATATTTAACAATTTGGTCAAATCCCTTTAAGTTCACTTAAGTTAAATCAATCTGTCTATTTCTAAATTCATTATCTTATTATCTAGTCATCCTCAATTAACAATTTCTAAATCATCAATTTGTGTAATCATTTATTGTACTCATATTTTATTCAACAAATTTAATTCATTTATTCCAAATTATTATTAAGTTTATTCCACTTAATATATCTTATTACATATATTTAAACCATATAAATTAATTTAAACCATATAAATTTCAATTTAAATTAATTTATATTCAATAATTGGTTTAAATTTAAGGTATTTCCATAAGTTGATCAAATTCCAATTTGTTAATTCTTCCAGAACAAAATTATTATATTCATCTCATTCAATTAACTTATTATTCTATCATCTTTATTAGCATTTTTTTTATAATTAAAATCTAAGTGTATAATATTTATTATAAACACTCAAAATTTTATTTATAAAATCATTTTATATTGTATATTATCCAATTACATTTTAACTTTTGAATAATTTAGGTAAGTTATATTGAAATGCAATTTAGTACTATACAAATAATATTTTCAAATTCAATTATTTCAAGTTTAAATATTTATCCAAAATTTAGCTTTATTTATAATTGAAACATCCTTTAACATAATTTTAAGAATTAAATTTCCATTTAATTTCAAACCCTTTATAGATAATTATATATATATTATATATATCAAATCAAATTAAATTTAAAATAATATTCCCATATATATATATATAAATCAAGTCATACTTAAGAAATTCAAATTAAAATATTTCCCAAACAAAACCGTAGCAAAGCTACAGAATGGTTTTCTCCACTTCGAAACTCGAAAATGAATGTCGATGATGCGGCCGCCATCACCGAAATTATTTCCCAGCGCCAAAGAGAAGCGCACTGATTTCAATATTTAAAATTCTTTGAAAACGGTTTCTATTTGAAAATACGTTCAATAATATACATTTTAAAAATTAAAAAACCAAGGCTTGAAATTTTAGGAAATTAAATTCTCAAATTCTTACTTTAAATTCATTTAAATTTCTAAATAAATCTATAAACCAACTTTTATAATTCCATTTTTTTTGTTGGAATAATCAATGATTTACAAAACAAATAGTGAAAATCAAAAATTACCTTTCTGACAACCAATTCAGTTAACAATTCAATTTCAGAAAATTTATACTTATATATATATATATATAATCATACAAGATTATTTTATTTACCAAATTTTGAAAATACTATTGTGTCAGTTTGCTCTGTTCAAGTGTTTTGGAAATCCTATCGATAGCGTTTATCAGACGAATCGATCGAAAACCCAAATCAACATCAACAACTCAAACAACACAATAAAGAAAACATTTTTATATTAATAACAAATGCACTACCTCGCTCGACGATACAAGGATGGATTTCAAAATAAGTATAGGGATTCAAATTTGATGGACTCAAATCAAAGAGAATTTTGGTTCGAAGATAAGTTCGAAACAAAGATATAATGATTAAAGAAAAAAGTAGGAAGATTGATAAGTTTATATAAATCGCGGGCAACCTTAACCAGGTCGACCGTGACTTCAAGAATAAGATTGATGCAGAATTTCGAGGCAAATCGACATTGATCTCCAGAGATAGAATTCGGCATAACCAAAGATGTCAGCATCTAAACCGAGGATATATAAATCTCCGGTGAATCGATGCTATCGTAAAAGAGTTTTACCCCTTTACAAATCAATTTGAGATTGGCGGGACCGCCAACTCATTATAAAGATCATTCGAAGTGGAGTTATGTGATACTCCAGAATTCAGAAGAATACGAATAGTGAGGGACAAGAATGAATTTCGGAACCGCAGGGAATGTCCCAAAATTCAAAGGAATCGAGTCAAAAGGGAGAGATTCAACTTGAATGAAATTGATTCTGTAAATACATTTACCCTATATGCTAAGTTTTGCCTAGAGCTACCAAAGCTCTGATACCAACTGTAACGACCCGCTATTTTGCACCATTCGCATCCGCACATGTCGGACTTGAATAATTCAAAATACCGAATTGTTAATTTAAATTGGCAAAAACTGAAC
Organism: Allium fistulosum; assembly: GCA_030737815.1. NCBI lineage: Eukaryota > Viridiplantae > Streptophyta > Magnoliopsida > Asparagales > Amaryllidaceae > Allium > Allium fistulosum. The sequence goes on from CM060902.1 coordinate 614,557,529, forward strand.
ATATACAATAAATAAAATAATCACAGATCATAGACACGGAGTAATAAATGCAGCGGAAACAAAAGATAGTAGTTCATGAAGCTACTATATACATATCAGAGTTAAATAAGATACAACAGATGTCTCGAATACAATAATCAAATACAAGAATCAGAATACAATCACTGGAATCAACTGGATATCTGAAAGCTGGATAGATAGCTGGATCTCCAAGCGAAGCTCCAACTCCAAAGGTGAGTCTCGAATACTGGTACACTCAGTCTGACCCAAGCGTAAAGCAAAAACACAAGACACTCGAGTCAGGATTAACATTCTTATATTAATAAATCCAACTCAAGTGAAATAACAATTGAAATACAAGTAACTCAAAGGATGTTTGGAATAACCATCCTTTAAGGATCCGTTAAACTATCTACTATGCAGTAGTGTACATTAAATACATAATGCCTATCAGTAATATAAAGTATCAAAATAGTGATAAGGCGTTACCATTATTCCCCTTAACATATTTTATATAAGCATTATAGTCTATACAACACTGTAAACTCCACCGTAAACAAGTGGGATATCAGGGAGTACTCCATAGGTATAACACAAAATAAATTGTAGTGGTCGCGTATATAAGTATACAAGTATGACAAGGCACATGAGGCCATACCCAAGGTAGTGAAACTACCGTTTGCCTGATCCGGACTGGTGAGAACGCATCGCCGCAGCTATCGCAACACCGCGAAACAACACTCCCAAAATTTTGAGGGTGCACCAATCGATAACAAGTAATGAGTAGTTTTCGAAGAAGTGTGTTCGCTCGAGGTAGCCAACCCCATTTGGCCCGGCACGGCTCCTGTTTTAGTCATTTCCAATTTGACACAAGTGTCAAGGCTATCCATTATCGTTCTCTTTCTTCAGTCATCACGTACATCATTCCAACCACTTCATTCTGGATCACACTCTACGTACAGTTATTAAAGTGGTTTTCGGTTTGGACAGTGAGTATGTCCCTAACCGATTCCGGTCTCTTTAATAACTTTCGTAATTATTACACCGATTGGTCGTTGAATATATTTCAAAACCAAATCAAATTCAATTTCAAATAGAATTTGTAAACCAACATTTCATTTGTCTTTCTAAATCAATTTCCATAATTTACGTTTCAAAACTTCCAAATTACTATTTCAAAATCTTATAATTCAATTTCAATTTTTATTTAAAACCATTCAAATATTCATTTAACTTCGCATATAAGTTTCATTCCAAAATCATTTAAAATGATTTAATCTACATTCAAATCAATTTAAGCTCATTTATCCATTTCATTCAATATTCGTTAAGTAAATTTATCCTTCAAAACAATTTCTATTTTACTTCCAATTCATTAAATCAATTACTTAAGTTCAACTTCATTATATCAAAACTTCAAATTGAATTAAATTAGATTTGTCAAATCAATACTTTAAATTACAAGTCTTACATTAATTTCAATAGATCACATTTTATTTCTTGTTAAAGAAATTCGATTTCACTTATTCATTTACTTAGTTACGAATTTCAAAACTTAATTATTTCATAACTCAACTTTACTTATTAAAGAGGTTCAATTTCACTTATTACGAAGTTCAATTTCATATATCAAGAATTCAATTTCATTTAATTATTAAATAGTTCAATCTTATTTAATTATTAAATAATTTCAAAAACTTAATTATCAAATAATTTCAAACTTAATAATTAAATTTTAAACAACATCCTTTCATCAACTACTATGTTAATATTTTGTTTCGGATTATTACATATTAACATTTTCCTTTCATAAAAATTCAAATTCCAACTTCATTTTAAAACCTTAGTATTTATTCAAATAAAATCTTTATTTTATTTTTAAATCAAATTATTGACCAATCGGGTTTTATTTAATTCTCTATCCTAGGTCAAAGTTTAATTTGGGTATTTATCATTTCAACCCGATTCCAATTCAATTCAAAATCAAAGCATAGCAAAGGGAACTTGCAGTGTGATAACTGGGATGGTGTCAAAGTAAATAAACAAGCAATAACAACAACCAATATCCATCCAATAATCAATTCAATAATCCCTAAATAATTGTATTAATTCACATTGTTGTTTGTGCAAATTAATATAATTATTTCTAGAATCTACACTATCATTTCATGTAGATTAAAGATTATTCCACTAATATTAATACGGTTCTTCATTTGATATCAATTATTAAATTTCATACTACATAAATTTTACAATCATACATCCAAAGGTTCAAGGTGTACTTAACCAAATTCTACGTGTCAAATAATTTAAACATTTAAAGGGATCATATTATGCAAATGTCATCTAATCAAATTTAGCACATATATCAAATCTAACTATCCTACGTCGATTTCAATTTCAAATTATTTATCACTTTCAACATTAACAATTTAACGTTCAATGTCAACATCAAACAATCAATCATTATCAACCAAACCGGATTATCATTGTATATATAACAGATAATGGTGTCAGATGTCACAGGTGAACTGATACAGGTAATAACATATATATAACTGTATAAATAACTAACAGTCGCATATTTCAATTGTCGTTTCAATTGAAATCAAATTTAATAAATAAAAGTACATTAATCGTGAGTGATTGCTCACCTTTCGAGGCTAGAGATGAACGAAAATGAGATGGGTTACGAAATCCAGGCACAAATCTCAAACAAAGCAAGATTGAACTCGAATCGACGAACGAAGCTGATAAATGAGAATTTACGAAATCAAATCAGGACTTGATCGTTGATGAAAATTGGTATAAGTGAATTAATATATACACTATATATAACTATATATATAACCCATATTCTAAATTCAAATATTTATTAAATTAAATATATATATATATATGTATGTATCTCAAAATCTATGTTTAAATAAAACTCAAACATTACAGTCATATCTAACCAAAATAGCTCACCAAATAGACAACTATATATATAGTGCTATACTGGAACCAAGTATATACTGTAACTTTATATGGAATATATTTAGTAACAATACTTATAAAGTATATACAATACAATATACGGTACAATATGTATAGACAAGAAGTAACAAAATCATCACAGAAAAGAAACTTTTTATAATATATATTTATGTAAACTGTAATATAAACTTTTATATTTTAACTACATATAATTAAATCAACATGTAGACTTGATATGTATAATTAGCAGGTACATGTATACTTATAAAATATACATACTGAGACATATAAAATAATTCACATAAATATATATATATAACAAAACGTATAAAACGTGCAACCGTACTATACCAAAATTACTCTTTGTAACAAATATAACCTTATGTGGTATAAATGACAAAAATCAGATTACAGATTACATATAAAAATGCTTTTAAACATATATGTAAGATAACAGCTAATATAAATAACTGTCAAAATATAACATATACATTAATACATACATACGAACAACCCAAAATACTCAATGAACAACTAGTTTATATAAGCTTATATACTAACATCTCGACTAATATATATAAATACTCTAAATCTATCCCTGACGAACAACTAGTACAACTATACGTGTTGTAAACAACTTTTGTATTTTCACATATTATGAACACTAAACTTATAACTTTATATTAACAAAACTTTGAAATACTAAAACTGCAAATAAATAAACTATGGAAAATATAAACAATATCCATACATATAACTAAACTGACACTATATTAAATCTACATATATATATCAAGATATATACACACACACACACACCATATACCTACATATAAAACTCTAAGATTGAACATATACTAAAAAACCAGTTTTATACAGCCACATACAATTCAAAGTGGAATATGTATATACAGACATACGAAAGTTTATAAAATTTATACTTAAATAAATATTAATATATGAAATATCAAACCAAAATGAGGCTGCAAGCTTTCACGCAACCTAAGAGGTTCAAAGTGGAGGCTTGGCAAGCAGAGGAAGGAGCTGTGGGTCGAGCTCTGGGTTGTCGGTCGGAGCTAGTTGCTCACGTGGCAGAGAAGGAAGGGAGAAGCGGAGGTCGAGAACGAGCTCGGGTAAGGTTGTGGCACTTGCGTGGGGAAGATGAGGCTGTGAGGGGAGAGGGAGGCTGAGGGGAAGAACGGTGGTCTCGCGGTTTGGCCATGCTGGCTTGGGGTTGGATGCGGCACTTTCTAGGCTCGGAGGTGGTTTGCATGAGCTTGGTTTGATGAAGTGGAAGGCCGAGCAGAAGGGTGAAGTAGCAAAAGGAATCAGGCTCTCCAACCATATATGTAAACCAATATCATATTTTTATTTTTTTCATAATGAAAACAAAACGAACGTAAGGAAAGAGAATGGGCATTGGAAATGAACCACTACAAATTAAATTGTAACCCGGGGAATCGTGAAAGTCCAAACTGAATTCCAGTAATATTTATGGCAAATGGATGTTTGCTTTGTTTTCAACCGTTGGAAAATTTTGAATGAACTCAGAAGTCAAAAGGTTGAAATTTCATGACCGATACGGCTATCCGTTTTGCGGTTTTCATCGGGTAACGGACACCCAAAATACAGAGATGAATATACTACAGAGATCAGCACGACGAGACGATCAAAACGGTATATAGATATCAGTGGTATGATTGAATTATAAAAATTCGATTTTTCTACCATGGAAAATGCAGCAAAAACGCGGAAAAATAAGATCGACGGAGCTAAAGAAGTCCAAATTTGGAAAAACGAAAAATGACGTCTTAGTCAGAAGATGAATTAGAATTTTTCTATGTAAAAATATTCAGGTTTGAAAAACATTTTATTATCATCAATTTTAACTAATATAAATTGGAATAAAATTACACTAGAAAATAAACTTCCAAATTATCTGACGAAAATTTACCAGTTGCTATGATTAACTAGACGCATTCCAAATATCAAATTTTTATTTCAAAAATTTATCGTTAAAATTTCACAAAATTTCAACTAATTACGTTATTAAAGCAGTTAAAATTTACGGGTCGTTACAATGTATGTATGTATGTATGTATATGTATTTATATATATATGTGTGTATTTATGTATGAATGTATGTATGTATATAACAAGACCGATGCTTAATTTAAGTAAAATATTCAAATGGTCATACTACAAATGTTATATCACTAAAACAAAGGTGAACAATGACCATTTTAGTTTGTAACTTTATGATCTATGTTTTTTTCCTAATACCAAATCACGGTTTGTGAATAATAGGATGTTCAAAAATGCGGTCTTTTGCTAATGATTTTTGAAATTTTAGAATTTGGATTTTAATATACTAGATTTTGTGATATTCTTGATTTTCTCGCACTTTTAAATAATTTGAAGAAAATAAAAATTTATAAAAAAAATTAAGTTAGATAATTGTTGGATTATAATACGTAAGTAATTATTTATTTTTCTTTGAAAAGTATTAATCTGATAATACTTTAGAGTTTTAATATTTTCACTCTATGGATGATTGTTAATTATTTTGATAGATCAACAACTAAACTGAAATAGCGAAAATGATTTGAAAGTGTTACACCTGTTCTTTCCTGGAACTGCAACAAAGGACAAATATTGCACACATTAGGACACAGGGGCAGGCCACAACATGCATATCCAAAACCAAACACATAAAGTGAACAGGGGCATAGAAAGCAGTACCAGACGTACTAAGGTAATCAGACTTATAAAGCTCACACTTTGATGCCTACAAGAATAGGTCTGCTCCAGCACATACCGAAGGCAACCTAGACAGACCCACATGAAGCCAAAAAAAGTACTCCAAAGGGGCTGTATATAGATCTACTCAGAACATGCTTCAATGCAAAACCAAGTTTACAGGCAAACAACATGTGTGAAGTTCGATCTCCCTTATCCTCAGCCAAGACATACTGGTATATAGGGCAACCCGACTCACGAATAGCCTCAGGCACATTCCAAGCATATGCCAAGTCAACCCTCAGATCGGAATAAGGTAACACTGCTCCATTCTGACCTGACATCTTATTAAGTCAAACAAGGGTATCATAGATATCAGTAGGGCAATGCGATCTGAATGCCAAGTAATATTCACCACTACACTTATACATATGTGGAACAACCCGCATATTTTACGATTGTATATTTAACTGTTTTATTTAAATATAGCATCGTTAATCGGATTAAAGTCTGAAAAGCTAATTTTTATAAATAGTCGAATTAGGACTCGAGACCACTTCCATTGAGTCCAAAATGACGTTTACAACTTTTTTGAGTATAAACATCGATATGTTTGGAGTTGAGTAAAATTTTGATATTTTCATTTAGGGCTTTGGGTTTGGGTTTCAGCCCAATAACCTAACACCCAACACATCTAATACCCTAACTCCCACTCCACTCCTCTTCATTCCTTCATAATATTTCCTAACACTCTAGCTCAAGAGAAAATGGGGGAGAAGAATGGGAAATAGAAATTCCAAACCCTAGTTTGGTTTGGAAACTCAAGTTCTTGCTCCAAAATCAAAGAGAAGCTTAGGTAATCATCCTCTTCATCTTCTCCATCTCTATCCCTCTTCAATTTCAGAAATTCCTAAACCCTAACTTAGGAAATATTTGCTTATTAGCTTAGATTGGAGCTTCTTGAGTTGAGATTGAAGAGGAAGTGGTCTCTCCTTTGTTTTAAAGCTTCTCACTTGTGTTTTGAGTTTAAAAGGTGAGTTTTTGAACTCACATCTATGTCTATATCTATGATAGTTGTTAGGTAGAAATTCCTAACATCTTTTCCTTGTCCATTTGCTTTTGGATTGAATTGGTTTGATGAATATTCCAATTTTTGGTCTTTTGAGGTCAAATCTTTAAAAATCCTATCTTTGATGTTTGAACACGTTTTTGGGGTGTTTCGAAGAGCCATACAAGGCTGAGTTGTCGCTTGGTGTAAATCCTTAGTCTCCGTTGCTCGTCCGTTGGCCTCCGGTTAGGATTTTGCCCCACTTGGGGGCTAGGCTGATACTGCTGTAGGAGGAGGTTCAATCGACTGAACTAGGAGGTCAGTCGACTGAATGTGGGGACAAAAAATGCTCTGTGCCTGTATCAGTCGACTGACCACCTGGTTCCGTCGACTGACCTGGAAACCGAAAGTTTCCAAGCATTAGGTCAGCCGACTGACCACCTGGTTTAGTTGACTGATCTGCTTGTCTCAGCCCAATTTTCCTATTTTGCTTAGGTTTCCAATTTTAGTCGATTCGTCTTGATCCGATTTGTTGTTATCATTTATTATCGACTTTGATGACTTCTTCTTCGGGATTTTTGGGAATATCCATTTTGATGGATTCGGTATCGATTTATATGGATTTGATTCACGTCTTCGTATGTGAATTTTTGGTGATTGATTATTTCTACAATCATTTCTGTGATATGTCACTTTAAAATACAAAGATTTCTATACTAGTAGTAAATACTCAAACTCTTTCACAAAAACGATTTCAACACTACTTTTAAATACAAAGCTTGTTTCTAATTCCGTTTTCCAATCGATTAGTATATACAAACCTTTACCTCATTTGTATGAGAAATCTAATTAAACGACTTAGTAAAACAAGTGTTATGAAACGCTTGCGTTTACTTCATCGGTTAATTTTTGGACTTGTTCGACTGAAAATCTTGTGACAATCTTTTAGTGGAAGTCTACAATTTGTTCGTAAATATTTGAGTTAAGCTAGTGGTTATGGGACATGAAGCTAAACTCTTATATTTACTAGCTTAGTGTAATTGACACTTTCTAATTGATCGATGATGATCATTTTATGATTTAGACTAGCGATTGAGCGATGTCTCTTTGTTGGTATGGGGATTAAACCCCGTTTGAGGAGCTTCGGCTCAAATTTGGCGGGTAGCGACCCGTGGTCTTTGGGCCGTTTGTGGAGCTTCGGCTCAAATTTGATGGTTAGCGACCATGGAATAGCGTTCCGTTTGAGATACACGTGTTGGTGAGTTTTCATGCTCCCGTTTGAGATAGGCCTTCCCCCCTTTTGTGATTTCTGGATTTCTAGTATTTATGTTGATCATTCTGAGATTTAGACTAGCGATGTGCGATGTCTCTTTGTCCGCGTGGGGGACAATACCCCGTTATGTTGAGCTTTGTGTCATTTCTTTTATGGGCTAGCTACCCATGTTCTTATTTGAGTTTTTCGTTCATCGGACGTAACGTTATTGTACTACGTCGTTGTTCCGAATTATTTGAGTTTTGGTTCATCGGACGTACCGTTATTGTACTGCGTCGTTGCACCAGCTTATTTTATGGATTAGCGTTCCATTTGCGTTTCTGGATTTCTAGTTGATGATTTTTTGTATTTACGTTTCACCGATTTTGCGATTGGCATCGATATGTTTGCCAATATTTACGTTTGGTGATTAATTTAAAGAATGTGCCATTTTTTTCGATGTTTGAGAATATTTGAGATATTGTATGATTTTTGTTGTTGCCTTATGTATACTTGTTATAGTATGACATTTTTGTTATCACACGTTTTTGTCATATCTCTTATCCTACCTCATTTTATCTGATATTTATAGCTAGACTGATCCGTTTATTATTTTCTTCTTAAATAATACTCGGGTCAGACCGAGGTATTTTAGGTGCTTCTGCTTGACTTCTTATCAGGGTCCGTCACCTGACTTTTGGCTAACTACTTTAGCATAGTAGTTTTTGTTAGCATACATTTGAGATGGAGACTCCTTGTTGTATACTTATTCTTTTGTCTAGCGCTTGTATCTATTCTTTTGTGATGTAGTGGATCTAGTTTGACCACTATTTTGATGTACACTTTTATGTGTTATATTCATATCTATTTCCGCCTTTGTGATATGAATATCTGTGACTGATTTGTGTTATGTTTATTTTTGTATATTTGTTTCCGAAGTCCGTATAGCCACTGTGTGGTAGCTTTGAGTTTGTATTTGATATGTCGGATTTCCTCTTGAAATGAAATGTAAGTTATATTATCTGACATATCGGTACTCGCACGAAGCAATTACACAGACGGTCGCTCCTCGACAGCCTTATTATTAACGCTAGTCGACGGCATTACCCCGTAGTGTCCTTGGCTAGTGTGAGTATAGAGGTGGGGCGTCATAGCTTGGTATCGGAGCCAAACTTTGAAACAATGTAGAATAATCTAGCAAGGATCATTGTCCTATGTCTCTCTTAAGAGTCGTGCCATAGGATTTAATTCGAGTCTTCGTACCGTTCTATCCTATTTCTTTTTATGATGCCTTGTTTTATCAATCATGTTTGTTTGATATTCATTTTGAGAATAACCTTTTTCTTTTTCTTTCTTTCTTAAAGAAGAAGAGATGGTTAGATCTGGCGGTCCCAACGCCGGTCAATCCAGTAGTCCTTCTCTGGATGGCATATTTATGTCTGCCCAACAACTTTTTGATCTTGTAAAGAATCAAAAGTTTATCTATGCTTTGAGTAAGGACCCCAAAAAGGTTTTGCCTCTGAAACTAGAAGTTCCTTTCGATCAGCTTGTAGATATCACTCTTCGACTTGAAGAGGACGATAAAGAAAATGATGTTGAAGTTATGGATGCCAAACAAAACTTCAACATAAACAAGAAGAGGCATATTAAGTTCAAAAGCCATAATCCCAATAAGAAAGGGAGGCAGGCAATTTCGGTAGCAAAGACTCCTACCTCTAGTCGTGGACAATGCTACAATTGTGGTTCTATGGACCACTATGGGATTGAGTGTCCAAAACCTATTTCTTGTCATTATTGCAAAAGGGTGGGTCATCTTTTATTTTCATGTCCCAAACTTCAAAGTAGGAGAGAGGGAAATAAAGCTGAATGTTGTGCAAGCCCCTAGAAATACTTCTCATGGTCAAGGTATTTCTCCTTCTATCCTTGATGGCATTATTTTGTTTCGTGATCTTCCTATTTGATTTCTTTTGATACGAGTGCATCCCACTCTTTTATATCAAAAGAACTTGTTGATTCTTTTTCTTTAAATATTATGGGCTTGATGACTTCACTGAGAATTGCGAATCCGATTGGTGGATCCGCAACACTCAGTTTATTTTGTGAAAATGTCGAGATTATTTTATGTGATTATTCTTTTAGAGTCGATTTGCATGTTATGTGTTACTTAGGCTTCGAAATTGATTTTTGGGAAAGGATTGGCTTGATCATTATGAAGCCCACATCCTATGTCCTGAGCGGACTATATACCTTCGACATTCTTAATCTGTTAAGCAGATTTCTATTATTTTTAAAGATTTTGATTTCCAAATTTGGTGGCAACATTTTATTCTTTAAACCTACTTGATGAGGAAGATGTTATTTCTCTCACTCAAGTAGTTTGTGAGTTTTCCGATATTTTTGAGTTTGTCTTAGGATTATCACCTAAGCAATCTAATGAGTGTTGCTAAGGTCTTTTCACCTCGACCTTGCCACCGGTTTTCAACAGCTACGAGTTGCGGTGGATAACATTCCACTTACTGCATTCCGCACTCGATATGATTCTTATGAGTGGTTCATTATGTCATTCGGTTTGACGAACCTTCTACCTTATTTCATCCAACTTATGAATCGAGTATTCTACGAATATCTCGATGAGTTTATCCTTGTATTTATTGATTATGGATGAAAACAGCAATTTAAAATTTGAAAATATTTTTAATAAGATATTTATAAGTATGATTGGATTTTGTTCTTAAAACGAGCAAAGAATATTTGTAAAATTTTTAAGAGACATGTTTATCATATAGAAGATGATTTTGTGTTGTTTTGCCCATTGAGTGCTTTAAGAATTATGGTCGATGCGCTTGATCAACGTTATCGATAGGAATCTCCTAAACGCTATGATGAGACAGTCAAACACAGTAAATTCTTGTAATAAGTTAATTTTTCTAAAAAAGGTGAATATATAGAGTTAATTATAATTTTGAATGTCTTAGCTTTTCGGGAAAGAGGATCAATTAAAAGAACTCTTTTCTGATGCTTTTATTCTTGTGATTCCCGAAGGGAACCAAGATTTGATTGTTTATACCGATACTAGTCGTATTGGTTTGAATGCCATTCTCAGGCAAAGGGAATGTGTTATCACATATGCTTCTTGACAATTAAAGCTTGTCGAGACTAGATATGTCATTCATGATCTACTGCTCGCGGCTATTGTTTTCGCTCTTAGGATTTGGCGATAATATCTTTTCGGAGAGAAATTTGTTCTCTACACCCATCATAAATCTTTGAAGTATTTATTATCTCAAAAGGAACTTAATTTGCGTCAACAACGTTGGCTCGAGTTCCTTGCATCTTATGATCTTGATATTCTTTATCTTCCCGGAAAGGGAAATCATGTTGCCGATGTCCTTAGTCGTAAGCAACAATCGGTTGTTTCTATGATGATATCTGAATGGAATGATCTCGAGACTTTGTCCACTTGTGAGATTCGAGGTCTTGAATCCAATTCATGTTCATCACTTGTTTTGTGTAGCCTTGAAGCTCATCCTTCTCTTTTAGACCGCATTCTTGAAGATCTTCTTCGAGCATGTGTTCTTGATTTTGGTGGAAGTTGGGAAGATCATATTTCTCTTGTTGAGTCTTCCTATAATAATAGCTTCCAATCTAGTATTGGTATGGCACCTTTCGAGGCACTCTACGGAAGGCCATGCCGATTTCCTTCGTGTTGGCTTGAAGCCGGTGAGAAGTTGGTTTTAGATCCAGATTTTATTGGTGTTCATTTGTGTTTCACCTATGAGGGGTGTTGTACGTTTCAGTCGATCGGGAAAGTTAGCACCTCGATATGTTGGTCCATTTCCCATCACCGAACGTATTACTTCCGTGGCTTATCGCCTTTCATTACCGGCTCAATTTTCTTCTATTCATGACGTATTCCACGTCTCTCAAACTACGGAAATGCCTTCGTGATTCCGATTCTATTATTGAGCCCAGTGTAATTGAAGAAATTGAAGTTTCACCAAATTTGACTTATGAGCAAACACATCCAGACTTACTCTTTTATGCTCTTTATGTTGAACTTCTCATTTCAAAATTTCTTCTTTTTTGTTGATATGCTTTTATGGTTGTTACTTTTTATTTTCCTCTTAATTATTGCGAGGACGCAATTTCTTTAAGGAGGGGAGTCTATAACAACCCGCATATTTTATGATTGTATATTTAAATGTTTTATTTAAATATAGCATTGTTAATCGAATTAAAGTCCTAAAAGCTACTTTTTGTAAACAGTCGAATTGGGACTCGAGACCATATCCAATGAGTCCAAAATGACGTTTACAACCTTTTTGGGTATAAACATCGATATGTTTGGAGTTGAGTAAAATTTTGATATTTTCATTTAGGACTTTGGGTTTGGGTTTTAGCCCAATAACCTAACACCCAACCCATCTAATACCCTAACTCCCAATCCACTCCTCTTCATTCCTTCATAATATTTCCTAACACTCTAGCACAAGAGAAAATGGGGGAAAAGAATGGGAAATAGAAATTCCAAACCCTAGTTTGATTTGGAAACTCAAGTTCTTGCTCCAAAATCAAAGAGAAGCTTAGGTAAGCATCCTCTTCATCTTCTCCATCTCTATCCCTCTTCAATTCCAGAAATTCCTAAACCCTAACTTAGGAAATATTTGCTTATTAGCTTAGATTGGAGCTTCTTGAGTTGAGATTGAAGAGGAATTGGTCTCTCTTTTGTTTTAAAGCTTCTCACATGTGTTTTGAGTTTAAAAGGTGAGTTTTTGAACTCACATCTATGTCTATATCTTTGATAGTTGTTAGGTAGAAATTCCTAACATCTTTTCCTTGTCCATTTGCTTTTGGATTGAATTGGTTTGATGAATATTCCAATTTTTGGTGTTTTGAGGTCAAATCTTTAAAAATCATATCTTTGATGTTTGAACACATTTTTGGGGTGTTTCGAAGAGCCATACAAGGCTGGGTTGTCGCTTGGCGTAAATCCTTAGTCTCCGTTGCTCGTCCGTTCGCCTCCGGTTAGGATTTTGCCCCACTTGGGGGCTAGGTTGATACTTTTGTAGGAGCAGGTTCAGTCGACTGAACCAGGAGGTCTGTCGACTGAACCAGGGGACAGAAAATGCTCTGTGCCTGTATCAGTCGACTGACCACCTGGTTCAGTCGACTAACCTGGAAACCAAAAGTTTCCAGGCATTGGGTCAGCCGACTGACCACATGGTTCAGTCGACTGATCTGCTTGTCTCAGCCCAATTTGCCTATTTTGCTTGGGTTTCGAATTTTAATCGATTCGTGTTGATCTGATTTGTTGTTATCATTTATTATCGACTTTGATGACTTCTTCTTCGGGATTTTTGGGAATATCCATTTTGATGGATTCGGTATCGATTTATATGGATTTGATTCACGTCTTCGTATGTGAATTTTTGGTGATCAAGGTTTTAAATATCGGATTTCGGTCACGTTTCGTCTCGAGATTTTTACACAAGTTATCTCGTATCGGGAGAGATCTCGGACGAGATGAGTACGTATCGGGTGTACATCTCGGATTGACATCTCGGATCTTATAATGCATCTCGGGAATATCTCGGATGTACTTATGTGTTTAAAATTGATGTGTCAAAAATTTATTTAACGATTATAACTTTCTTATTAAAAATAAAAAAGGTAACATACTTGATTTACATGAACAAAGAAATATTTTTAGAAGAGTAGTAGCTTGATTGGCTTAATTGATTTGGTAATGAATCTAATGATTGAATAATATCCTTTTATTTGAACGTAATAAAGAAGTGAAACCTTTCGCTATGACTCATTAAGATAAAAAGTAAAGAATATGTTCAAGAAGTTGGTAAATTATAATTGGATTGAGTAGTTTCTTTTGAATCAATATGAAAATAAAAATTATTATGGAAAATAAGAAAAATGTATAACTTCGGATGAGATCTCGGATTGAGATTTTGATCCATATATCGGGTGAGATTTGAATATCTCGGACGAGATGAGTGTCGAGGGAGATATGGAGGAGATTTGATGTCTCGTCTCGTTTAAGTGTGAAAATGGGATCTCGGGCGAGATCTCGGGCGAGATATAGGAGATTTAAAACCTTGTTGGTGATTGATTGTTTCTACAATCATTTCTGTGATATGTCACTTTAAAATACAAAGGTTTCTATACTAGTAGTAAATACTCAAACTCTTTCACAAAAATGATTTCAACACTACTTTTAAATACGAAGCATGTTTCTAAATCCGTTTTCCAATCTATTAGTATATACAAACCTTTACCTCATTCGTATGAGAAATTTAATTAAACGACTTAGTAAAACAAGTAGTATGAAATGCTTGCGTTTACTTCATCGGTTAATTTTTGGACTTGTTCGATTGAAAATCTTGTGACAATCTTTGAGTGGAAGTCTATAATTTGTTGGTAAATATTTGAGTTAAGCTAGTGGTTATGGGACATGAAGCTAAACTCTTATATTTACTAGATTAGTGTAATTGACAATTTCTAATTGGTCGATGATGATCATTTTATGATTTAGATTAGCGATTGAGCGATGTCTCTTTGTTGGTATGGGGATTAAACCCCATTTGAGGAGCTTCGGCTCAAATTTGGCAGGGTAGCGACCCGTGGTCTTCGGGCCATTTGCGAAGCTTCAGCTCAAATTTGATGGTTAGTGACCATGGAATAGCGTTCCGTTTGAGATACACGTGTTGGTGAGTTTTCATGCTCCCGTTTGAGATAGGCCTTCCCCCTTTTTGTGATTTCTGGATTTCTAGTATTTATGTTGATCATTCTGAGATTTAGACTAGCGATGTGCGATGTCTCTTTGTCCGTGTGGGGGACAATACCCCATTATGTTGAGCTTCGTCTCATTTCTTTTATGAGCTAGCGACCCATGTACTTATTTGAGTTTTTGGTTCATCGGACGTACCGTTATTGTACTACGTCGTTGTTCCGAGATATTTGAGTTTTGGTTCATCGGACAGTCCGTTATTGTACTGCGTCGTTGCACTGGCTTATTTTATGTATTAGCGTTCCATTTGCGTTTCTGGATTTCTAGTTGATGGTTTCTTGTATTTATGTTTCACCGATTTTGCGATTGGCATCGATATGTTTGCCAACATTTTTTGTTTGGTGATTAATTTAAAGAATGTGCCATTCTTTTTGGATGTTTGAGAATATTTGTGATATTGTATGATTTTGTTGTTGCCTTATGTATACTTGTTATAGTATGACATTTTTGTTATCACACGTTTTTGTCATATCTCTTATCCTACCTTATTTTATCTGATATTTATAGCTAGACTGATCCGTTTATTATTTTCTTCTTAAATAATACTCGAGTAAGACCGAGGTATTTCAGGTGGTTCTGCTTGACTTCTTATCAAGGTCCGTCACCTGACTTTTAGCTAACTACTTTAGCATAGTAGTATTTGTTAGCATACATTTGAGATGGAGACTCCTTGATGTATAATTATCCTTTTGTCTAGCACTTGTACCTATTCCTTTGTGATGTAGTGGATCTTGTATGACCACTATTTTGATGTACACTTTTATGTGTTATATTCATATCTGTTTCCGCCTTTGTGATATGAATATCTGTGACTGATTTGTGTTATGTTTATTTCTATATTTGTTTCCAAAGTCCGTATTGCCACTGTGTGGTAGCTTTGAGTTTGTATTTGATATGTTGGATTTCCTCTTGAAATGAAATGTAAGTTATATTATCTGACATATCGGTACTCGCACAAAGCAATTACACAGATGGTCGCTCCTCGATAGCCTTATTCTTCGCGTTAGTCGACGGCATTACCCCGTAGTATCCTTGGCTAGTGTGAGTATAGAGGTGGGGCGTCACAATACGCTCCAACATAAGCTTAAGAGTGGTCCCCTACTGTTCCTCTTAAGACAATATTGTCGTTCCGAGAGGGGGGACCGACCCATACAGACTTGGACTTCCCACCTAATTTTTCATGCATCCCGCTTTGAATTTTCAACATCCCACCAATATCATGGTTTCCCATCTAAAACCCATCATCAATTCAAGAATAAGCCTCGTAGATAGAAGACAAGAGGAAAAATTGAAAGGCGGAGATGGAAGAGAAAGTATCAAAGGCGATTGCAACAACCATCAAGGCACTTTTCCGACTAAAAAAGGAAAGATAAGAGGACAAAGAAGATGACCTTTTCTTGGGATCTTCTTTTGGGGAATTTATTTCCCCTTCGAGGATCTTCTTTAAGAAAAACTTCTTCTCCTTCTATAAAAATAAATCAGATATTGTATATTAGTGAGACCATTATAATCATTTTTGTACAAAAACAACTCAGAAATAGTGGAATATTCCGTGGACATAGGATTAACAATAATCTAAACCACGTAAAAATCTCTGTCGTTTACTTTCATTGTTCTACTATCCAATTCCGCTTTCCTGTTTGATTGCAAACCATTTCGACATTTCAAAAAAAAGTTGAAGTGTCACTACTCAACTATGTAAGCATTCAGCAACACAATCGTTTCTCAAAGGTGAATTTAGCATACATTAAATTTGTCGATTCCAATTCATGAAAGCAATTAGTCATTGGGTTGCTCCACGATCCAGTTGAGTATGGTGAATCCAAAATACTTCACCAACATTTTTGGTGCTAGAAGGAGGGCCACCTCCTCTAGCAACTCATCTTTCTAAAACATCACATCTTTATCTCATGTTCCAACCAAGCTAAGTTCCATCAGCTCCACCCTACAAAAGCTTACTTACTCAATACCAGATATTATGACTGGGCAAAGTCTTCCAAACCAGTCGGATAACCAAAAGTGAAATCATAAACGCTCTAAAAAGTTAAATACACCTTCATAGTTCACTGCCAATATCCGCTGATTTAGCCTAATGCAAGGTCGGTAGTAAAAAAAGGGCACTCTCAACACTGAGAATGGTGATACTGGCCCTGCACACTTGAACTTGCATCAACATGAGTCCTACTTTTCAGCCATGCTCTAGACAAGATGAAAAGCTACCCTCATCCGGTATGAATATTTCTATAATTAACAATTATAGAAAGACTAGTCGTAGGGATATTAGACTACCTGAACCAGTATAAAAATCATTATGTTAGTTAATTCGACATACCATGCCGGACGTATGGATATTAGACGGTCAGGATTAGTAAAAAAACCATACATATGTGATAATGGGTTGTATATACATGACCTGACCTCTTAGTCAAATCTTCTTTTACTCTACATAGCTCACTGCCGTCGTTAAGATGTAAAGTTCCATCTACGAGCGACAAAGACAATCTCAGAAATGAGAACGGTGATACTAGAAAAGAATGCGGCTAGGCATACGGCTAGGGACATTACACCCCCAAATAGGGGCAGGTCATAACAAATATACAGCCAAGCATGCGGCTAAGGACATTACACCCCCAAACAGGGTGCAGGTCATAACAAATATATGGCCAAGCATACGGCTAAGGACATTACACCCCCAAACAATGGGCATGTAATAACCAATATATGGCTAAGCATATGGCTGAAGATATTATGCCCCCAAACGAGGGGTGGGTCATAACAAATATACGGCCAAACATATGGCTAAGGATATTACGCACCCAAATAGGGGCGAGGTCATAATAAGTATACGGCCAAGTATACAGCTAAGGACATTACACCCCTAAATAATGGGCAACTCATAACAAATATACGACCCAGCATATGGCTAAGGACATTACGCCCCTAAATAGGGGGCAAGTCATAAAAGAATATACGACCAAGCATACAGCTAAGGACATTACACTTCTAAATAGAGGACAAATCGTAACAAATATATGGTCAAGTATACGGCTAAGGGCATTACTCCCCGAAATAGCGGGCATGTCATAACAAATATACAGCCAAACATGTGGCTATGGACATTACGCCCTCAAATAAGGGGCAAGTTGTGTTCAACTCATAATCAGAGCAGAGCGTTATGCCCTCAAACGAAGGGAGGTAGGTCACATCGCACATATGGTCAGGCTAACATTGGATATTACACCCAGACAAAAGGTCAAGTCACGACAATGCGCAAGAAGACACTACAAGCAATAAAGGTCATGATCAAGTGATGTATGCTATTTCAAGAGCACATCCTAGACTTGGCAGGAGAGCATAAAACACGAAATGTACTAAAAGGCTATCAGTCAGGCCTTTCAGATTCTCATCAGCCTCTGCCCCCTCTTTTGAGAAGGGTACCCAGAATGGTTTGGGTTAGCATTCCCTTCCTCTACCTCTTCTGCATTCCACCTGTCCTAGAAAAATGCAGAGATCGAATCCACCACGGACTTTTTCTTTAGAAAGTCGGGCTTAACTTCTACCCTAAATGTAAGTTTGGCCGAAGTAAAGAAACTATAAGTCACATCGGAAGTGACATTATTAAGTTCTTTCTTTGATTGAGCCAATTCTTCCTTCACCGCCTTTAGCTCTATCTCAACCTTAGCCAACACTTCATCCTTCTCTCTCAACTCATGCTCCTTCGAAGCCTGAGCATCCTCGGCAGCTTTAGTTTCCCTCTCAGCCTTCTCAACTTTCTCAATAAGCAATCTAGCCTCCTCCTCGGCTTTGATCTTAGCAAAGGCCTCCACTGCTTTCTCAGAATTAGCTGAAGCAAGGTCAACCTCAAGTTTGGCTATCTAGTTTGAAAGCAAGGGTTGTACACTTTTTGATTCATGCGCCTTCACTATCAAGGCCACTTGCTACAAGAAATGTAATATTCGAACAATGTAAGTAACAAACTGGAAATAAGAGAACGAAAAAGGGAGGAGGGGAGGTCACTCACATAAGACCTAAGCTTCTCGAATTCAGAAAGAATCGTAGAGGGAGACATCTTGAAAGTCGATTCAGAAAGGAGAGAGGAGGAACTTGAGCGACTCTTCCTACTTTTTCCATTAAAGAAGACATGGAAATTTCAGATGTGTTCAAGCTACTCGTTGGAGGAGCAAGATCACTCTACGAAGAAGAGGGAGTAAACCCAACCAGTGTGGAGGTCGAAGGAGGAAGGATACTTACATCAGGAAGAAGTGGAATATTTGATAGGGGAGGAATAGTCAATTTTTTGGAATAAGGGAATCACTCGACCCTCCGCACGGCCTCTTCAAAACCTTCTTCCTATTGTTCTCCTCTAGAGACCTACGAATCTCGGCTGTAGCATCATCTTCCATATTATCTAAAAAGGAAGAAAAATGACAAAATTAGAATCATAAGTATGACAATTCCTAAAATATGTTGCAAGCAACTTATACCTCTAGATCCAGTTGGGGAAGGAGTAGGCTTGAATAAGTTACGAGAAAGTACATGACTAGGGCGCAATAAACCGCAATCCTTCAGCTTTGACTCAACAAATAAAACTTTTATTTTTCTAGCCTCCACTGACAATCTCAAAATCTGCTGCCTACGGGACTTATATAATTGCTCATTCTCCTCTGAAGAGATGGTATAGATAGAATAATGACGAGAGAAAGAAGTAAATTTATCAAAGTTCGAAATAATGAAATAAAATTCAGCCTATGACTTATTTTATGGGCTATATCATTTGAACCCCACTACATATAAAATTTATCAAAGTAGGATATTTATCAAAGTTCGAAATAATGAAACCAAATTGCAAAATTTTTGATGGGCTATATTATTTGAACCTTACTACATATAACTACACTTTTTTTCACTCTCTTTTCGCTCCTTGGGGACTTTGATCAATATAGTTAGTATGACTTATGGTTGCTTTTTCATTAAATATTAAATATCATATTTTGATAGAGGTTCATCATACATTATCACTTTCTCATTATGCTAATTTGATATTTATACTTCTGATAAAAACAAAAGAGGGAGAGAGCGGTTAAGATTTGGTGACAATGTGAATTCATTGTTAATATTGAAAGAAATATTATTGGTTTAATATTTTATTCTAGAATGCATATGCCATATATGTAGGGATAGCATATCAATATGGGTAGCAAGTTATACATATTGAAACAATTGTGTTATGATTTTGATCTTATGATATTGAGTACACACTTAACATAGTTACACTTGTCAAATCTTTACATGTTGTTTCTTATCATCAAAGGAGATTGTGGAGCATACTCTTGTTTGATGATAACAAATATATAATTATATTTAATTTTGTTTTTAGAGTGCATTGCAATTTAAAAATCATCAAAGTACAATTTTGTTTCTAATTAAATTGTCATCCACTACGTTTCATATGCCTGATTTACGCACATTACACTTCAAACACACATATTTTTATTTGTAAAAGAATATATATTTATTATTATTATCAATAAGGAAATATTATTAGGTACTGTAGTTAATTTCCTTTTATTAATAATAATAAATATGTGTTATATCTAATAATATGTTTGTCTAGAGTTGTATATTTATAGGTTTTTGTTATAAATATTGTTTGTGGAGAAGTTTCCTTTCAGTACAATAAAAGGTTGCCTATTCAGAGAAAACAAAGTAAATAAGAATCTAAGGGAGGAAATATTTTAGTACGCAATCAAAGACTGTACATACAAAGAAAGTGAAATAAATACAAATCAGAAGCAATGAAAGATACACACAATCAAAGGCAATATATATGAAGAAAGGGAAATAAATAAAGAATGGAAGCAAAGAATTGTATACACAATCAAACAATATATTTTGAAAGATACAACATAGTTTATTTCCTATCAATTTTGTATACAGGAAAACAAACTATCTCACAAATTAAATCCTTCTTCATATATCCTCACACATATTAGTTTCCCCATTATATATAGATTTTATTTTGTATATAGGGAAACAAACTATCTCCCAAATCAGTTCCTTCTCCATGTATCCTCATACATATTTGTTTCCATATATACACATCCCCTCCATGAGCCTATAAAAACACACATTACAGCAAAAGAAAAGATCATCGAATTAGACAACAAATAGAATTCTCTCTCTTCATGTCTACTCTCATTATCCAATCAAAGTTTGTGCATCAATTCCTTTTTTCAACACACCCACTCTCCTATCATTTTCAACACAAAATCATTCACTCAAAAAAATCCACTCAACTTCAACTAGGCATGCATGAGTTTCAGCAACAAAACAAGGCATACAAATGTCGATGCAAATATGATTCAAGCAAATCAAAGATAGCATCGAACTTTCTAGCATCGAATTTGAAGAAGAAATAAAAGGCGTTGAATTATGAAGGGGAATATGTCACGTGCGACATAGATGGGAGAATTTTTTTTGTCATTTTGTTTTTGTATTTCTTTTTAACTCTTTTTTCTATTTGAGCTACACTATAGCTTAAGGATTTTGATATTAGCGGATTAAGTTAAGGTAGAGCTATCAGGTATAGAGTTAGAATATTTGTTAGCAATGTCTGCAAGTTTACTGTTTGTAAGCTTTTAAATATTTAACTCTAATAATAGCTTTGGAGGCAACAGTAGGCATTAGGCCGAAGCTGTGTATATCTTGTGTTCCTTATTTTTTGCATTTACATTTCCACACTCTATCTATATATTATACGTAACCATGTCGAATAATTTTAAATACTCTATTCAACCCCTCTAGGATATATTAATCGATCATACAGCTCTTACTTTAAACGTTCCACGAATGGTTATTTGAGTCAAGTGGAAACATGTAAAACTTGCTCGTGAGGGATGTTACTGTGCCACCCCAACACTACACCAGAAAAGGCCTTTTGTTGCATTGGAAAAACGCTACCAAAGCTTTTAGTAGCGTTTCGATAAACCCCACGATACGACATGCACTTAAAAGTCTGAAACTTTTGTAGCGTTGTAGAAAATGCTACCAAAACCTGACCTATTGTAGGGTTTTAGATATGCTACAAAAAGTTTCAGACTTTTAGTAGCATGTCATATCGTAGTGTTTACTAAAACGCTACTAAAATTTTTGGTAGAGTTTTTTCAACGCTTCAAAAGTCGTATCGCATCTATTTACATTTATTTTAGGAGCATTTTAAAAATGCTACAAAAAGTTATTAACTGTTTTGTAGCATACCGCTACTATTTCATGTTAATGTCCCGTACCATTTCCAGCCATCACTCACATAATAGTTTTATTATAACCATCAATCATTCACATAATCGTCGTATTCAAACAATAAATCAATCAATCACATAATCATCTATTCAAACAATTAAAAAAATGAAACGACCCGTATTTTTAACTATTTTAAATTATGAAATTTGATACAATTACTGAATAAAAATGGTTAAAAAATAAAAATTTAACGAATTATTAGTGTAGCTATTGAATATGAACTTGAATAAAAATTTTAAATAATAAATTCCGAAGATTTAGGCAATTACAACTATTGAAGTGAAAATTGTATTTATTGAATGTGTTTGTAATCAATGTCTATAATTGGAAGATGAATGTTGCAATATATAGATGATAATAAAATAATTGTTAATAAATGGTGAATTATTGAAAATTAAATTGTTTAAATTTAATATTGGAATTATTTAAATAATTGAATCTTGAATTAATGTGCATGAAAACGATACCAGAAATTGATTTAAGTTTTATTTAAATACGAATGAAGATTGTTAACATTTAAAATTGGGTTTAAAAGCGAATAATTAAAAATTGAAAATTTTATATTATAATTGACGAGTAAAAATAGCCATTTTTTCCACTACCTTGGATTTTGACAAAACTAGTTCCATTGGATCCGTAATTGTGTGATATTATCGGATTTCAAATTTCGTAGCGTTTGGAGTTATCGTTTGGTCGTTCGGGATAAAAACGCGTTGAAATTAATATTGAAAACTCCATATAATAATTGGGTCCAAAATGCTATCTTCTCCATACGATCGAATTGGGACTCGAAACTTGTTCCATTGCGTTCAAGATAGGGGTATAACATTATGAATGCCTAGCGGCACGTCTCGATCAGAAGTTAGGATAAATACCTAGATATTTTGGAATTTTTAATAATATATTTCGATCTATGTGATTGCACGACCTTTTCCTTTCAATTCAAGTTGCACCCATCAGCCACCCCACTTTTACATTTAGCCACCCTACTCTACAGTATCTCCCACCTTTTTATAATAGTCCAGGCTTCCCATTTCAAAAAAAGACTGAAAAAAGAGAGTAAAATTCCAAAATCAATAACTATGAATTACTCGTTTGAAAACTATAAGAATGTGTATTTAAGCTCGTTCATCTTGCGCTTCAATCCAAGGGCATTTCCGTGTTGTCAGATCGAGTTGGGGGGGTGGTATGCTTTCCTCGACCATATTCTGTAGCAGCTCGAAGCTAGGGCTCAATTTTTCTTGGCCGCTAATCGACTATTGGGGATACGAGTTGATTCAATGGGTTTCTCGAGTTGTTTAGCAGCTCCGTGCCAAGTCGTGTGCAACTCGATAGTGGTTTGGGGGCTGCGACATCCTGTAAGTAAAGGGAGTTTGGTGGGTTCGCATTTTGATTGGAGCCAGTTGAGGCGAAGTGGATGGGTAGGGAGTGACGAGCGTGGCGAGTGGGATTCGATGGCGGCGGTGGGTTGGCCATAGGCGGTCGATTGGGACGTGTCAGTGACACGAGAAAACCGTGCACAAGTTTTTGGCTACAGGAGAAAGAAGAAAAGGGGAAGAAGAAGCAGGAGGCGGGCCTGGTCTGGAAGCTTTGTGGGTAGTGTGATTTTATATAAAATATTTATATATAAGAAAATAATTAGTGTTTAAATTTAATTATATTTTATCGATGAGCTAAAAAAATTAATAACTCTTCCATACCAGGTCGGTTTGGCACGCAGATTTTTGCATTGGAATCGTATCGGAGTCATCTACGCTATGGAGTTAAATTGGTTGCAATTCGCTTCATTCGAATTTTCAGATTCGAACGAAGGTGAGTGTTTTATAACGCTCGCAACATACTAAAATATTTTTATGCTAGTAAAATTCAAAATTATGAAATGATATAAATTTATTGATCATTGCTTGATGAATTTAATTGTCATTCGAATTAACTGTTAAAAATTAAAATTGACGGTTAAATTTGAAATTGGAATTTAATTGCCAGTAAAATACCTGATATTGACAACTATGGATTTATTGTGAATTATTGGCCAATTTGGATGTTGATTGTGATGGATGCTATTGATTAATGTTTTAGATGATTTGGATGTTTATTTATTTTGATATATCCTGTTATCATCATATATATTATTTACAGTATATAAAATAGTAAATTGAATTATTTTGAATAAATTAAGAAATAGTTTGAAATGATATATACCTATGACACTGTGATTTGGGTTGAAATGATATACATCCATCCCTGAAATTAAATTGAAATAACTGATCACTTGGCCATAGGATAGAAAATTATATACGAACACCGGATTGGTTAAATTAAATGATTTAAAAAAATTTGATTTAAAATTTATAAATGATTTGATTTTAAGAAAATGAAAACCGAATTTATGGAAATCGAACTATTTCGAAATTAAGCTCGGGACTGAATTATATTTGGGGATTTGGATTTTAATTTGGGTATTGAAAGTAAATTTTATTTAAGCGTTTTGAATCGATGTTTTGAAAATCGAACTCGAATTGATAAAAATAGAAATATTCAAAATTTGAAATTGAAAGTATTTTGGAATTGTAATTGAAATTAATTTTTAATTGGAATTGAAATTAATTTGAAATTGACACCGAAATTAATTTGGAATCGAAGTAAAATTCGATTTGAAATCGGAATTGGATCGCTTAAATCAAAATGGAAATTTAAAAGTGATTTGAATTGGAAAATTTGAAAATTAAATCAGTTTGACTTTGAATCTATTTTCAAATAAATTATTTTGGACCATTTCTCGATTTGTGCGTGTCATCCTTTCGCAGGGGCCATGCTAATCTTCTCTATATCGTTCCAATTTTATCGGATGTCCCCGAACTATTTAAATCTATCTTTTTAAATATTCAAATTATTTTGGATTTTCCAAACTGTTTTGCTATATAAACCATTTTAATACTTAAACTATTTTATATTAAACTATTTCAACCATTTAAACTATTTTTAACTATTTAACCACTTAAACTATTTATGACTATTTTAATTATTTAAACAATCAAAATTTTCAAACTATTTTTTTAAAATTCAAACTGGTCAAAAGGGTGGAGTGTTTATATTTAGATCTCGGATTTAAATAAGAATTGGGTTAAAATGAAGTTAGAAGCAAAATTGAAATTTGAAACAATTTTGGAAGCGAAATCGGGATATTAAAGCGGAAATGATTTTGAAATGAAATGGTACATTTTGAGTAAATATGATGATTTCAAAATGGATTTGATTTTGAAGCGAATATGATATTTTGATATCAAGTATGAACTGTTTTCGAAATGTAAAAGTACCAACCGGTGTGTAAAATGACCTTTGGTTGTTAAAGAGACCGGGGCCGGATATGGGCATACTCTCGGTCGATACCGGAACAACTTTAACAACAGTGTACATGGAGTGATGGTCCAGAACGAAGTGGTTGGATTTGGTGTACGTTTGCTGGATTTGAAGAAAGAGAACGATGATGGATTGGCCTAACACTTGTGTCAATTTGAAATGACAAAAATAGGAGCCGTACCGGTCAAGCGGGCTAGCTACCCCGAGCAAACACACTTCTTCGTATTACCATCATTTATATGTGATTGATTGGTCCGCACCCTCGGACTTTGGAAGTGTTGGACTCGGTGGGCGATCATGGCTATGATGCGTTACCATGAGCTGAGAAGGGTAAACTGGTAGTATCCTACCTTGGGCATTGCCTTACGTGCCTTGTCATACTTTTATCCCCATACGAGACCACTACGATTTTGGTTTAGTGTTGTCGTACCACGATGCATCCCTATCCACCGACGGTTTACTAGTGTTTTATATGAAATTGTACGACAATGCTTAAAAACTCGTTAAGGGGACCAATGTAAAGGCTTAACGCTAAGAAAAATATTTATTTTACTGATTAGACATTATATATGTAGCATATTCTACTATATATAAATATTTTAATGGATTCTTAAGAGATGGAAAATCCCGCAACATCTCTTGAGTTATTGCATGCACGTTATTCACTGGATAGGAGATGTGAAACCCCATAAACATCTCTGACACCACGGCACTCATTTTATATACTATATCGATTTGACTCACATAAGAATATTTTAGTCCTGACTCGAGTGTTTTGTCTTTTCATTACGCTCGGGTCAGTCCTGATTTTTTCAGTTTATTGAAGATTTATTCTGGAGGACGAAGACGAAGATTTGGTATATTATTACTATTAGTGTTCCTACATCATGTTGTCTGCTGCATTATTTATTTATCCCTGATGTATATATATAACTCTGATAAATGTTGTATAGATTATAATCAAATGTATAGTATAAATAGCTTCATGAATTGTTTATTTGATTATTATATTTTATCGATCCGCTGCGAGATTCTGTGTTTGTTTTCTTCCTCTTTTCTTATTTTTCTTAATTAACCCCATTGGTTATCTATGTTCTGATTGCTTAAGTCCGACATGTGTGGATTACCGTCGATTTAGACCTTCCGAAATGTGGGTCGTCACAGTTGGTATTGGAGCTTTGGTTTAGCGATAACCTTGGCTTTGAGGGTTAACTCATTAGAGATAGGGTCAATAGCACCCTAGAATGAGTTTGAGTGTATTAATATATATGAGCGCGTATTTGTTAGTGAATATAAAAAATTGTTTTATATTGTGTTGGTTGATTTGTTGAGTGGCTTATAGATTCTGGTCAATACGAGTAATGAACGTTATTGATAGGGATCTCTAAACACTTGAACAGAACAATTCGACATAGAATTGTTTTGAAATTGGGTAAATGAAATAATTTTACCATGATTATATTTTGTATATAAAGGAATAATTTTTCAGAAATTATTATGTTATATATAGTGTGAATTGGTTGTTAGAAATGATAACATTGATCATTATCGTTTATTGTTTGATTAGTCAATATTCCTAAACAATTAGCTATTATATGATTATAAGAAAATGAAATTGTATAAATGTGATTTATAAAAAATTTATACAATTTAATTTGCAAGTAAAATTAATATAAAATTGAGAATTTGAGAAATTTAAATTCTGGTGTTTCTGAAAATGGTTTTCAAGGTTTGGAAAATAATATCAGTATTGTTTAAAAGTATATACAAATACAATTTGATTTCAAATAAATTTTAAAAAGAATGAATTAGTACTCCCCTCTTCTATCGCTGGAAAATAATTTCGGCGATGACTGCGCAGCATCATCGACGTTCATTTTCGAGTCTCAAAGTGAGGGAGACTTCTGAGAAGCTTTTCTACAAAATTGTTGATAAACGAATTTTTGTTTAAACTCCAGAAGTATGATTTGATATATAAGAGATAAGTAAACATACTTATTTCAAATAAATTGAAATAAACCCGGTATTTAAATTTTTTAAGTTCTGTTAATTAATAATCTTCGAATTATTTGAATGAAATGAAATATTTGAATAACTCGAACTTATAAAATAAGAGAATTAAGAAATCTAAGCTAAACGTTTTGAGAAACATTAAAATTGAAGTTTGCAACTCTCAAATTGAAAGTAAAGAAAATTTAAACAAGTTAAAATAGTGAACATTCTAATTAAGTAAAATGAATAAGATTAATTGGTATAATACAAAATTGCATTCTAATAATGTATAATAAGACTTACCAAATGTTAAAAGTTAAAATGATGATTTGGATATGTAATGGGATATTATGCAAGTAAACAAAACTTAAAAGTAATTAAAATGTATATAAATGGAAATTTAGTTGTAATAATAAATGTTATATACTTAATTAGTATATTATGAAATTATTAATGAGTAAATGGAATAAGTAAGTGGGACTTAGGGAAGTAGACAAATGAATTAAATAATATCTTTGTAAATTGGTTATAGAATTAAATATAAACTTGCAAAGAAATTTGGAAATTGAATTTGTAACTTTTGAGATAATTATAGTCTTAGATAAAGTCATATATAGAAGTTGGACTTTTATAGAATGTTTCACAAATAAATTGTTATTAAATGAAATTGTTAAAATAAATGTGAATTAAGTTAAAAAGAAACTTAAGTAAGGATATAAGAAATAATTCATTAATGATGTTGATGCTAAAAATGGAGATATGAACATTATAATTCAAACGTTTCGCGAAAATGTAAAGTAAAATTTTTTAGTTTATAACTTTGATAAATGTTTGTTAAACAAGATGCTAAACTAATTGAATATGGATGTTAAAGGAAGGAAGATAATATTGAATTATGAAATGAACTTTAACTTATGAAAAGCTAACCGAAATGAATAAATGAAAGAAGTTAGTGAATTGTATTAATAAAATGAGTAAATGAAATAACATTTATTTAAAATAAAATAAATGAACTTAACTGTAGAATGAATGTGAATAAATTAATTGATATGAGATATTGCTAAACGTAAAAAGAAAGAATTGAAATTTAACAAATTGAATTGAACAAATTTAATGCAAACGAAATAGACTTGAATAAATTGGAAGTAAACCAATTAAATGCCAATAACAATTTGGATGTTAATAAGAAACGAGGTGTATAAATTAAATATTGGCTTTGGATGATGTAAATTCATATTGTATGAATTAATTGGATGAATACTAACAATTGAATGGTTTCTTTCGTTGTAAATCGTCGTTATAACTGTTTTATTATATATGATCGTTGTTTGTCGTATATTGATGCTTATGTTATGGTTTGGGTTTAAAATTCATGTTATATGCTTCTATTTAACTCATACATGTTCTATATCTTATATAAATGACTAATATTCTAAATTGAGTTGAGGTAGGTGCATATGAAGACCGTTTGGACGTATACGTGGATTATATTTTGCTTTTGCTTGCTTAACATGAGCGAACTCGCTCGTATTAATACTAATAAGGTACACATCTCGGATTACATGCCGCGATTTTAATTTTTTCCCTACGAGATGCCTCATCATTGAGATGAGATGTATATTTTATATATATTGGTTATATTTATGTTATATATTGTATTGTAAAAATTTTCCGATCGAGCCGCGTAAAGGAGACTCTGTCAAAATTTTCTGTAAATCCGGGAGTTAGAAAAATTTTGAAGTTTTAATTTTTTTAACTTGTTTTGATAACTAACCAGTAAATTCCATAAGCCGATCGGAGTAGCGTAGTGGAAACGTAGTAATGGTTTTATAATCAATATTTCAAAATTATTTTGAGAAAATATATCAAGTATTAAATTTTGTACTTAGCCTTTTTCGAGGACGAAAAGTTTTGAGTGAGGGAGAATGTAACCACCCGTATTTTTAACTATTTTAAATTATGAAATTTGATATAATTATTGAATAAAAATGGTTAAAAAATAAAATTTTAATTCATTATTAGTGTAGCTATTGAATATGAACTTGAATAAAAATTTGAAATAATAAATTCCGAAGATATAGGCAATAACAACTATTAAAGTGAAAATTCTATTTATTGAATGTGTTTGTAATCGATGTCTGTAATTGGAAGATGAATGTTGAATTATTTAGATGATAATAAAATAATTGTGAATAAATGATGATTTATTGGAAATTAAATTGTTTAAATTTAATATTGGAATTATTTAAATAATTGAATCTTGAATTAATGGGAATGAAAACGATATCAAAAATTGATTTAAGTTTTACTTAAATACAAATGAAGATTATTAACATTTAAATTGGGTTTAAAAGTGAATAATTAAAAATTGAAAATTTTATATTATAATTGACAAGTAAAAATAGCCATTTTTGCCACTGTCTCGGATTTCGATGAAACCAGTTCCATTAGATCCATAATAGTGTATTATTATCGGATTTCAAATTTCGTAGCGTTTGGAGTTTTTGTTTGGTCATTCGGGATAAAAATGCGTTGAATTTAGTATCGAAAATTCAATATAATAATTGGGTCCAAAAAGTTATCTTCTCCATAAGATCGAATTGGGACTCGAAACTTATTCCATTGCGTTCGGGATTGGGGTATAACATTATGAACGCCTGGCGGCACGTCTCGATCGGGAGTCAGGATAAATACCTAGATATTTTGGAATTTTTAATAATATATTTCGATCGATGTGATTGCACAGCCTTTTCCTTTCAGTTTAAGTCGCACCCATCAGCCACCCTACTTGTACATTCAGCTACCCTACTCTGCAGTATCTCCTACCTTTATATAATAGCATAGGCTTCCTATTTCAAAAAAAAGACAGAAAAAAAAGAGAGTAAAATTCCAAAATCAATAGCTATGAATTACTCATCTGAAAACCATGAAAATATGTATTGAAGCTCGTTCGTGTTGCGCTTCAATCCAAGGGCATTTTCGTGTTGTTCGGTCGAGTTCGAGGGGTAGTGTGCTTTTTTCGACCGTGTTCTATAGCAGCTCAAAGCTAGGGCTCGATTTTTCTTGGCCGTTGATCGACTATTGGGGATACGAGTTGGTTCGATGGGTTTCTCGAGTTGTTTAGCAGCTCTGTGCCAAGTCATGTGCAACTCGATGGTGGTTTACGAGCCACGACATCCTATAGGAGAAGGGAGTTTGGTGGGGTCGCATTTGATTGGAGCAAGTCGAGGCGAAGTGGATGGGTAGGGAGTGACGAGCAAGGCGAATGGGATTCGATGGCGGTAGTGGGTTGGCCGTAGGCGGTCGATTGGGACGTGTCAGTGACACAAGAAGACCGTGCACAAGTTTTTGGCTATAGGCGAAAGAAGAAAGGGGGAAGAAGAAGCAAGAGGCAGACCGGGTTTGGAAGCTTTATGGGTAATGGGCTTTTATATAGAAAATATATATAAGAAAATAATTAGCGTTTAAATTTAATTATATTTTATCGATGAGGTAAAAAAATTAATAACTCTTCCATACGAGGTTGGTTTGGCGTGCGGATTTTTGTGTTGGAATCGTATCAGAGTCGTCTACGCTATGGAGCTAAATTGGTTGCAATTCGCTTCATTCGAATTTTTAGATTCGAACGAAGGTGGGTGTTTTATAACGCTCACAATGTATTAAAATATTTTTATGCTAGTTAAATTAGAAATTATGAAGTGATATAAATTTATTGATCGTTGTTTGATAAATTTAACTGTCATTCGAACTAACTGTTAAAAATTAAAATTGACGGTTAAATTTGAAATTGGAATTTAATTGCCAGTAAAATACCTGATATTGACAACTATGGAATCGTTGTGAATTATTGGCTAATTTGGATGTTGATTGTGATGGATGCTATTGATTGATGTTTTGGATGGTTTGGATGTTTGTTTATTTTGATATATCCTGTTATCATCTAGTATATTATTTACAGTATATAAAACTGTAAATTGAATTATTTCGAATAAATTAAGAAATAGGTTGAAATGATATATACCTATGACACTGTGATTTGGGTTGAAATGATATATATCCATCCCTGAAATTAATTGAAATAACTGATCACTTGGCCATAGGATAGAAAATTATATACGAACAACAGATTGGTTAAATTAAATGATTTCAAAATATTTTTTGATTTGTAATTATTTAAATGATTTGATTTTAAGAAAATGAAAATCGAATTTATGGAAATCGAACAATTTCGAAATTGAGCTCGGGGTTGAATTATATTTGGGGATTTGGATTTCAGTTTGGGTAATAAAAGTAAATTAGATTCAAGTGTTTGAATCGATGTTTTGAAAATCGAGCTCGGAATTGATAAAGATCGAAATGATTCAAAATTTGAAATTGAAAGTATTTTGGAATTGTAATTGAAATTAATTTTAAATTGGAATTGAAATTAATTTGAATTTGACACCGAAATTAATTTGGAATCGATGTAAAATTCGACTTGAAATCAGAATTGAATCGATTAAATCGAAATGGAAATTTTAAAATGATTTGAATTGGAAAATTTGGAAATTAAATCAGTTTGACTTTGAAGTAATTTTCAAATAAATTATTTTGATATAAACTATTTAAATCTATCTTTTTAAATATTCAAATTATTTTGGATTTTCCAAACTGTTTTGCTATTTAAACCATTTTAATACTTAAACTATTTTATATTAAACTATTTTAATGATTTAAACTATTTTTGACTATTTAACCACTTAAACTATTTTTAACTATCTTAGTTATTTAAACAATCTAAATTTTCAAACCATTTTTCTATAATTCAAACTGGTCAAAAGGGTGGATTTTTTATATTTAGATCTCGGATTTAAATACGAATTGGGTTAAAATGAAGTTATAACCTAAATTTAAATTCGAAACAATTTTGGAAGCGAAATCGAGATATTAAGGCGGAAATGATTTTGAAATGAAATGGTTCATTTTGAGTAAATATGATGATTTCTAAATGGATTTGATTTTGAAGCGAATATGATATTTCGATATCAAGTATGAACTATTTTCGAAATGTAAAAGTATCAACCGGTGTGTAAAATGACCTTTGGTTGTTAAAGAGACCGAGGCCGGATATGGGCATACTCTCAATCGATACCGGAACCACTTTAACAACAGTGTACATGGAGTGATGGTCCAGAACGAAGTGGTTGGATTTGGCATACGTTTGCTGGATTTGAAGAAAGAGAACGACGATGGATTGGCCGTACCGGTCAAGCGGGCTAGCTACCCCGAGCGAACACGCTTCTTCGTATTACCATCATTTATATTGTGATTGACTGGTGCGCACCCTTGGATTTTGGGAGTGTTGGACGCGGTGGGCGATCATGGCTATGATGCGTTACCACCAACCGAGAAGGGTAAACTAGTAGTATCCTACCTTGGGCATTGCCTCACGTGCCTTGTAATACTTTTATCCTTATACGAGACCACTACGATTTTGGTTTAGTGTTGTCGTATCACGGCGCATTCTTATCCACCGACAGTTTACTGGTATTTTATATGCAAACTATACGACAATGCTTAAAAACATGTTAAGGGAGATCAATGTAAAACCTTAACGCTAAGAAAAATATTTATTTTACTGATTATACATTATATATGTAGCGTCTTTTACTATATATAAATATTTTGGCGGATCCTTAAGAGATGGAAAATCCCGCAACATCTCTTGAGTTATTGCATGCACGTTATACACTGGATAGGAGATGTGAAACTCCATAAACATCTCTGATGCCACGACACTCATGTTATATGCTATATCGAATTGATTCGCATAAGAATATTTTAGTCCTGACTCAAATGTTTTGTCTTTTCATTACGCTCGGGTCAGTCCTGAGTTTTTCAGCTTATTGAAGTTTTATTTTGTAGGACGAAGACGAAGATTTGGTATATTATTACTATTAGTATTCCTGCAACATGTTGTATGCTGCATTATTTATTTATCCCTGATGTATATATATAACTATGATAAAGGTTGTACAGATTATAATCAAATGTATAGTATAAACAGCTTCATGAACTGTTTATTTGATTATTATATTTTATCCCTCCACTGCGAATTCTATGTTTGTTTTCTTCTTCTTTTCTTATTTTTCTTAATTAACCCCATTAATTATCTATATTCTGGATTGTTTAAGTCGGACATGTGTGGATTATTGTCGATTTATACCTTCTGAAATGTGGGTTGTCACAAAAATAACGTTAATCACATAATCAAATATAATATCCATAACCATTTCGATAATATTTTTTCAACAAACCGAGCAAATTCATAAACAAGTTTACACAACAAAATGTTATAATATATATAACAATTAAAGACATGCTCATTACTTGATTACCCACAATTCTTTGCTACAGCTGGTCTTTACTCCTAAAAAGCTAATTACTTGAAGACAAGTTTAACAATTAACAAATGACTATGAAACTGTTTCATATTTAAAGTATATCAAACATCCTTAGTTGAAATTTTCTTAAATTTAAATAATTTTTATAAAACTTGGTTAAATTTTTGTAAAACTTGATTAATTTTTATAATAAACTTATTTAATTTTTAAAAACTTATTTACGTAGTTAAATTCTAATAAAACTTAATTAATTTATATAGATTTATTTAATTTTTGTAGAACATAGTTAAATTATATAAAACTTAGTTAATTTTTAAAATTTTGGTTAATTTTTGTAAAAATTAGTTAAATTTTTATAAAGCTCGGTTAACTTGTTTATAAATGTATTTATATTAACTCAATCTTATAAATTATCTCAATTAGTAAAACTTAAATGTCATGACTTATATTTTAATTAACTTAAACTTATAAATTATCTCAAACTTAAATTTTATTAACTTGGTTAATTTTTATAAATTATCCCAAACTTATAAATTTTTCATAAACTTAGTTAATTTATTATTATTATTATTATTATTATTATTGTAAACTTAGTTAATTATTACTATTACTATTACTATTACTATTATTATTATTATTATTATTATTATAAACTTAGTTTAGTTTTATCAAACTATAGTGGTTTATTATTCTTATTATAAACTTAGTTAATTTTATCAAGCGTAGTTTATTATTATAAAACGTTGTTAAATTATATAAAACTTAGTTAATTTTAAGATTTTGGTTAATTTTTATAAAAATTAGTTTAATTTCTATAAAAATTGGTTAATTTATTACCAAATTAATTAATTTTATCAGACTCAGTTGTTTATTATTGTTATAAACTTGTTAGTTTTTATAATACTTAGTTAATTATTACAAACATATTTTTTTTATAAAACTTAGTTATATTCAAACTACTGTTTATGATTATTATTATTATTATTATTATTATTATTATAAAACATAGTTGACGCGGTTAATTTATTATTATTATTATTATTAGAAACTTAGTTAATTTTTTTCAAATTATAGTTTATTATTACTACTATTATTATAGACTTAGTTTATTATTATTATTATAAACTTGTTAATATTTATATTCTAACATGCATAAAGTTACACTGTGAACTATCATGCGTAGATTGAATTGATGGTCCACGTTAATATAAAATCAAAATAATAAACTACACTA
The DNA here is from genome assembly GCA_030737815.1 of Allium fistulosum. Classification (NCBI taxonomy): domain Eukaryota; kingdom Viridiplantae; phylum Streptophyta; class Magnoliopsida; order Asparagales; family Amaryllidaceae; genus Allium; species Allium fistulosum. The sequence continues at coordinate 614,592,617 of CM060902.1, forward strand.
ATTATATGGTTGCGGAATATTAAATTATATTTTGAACAATACATGAGTCTGTAATAGTGATTCAATGCACCCTTTTATTTTGATTCGGTTATAGCGTACAAACTATCATTGTGTACCTATTAAATGTATATGGCCTCGAATATGTTGGATGTTATAGTCTGTTTATAACGAGGATCAATGTATTCTAATGTTATATCAATGTAACAACCTAGTATTTCGAACCATTCAAATCGACAATCATCCACTCATGTCACACTTGAATTGCTTAAAACAATAGTTTGTTAATTTATATTTGAAAAAACTTAGCATATACAGTAAATAAATCAATCACAGAATCACAGACACAGAGTATTACAATAATAAGCAGCGGAATAGAGAAATAGTAGTTCATGAAGCTACTATAAAACATCAGAGTCTGAAACAAAATGAACAGAATCTCAAATACAAATAAATCTCTAATACATAACAACTGACGAGTCTGAACATAAATGACTGGAATAAACTAAAATAACTAAAAGCTGGATATTTAAATCTTCAAACAAAGCTTCAATCTCCAAAGGTGAGTCTCAAATGCTGTGACACTCAGTCTGACCCGAGCATAATGCAAAACATAAAACACTTGAGTTAGGATTAACATTCTTATACCAGTAAATTCAGCTCAAGTGAAATGTCAACTGAAATACAAGTAACTTAAATGATAGTTGGGATTTCCATCCTCTAAGGATCCGTGGAACTATCTACTATGTAGTAATATATGCTATTATAATATGTCTATAGTAAAGTAAACTATTAAAGTAGCGTTAAGGCGTTACCCATATCCCCCTTGACACATTTTATATATTCCCGTAGTCTATACAATGCCGTAAGCTCCACCAAACCGGTGGTTTACCCAAAGGACACCCCATAGGTATGGTTCAAAACAAACTCATAAGAAGGCGCGATAGGGCATGTGACAAGGCATGCGAGGCAATGCCAGGGTAGAAATACCGTTTGCACTCCTGGACTGGTGGTAACGCATATCAGCTACTACCGCCCACCTCGAGACACAGTCCCAAATCAAATCACAAAGTAATAGAATGGTATCGAAGAAATGTGCTCGATCGGAGGTACGACCTCACTTGGCCCGGTATAGCTCCTGTTTTAGCCACATCAAGCTGACTCACGGGAGTCAGGACTGCGCTAAAACCTCATATAGAATCATCACCAAACCATCCTACTTCGTTCTGGAATCTCCACCAAGTACACAGTTGTTAAAGTTGTTTTCGGTATTGGCAGAGAGTATGACAATATCCGATCCCGGTCTCTTTAACTGTCACGACCCGATTTTTCGACGCCCAAAAATCGACATCAATACGTTCACTGTATTACATGCCGAACAATCTAATGCCGGAAATACCAAATCATTAGGGAAAAGAAGAAAGAGGTAGAAGAAGAAAATAGAAAACAACATCAGAATCTCACAATCGCAGCGGAACAATATATAATAGATAACAACAAATCTTTATACAAAAGAAACTATATCTGTTTTTATACATTACATCATCAGAGTACAACACAATACTGGACAGTTATAATAACTTGTCCTCATGGAGCTGAATATACAGCATACCATATACAGCGGAATATAAGTCAGATACGTAATACACGTCTCGTCATCCAGCTCGTCTCCTGAGCTCCATAGCATCCTATCATGTATCTGTAATACTCGGTCTGACCCGATCATTATAATAAAATAACACCCGAGTCAGTCTGGAAAACCAGCGTGAGAAAACACACTCAATTGAATTATTAAAGTTTTCAAAATTCTTTGAAAACCAAAGGTATCTCGTAAGACCACGCCACAAATAAACATGTCGGGTTTTTACCTTACGACAACCAAAACATTTTATATCAAAACCCTCTAATATTATAATAGTGTCTAAGTACAAATACTTATTCAAATAGCTGAAATGCTTGCATCTCACGTTCCAGCATAGTTGGGCACAATCAAAACCATACGACGCTTATTGGAGAATGGGTTTCCATATAATGGCAGGGCTACTGGGGTACCGCTCGTCATAGTACCTGGCCTAGATCAGCGTACCGAAGACCACTCCCGATCCCCTGCAACAGAAGACCGGAACTATCCCTTACTGGATAGCCCGAATAAGTTCACCCCGTGGCTGGGATCAGCAACCGCCACACAGCCGAAATAAAGGGACTCTAGACAGGGGAAATTTTACCCTACCTGGGTGCTACCCACTTAGCCTTACTGCACCTCCCCTATTTTAGCCATTCCCGTTTGATGAGGCTTGAGGCTACGATTACCTTTTTAGCACACATTCACTTAGAATGCTCATCGTCCTCCAATGACGATGGTCTAATAGCATTCGTCCATACAAGTCCGTTTCTGGTCCGAACGGAACCGAAGGTACTACTCCTACTACATCCATTTTGGAATCACCCTCAGGATTAGTAGCGATTAGCCCTTGCACTTAACTGCTCCATCTTCAACTCCAAGCTCTTGTCTTCTATTTGAAAACGTATTCGTTGGATCGAAGTGGTTTACGGATCACAAATCCGATCCCGGTCTCTTCGAAACAATGTTCGCTATTTCCGGTAAACTCAACCTCTGTTCTCTAGGAAATAAACAAACGAAAATAAGATCAAAGATCACCTCCTAACCATTAGTGGACAGATTTCCTTATAAACATCCTAGAAGAACGGACGAGTTTATACGTACAGTATAGCACCTCGAACGGTAACTATACCCTATAATTCCCGTACCTCTTCTAGATGTTTCCAAAGTTATATTCGGGTCCAGATTTGACAGTCGGTTATTTAACTATCAAATAAACAATCAATTCAACCAAATATTTTATTTCCACTGAAAAACATCAAGACTTATTTAATTTATATTTTAAATAAATTAAATCACTTTATCCAAAGATATACACTTAAAATACTTAAAATAAAGCTACTTAAATTATTTTGTTCAAAATAATAGTTATGGAATTATATAATAATTTCCAAGTAAAACTTTAACCAAAACTACTTTTAAAATAAAACTATTATATAAAGTATAAATATTTAATGATTATCCTTTAAATCATAATACCAATTAAACCTTTAAAATAATTAACAACTATAATTAACTTAATTAATACTTACTTTGACAATTTTTAAACAACTAAATAATAAATTTTTCTAACACATTCTCTTAAAACACTTTTAAAACTTCTAATTTATACTTAAAAATCCTTCTTTGAAATATACTTGGCTTTTTAGGAAAATACACTTTCCACTCCAATAAAACCGGTCTCGTCATTTATAAATCCTTCTCGATTTATCTCCAGTTTAAATTTACGTCCCAACTCCATAATTTCTTTTCTCGCATTTTTTAAAAATAAAACCACTATTTATTTTTAAAACAAATTACCATCTCCATATAAATTCCCATCATGAATTTATCCATTCAAATTATCCACTGATAAATATTCACTTTATTTATAAACCCAATTTATAAATCACATAGTCTCATTTTCCTTTATAATCACCATTTCAAAACACTTAATCGATTTTAAAATCGATTTTCTGTATTAATTCCATTTGAATTTTATTTTCTTGATTTACTCAAATTTTTTCCAAAATCCATTTATTCCATATTCGCTCCTTTATCATGATTTAAAATCTTATTTAAATTTGGAACATCAATTCCACACTTTATTTCCAAATTCTCCTTTTATTCCTCCCAAACCATTTAAATATTGAATTTAAAAATAAATCCTTTAATTCTTAACAATATCGCTTAAGTCCTCAAAAACTATTTATTTCCCATTTATTCAAAATCCTTATTTTGCCATACTCAGAATTTATTTAATAGGACTTTAAAATCAAACCTTTTACCTTTTTCCCAAATTCATTCTTTTTTATTTATCCACTTCGTTATAATATTTTACTTAAAATTTTCTTTTTATTTTCCTTCAAAAATCCAATCTTTATATTTTTGATATCTTAAAAATACCAAAATATATTTAGCAAAACCATAACGTTCAATAATTTCAATTTTCAATATAATCTATCATAGATTATCAAATAGGTCATATCATTGAATATGAAAATAAATTTCGATATTTTTGAGAAATCCAGTTGGATCCCTCCAACTTGTTTCCCTGCATCCACAGATGTTAGCACAATATAAAAATACCAATCCCACTTTGAGGTGTATATCGCGGTATATAGGGTCATCCGCTATTATGCGGGTGTATAGGGTCTTATCTGCTATATAATGCGGGAATATCAATCACTCCAATAATAATATATGCACTACTATATATATATAATCCAACAGATAGATTATAAATTTATCAATCAAGTCAGGCATGCAATAATTTAAATTTAACATTCAATTTTAAACAGGGTAATCCAAATGAGTGAGAAAATCTCACCTTTGATTTTTTTTTTGCAACCCACTTCAATCTCGACTTGGTTTCACGATTATAGACCTTATACAAGCAAATTACGGATTTTATCAATCATTGAAATAATTTTAAAGTTTGCTTCCAATTTATTCGACTTAAAACTTTAATTGTTATAACTAATTAAATTTCTTTTTCTTTTTGAAACCGCATACACTTATAAAAATAATCTATATAGATTCAAAAATCTAATTTTATATAAACTCTTCTACATTTAAAATCCCTATATTCTTTTTTCAAAATCTTATATATATATATATAAATATATTTCTGATTACCTATATGTTAGCACCAAAATTGGTCACTACACCCTTTGAGAAAGATAGTGTAGAGAGAGTAATGAATAAAGTAAATTAAAACGGAGAACTGTATGCTAAATTAAGTGCAAAAAACAAGAACATAGGATTTATAGTAGTTCAGCGTAATTGCCTACGTCCACTTTAAGTTTTGATCTTTATTGCTTTCACCAATGATTAAATACAGATACAATCCATACTCCCATGACTTGAATACAAGTGCTTAGTAAAATAGAATAAGTCTGGAATGCAGTAGAGTCTCCCTAGTGTTCTCCCAAAAAAGGTCCATTTCACTATGCCCCTGCCCTTCTATTTATAGAAGAAGATGGGTTGGACTTCCCTCATGGGCCTAGGAACAAGATACCTCGACTCGTGGTAAGTAACTTCTGCGCACCAAACCACAGATGCCGAACAGTAAGTGTCGAGCGAGGGGAGGTGTTCCGAACGAGCCCGTGTGCCGAACGAGCCTTCAGTGCCGAACGACATTCGCATGCCAAGCCGCACACCTATGCCGAATGTCCTTCCTATGCCGAGCGAAGTGAGATGCCGAATGACCTTTCTATGCCAAGCAAGGAGTGATGCCAAACGACCATTCTATCCCGAGGGAGGAGCGATGTCGAACGACCTTCCCATGCCGAGCGAGGAGTGATGCCGAACGACTTTCCTATGCCGAGCGAGGAGGGATGCCGAACGACCTTTCTATGCCGAGCGAGGAATGATGCTGAACGACCTTCCCATGCCGAACAAGGTGCTGTGCCGAATGGTGTCTTGATGCCGATCGTGGCAACATGCCGGGCAACCCTCCTATGCCGAACGAGGCCTTGCGCCGAGCGATGCTCTATACCGAACGAGGGGAGATGTGTCAAGCGAGGCCCGTGCCGAGCCTTATGCTATATGGTCAAATAGCTGGGTAACACTTGCCACCCAAAGTGTATCATGTGGATGAACATGATGCGCTTTGAATAATGAGTACTCCCTATTTTCCTTTAAGCCCTCGTTCCGTCTTTTCGATAGCGCTTTCTTTCGACCTCCTGAATGCCGAACGAGGCATTGAATGCCGAACGACATACTAATGCCGAACGAGGTCTCAATGCCAAATGGGGACTTGATGCCGAATGACATACTGATGCCGAACGACCCCTCAATGCCGAATGACATATTGATGCCGAACGACCGAGGTGTCTTGACCGGTTCTATCAGTCACTGTCTCTTCACCTTCTTTCCTTCCCATTATAAAAGTCAGTACTTCCCTTCTTCTACCCATCTTACCTTTTACCTCCGCTCTAATATTCTTACGAACATACCTCCTTCCAGATTTTTGCCAACACCTCAATCTCCTTCTCGACTCTCGAGTTCCACACGTTACACCTCGACTGCCTTCAATAACAAATCCGAGAGGACTCCACTTCTAAATAGAGCACCCCATTAGACCTCGATCCCTTCTGCTAGGTATGAACTCTTCATTCACCCGACTCTCTTGGAATAGAGATTTTAGACGAGACTTGAATTTACGACCTCCCTCTAACCCATGAATAATAGAAGTCGCGTAGATATGGAAGGTGGATTCGAGGTTTTTAGACGTGCCTTAGGATTAGATGGAGGGGAAGAAGAAGAGGGTGTCGGCCCGGTAGGAATTGGTGAGGTTAATTACTGTTGGTCGAGGGCTGTGTGCGAGTTGAAGTAGTGATCGATTGGCCATTTAGGAAGATGTTTAATTTGTCTGAAGAAAGGAGTTAGAGGAAGACGTATGGATGTGGCTCGGCATGACTTCCTCATGCCGAACGATGGAAAGATGTGTAGGAGTGAAGTTGGAGTTGGGTCTAGCATGCCGAGCGATGTGGCTCGGTATGACCACGGCTCGGCATAACTCCCCTATGCCGAACGAGGTAATAGGGAGTACAAGAGAGAGGTAGAAGTTACGGCCAGAGCACCGAGCGATGTGGCTCGGCATGACTTGCCAAACGACCTTTCTACGCCAAGTGGTAGAGAGGGAGCGTTGGAATGAAGTTGGTTTATGGTGCCGAACGATGCGGCTCGGCATGGCCACGGCTCGACATGACCTGCTGAATGCCGAACGGGGTAGAGGGAGTGTAGGAGGTTGAGTCTCTGCAGCGCCGTCCGACATTAAGCTTGATAGTAGGCTATAACATTCAGAACCATCTCGACTCAAACACAAATGCATTGTTAACATACTTTTTATGCTCGAACACATGACAGTGAACAAGGACAAGGACTTAAGCAATTAAGCATATCAGACAATCCAGACTGATAACTCATTTGTTGTGACAATTATAAACCTAAATTTAACTTGTTTAAAACAGATAACAACCTTCAACGTACAGTGTCGATGCCGAGCTCAAAATAGAAACCATCATACGACAAGCCCTTGGAGACGGTCAGCGATGACGGTCTTCGAAGACGAAAGTACAAAGCTTAACTTTATTTCACCAACTCTGTGACTTTTAATTCCTTGGAACTTATACTTGAATGCTTGCACTAGTTCACACACCACACAGGGGAAGTATTTTTGTTGTTATGTCTAATGTCGAACATTTTTCAAGTATAGTTCAAACAGGTGTTTTATCTGATCCAACATTCATCAGGAATGTCTAGGAAATCCAGCTCTGCCACAATCTCGGACAGACCCGGGCCATCTTCTCAACAAGAAGAAGTTAGAACTTCAAATTCGTCGTCTACTCCTGTACAAGACATGCCAAACCCCACGATCACATCTGACAACTTGGCTCCCGATGCCTTGGATGCAGCGATCTTTTTAGACGATCCGATCGATTCTCAAGCCTCGAAGATTAACGAAAGCAAGCTTCGTCGTATATGCTCAGTACACGGGATTCCTTTCGACGATGTGTTGGTTCCATCGGGACCGGATCGTCCTCACTTTCCCTCAGTAGGATATACAGCCTGCAACAGATTCATGTGCTGTATCGGTAGCGTGCCGCCATTCAACTCCTTTCTTCGGAACCTGTTACAGTATATCGAGCTCGCCCCATCGCATTTACATCCAAACAGCCACGCGTTCATATACGGCACTTGCATTATCTTCATGAGTGTCCTTTCCAGGCTCCCGACTCCTTGCGATATCCGTTATATCTATCGCTTCAAGAGAGTGTCAAATCCTGACCGGGGCATGGAGCAAGTTCGCCCAGTATAAACAAGAGTGGTTCTACGTGCGTTGTCCTCCCGGCTTCGCGAGGAGATGGGTGGAAGAGAGTAAGTCTTTTTTCTGGATCAATACTCGTGTTTGGTGGAAACTGCACTTTTTCTAACTCTTTCTATACTCTTACAGGTATCAACCCACGTCCCGAAGGCTCCGGGTATTATGAAGCTGTCGAAGCTATCTGAGCTATTCCCGTAGAAGACCGGGACATCACATCTCTCATTTCAAATGAATCTGTAACGACCCAGAATTTTTGATAATTAAAATTAGAATATTTAATTAATTTTAAATATTAATAAATGGAATTTAGAAGTCGAATGATTTATTTTTCGAATATCGGGTTTTATTTGATAATTAAATCAATAATTAAATAGTGAAATTCCAGAGATAATTGAAAATCGAGTTTAAAGTGATTGAAAATGATTTGTAAAATTTTATTTAATCATACGGGAGTTATAGAAAGGTTATAGAACTTTTAAAATTGAATTTGGAGTTAAATTGTGAAAATCGAATATTTTAATATTTAATTATCGACTGTAAAATAGCCAATTTTCGAACAGTCTCAGAATTGAACGAAACCAGTCCCATTGGATCCGTAATAGTTAGTTATTATCGGATTTCAATTTTCGTATCCATCGGAGTTGTCGTTTGACCGTGGCAGCTCAAAACGCATCGATATCGTTTTAATATTAATTCGGCGAGTTAAAATAGTCATTTTTCAAAAGGTCTCGGATTTCGACGAAACAAATTTCATCGGATCCGTAATGTGATATTATTGTAAGGTTTCAAATTTCGTAATTTTTGGATTTACCATTTGTCCGGTACAAATTAAAACGCCTCGAAATCGATTTAAATCGGTTTAATTTAAATTGATCGTTTATTGTCATATCTCACACATACGATCGAATTAGCTTCCGAAACCTGTTCCATTGCGTTCGGAACGCGGGGTAAACCTTAGGAACGTCGGTCGGCACGTTCGATTTGGAGTTCGTAAAATTTTGAGTGAATAGTATTTTGGAAATTTCTATATAAGCCCTCCACCTTTTCATTTGCCAAAGAATAACGAGCCTAGGGTTTCAATTCTTTTCAGCCGCCATTCTCAAAACCCACGGCCAGAAAACACCCAAATTCTCCTCCAATTTCCTTCCAATTCGTCGAGATTCAAGCGAAGCGTTCAACTACAATCTTGTAGAGGGCAGTGTAATCGATACATCCAACGGTAGATTTTCTGTATCGTCGTCGTTGGAAGGCAGGAGGCAGCCGCGTTTGGTGGCTGTTCGTCCTCGTTATGCGTGCAACAATGGAGACCGAGCTCGAAGCTCCTCTGGCCGATGGTGGAGTCGAAGTGGGGCTACAAGAATACGCTATCTGATCATCTTCCAGTTGCTCGAGTAGGTCGCGTGATGTAGGGTTTGGAGGCGGCAGTGGGTTCTTGTTCGTGTTCTTCGACCTGGAGATGGAACACGCGCGTGAAGGAAGGGAGAAGGTTTCATGCACGCGGCCAGGATCTGATATTAAAGAAATTTAAGGGCCGAGATTCGTTGAGGTTAAAAATATCAAAAATAAGTTAAAATGAGTATATTTTTAATTTGTATAATATTTAAGATGCCATAACTTTGTCGTACATTATCAAAAAATTACGAAACGAAAAGCGTTGGCTTCCTATTGACGAGCTCTACGCTATGAAACTGAATTGGAGCCATTTGGAGCTAGTGTGAATTTTGGATGAAATCAAACGTCTGTTTATTTTATTCGAAAATAAACGCTGGAATCAGAATTAAAATCACGGTGAGATCTTCTCACTCAAATTTGAAAAGTGGAAATTTACAGTTATTTATTGATTGACTGTTTGGATGTGATATTAGATATGGTAGGATATATCTATATATATATAGCAATATATACATATTGGCATATGTATATATTGGATTGATTGATTTCCCGCCTCGTATAGCGGATGAGACCCTATTGCGCCGTTAGTAAGCGGATATATTTATAAAACCCATATACCGCGATATTCCACCTCGAAGTGGAATTGGTATTGTGCTAACATCTGTGGATGCAGGGAAACAGGTTGGAGGGATCCAACAGGATTCCTCAAAACATTTGAATTGATTTCATATGTTGTTTGATTGATTATTTATAATCTGCGTATGATTATATCTGTGATTGAATGTATTGAGAGCTAAAATTTAGCCGAATGTATTTTTGGTATCGTTGGATACCAGAAATGAATGAAATTGGATTTCTGAAATTAAAAATTGAATATTAGATGGTTTGGAAGAATAAAAGAATTTGTTTTAAAGGAGATAAATTTATTTGAAATCAAAGTGATAATTGATTGGGTATTTAAAATAAATCTGGAGGAATCGATATGAAAACTTATTTAATGTTGAATGAAAAATTGATTTTTGTGTTGAAAATAAATTTGGGAATCGATTTGTAAAATGATTTGGTAATTGGGATTAAAAGTTAAAATCAATTTGAAATGTGATTCGGTGTTGAAGTAAATTCAGAAATCAATTTGAAATTCGATTTGGGATTTGAAATAAAATGGAGAAATCAATTTTTAAAGTTGATTCGGGGTTGAAAATGAATGTTTGGAAAATGATTTGAAAGTCGTGTAAAAGTGGATTTTTGGAAATGTAAATTCCGAATAGAAGTTGTAAAGGAAAGGGAAATTTGTTTTAAAAATAAATATTGATTTATTTTTAAAAGTGTGGAAAATAAGGGTTTGAAATCGGATTTTCAAAGTGATGAAGTGTGGAAATAAATTTACGAATTTGAAATGTAAATTTGAAATAAATCGATAAGGATTTATCTAATTGGTTTAAATGGACCATAATATGATTTGAAATTGATTTTCAAATGTGAAGTATGAAATATGATTTGAAATTGATTTTCAAATGTGAAGTGTGAAATACGATTTGAAATGGATTTTTAAATGTGAAGTGTGGAAGAATATATATCTTGTGAAAAGATATTTTGAAATAAATAATTTGGAAAAAATTATTTGAATTGGATGTTTGTTATGAATGTTATTGATAGTTAAAGAACCAACTATCAATATTTGCCTTTGAAATGACACTTGATTTGTTTTTAAAACAAACGCTCATTATTCGGTTAAGCCGGGAGAGGACCTTTGTGTCATATAACCCATTCCGAATAGTGTTACGTCGCGAATGGATAGCATTTGAAGACCGGTGTGAAGACCGGATATTTGCGAAAATGAAAGGACATCCTGTCGAATGTCTCTGCACCGAGTTGCTCCGGTATAGAGATTTATATCACTCTTTTTGTGATGGGAAGTCTGGACGTGATTAGTGAATATCCGAATTGCAAGGGCTTCTTTGGAAGTGCCTTCGGTTCCGTTCGATCCCGGAACGGACTTGTATGGATGTGTGTCTGACGTTACACTTTGAGATGTAAAGCTGGTTTCTATCAAATACATTTCTGTTGGTGGCGGAGAATTTATTCTCTTAGCTTCACACCCTTCTCTGAGACGTACGAGCTCAGAGGTTATGTAGTTGATGGTTACTAGTGATACATTCCCAATTTGGTAATGTGGCATACGAAGTGCTGATGATCATTGGTTGATCAAAGCGTGGCTTTGTGAAAAAGCGTGGCTTTGTGAAAAAGCGTGGCTTTGTGAAAAAGCGTAATGTATGTGGACGAGACTTCGTCGAGCCTCACAACCCGGTAATGGTCGAAACAGGAAAGTTGCGGCAAAGGTTTGTAGGGGTAGCGCCCCTAGGGAATGCCATTTCCTTCTGGATAAAAGGTGATATCATGGTATGGAGCCCAGATATTTTACCTATGTGGATTATATTTTGTGGCTATTGCTTTTCGATTGAGGATCCTCGGATAAAGGTCGGTAACGACCGGGGGATGGCATAGCTCGTGTGTTAGTTACCTAGTTACAGCTCGGTTAGAGCGTGAGGTAGCGTCGGCCTTTTGTTTGCGGAGATCCGGTTAGGATCCGGGGCGTCTTTCCAGAGGCGTTTCTATTTCGGTAAGGAAGTTCCTTAGCCTGATCATTTGTTGGAAATCCAAAGAAACAATACGAACCCCGTACGGTTTTTAATTGTATTACCTGCTATGGAATGTGGCGGTAACCTGCTATTGAACGTAGTAGCTATAGTAGACATACAACAATAGTTGTATGTTGGCTAAGATTGATATTATACTTTCGAAATGTTTTCCACACTAGACATTAATAATAATATCAACTGTTTTTGCGTAGTAAGCATTTTTGACTATCATAAGGGGAAATCTCCTCCAATTTTGCGTTTGCATTGTGTGTGTGGCGGGAGGCCTTATGGTAGTTTCATTTTCCAAAAGCATTGCGAAGTTGTTTTATTTTCTTTGCGAAAATAACTGTTTTACGATCTCACACCAGTCACCATGACTGACCTGGAGTTTATTGTTCCCTTTCTAAACTCTGGGTGCCCATAATTTTCCACACGGGCAGCCTAGAGTTATTTTATCAGGATTCTGGATATTCTGGAGCTTTGGAGATGAGCTGGATGGCGAAGCGTACTATCGTATTTGTTATTTATTCCGCTGTGTATTCTGTATGAGGACAAGTTTATATAACTGTCCATTGTTGTAAACTCTGATGATTGATGTATGTATAAACTGATATAGTCTTTTGTTTTAAAGATTATTGATTTATCTAATATATATTGTTCCGCTGCGATATGTGAGATTCTGATAATTGTTTCTGATTCTGTTTCTGTTCTTTCTTTTTCTTCTATCTTTTCTTCTACCTCTTCTTTTAGCCCTAAAGTTTCGCGTTTTCGCCATTCGATTTTTCGACATTTGGTACAGTGGACGTATCGGTGTCGAGTTTTCGGAAGACGGATTTGCGGGTCTTTACAAGTGGTATCAAAGCATCCGGTTAAGCGACAACCCTGCTCTGTTGGGTGTTACTCATTAGAGATAGAGTCAGTAGTACTCTAGAATGAGTGTGAGTGTAATAATAGATATGAGCGCGTATTTGTTAGTGAATACAAAATTTATTTTGTATTGTGTTGACTTATCGGTTGATTGTTTATAGATTCTGGTCGGTGCAGGGTGGCCAACTGTAATCGATAGGGGTTTCTAAACTCTTAAACAAGATAAACCGACACAGTATTGTTTTAAAATGGGGTAAATGAAATAATTTTGCCCAAAACTATTTTTGTATAAAAAAGAAATGATTTTCTATGAATTATTATTATATATGGATGATTGGTTGTTAGGAAGAGATAATATTGAAATATTATCATTGTTATATGGAATTGAATAAGAAATTCAAATAATAACCAAAGATTTGAAGATAAATCCATTTAACTAATGGAAATTTATAAATATGAATTGAAAAAGATAAGGAAATAAAATCCATATACGAATGAAGATTGGGAATGTGAATTGTAAAGGTAATTTACAAATTGAAATAAAATTTCAGAAAGAATATTTGAAATAAATTCACTAATGGAATGTAAATAAGTTTGATAACTTATAAAATATTTGAAATCTAATTGGAATGAGATTCAAATTGAAAATGAATGAATTTGTGAATGAATAAATAAATTTGCAACTGCAAGTGCAAGAAAATGAAATTGAGTGTTAAAATTCATTTTGAATTTGTAAGTAAATAGAACTGGAGTTGAATTTGATTTGTGGAAAACGAAGTGATGTATTAAACTAAAATTAGTAAGTGAAGCTAATTGAAGATTGACCAAATGAATAAGGTTTGAAACGAATTGAATTCAATAATTATAAATGAAAGATTGATTGGATTTATATGGAATTGGTAATCCAGTTTAAATATAAGTGGTAATTGAAAATTAATATCAAAAGTATGGAAAATACTTGTATTGAACTTAAGAAATAAGTGTGAAATTCTTAAGTAAATTGATATTGAAAATATTCTAAGTTGGTGAATGTGAATATGAAATGCCAATTAAAATTGAATGGAATCAATTGGAAATGAAGTACTATACATATATGACATATGTTTTCCAAACTAAGGATATGAAAAAAGTACCTTCCATTGAAAAAAATTGTGAAGGTCTTGGAACTCAGTATGAGTATCCATTTGATCGTGATGGGATCATATTGATTGATCACGACGTATGCTAGCGAAATTCGAGGGGCGAGATGCCTATGGTTACAAGCGATTCCACTGAGATAGTGGCACAGCCGCCGTGTGAACTACGATCTATGGCAACAACCATGGCGAAATTTAAGAGATGAGAAATCTACAGATTACGAGCGATTCTACTGGGATAGTAGCGAAACCGCCGAGTAACTGTGATCCATGGGGGAACGTGCTTTCCATATCCATTTTTAAAAGGACTTTTAAGTGATTTCAAATTGGAAATTGACATAAAAGTGAATAAAGCTCAATATTCGAAATAAGAAGATGAATCGAATTCAAGTAAAAGCTGAATGAAAATCTGAATGAAAAATCTGAAAATAAAATGAATTCAAATTGAATTGAAATAGTAAAGTAAATTCAAATGAAATTGGAAATGCAAAATTGAATGAAAATAGATATGTAACTTCAATAGTGAAGTAAAAAGAAAAAAAAATGTATAAGAAGCATACATTGAAAATTGTGTAATGGAATTTGCAAAATGGTTTGAATATTGTAACTAGATATTATGGCTAGTAGGATATATACAGGTGTATACAGGAATTGGAATTTTGATTTCAAAAATAAATTTGAATTGCTCGACAAAAAGGTACGTATTTGAATTTCAGTATGAAATTTGATGAGTTTCTGATTCTGCCACTTGGCATTTTGTTTTCTTTTGAGATCTGAGAGTCCGTAGGGACGTTTTGTAGCTGTACCGTATTAGCCGCGCAAAGGAGATGCTGGCGAAATTTTTTGAAAATTTCGAGTGTTAGAAAAATTTTGAGAAATTTTGGAAGTTTAAAATTTGAATTTAAACTCGAATTTGAATTGAAAAGTTAAACAATGTTGTTTGAAACTTATAATTGAAGTTAGAAAATTAGTTGAAGTGATAACGAATCTTGAATAAAAAGATTTGTTTTGAAAATTTGATAAAACTATTAAATTGTGGAAAATAGTAGACGAGTTAAGGACCATTTTTCCTAACTTGTAATTTCGAGGACGAAATTCTTTTAAGGGGGGAAGTTTGTAACGACCCAGAATTTTTGATAATTAAAATTCGAATATTTAATTAATTTTAAATATTAATAAATGGAATTTAGAAGTCGAATGATTTATTTTTCGAATATCGGGTTTTATTTGATAATTAAATCAATAATTAAATAGTGAAATTCCAGAGATAATTGAAAATCGAGTTTAAAGTGATTGAAAATGATTTGTAAAATTTTATTTAATCATACGGGAGTTATAGAAAGGTTATAGAACTTTTAAAATTGAATTTGGAGTTAAATTGTGAAAATCGAATATTTTAATATTTAATTATCGACTGTAAAATAGCCAATTTTCGAACAGTCTCAGAATTGAACGAAACCAGTCCCATTGGATCCGTAATAGTTAGTTATTATCGGATTTCAATTTTCGTATCCATCGGAGTTGTCGTTTGACCGTGGCAGCTCAAAACTCATCGATATCGTTTTAATATTAATTCGGCGAGTTAAAATAGTCATTTTTCAAAAGGTCTCGGATTTCGACGAAACCAATTTCATCGGATCCGTAATGTGATATTATTGTAAGGTTTCAAATTTCTTAATTTTTGGATTTACCATTTGTCCGGTACAAATTAAAACGCCTCGAAATCGATTTAAATCGGTTTAATTTAAATTGATCGTTTATTGTCATATCTCACACATACGATCGAATTAGCTTCCGAAACCTGTTCCATTGCGTTCGGAACGCGGGGTAAACCTTAGGAACGTCGGTCGGCACGTTCGATTTGGAGTTCGTAAAATTTTGAGTGAATAGTATTTTGGAAATTTCTATATAAGCCCTCCACCTTTTCATTTGCCAAAGAATAACGAGCCTAGGGTTTCAATTCTTTTCAGCCGCCAATCTCAAAACCCACAGCCAGAAAACACCCAAATTCTCCTCCAATTTCCTTCCAATTCGTCGAGATTCAAGCGAAGCGTTCAACTACAATCTTGTAGAGGGCAGTGTAATCGATACATCCAACGGTAGATTTTCTGTATCGTCGTCGTTGGAAGGCAGGAGGCAGCCGCGTTTGGTGGCTGTTCGTCCTCGTTATGCGTGCAACAATGGAGACCGAGCTCGAAGCTCCTCTGGCCGATGGTGGAGTCGAAGTGGGGCTACAAGAATACGCTATCTGATCATCTTCCAGTTGCTCGAGTAGGTCGCGTGATGTAGGGTTTGGAGGCGGCAGTGGGTTCTTGTTCGTGTTCTTCGACCTGGAGATGGAACACGCGCGTGAAGGAAGGGAGAAGGTTTCGTGCACGCGGCCAGGATCTGATATTAAAGAAATTTAAGGGCCGAGATTCGTTGAGGTTAAAAATATCAAAAATAAGTTAAAATGAGTATATTTTTAATTTGTATAATATTTAAGATGCCATAACTTTGTCGTACATTATCAGAAAATTACGAAACGAAAAGCGTTGGCTTCCTATTGACGAGCTCTACGCTATGAAACTGAATTGGAGCCATTTGGAGCTAGTGTGAATTTTGGATGAAATCAAACGTCTGTTTATTTTATTCGAAAATAAACGCTGGAATCAGAATTAAAATCACGGTGAGATCTTCTCACTCAAATTTGAAAAGTGGAAATTTACAGTTATTTATTGATTGACTGTTTGGATGTGATATTAGATATGGTAGGATATATCTATATATATATATAGCAATATATACATATTGGCATATGTATATATTGGATTGATTGATTTCCCGCCTCGTATAGCGGATGAGACCCTATTGCGCCGTTAGTAAGCGGATATATTTATAAAACCCATATACCGCGATATTCCACCTCGAAGTGGAATTGGTATTGTGCTAACATCTGTGGATGCATGGGAACAGGTTGGAGGGATCCAACAGGATTCCTCAAAACATTTGAATTGATTTCATATGTTGTTTGATTGATTATTTATAATCTGCGTATGATTATATCTGTGACTGAATGTATTGAGAGCTAAAATTTAGCCGAATGTATTTTTGGTATCGTTGGATACCAGAAATGAATGAAATTGGATTTCTGAAATTAAAAATTGAATATTAGATGGTTTGGAAGAATAAAAGAATTTGTTTTAAAGGAGATAAATTTATTTGAAATCAAAGTGATAATTGATTGGGTATTTAAAATAAATCTGGAGGAATCGATATGAAAACTTATTTAATGTTGAATGAAAAATTGATTTTTGTGTTGAAAATAAATTTGGGAATCGATTTGTAAAATGATTTGGTAATTGGGATTAAAAGTTAAAATCAATTTGAAATGTGATTCGGTGTTGAAGTAAATTCAGAAATCAATTTCAAATTCGATTTGGGATTTGAAATAAAATGGAGAAATCAATTTTTAAAGTTGATTCGGGGTTGAAAATGAATGTTTGGAAAATGATTTGAAAGTCGTGTAAAAGTGGATTTTTGGAAATGTAAATTCCGAATAGAAGTTGTAAAGGAAAGGGAAATTTGTTTTAAAAATAAATATTGATTTATTTTTAAAAGTGTGGAAAATAAGGGTTTGAAATCGGATTTTCAAAGTGATGAAGTGTGGAAATAAATTTACGAATTTGAAATGTAAATTTGAAATAAATCGATAAGGATTTATCTAATTGGTTTAAATGGACCATAATATGATTTGAAATTGATTTTCAAATGTGAAGTATGAAATATGATTTGAAATTGATTTTCAAATGTGAAGTGTGAAATACGATTTGAAATGGATTTTTAAATGTGAAGTGTGGAAGAATATATATCTTGTGAAAAGATATTTTGAAATAAATAATTTGGAAAAAATTATTTGAATTGGATGTTTGTTATGAATGTTATTGATAGTTAAAGAACCAACTATCAATATTTGCCTTTGAAATGACACTTGATTTGTTTTTAAAACAAACGCTCATTATTCGGTTAAGCCGGGAGAGGACCTTTGTGTCATATAACCCATTCCGAATAGTGTTACGTCGCGAATGGATAGCATTTGAAGACCGGTGTGAAGACCGGATATTTGCGAAAATGAAAGGACATCCTGTCGAATGTCTCTGCACCGAGTTGCTCCGGTATAGAGATTTATATCACTCTTTTTGTGATGGGAAGTCCGGACGTGATTAGTGAATATCCGGATTGCAAGGGCTTCTTTGGAAGTGCCTTCGGTTCCGTTCGATCCCGGAACGGACTTGTATGGATGTGTGTCTGACGTTACACTTTGAGATGTAAAGCTGGTTTCTATCAAATACATTTCTGTTGGTGGCGGAGAATTTATTCTCTTAGCTTAACACCCTTCTCTGAGACGTACAAGCTCAGAGGTTATGTAGTTGATGGTTACTAGTGATACATTCCCAATTTGGTAATGTGGCATACGAAGTGCTGATGATCATTGGTTGATCAAAGCGTGGCTTTGTGAAAAAGCGTGGCTTTGTGAAAAAGCGTAATGTATGTGGACGAGACTTCGTCGAGCCTCACAACCCGGTAATGGTCGAAACAGGAAAGTTGCGGCAAAGGTTTGTAGGGGTAGCGCCCCTAGGGAATGCCATTTCCTTCTGGATAAAAGGTGATATCATGGTATGGAGCCCAGATATTTTACCTATGTGGATTATATTTTGTGGCTGTTGCTTTTCGATTGAGGATCCTCGGATAAAGGTCGGTAACGACCGGGGGATGGCATAGCTCGTGTGTTAGTTACCTAGTTACAGCTCGGTTAGAGCGTGAGGTAGCGTCGGCCTTTTGTTTGCGGAGATCCGGTTAGGATCCGGGGCGTCTTTCCAGAGGCGTTTCTATTTCGGTAAGGAAGTTCCTTAGCCTGATCATTTGTTGGAAATCCAAAGAAACAATATGAACCCCGTACGGTTTTTAATTGTATTACCTGCTATGGAATGTGGAGTTAACCTGCTATTGAACGTAGTAGCTATAGTAGACATACAACAATAGTTGTATGTTGGCTAAGATTGATATTATACTTTCGAAATGTTTTCCACACTAGACATTAATAATAATATCAACTGTTTTTGCGTAGTAAGCATTTTTGACTATCATAAGGGGAAATCTCCTCCAATTTTGCGTTTGCATTGTGTGTGTGGCGGGAGGCCTTATGGTAGTTTCATTTTCCAAAAGCATTGCGAAGTTGTTTTATTTTCTTTGCGAAAATAACTGTTTTACGATCTCACACCAGTCACCATGACTGACCTGGAGTTTATTGTTCCCTTTCTAAACTCTGGGTGCCCATAATTTTCCACACGGGCAGCCTAGAGTTATTTTATCAGGATTCTGGATATTCTGGAGCTTTGGAGATGAGCTGGATGGCGAAGCGTACTATCGTATTTGTTATTTATTCCGCTGTGTATTCTGTATGAGGACAAGTTTATATAACTGTCCATTGTTGTAAACTCTGATGATTGATGTATGTATAAACTGATATAGTCTTTTGTTTTAAAGATTATTGATTTATCTAATATATATTGTTCCGCTGCGATATGTGAGATTCTGATAATTGTTTCTGATTCTGTTTCTGTTCTTTCTTTTTCTTCTATCTTTTCTTCTACCTCTTCTTTTAGCCCTAAAGTTTCGCGTTTTCGCCATTCGATTTTTCGACATTTGGTACAGTGGACGTATCGGTGTCGAGTTTTCGGAAGACGGATTTGCGGGTCTTTACAGAATCGCTCACGAATTTTGGGCTGCTGGCGGAAGGTCGCAGAATAAGCCTCCCTCAAGGTGTCACTATACCCAGGCCTGCTTCAGGCAAAGGAAAAAGTAGGCTGGGTCTTCCGCACGTAACGCCCCTGACACACCAGAGGAGGGGGAGATTAGAGAAGCCAAAACGCTCGAAGTACAGGGCGAAAACATTAGCCCTGCTCGGGACTCGATAGTCGAGGTCCAAGATATCGAGAAGACGCCTTCCCCTTCGAAAGGAAAGAAGAAATTAGCCTACAAATTAAGGAAGAAAACGGTGGGTGGAACCTTTAAGGTCACCCTTATTCTAGTGGATAGAGAGCCTTCTCCTCAACACTTAGAGAGTTCATTGAGAGGCTTGTCGGAACTCACTATTCCCGACGATTTGCTTAATTATGGCTTCGATGATTTGGAAGCCCTGAAGCTTTGCTCACCTATGAAAGGCGATGAAGGCGCTCAAGCCTAAAACCAGGGAGAAAAAACTCCCATTAGTAGAGATAAAAAAACTGGTCCGTCGGGGGGAAACACTAGGACACAAATAGACACGTGCACTTCACCTTGCACTTTAATTTCCGTCATCGCTCTACCCTTCGCTAACTTGTCGTTATTTAAATTCTGTGCAAGTGACATGGGATGCACTCACGGACTCGATCGTCTTCGCGGGTCATCTATTTTTCATCATTCTGGCCGGGATTTGGGGCCATGGCAAGCGCTGAGACAGAGACGACTCTGGAGACCGAGATTATCGCCCCCGAGAATCAACTTATCGAAGGAAAACATACAGCCAGTCCTCATATTCTCGCGATCATCCTTCTCAATCAGAGCAAGGCAGGGAGAAGTCTGCACAGAAGGGATCCCAATCCGATGTACCCCGTGATCAACATTCTGGTTCATCCAGCACACGGTAGTCTTGGGAACATCACAAGAAGACTGAACTTTCAAAGCCATCTCCCCCTGTTCCCGCACCAGATCCGACAATATCGGAGAGGCTAGCTGAGCTTAAGGTTAAGTTCCCCAAAATATGCTTCAATGGTCTAAAGTTCCTCCCGGCAATCCATCACATTCCGGGACATGTCAAACAAAGCGCCATTGCTTGCAACAACGACGTTTATGTTCAACATGACGCATTTGTCCATCTAGTTGAAAAAGTCTCGGAAGTCTCTGTTGAGGGTCAACACGAAATCGACCGCCTGAAGCTTGAAGCCGTTCACGATAAAGACATTATCAAAGCTCAGGATGAAGAGCTATCTTCGTATAAGTCCCAACTCGAAGCTGCCAAACAAAGTGCTAAAGATACTGTGGAGGTCGTCAATCGTCTGGAGACAACTCATAAGAAAGAGATTGACGAAGCGGTCCAGCGTTGCGGGGCCTTGGCTTTAGGAAAAGACCCTGTTCAAAAAGAAAGGGATGCATTCGCCCTGCAAGTCAAAGAATTCGAAAATCTACTCCACAAAGAGAGAGAAGAAAAATCTGTTGCCCAGGAAGAGTCGCAATGATACTGCGATGAGATTGTTGCTACGCGGCTCCTGAAGGCAAAGCTCGACGACGAGCTCTCTAAGGTTGGGATGCTGAAGGATGAAGCCCGTAAAGAGGGCAAGAGAATAGCATCCGCGGAGATTGACTCTTGCCTTCAGGCGGCTACCGAGGTTGGTAGGGAGGAGATCAAGTGCTTGTTCGACCCACTTATAGCAGAATATAATGCCCGTGTCCTTATGCATCAGGATTTGACTTTTCTTAGCGAGGGCTACCTCGAATCTCTAGCCGAGGCATGGGAAACCTTGATAAAGATCAGAAAGGTCGAGTCAGGCACCGAGGAGGTTGACGAGGAGGCTTTAACAAAAGAATTTCTCAAGGGGAACGAACCTTCAGACTTGTCTGCAGCGAAGGCTTTTTCTGGCAAAGACTCTTCTCCATCAAAGGAAAAAAGTGACATTGCCGGTCCGTCTGGAACCGAATCTCCAGCTCCTCCTCCTACTCAATCGGGTGATCGACCAGTACTTGATCCATTCGAGCAACACGCTGGTTATGTCCCGGAAGACCCTGGCCTCGGCATTCATGTTCTATCTCCCATTCCAAAGGGCGAGACT
Organism: Allium fistulosum; assembly: GCA_030737815.1. NCBI lineage: Eukaryota > Viridiplantae > Streptophyta > Magnoliopsida > Asparagales > Amaryllidaceae > Allium > Allium fistulosum. The sequence goes on from CM060902.1 coordinate 614,614,426, forward strand.
CCTCGGATGGTTGAGAGCCAACAAGAAGCTAGTATATAACTCTTCTTCTTATAGTTCAAAGAACCGTCGTTTTCGGCGAGAGGTTATTATATTCTAACGTTCATCTCTTGTGATTTTATGCAGACCGTTCTGATCTCGATCCGTCTCCAAGGAGCGATGACGCCAAGGAGGAAAGGGGGAAATCGAGCGAGGCTACTCACGCGGGAGTGACCCCCGGTCCTGATGCTCAGGTGATTGAGGCGCTTGACGAGGATAAGTCCGAAACTTCGTCCCCCGTCGAAGAAAGTTATGAAATTGAGATTACCGGCGCTTCTAAACATACCTCAGGGCTGAGTATGAAGGAGCGGCTCGAGGACGCAATTTCTTTAAGGAGGGGAGTCTGTAACAACCTACATATTTTACGATTATATATTTAAATGTTTTGTTTAAATATAGCATCGTTTGTTGAATTTAAAGTCCGAAATGTTACTTTTTGTAAATAGATGAATCTGGACTCGAGACCACTTCCATTGAGTTCAAAACCACGTTTACAACTTTTTTTAGTATAAACATCGATATGTTTGGAGTTATGTAACGACCCGTAAATTTAACCGGTTTTAATAACGTTATTAATTGAAATTTTAGGAAATTTTAAACGATAAAATTTTGAAATATAAATTTGATATTTGGAATGCGTCTAATTAAACATAGCAACTGGTAAATTTTCGTCCGAAAATATGAAAATTTATTTCGCGCGTAAACTTACTTCAATTTAATCAGTTAAAAGCGATGAAAATAAAATGTTTTCGAAACCTAAATATATTTACATAGAAAAATTCTAAACCATCTTCTGAGCAAAATGTCAGTTTGTCGTTTTTCCAAATTCGGACATCTTTGGCTCCGTCGATCTTATTTTTCAGCGTTTTTCTTGCATTTTCCGCTATTAGAAAATTCGAATTTTTATAACTCGATCATACCACTGATATCTGTATACCGTTTTGATCGTCTTGTCATGTTGATTTCCGCAGTATATTCATTTGTGTGTTTTGGAGTCCGATACACAGTAGAACCTATGAAACGTTAAGCATATCAGTACCGCATTTGTGCCATCTCGTTCCATGTGCCTTTTCAAATCTCCAGGCATGTAAACAATCTGTGATTGCTTTATTCAATTCTGAAAATACTTTTGACCCTTTGCATTGCCTTTTCTTTACGGATCTGACATTTTCTTTTCAAAATACATATAATATACTCAAGCTCCCATTCCACCGTTCAAAATTCATTCTTGTATATTCTTTTATTTGAAGGTCACGTCTCATTTTCCATCATCATTTGATGTTGCCTATTGTTGCCTATTGCCAGACGTGACCCATCATCTCACATATGCACATTTTTTTGCTTCCAGCCTTCTTCCACTCCAAAGGAGTATTTTTTTATTATTATTCTATATATATAAATAAAATTAGGTTGCTGTTTTTTTGTTTGAGATAATACATCTCGTCCCCTATCACTTTCCATCTCACTCTTCGATCTGCCTTCCCCCTACTTCATCATTTTTGAACCAAGGCTTCATCGTCAGGTCTCCGACGTTTCCCCCTCTCCTTCCACCCGCTGCCACTCAAACCCATACCAACTTCCATTGTACGACCCCTCCTTTGTTTATTTAGAAAAATATATATATGTGAACATTCGTATATTTGCCTGGGAATAGTTCGGCCATCCCCTATTGTTCATTTTCCTTCTATCGCCAAAATCCCATCATGCAACCTTTAGCCCTGCCCTACGTACCCACGCCGTGAGCAGCACCTGAACTGCAGTAGCTACCTTACCTTCAGCCCTCCCCTAACCGAACTCGCCGCCACCTCATTCCCTGGCTACCCAGACCGAGGCCACCTGAGAGCCACCCACGCCACCTCCGCCTTCATCCCTGAAGCGTCCACCTCGTTCCTCCCAGTCACCTACCATCCCCTAGCCGTACACCCTCCTTGTTCACAGACCAGCGACCTGAACCATTTGCACCCTCTCCCCTTGAACGAGGCAGCTCACGCCAGATCGAGCCAACCTCCTCCAGCCGTGACAAGCCTTGGTCCTCCACTTGAAACGCTCAAGCGCGCCTACCTTCCTTTGCTTTATTAAGATGATTCTGATTCGTTTCCATTAATTCCTATCGTTCAGCTTCGTCCGTCAAATCCGCTTTCAGCTTACTTCACTTTGAGACTATTGTTTGGATGGTTCGATTTCTAAATAGTGATCCAATTCGTAGCTGGTTGTGTTTCAAACTCCTCTTGCCTCGAAAGGTGAGCAATCACTCACGATTAACGTTCTTTTATTTATTAAATTTGATTTCAATTGAAACGACAATTGAAATATGCTGCTGTTAGTTATTTATATTGCTATACCTATGCCATCATCTGTATCTGTTCACCTGTGACACTTGACATCATTATCTGTTATTTATTTGATATATATATGCCATCATCTGTATCTGTTCACCTGTGACATCTGACACCCTTATCTGTTATTTATACTGATGATATATGCCTGTTACCATTGTTATATTATTATCATATCTGTTATCACTCTTCAAGTTCCCTGTTAGTATAGAATCACTATGGGTTGAAATGATACATACCCGAACGGACTTTAGAATGGAGAAAATCGTTATGGGTTGAAATGATAAACCCAAGCGATTTTCAAATTAAATTGAATTTGGGATTTCGGGTTGAAAAGATATGTACCCGAATATATTTTAAATTGCGGATTGAAATGATAAATATCCGTATCACTTGACCATAGGATAGAAAATTATATACAGACACCGTTGGTCTATATATAAATGTTTTGAAAAACATTTCTACGGTTTTGAAAGAAATATATGGTTTTAATAAATAATGATTTTAAAGATTTAATAAAGTTGATTTGAATCAATATGAAATATGTTCAAGTATTTATGAAAAATTTATATTTTTAAATATAGAATTTATAATGTTTCAGGTTGAAAGATAAATTTGAATTGATTTGGAATTCTTAATTATTTAAGAATTATACTTAAATAAGTTGATTTGAAATCTATTAAATTTGAAATTTTAAGATATGTTTTATAACTTGAATTAATTAAGAAGTGGCTTAAATGAATGTTTCAAACTTATATAAATTTAAATGGGATATTTTGTCTATTTAAATTTGTAAATTGAAGTTGTATTTTGATGTATTGAAATGATTAAAGAAATATTTCAGAAACTAAATGTAATGAAATTAAATTGGGACATAAATTGAATTATCGAATTTAGTTTTGAAATGTCAAATATTTAAACTTTGAAATATATTGAAATTGAAATGGTTTATTTATGGTTCAAATAGGCATTTGAAATCGATAATTTGAAAGGGTTTATTGAGAAACTAAATTGAATTGAAATTGATGATTTGAAATTTAATTAAAATAAAATTTGGAATTCGAGTTTATGTGAATTGAGTTGTGAAATCTAAGGAAGCAATTTTATATGAAGTATTTAAACTAGATCTAAAAATATTTATATTTTACTTTATAAATTTTAATATAAATTATTTTAATATAACTCATTTTCAATATAAATTATTCTATTTTAACTTATTACTATTTTATATAAACTATTTTTCTATATATATAAATTTTAATATCTAAACTGTTTAAGAGGAAAGTGTTAGGATTTCAAAGTTTTATGAATTTCAAGTTTTGACTTCCAAAGTGTTATGATTTTAAAGGACTTATGATTTCGGAAGCGGTATAACTTTGGAAAGTGATATGATTTTGGAAATGGATTTATTTGAAGTGAAAGTGATATCGTATTTATATAGTTTGGAAATGGCAATGATATGTCAGTTTTGAAATATAACTATTTTGAAATTTTATTAAATGACCATCGATGTAATAATACGTAGTTATTAAAGAGACCGGGATCGGATATGGACATACTCTCTGTCGATACCGAAACCACTTTAATAACTAATATACGCGGAGTGTTGATCCAGAATGAAGTGGATGGTTTGGTGAACGCGTTGACTGAAGGAAGAGAACGATTTTGGATGACCCCTGACATGACTAAAACAGGAGCCGCGCCGGGCCATTGAGGATCTCCATCTCTAGCGAACACACTTCTTCGATACCTTATCTATTACTTATGTGATTCGATTTGGGTGCACCCCTTGATTTGGGAGTGTTGTTTCGCGGTGTTGAGATAGTAGCTGCTATGCTCAACATCAGTCCGGATCACGCAACTACTAGTGTCCTAGTTGGTATCGCCTCATGTACCTTGTCATACTGATTATCCTATTCGCGACCACTACGTTTTGTTTTGTACCTTTAGTATATGGATTGCCCTCTGGTGACTTCCGGTTTTGGGGAAACTACGGTCTTGTATATGCTCTTGGGAATAAAAATGTGTTAAGGGTGGAATGGGCCATGACTTAACGCTATTTTGATATCGTACTTTACTGATTAGACATTATCTACTTAGCATATTCTACTGTATATATAGATAGTTTAATGGATCCTTAGAGGATGGTTATCCCAAACATCCTTTGAGTCACTTGTATTTCAGTCGTTATTTCACTTGAGTTGGATTTATTGATATAAGAATGTTAATCCTGACTCGAGTGTTTTGTGTTTTCTTTACGCTCGGGTCAGACTGAGTGTGCCAGTATTCGAGACTCACCTTTGGAGTTGGAGCTTCGCTTGGAGATCCAGCTATCTATCCAGCTTTCAGATATTCAGTTGATTCCAGTGATGTATTCTGATATTGTATTTGACTGTTGTATTCGAGACCTCTGTTGTATCTTGTTTAACTCTGTTATATATATATATATAGTAGCTTCATGAACTACTTTTCTTTTGTTTCCGCTGCATTATTGTTATATTACTCTGTGTCTGTGATCTGTGATTATTTATTTATTGTATATACTGAGTTTTGCCAATTTAAATTAACAATCTATTGTTTTGAATTATTCAAGTCCGACATGTGTGGATTTATTGTCGATTTGAATGGTCTAAAATAGTGGGTCGTTACAAGTTGTATCAGAGCTCTGGTTTTAGGCAAAACTCAGCATATAGAGTAAATTCAATTACAGAATCACTCTCATTCGAGTTTCAACCTCTTTCTTTTGACTCAATTCCTTTGAAATTTTGGAACATTCCCTGCGGTTCCAAAATCCATTCGTGTCCATCACTATTTGTCTTCTTTTAATTCCAGAGTATTCCATAACTCCACTTCGATTGATCTTTATAATGAGTCGGCGGTCTTGCCAATCTCAAATTGATTTATAAAAGGGGTGAAACTCCTTTACAATAGGCATTGATTTACCAGAGATTTTGTATCGTCGGTTTACGATGCTGTTATCTTTTGCCATACCTGAATTCTATCTCTGGCGATCGAATGTCGATTTGTCGCAGAATTCTACATCGAATTTATTCTTGGAATCACGGTTGATCCGGTTAAGGTTACCCGCGATTTATATAAATTTATCCATCTTCCAATTTGAAATTCAATCATCTTATCTCCCTATCGAGTCTATCCTTTAGTTGAATTCTATTTGATTAGAGTTCCTCTACTTTGAATCTCATCTTTGCTTTGAAATCCATTTTTGAATTATCGAGTGAGGGAGTGTATTTGTATTTAATATTAAAATGTTTTATATATTGTGTTGTTTGAGTTGTTGATGTTGATTTGGGTTTTCGATCGATTCGTCTGATCAACGCTATCGATAGGATTTCCAAAACACTTGAATAGAGCAAACTGACACAATATTATTTCAAATTTGGTAAATTGAATAGATTCGTATGATTATATTATATATATATAAGTATAGGATTTTCTGGAATTAAATAGTCAATTAAATTGGTTGTTGAATGATAATATTTGATTATCATTTATTGTTCTAAATGAATTTATAAACATGGTCTATAAATTGATTTGGAATCGAAATGAATTTTAAAAATCAGGAATTTGAGAATTTGATTTCCGGTGATTTCAACTTTGGTTTTAAAGTGGATATTATTAAAGGTATTTTCGAATAGAAACCGTTTTCAAAGAATTTTAAAATGTTGAAATCAGTACTCTTCTCTTTTGTCACTGGAAAATAATTTCGGTGATGACTGCAGCGTCATCGACATTCATTTTCGAGTTTCGAAGTGGAGAGACCATTCTGTAGCTTTGCTACGGTTTTGTTTTGGAAATTTTTTTTTTGATTTGAATTATATATATATGGGTATATTATTTTAAATTTAATTTGGATTAATATATATAGTATACACATAATTATCTCTAAAAGGTTTGGAAATTTAATTTGATTTGAATTTCTGTGGTATGGCTTGATTTATTATATATATAAAGATAAAATTTTGATCTGATATATACTATATATATTTATCTCAAAATTGTTGAAGTAAATCGGAGATTTAAATTCTTAAGTTGATGGTTTAAAGATGATTTCAATTATAAACTGAAGCCAAAATTTTTTTTGGATAAATATTTAAACTTGAGATAATTGAATTTGAAAATTTTATTTGTATAGTACTAAATTGCATTTCAATATAACTTACCTAAATTATTCAGAAGTAAAAATGTAATTGGATAATATACAATATAAAATGATTTCATAAATAAAATTTGAGTGGTTATAATAAATGTTATACACTTAAATTTTAATTATAAAATGTTAATAGAGATAAATAGAATAATAAGATAATTGAAAAATAAATTTTGTTTTGAAGGAAATAATAAATTGAAATTAGATCAACTTATCGAAATACCTTGAATTTAAAATCAATTAATGAATATAAATTAATTTAAATTGAAATTTATATGGTTTAAATTAATTTATATGATTTAAATATATGTGATAAAATATATTATGTGGAACAAATTTAATAATAATTTAGAATAAAAGAATTAAATTTGTTGAATAAAATATGAGTATAATAAATGATTATACAAATTGATGAGTTAGAAATTGTTAATTGAGGATGACTAGATAATGAATTTAGAAATAGATAGATTGATTTAACTTAAGTAAACTCAAAGGGATTTAACCAAATTGTTAAATATTAATTAATTTAAATTGAAATTTATATGGTTTGAATTGATTGTTTTACTTGTATTCCAATCCATTTTCTTTCTGGTTGTTTCTATTCTCGTACCTCCTTTCTTTTTGGGGACGAAAAGTTTTGAGTGGGGGAGAATGTAACGACCCGTAAATTTAACCGGTTTTAATAACGTTATTAATTGAAATTTTAGGAAATTTTAAACGATAAAATTTTAAAATATAAATTTGATATTTGGAATGCGTCTAATTAAACATAGCAACCAGTAAATTTTCGTCCGAAAATATGAAAATTTATTTCGCGCGTAAACTTACTTCAATTTAATCAGTTAAAAGCGATGAAAATAAAATGTTTTCGAAACCTAAATATTTTTACATAGAAAAATTCTAAACCATCTTCTGAGCAAAATGTCAGTTTGTCGTTTTTCCAAATTCGGACATCTTTGGCTCCGTCGATCTTATTTTTCAGCGTTTTTCTTGCATTTTCCGCTATTAGAAAATTCAAATTTTTATAACTCGATCATACCACTGATATCTGTATACCGTTTTGATCGTCTTGTCATGTTGATTTCCGCAGTATATTCATTTGTGTGTTTTGGAGTCCGATACGCAGTAGAACCTACGAAACGTTAAGCATATCAGTACCGCATTTGTGCCATCTCGTTCCATGTGCCTTTTCAAATCTCCAGGCATGTAAACAATCTGTGATTGCTTTATTCAATTCTGAAAATACTTTTGACCCTTTGCATTGCCTTTTCTTTACTGATTTGACATTTGCTTTTCAAAATACATATAATATACTCAAGCTCCCATTCCACCGTTCAAAATTCATTCTTGTATATTCTTTTATTTGAAGGTCACGTCTCATTTTCCATCATCATTTGTTGTTGCCTATTGTTGCCTATTGCCAGACGTGACCCATCATCTCACATATGCACATTTTTTTGCTTCCAGCCTTCTTCCACTCCAAAGGAGAATTTTTTTATTATTATTCTATATATATAAATAAAATTAGGTTGCTGTTTTTTTGTTTGAGATAATACATCTCGTCCCCTATCACTTTCCATCTCACTCTTCGATCTGCCTTCCCCCTACTTCATCATTTTCGAACCAAGGCTTCATCGTCAGGTCTCCGACGTTTCCCCCTCTCCTTCCACCCGCTGCCACTCAAACCCATACCAACTTCCATTGTACGACCCCTCCTTTGTTTATTTAAAAAAATATATATATGTGAACATTCGTATATTTGCCTGGGAATAGTTCGGCCATCCCCTATTGTTCATTTTCCTTCTATCGCCAAAATCCCGTCATGCAACCTTTAGCCCTGCCCTACGTACCCACGCCGTGAGCAGCACCTGAACTGCAGTAGCTACCTTACCTTCAGCCCTCCCCTAACCGAACTCGCCGCCACCTCATTCCCTGGCTACCCAGACCGAGGCCACCTGAGAGCCACCCACGCCACCTCCGCCTTCATCCCTGAAGCGTCCACCTCGTGCCTCCCAGTCACCTACCATCCCCTAGCCGTACACCCTCCTTGTTCACAGACCAGCGACCTGTACCATTTGCACCCTCTCCCCTTGAACGAGGCAGCTCACGCCAGATCGAGCCAACCTCCTCCAGCTGTGACAAGCCTTGGTCCTCCACTTGAAACGCTCAAGCGCGCCTACCTTCCTTTGCTTTATTAAGATGATTCTGATTCGTTTCCATCAATTCCTATCGTTCAGCTTCATCCGTCAAATCCGCTTTCAGCTTACTTCACTTTGAGACTATTGTTTGGATGGTTCGATTTTCTAAATAGTGATCCAATTCGTAGCTGGTTGTGTTTCAAACTCCTCTTGCCTCGAAAGGTGAGCAATCACTCACGATTAACGTTCTTTTATTTATTAAATTTGATTTCAATTGAAACGACAATTGAAATATGCTGCTGTTAGTTATTTATATTGCTATACCTATGCCATCATCTGTATCTGTTCACCTGTGACACCTGACATCATTATCTGTTATTTATATTGATATATATATGCCATCATCTGTATCTGTTCACCTGTGATATCTGACACCCTTATCTGTTATTTATACTGATGATATATGCCTGTTACCGTTGTTATATTATTATCATATCTGTTATCACTCTGCAAGTTCCCTGTTAGTATAGAATCACTATGGGTTGAAATGATACATACCCGAACGGACTTTAGAATAGGAGAAAATCGTTATGGGTTGAAATGATAAACCCAAGCGATTTTCAAATTAAATTGAATTTGGGATTTCGGGTTGAAAAGATATGTACCCGAATATATTTTAAATTGCGGATTGAAATGATAAATATCCGTATCACTTGACCATAGGATAGAAAATTATATACAGACACCGTTGGTCTATATATAAATGTTTTGAAAAACATTTCTACGGTTTTGAAAGAAATATATGGTTTTAATAAATAATGATTTTAAAGATTTAATAAAGTTGATTTAATAAAGTTGATTTGAATCAATACGAAATATGTTCAAGTATTTATGAAAAATTTATATTTTTAAATATAGAATTTATAATGTTTCAGGTTGAAAGATAAATTTGAATTGATTTGAAATTCTTAATTATTTAAGAATTATACTTAAATAAGTTGATTTGAAATCTATTAAATTTGAAATTTTAAGATATGTTTTATAACTTGAATTAATTAAGAAGTGGCTTAAATGAATGTTTCAAACTTATATAAATTTAAATGGGATATTTTGTCTATATAAATTTGTAAATTGAAGTTGTATTTTGATGTATTGAAATGATTAAAGAAATATTTCAGAAACTAAATGTAATGAAATTAAATTGGGACATAAATTGAATTATCGAATTTAGTTTTGAAATGTCGAATATTTAAACTTTGAAATATATTGAAATTGAAATGGTTTATTTATGGTTCAAATAGGCATTTGAAATCGATAATTTGAAAGGGTTTATTGAGAAACTAAATTGAATTGAAATTGATGATTTGAAATTTAATTAAAATAAAATTTGGAATTCGAGTTTATGTGAATTGAGTTGTGAAATCTGAGGAAGCAATTTTATATGAAGTATTTAAACTAGATCTAAAACTATTTATATTTTACTTTATAAATTTTAATATAAATTATTTTAATATAACTCATTTTCAATATAAATTATTCTATTTTAACTTATTACTATTTTATATAAACTATTTTTCTATATATATAAATTTTAATATCTAAACTGTTTAAGAGGAAAGTGTTAGGATTTCAAAGTGTTATGAATTTCAAGTTTTGACTTCCAAAGTGTTATGATTTTAAAGGACTTATGATTTCGGAAGCGATATAACTTTGGAAAGTGATATGATTTTGGAAATGGATTTATTTGAAGTGAAAGTGATATCGTATTTATATAGTTTGGAAATGGCAATGATATGTCAGTTTTGAAATATAACTATTTTGAAATTTTATTAAATGACCATCAATGTAATAATACGTAGTTATTAAAGAGACCGGGATCGGATATGGACATACTCTCTGTCGATACCGAAACCACTTTAATAACTAATATACGCGGAGTGTTGATCCAGAATGAAGTGGATGGTTTGGTGAACGCGTTGACTGAAGGAAGAGAACGATTTTGGATGACCCCTGACATGACTAAAACAGGAGCCGTGCCGGGCCATTGAGGATCGCCATCTCTAGCGGACACACTTCTTCGATACCTTATCTATTACTTATGTGATTCGATTTGGGTGCACCCCATGATTTGGGAGTGTTGTTTCGCGGTGTTGAGATAGTAGCTGCTATGCTCAACATCAGTCCGGATCACGCAACTACTAGTATCCTAGTTGGTATCGCCTCATGTACCTTGTCATATTGATTATCCTATTCGCGACCACTACGTTTTGTTTTGTACCTTTAGTATATGGATTGCCCTCTGGTGACTTCCGGTTTTGGGGAAACTACGGTCTTGTATATGCTCTTGGGAATAAAAATGTGTTAAGGGTGGAATGGGCCATGACTTAACGCTATTTTGATATCGTACTTTACTGATTAGACATTATCTACTTAGCATATTCTACTGTATATATAGATAGTTTAATGGATCCTTAGAGGATGGTTATCCCAAACATCCTTTGAGTCACTTGTATTTCAGTCGTTATTTCACTTGAGTTGGATTTATTGATATAAGAATGTTAATCCTGACTCGAGTGTTTTGTGTTTTCTTTACGCTCGGGTCAGACTGAGTGTGCTAGTATTCGAGACTCACCTTTGGAGTTGGAGCTTCGCTTGGAGATCCAGCTATCTATCCAGCTTTCAGATATTCAATTGATTCCAGTGATGTATTCTGATATTGTATTTGACTGTTGTATTCGAGACCTCTGTTGTATCTTGTTTAACTCTGTTATATATATAGTAGCTTCATAAACTACTATTCTTTTGTTTCCGCTGCACTATTGTTATATTACTCTGTGTCTGTGATCTGTGATTATTTATTTATTGTATATACTGAGTTTTGCCAATTTAAATTAACAATCTATTGTTTTGAATTATTCAAGTCCGACATGTGTGGATTTATTGTCGATTTGAATGGTCCAAAATAGTGGGTCGTTACAAGTTGATTAGGATTTTGGTATTTTCATTTGGGCTTTGGGTTGTGTTCTAGCCCAATAACCCAACAAGGTGACCCAACACCTCTACCAAATACCCTAACTCCTCTACACTTCATTCATTCTACTCCTCATTTCCTAACACTCAAGCTAAAGAGAAAAATTGGGGAAAAGAGGGGAAATTAAAATTCCTAAGCCCAAGATTCATAGGAAATTCAAATTCAAGTTCTAAAATCAAAGAGAAGCTTAGGTAAGCATCCTCTTCATCTTCTACATCTCAATCTCTCTTCATTTTTCAGAAATTCCTATAACCTAACTTAGGAAATTCATTTTATTTGATAATAGATTGAAGATTCTAGAGGTGTAGTGAAGAGGAATTGATCTTGCTTTGTTTTAGAGCTTCTCATTCCTTATTTTTGAATTTAAAGGTGAGTTCTTGAACTCACATCTATGTCTATAGCTTTCATTGTTGTTAGGTATGAATTCCTAACATCTATTTCATGTCCAATTACTTTTGAATTGAATTGGTTTGGTGAATTTTCCAATTTTTGGTATTTTGAAGTCAAAATCTATGAAAATCCTACTATGGATGTTTGGACAAGTTGTTTGGAGTGTATTGATGAGTCTATAGGGCTGGGTTGTCGCTTGGCATAAACCCCTAGCCATTGTCGCTCATCCGATCGCTTCCGAACTGATTTGGCCATTAATGGCCTAGGCAAATTTTGCCATGAGCTTCAACTCAGACGTCTGGTAAAATACTCAAACGTTTGAGGCAAAGGAACAAACGTTCCAGATCTTAAGCTCAAACATCTGGGTGGTCTGGAAAAATTCCAGACCCTCAGCTCAGACATCTGGGGAGAACCACCAGACATCTGGCGCTGTTAAAATCTGGCACTTTGCCTGTTTTTATGCCAATTTCCATTTTTTATCGATTTTTGTCGATCCGGTTGGTTGTTGTCATTTATTATCGACTTTGATGACTTATTTTCTGGATTTTTGGGAATATCCATTTGATGGATTTGATATCGATTTCTATGGTTTTAATTCACGTCGTCGAATATGAAATTTTGGTGATAGATTGTTTTTACAATCGTTGCTGTGGTTTGTCACTTTAAAATACAAAGGTTTCTATACTAGTAGTAAATACTCAAACTCTTTCACAAAAACGATTTCAACACTACTTTTAAATACAAAGCTCGTTTTTAAAACTGTTTTCGTACGAGAATTCCAATTAAACGACCCGTTGAACAGGCCTCTAAAAGTCATTCTTCTTGGCAGAACCAAATCACTGGATGTTCCTCCTCCCACTTCTGACACCGTTTCTCTAGCAAGCAAAACGTCCAAGAGAAAACGCATGGGGGAAGAATCGTCTGAGAAATCGAAGAAAGAGAAGAAGCCGAAGAAGTAACTATCATGCTCGCTCAACGAGAATCAGTCTGGATTATTTAATCATTTTTATTTATTTTCATAGCCGTTGTAAATAGGCTTTTGACTCCGAGTTTTAGGAGGAGTTGTAGTAGGACCTCTTTTTGGATTAATACATGAAATTTAGTTTCTTTGTCTTTCAAATGACTTTTTTTTTCCAGCTTTCTGTATAACTACGGTCGAAACCCAAGCTCTTTTGAGTTACATAAACCCCCAATCCATTTTCACATAACTCGGAGATTCTTTGGAATTGTACATCCCTGGTACTTGGAATATTTTTTAGCCCGTACTCCGGGGACTTGAAAATTTCAAGTCACTTGTACTCCAGTCCGCACGTTGGGGACTTAGTGATTTTAAGTCGTTCATACCCTAGTCCGTACTCTGGGGACTCTGAATACTACAGTCCGCACTCAGGGACTTGGAGATTTAAATCGTTTATACTCTAGTCCACACTCTGGGGACTTTGAGTACTCCAGTACGCACTCAGGGGACTTGGAGATTTTAAGTCGTCCACACTCTAGTCCGCACTCTGGGGATTTTGAGTACTCCAGTCCGCACTTAGGGGACTTGGAGATTTAAGTCGTTTATACTCTAGTCCGCACTCTAGGGACTTAGAGTACTCCAGTTCGCACTCAGGGGACTTGGAGATTTAAGTCTTTTATACTCTAGTCCGCACTCTATGGACTTTGAGTACTCCAGTCCGCACTCAGGGGACTTGGAGATTTTAGTCATTTATACTCTAGTCCGCACTCTGGGACTTAGAGTACTCTAGTCCGCACTCAGGGGACTTGGAGATTTAAGTCGTTTATACTCTAGTCCGCACTTTGGGGACTTAGAGTACTCCAGTTCGCACTCAGGGGACTTGGAGATTTAAGTTGTTTATACTCAAGTCCGCACTCTGGGGACTTAGAGTACTCCAGTTCGCACTCAGGGGACTTGAAGATTTAAGTCATTTATACTCTAGTCCGCACTCTGGGGACTCTAAGTACTCCAGTCCGCACTCAGGGGACTTGGAGATTTTAGTCGTTTATACTCTTTCGTACGACAGACAGAATAATGTAACTCTAGTTGTTTGCCATCGGGTTATCATGCATAGAAACATCAGTAATTCATGGAAAAGATGGCTTCAAGCCTTTATTAATGAAAACAAGCTAATTTGTCTTATTACATGCCGAAAACTAAGAATCAACGAAATAAAAATGTGCTGGAAATAATTGCAACTAAAATATGAAAGAAGTAGACTAAGTGTAATAATGTCGTAGATGCTCGCTATTCCATGTTCGGGGGAGTATCGCATCATCAATGGTCGTTAGCTTGAAAGCTCCCTCTCCAAGCTTCCGTTCAATGACGTATGGACCTTCCCATGTAGGATTCATATGTGACGGTACTGGGAAAACTGATTTCAAAATGAGGTCTCCCACATCAAAGATTCACGGCCGGACCTTTTCATTATAATATCGAGCGACTCGGTGTCTGTACGCAGCCGCTCTTAAATTTGCTTCTTCACGTTTTTCATCAATGAAGTACAGTGATTCCAACAAAAGATCTCGATTCATCTGAGGGTCGTAATGAGTTACCCGGTGTGACGGAACTTCAAGTTCTACGGGTACAACGGCTCGTTGGGTCGTAATGAGTTACCCGGTGTGACGGATCTCGATTCATCAATGAAAACAAGTGGTATGAAATGCTTACGTTTACTTCATCGGTTAATTCTTAGACTTGTTCGATTGAAATCTTGTGACAATTTTCGAGTGGAAATCTACAATTTGTTCGTAAATATTTAAGTTAAGCCAGTGGTTATGGGACATGAAGCTAAACTCATTTATTTACTAGCTTGGTGTAATTTACACTTTTATTGATCTATGACGATCATCTTTGAGGTTTAGACTAGCGATATGCGATGTCTCATTGTCCGCGTAGGGGACAGTAACCCATTATCTTGAGCTTCGTCTTGATTTTTTATAGGCTAGCGACCTACGGGCTTTATGGAGTTCGGTTCATTGGGCGTACCGTTGTACTACGTCGTTGTTCCGGCTTATTTGAGTTTCAGGTTCCTCGGGCATAACGTTGTACTACGTCGTTTCACCGGCTCTATGGGTTAGCAACCCATGGGATAGCGTCCCATTTGTGATACACGTGTTGGTGAGTTTTCATGCTCCCGTTTATGATAGGCCTCCCCCCTTTATGTGATTTTTGGATTTCTAATTGCTGATTTCTGGAATTGGTGTTTCACCAATTTTTGTGGTTTACATTGATAAGCTCTATCAATATTTTTGATGTGGTGAATAAACTAAAGAATATGACATTCTTTTTGGTGTTTGAGAAAATTTGAGATATTGTATGATTTTTGTTGTTATCATGTATATTTGTGATATCTCTTATCATACCTCATCTTATATGATATTTATAGCTAGACTGATCCGTTTATTATTTTTCTTTTTAAATAATACTCGAGTCAGACCGAGGTGTTTCAGGTGCTTCCACTTGACTTCTTAGTAGGGACTAGCTCCTGACTTTTGGCTAACTACTTTAGCTTAGTAGTTTTTTTTATACATTCGAGATAGAGACTCCTTGATGTATACATATTCTTTTGTCTAGCACTTGTACCTATTCTTTTGTGATGTAGTGGATCTTGTATGACCGCTACTTTGATGTACACTTCTATGTGTTATATTCATATCTATTTCCGCCTTAGTGATATGAATATCTGTGACTGATTTATGTTATGCTTATTTTATATTTGTTTCCGAAGGCCACATAGCCACTGTGTAGTAGCTTTGAGTTTGTATTTGATCTGTTGAATTTCCTCTTGAAATGAAATGCATGACCTTCTATCTGACATATCGGTACTCGCACAAACCAATTACATAGATGGTCGCTCCTCAACAGCCTTATTCTTCATGCTAGTCGACTGAATTACCCCGTAGTGTCCTTGGCTAGTGTGAGTATATAGGTGGGGCGTCACAACGGCGGTACCCAAAATCAAAGAACTCATTTCTAAAATCTTTGGTAATTATGATTGTGAGATGAATGCATACTAGTAGTTAAATATTTTACATATGACTTGACTATATGTACTATCCCCTATGCTAAATATAGATGAATAAAGCAGTAGAGGAAGCACCATGATGGTGAGATGGCCCTTCTTCGTGTTCCTATCAAGATCAATGCCCTGCCTACTAAGCAGCACATGGTGCCACCTGCTGTCCTACCAAAGCCACGGCCTAAACCACTTTCTCAACTGCCTCGACCAGTCTAAAATGTTCAATTGAAAATAGGTTTCTGAACTCATAACATTGTAAGTCTGTATCCTTTTTCGGTAACCAAATTATAAGAATCCACAATGCATCAACTTTGAAAATTTCATCAACCTCTGGAAATTGTTTCCTTTGAACAATGTTCTAGGATGAAGCTAAAGGAAAAACAAATAAATATTTGAAAGCCTTATTGGTCACATGTAACGACCAGCATTTTAGGACGGTTTAAATCGATGATAAACCACACACGTCAGACTCAAACAATTCAAAAGGGAGGATTGTTATGGGGTTAATAAGAAAAACAGAGAAAGAAAGAAAAACAAACACAGAATCTCACAGCGGAATGATAAAATATAATAATCAATTAAACAGTTCATGAAGCTATTTTAAAAATAACATTTGATTACACTATTACAAGACTATCAGAGTTACATACAACAGAAATAAATAACAATGCAGTGGAACAACATGATGCAGTGGAAATAATATAATAAATAATAATAGTACTAAATCTTCGTCTTCGTCCTCCAAAAAAGCAGTCTTCGATACACTGAAAAGATTAGACTGACCAGATCGAATTGAAAAGACAAAACACTCGAGTGAGAACTAAAAGATCTTATGTAAGTGAAATCAACAGTAAATAAATATGAGTGTAGTGAAGTCAGAGATGTTTACGGGGTTAGACATCTCCTATCCAGTGTTTATCGTGAGTGCAATAACTTAAGAGATGTTCGAGATTTCCATCTCATAAGGATCCGTTAAACGATCAACATACATAGTACAATACACTATTATAATTGAGTCTAAAGTAAAGTAAAGTATTAAATAGCGTTAAGGCGTTAACCATATCCCTCTTAACATATTTTTATATATTTCCATAGTCTATAGAGTACCGTAATTCCTCCATAAACTGGAGGGCTATCAGAGGGCACTCCATAGGTATGGTATAAACCAAACTCGTAGAAGGCGTGATAGGGCATGTGAACATGGAACTCGAGGCAATGCCAAAGTAGGATTCTACCAATTGCGGATCCGGACTGGTGGTAACGCATAACAGCTACTACCGCCCACCTCGGAACACATCCCATAATCAAAATCGAGGGGTGCCACCAAATCATCATAAAGTCATAGTATGGTATCGAAGAAATGTGCCCGATAGGAGGAATGACCTCACTTGGCCCGGCGTGGCTCCTGTTTTAGTCCCATCTAAGTTGGCTTAGCTTAGGTTAACCTGGGCTAGTTATTAATTTTTTTTATAAAAAATCATAACAAGATTGAAAAGTAATATTTATGAATAGTTCATAACAGAATTTCAATGAACTCACCTAAACCATATAGAAAAAGGTTCGAGTGGAAAATAATAACTCATTACATATAACACCGGTGATCGAGATATATGAATACATTCCGACAAGAAAGGGAAAATTGTTAAATCCCAAAATTAACTCATAGGAAGACAAATTAGATGTGTTGGACATTTGGCGATTGAGCAATATATAGAGAACAAACCCAGTAAGTCTAATAATGCAAAAATGTGCATTCATCCATTGAAAACGACAAGGAATTATACACTTACTTCTGAATATTAAGTCATTCTAGGAATATTCTGAATACTTTAAGTTAATAGGTTTTGTGACTACTATCAAGGATGTGATCTGCAAAAATAAAGACAAAGAAGTATAAAGGAAAGAATTTGAAACATGGATTAGTAAAAAATTATTAAGGCTGCTTACCAGGAAAGAGTCGAAAAACAAAAACCTACACCAAACAGGCTAGCAAAAACAACATATACCTGAGAACGTGATATAAGATCATGAAAAAAGCAGCAATCAACTACTATGAAAATCAAAATACATTGAACTAGCAAATTATTTATTTATTTTGTTCTTTTTCCCATTTTCCTTTTTCATACCATGTTGATTATAGTATATAACAAAAAAGTGCATTGTGTGATCAATATATATGATTTCAGGCGCCTTACATGAGTTTGGATATATACTATTTCACTTTCTTAGGCTTGAGTTTAGGTAAATATTGTTTAGGATGGATGACCTTATGCAGCAGAATCACATATGTCTTATTTACTGTTAGTTTTGTAATGGATTTCAAAATTTTACAAAATATAAAAATTATTGCACCAAAAAGTACTCAAACATAAACAAGTTTATATTATTAAGAATCTACTAACCTTCCTTTGATGTAGTTGACACTGGAAATGTTTGTTAACCAATAACTAGATTAAATAATGTACACAAACATCCATGCTTCAGTATTCGTTATTATCAAAGATTGCATATACACTTTTAACACTTCACTTAGAAAATTGGATAGAAATCATATAATATATATATATATATTCCAAAATATAAATATTTAAAAAAAATTAAAATATCACATATTATAATGAATGGTCTGTTAATTCATATTAAAAATATATGAATATTGTAGAGACAACAATTTAGACATAATTTTGAATACTGATCAAAAACCGCAGTGCACCAAGGGACATGAGTTTAAAATGCATGCTAGAGAACTTCAAACTAACTTGAAATATAATAAAATAATCAATTAATTTAATGTTTGATATAACTTCCAAAATGTTTACCATACTGTGGAGCAATAGCACTTACCAGAGGGTGAGTAGCAGATATAAGAAGGTCGAAGACAATTGTGAGTCGATCCTTATTTGCGCTCTTTGTATCTTCCAGAGTGAGAAAGAATGTGGTTTCTAATCTGAACAAAAATGCATATACAATAACGAGAATAAAAAATATTTTCTTTGCTAATACTAATATTGAGGTTTTATTTGTTCAGAAATGTGTTAGTATAAAAACTGTGTGGAACTGATAAGGTTGTCGTTATCATTTTGATATGGTTGCACCATTGTGCCTATAGCTATCAGATTAGAGAGAACTTTTGCAGCAACCAATTGAATTTCTTGTAAACAATTTAGAGATTATACAGAACCATACTGATATTATTATTTGGGTTGAGGAAATAGTTAAGTTAAAGTTACTAACCAATAAAAGCACTAAATGTTAATTGATGTAGTCAAATATTTGCAAGCTAATCCAAAATCCACGAAATTTGTTGTATGTAACTAGCCACTAATATTCAAATCTAAGCTCAAAACTTCAAACCTTTTGAGTTAAGAATTATTAACACTTGGAAATTTGTTGGATTTATAATAATTCATTACCAACATATTTAACAAAGGAAAAAAAGTTGTTTTTGGTATCCGTAAGAATTTTTTTTGAAATGTACATGCAAAAAATGTACTACACAAAATATGAATACTTCCTTCCATGAATAGCTTAAGATATAGACTGAACCATAATTCTTAAACATATTTTCTCTACTGAGAATCCTATAAAGGATGAATACACTTATATTAATATGCATTAAATGTTCTTAGGGTTACCAACAAATTCAAGCAGAAAGCACCATAAAATTCATTAGTTCAAATGAGTTATAACGCACTCAAAAAATCATAAATTCACTGTCATTAACACTTCACTTTCATTTGGCTTCACCTTTGATTAAAATAATTACTAGAATTAGACCAATAGGTCGTATGGTATGGCATAAAGCATTTCATAAAATATATTTCACTCAACATACATTTATTCATGAACGAAAGAGTTGTGACCTCCAAACTATTAAATGTTAAAATGATAATAATTATGTTTATTAGAATGGTAATTAATGCATAAATGTATTTACCAATGAACCAGTACATATTAATGTGCTTATCAACTACCTACTAATTAATGCATTTATAATGATTAACGCATTTATTCAAGCATTCATTAATGCATTTAGTTGTTGATAAAAAAAATCTATAGAGAATTCGCACTACCCTATAGTATCATTTATCACGTATTTTACTTCTAATAAATGAATATAGATGTATTATATACTAATTGATGCATATAACTATAATTACAAATTGTTCTATTCTTGATGTGATAAATGCATTTTATAGCTATAAATATTAACAATAACATGTTGTTGGGCTGTAATGGCATAGTTTCCATCACCTTAATATATTTAATAATATTGAATTTATGGTAAAGGATTATTATAATCCAATGTTATTAGTACTTATATTTGAGCACCAGATACCAGCCAGCCTATAAAATTTAAACCCTTTCAAATATATGCAAAGATCATCATAATGAGGAATGAACGAAGGAAGAAATAGACAAATGGAGGTACCTTGAGAAAGATGAGCTGAACCAATTACAAAAAGCTTGGTTCACAGGACACATAGATAAGATTGGTTGACAAAAAACAAAGAAACACTAAATAAGGAAAGTTAGAGAGAAAAAATACAAAATCATAAGATTGATTGACAAAAAGCTACATCAAAAATGTGTTTTTCAAACTATAAATTCATATCTAACTAATCAAATTACCATGAATGTTTGTTATCCATAAAAAACATAAACCTGACAGCCATATTTATGCACCGCTAAGTTAGTTCAGCAAATAAAATCAACTAGAAAGCAATTAATTAATTAATAGTGTAACACCCCGCATTTTTAGATAATTAAATAACCAAAATAATTATAAATGGTGAAAATGAGCGTCTTTGGAATTGTCAGAATATGGCCTTGAAACTTATACCATTGTGTTGGCGGCGATTTTCTGATTACTTTACATATATAATATGCCTCGAACGGGCTTCGTATGAAAAAGTTATTGACGTTCGAAGTTCCGTATCGAAAAATAATTATACGTGTAAATGTGCGTGAATACATTTATTTATAAATATATGCGCTTATAAATTCTAGAAATAATGTGTGTTTGAATTTCAAAATAGACGCACGTCATAAAGGAAACCAATTGATATCAATAGCTAGAGGTAATTAATTAACATTAGTAGGCAACGTTAATAAAATCAGCAATTAAAGGAAATTAATTTACATTAATTAGCAATGTTTGAATTTCGAAATAAACATGTGTTATAATGGGAATTAAATTTGCAATTGATAGAAATTAATTAGAATGAATAGGCAACGGCTAAAAGTTAACGTTTAATAATTTGATTTTCGTGCAATCTCGACCGTTGTTTTCTAGATCCAATGATTCGCAGCGAGCCTGTAACGTGGTTGAACCAGATTCACTCCAAAAATCGAATGGTCTGAGATCCATAAACCCCACTATAAATAGGACCCTAGACCTAGCTATTTTCTCACAATCAGATTTTTTCTCATTTGGGTTCATTAACTGAGGCTGGACCCTAAGTAGAAAAATTTTCTAGGGAGAAGATCTTCTTAATAAAAATATTTGATGCCTTAGAAAAGGATCCAGGAAGGCAATGGAGCAAAGCTAAGGACAACATGTGAGTGGATTTAAATTATATATCTTTTACGTTTATAATTATTGTCGTTAGATTCTCGTTAAATATTTTAATCCAAGGTTTATTTCAGTAATTAATTCTGTTAATTAGTTATCTTGAAACTGTAAATTTTATATGAGGACTTATATTTAATCATTATTTATATTGAGAAGAAAGAAAGAAATCCAATTAAATATGAATAATATTAGGCTTAACAGTTATAGAGAAAGGCATTATCCAATAATTAAAGAAACAATAAAAGAAATATCTTGCAATTACGAGTTATTGTTTATAGCATTATTTAGTATTAAAATATGCAAATGGATTTTTAGCACGGTTTTTGTGACAAACTAAATAGAATAGAAATACTTCCTAGAATAGAAGAGAATAACGTGAAGTGATAAAGAAATTAAAGAAGAGAAGTAACCTAGTTAATTATTTGACAAGACTAGAGATAATAAATAAAAAAGTGACTAGATCTGCATTTACTGCGCAGATAATAGAATAGAAAGTAAAGCAGTTATTATGATAAGTAATTTATGACAGTTGGACGTAGTCTCAAGCTAAGACTATCATATAATATAAGAGAACTAAAGAGAATTTAGTATCATAATAAAAGAAGACAGACTAGAATAGAAATGAGACACTTGCAACTACATTTACAACATGTAGGTTATAAAAGAAAGAAAAGAATATAAAAGTAACAATTGCAAGTATAATTGTAACACATAGGTTATAATTAAAAAGAAAGAAATAGAAGATGCTTATTTTATCAACTTAGATCTTGGATTAAGTTAATAAGAAAAATAATAGAAGTGGCCCATACCAGCAACATTCCCTTTCAGGTCTAGGACTGATGGTCTCACACATAGGTGGGGCTGGATTTGTTGATTAGTGTAAATAAGTAGCCAACAGAATAAGAAAAACAAACTAAATGCATAATAAAAGATTAGACGTAGGGTTTAATAAAATTGTAAGATGTGTTTAGAGAATGTAACAACCTGCTTTTTTGGACGGTTTAAATCGACGATAAACCACACACGTCAGACTCAAACCATTCAAAAGGGCAGATTTTTATAGGGTAAATAAGAAAAAAGCAGAGAAAGAAAGAAAAACAAACACAGAATCTCATAGCGGAATGACAAAATATAATAATCAAATAAACAGTTCATGAAGCTGTTTTACAAATAACATTCGATTAAACTTTTACAATACAGAATCAGGGTTACATACAACAGAAATATATAACAATGAAGCGGAATAACATGATGCAGTAGAATAAATATCATAAATAATAATAGTACTAAATCTTCGTCTTCGTCCTCCAAAAGCAGTCTTCGATACACTGTAAAGCTCAGACTGACCCGAGCGAATTGAAAAGACAAAACATTCGAGTCAGAACTAAAAGATCTTATATAAGTTAAATCAACAGTAAATAAATATGAGTGTAACAGCATCGGAGATGTTCATGGGGTTTGACATCTCTTATCCAATGTCTAACGTGAGTGCAATAACTTAAGAGATGTTCAAGATTCCATCTCCTAAGGATACGTTAATCTATCTACATACATAGTACAATATGCTATTATAATAGTGTCTACAATAAAGTAAAGTATTAAAATAGCGTCAAGGCATTACCCATATCCCTCTTAACACATTTTATATATCCCATAGTCTATACAGTACCGTAATTCCTCCGTAAACTGGAGGGATATCTGAGGGCACTCCATAGGTATGGTACAAAGCCAACTCGTAGAAGGTGCGATAAGGCATATAAACATGGCACTCGAGGCAATTCCAGGGTAGGACTCTACCGTTTTGTAGAACCAGGCTGGTGGTAACGCATAGCAGCTACTACCGCCCACCTCGGAACACACTCCCATAATCTAAATCGAGGGTGGCCACCAAATCAATCACAAAGTCATAATATGGTATCGAAGAAGCATGTCCGATCGGAGGAATGACCTCACTTGGCCCAGGTATAGCTCCTGTTTTAGTCACATCTAAGCTGACTCACAGGAGTCAGGGTCAAGTAAATACCTCATATAGAAGCGTTCGCCAAACCATCCTACTTCATTCTAGAATCTCCACCAAGTACACAGTTGTTAAAGTGGTTTTTGGTATTGGTAGAGAGTATGACAATATCCGATCCCGGTCTCTTTAACAACCAAATGATTATTTCACACCAGATGGTTCTTTTACATTCCCAAAACTAACTTATAATTTATATTAAAATATCATATTCTCAAAACCATATCATTTTTGAAATAAATATTTACTTTCGAAATCATATCACTTTTGAAATCGTATTACTTTCGAAACCATTTTCACAAAATAGGTTAACTCTCATTTCAAAATCATAATATTTACTCAAATATGTCATTTCACTAGCAAATATTATTTCAAATCCCAACTTAAGTTATAACATCATTTAATCATATTCACTTTAAAATTAAGGATTTAAATATAAACACTTACACTTTACACAATCTGAAAATTTGAAAATAGTTTAGATAGTTATAAATAGTATAAAAGGTTTAATAGTTTAAAATAGTTAAAATAGTTAAAATACTTTAAAATAGTTTATAAATAACTTAACGTAGTTTAGGTGGATTTAAGATAGTTTAAATTTAATTTAAAATAGATTAAATAGATTTAAAATAGATTAAATAGCTTTAAAATAGATTAAATAAATTTTAAAATAGATTAAATAGATTTCAAAGTTATATTCGAATATTCTCAATAACTCAATTCCGATAAAATTCATTTATTATTAGACAAATCAACTTTGAAATTCCAATTTAAATCCTTTAACAATTCATTAAATCAATTCCAATTTCAACATTAACGCTTGGATTTTCGAATATAATTCAGTTTATATAAATCAAATTCTATTTCAAAATATCATTTAACTGAATTCAAAATTTAAAGATTTAAAATCAATTAATTTAACCAATCTGGTGTCCGTATATAATTTTCTACCCTATGGTCAAGTGATACAGATACTTATCATTTCAATCCGCAATTATTTTTAAATTTAAGGGTATATATCATTTCAACCCGCAATCCCAAATTAACTTCAAATGCATGAAATCGCTTGAGTCTATCATTTCAACTCATAACGATTTCCCTTAATCTATCAGATCGTTCGGGTATGTATCATTTCAACCCATAGGGAACTTGCAGTGTTATAACAATATAAAATATAACATCCAGTCATCCAGCAGCAACAGTCAAACAACCATCACAACCATCATCCAAATTAACCAATAAACATTAATAGACAACTAATTATCAATAACAGGTATTAAATTGACAATTAAATTCAATATTAAATTAAACGATGATTA
Organism: Allium fistulosum; assembly: GCA_030737815.1. Lineage (NCBI taxonomy): Eukaryota > Viridiplantae > Streptophyta > Magnoliopsida > Asparagales > Amaryllidaceae > Allium > Allium fistulosum. The sequence goes on from CM060902.1 coordinate 614,639,452, forward strand.
AATTCAACAAAGGTCATATTTAACTGGAATGACAATTTAAACATACCAAACATCAACCAATCAATTTCTACTCACATCATAAATTTAATTTAACCAACATAAGATAATTTAGTAATTGGGAGTGAGTTAAAACACTCACCTTATGGATTTCCCTTTTCTAGTCGGATTTGGATCCGCTACTACTTCCTCCTGTTGATTTGTTTCCTTGCTATCTTAATCTTCTATTTTTTTATAGAAAGTTTCGGAAGAGACAGAGAAGTTTGTATGGATCTGGATTTGAAGAAAAGGATTTGGAAAAAGAAGAATGTTTGGAAAAGAAGAAGAAAATTTAAAGAAGATGAATAATTAAAAAAGGAAACGAAGCTTTGAAAAAGAAGAAGAAGATTTGAAGAATAAGAATAAGAAAAGGGAATCTTTGAAAAAAGAAGAAGGAGATTTTAGGAAGAAAAAAAATGAAGGAGGAGAAAAATGAAGAGAGAGAGAAAATAAGATGAAAGTTTGTTTGGAGGAATGAAGCTACAGAAGATGAGATTTGAAAAATGAAATGAGGCTATAGGGATGAAGATGGAAACAAATGAAAAGCTAATAAAGTAAATGTAAACAAACTAGTAATTGAAATAAAGTAAGAATACGAACAACCTTAAAATGGTAATATAGAAAGAGGTAAAGTAAAGGAATAAATATATGAATAAAGAAAAAAATAAATCTTCCGTTCTTTAATATGAAGCTTTAGAAGAAAGAGTTGCTAATGAAAGGAAACTACAAGGACTAATAACGCATGAATAAAATAAATTTCAAAAATGGAGAATAGCAAATGCTAATAGATGGCTTGAAAATTAATTTGGATGTTCGCATTAAAAATGGAAAAAGAAAAAGGAAAAAAGATTCAGGTAAAGCACTTGAAAGGAGCAAACGAACAAATGAGAAACAAATGAAAAGAATGAGGAAATTATTAATTAATAAGAAACGAATGAGTAGTCTAATAATTAAATGGATGCTCAAATAAAACCTACACGGAGAACTTGAAAATGAAAAGAAAGAGAATGTGGATGTGATAATAAATGTAAAGTAAATGAAGTGACCACTTATATACTATAAACAAACCTTTGGGATCCAAATTCCAACACCCACTCCTATTAATTCACTTCAACAAACCCAAATATACCCATATTTATCATTTCATTCTTTATTAAAACGTTCGTTTTATGTTAATATATGTGCACACTCCATTAGCGTAATCAATCAATTAACAACCAATCAATCAATTAATCAACCAATCAATCTATTCATTTATTTATGTTACTCAAACCAATTTTATTAATTAATGAATATATATCTATCTATGCATTATAAAATGATTTACTTAACTTTTTTAATTACTGTAACGTCACATTAATGCAACAAATTTACAAGTTTTAACCATATATGAAATGAAAAATAAATATACGTGAACATGTGTAATTAATGTACAATTGTTAATTAAAGGTAATTCTAATTGATTCCACAACATTTACACAACCATGAACCCTCTGATATATTTAAAAATTTGGATATTAATGTGTGTGTGTGTATATATTATCCTAAAATTCAATTTTTTTCCAAAATCACACTTATTCAAAATGAAAGTTTTATTTTTATACATCTCGAAACATGCAATTATCTTAACTAAAATGTTCATTTCATATTGACACAAAATGCAAGTTTCTATATTAACTCATTCATTAGAATTTCATTTATGTTTCCTTTTAATTGAAACATTTCAATTAATCTAATTCCAATTCATTTCATTACTAATTTCAACAAATTCTGATTATAAACACTGTTTTCTTTTCATTTATACCAATTCAAACATGTTTTATAAAATTTCATATAAAACAAAATTTATACACTATTTTCAAAGTAAATGTTTTTATCTTCTTGAAAATTTACTTCTCCAAGATGTAGTTCAAATAACAAATTATGTTATTCTTTCATTAAAACATTCACTCCATCCTTTATTCAAACTGAACATTTGCTATTCCAATTAGAAGCAAACATACGATTTATTCTTTTCAAGTCAAAGCTTAAATTTCATTATACTCTTTATCTTAATTTAATTTAAAATGTAAGTTCTTATGTTGAACTTATTAATTACAATGCACTTGTCTTTTCTTTTCAATTAAAGGATTCCAACAACTATTATTGCAGTTTATATTCAATATTAGATTTAAAACGAATTCTCATTATACCACAACTATTTACTGTTCATTTCATATTCCAATATTTATTTCTTAAATTATTCCATTCTTATATTAACATCTATTATTACAATCAATCATTACCCTATGGTCATAGTTAGCATCGGTTTATATCTTATTACATTAATATTCTCCAATTTTATCTTAATTTACATTAACGTAATATTTAATTACATTTAGTCGCAATTCATTCGAAATTAAATTCAACAGATTGATTAAATAGGTAACATATAACAATTGTCACCTTTTCTTACTTTAATTTCACTTATAAGTTTATTATCTTCAAATAAATGTTATAACTACTTACACCACCCTAATTTTTCCCAATTACAATGAATTACATATTATTTCACCAATTAATCATAGAATTTAATTTATTCCCTTATTTACCAATTATAACTAATTAAATTTCAATGGATTAATTAACCATTGTTACAATTTGCCAATTCAAACACATTTCCAAGTTTATTGTTAACTAATAAAACAAATAACTTCACATTGATTTTATCTTCTTATTTACAATTTCTAACCAATGTAACTTTACAATTTATTAAAATTATTTGAGATTTCATTCAATTAGTCATTTATTATTTTAAATTAACATTATTAAACCTTATTTCTTTATTTACAACCTATAACCAATTTTAACTTTACAATCATTTCAATTAATTGGACATACATTAAAGTAGTTATCAATTGTCTAGAATTAACATTTTTAACATTACATTCTAGTTATTTCTTATTAATAAATCACAAATTTTAATTTCTTCCAATATTAAATTACGAAATCTTATTGAATTCAATATTTTAATTATCGAAAATTATGGGATGTTACAGAGCAGCCCAAAGGATGAAGAGCCTAACGAAGCAGTTCATCATAGATTTTTCAGCATAGAAAGAGCACATCCAACATAGTTATTTTGGGCTAGAAGGAAGTACAAGACTTCAACGGGACGTGAGGTTACTCTAGGATGGCCCTCTGGGGTAGGCTTAACAAAGCTGCACCCCTGGAGCCAGGTCTGTAGGTGTTCCATCAAGAGAGTATGCCTTGACTTCTTTTGCATTGCAAGCCTAACGAAGTGGACATTTGTAGGAAGTCAAAAGTTTGATGATGGAGTAGGATATTCGTATGACACCGTACTCTGACTTGCGAGTAGGTTTTTAGTGGGAAGGACCCAAAAGGATAGCCGCATGCAGAGATCAAGAAATCATCAATCAAGAGCGAGTTCGGGAAAAACTAGAGTTAAACCAACAGGCTAATGATTCTTTCACTATCGAAACATTGGATGAGGGATGCAGCCAATTGGAAGTTTAGATTGTTTGCAGTAGGGCACAACAACCTAGCTCTTTAGAGGTCTTTCGATTAGTTGAGGGGTGACTACGTGGGGCCATATCCACGATGAGAAAAGAGACAGACCAAGTAGAATATCTGTATTTTAGGCCTAACGAAGCTGTCCTTTACAGATATAGAAAATCCCTGACTGAGTTCCGTACAAGGTAGACCTTGTTGGCGGGATTTAGGAAGTAGACAAAACGATTACGTATAGTCCTCAAGGTATGCACTGGGTGGTACATTGTGGATGTTCGAGCATTAGTATAGGCTAGTGCGGAAGTAGTTTTACGTTTTCATAGTAGACGACGAAACATTTGTATTGTAGGCCTTATGAAGCTGTCCTTTACAGATGCAGTTATAGCACGATGGAGTCCTTTTCAAGGAGGATACGGAAGGTACCATGGGTAGTACCTAGGACCGATACGATCATCGGGCATATAGCTATATATATAGCTAGGGAGTAGATGATTACTGTTATCCCGCCTTTTGGCAAGGCCGTGACACCAAGAACTTAACTAAAAACCGAGGACAGTCCGTCCCGAAGATCGGTTATACGTAGGCTCACTATGGATGTTGATAAATTTTGTCCGGGTCCGGATCAGGCTACAATTGATATGACAGGACCAGCAAAGCTATGAAAGCCATCCGAATTTCAAGTCAATCGGAGTTCGTATGCTCAAGATACGATTGATACGAACGGAACAGTTGCGATCGATACTAACAGAGCAAAGACAATCGATACGAACGAATAGTTGCGATCGGTACGAACAGAGCAAAGACAATCGATACGAACGGAATAGTTGCGATCGATACGAACAGAGTAAAGACAATCGATATGAATGGAACAGTTGCGATCGATACGAATAGAGCAAAGAAAATCGATATGAACAAAACAGTTGTGAACGATACGAATAGACCAAGGATAATCGATACGAAGGAGACAGCCGTCAAAAAATCCAAACTTGCATCGATCATAACTCAATATCTACAAGTCCAAATGCTACCAAATTTCACAGGATCTTGTACATCCTCAAGAATGTTCATGATCGATCTCGACTCGATTGGACAAAATATTGATCGATACGAAATTCGTTCGTATCAATCACGGATCGAGTGCAAACGGCATGGAATCGATCGTGTGGGCCCACCCACGTGAGAGAAGAGGTCTTCCGAGAACTGAGTGAGATATTTGCTGCCTACGCCTATAAATAGCAGCCCTGGACCTACCGAAGGAGGGACTATTTTTTGACCTCTCTACGCCGATATTCTGCCTAAATGATTATCAAATTTCAGTTGTACTGGTGTAACCTTTTGTAATCAGTAAGTAAAGTTCAATAAACATCAGTCATTTCATAGTGGACGTAGGTAGTTCGCCATAAATCTGTGTGTTTCTATGCATTTTCTTATCTGTTTATTGGTGTGTTTGTTAGATCTGCTTCATTTTACATATATTTTATTCATTTTATTTCTTCAAACACATCCGAAGCGTGTTTTGCCCAATTTTGGTACAAACACTTTGGTACTTTCACTGAGAGAACCCAGCTTTTCTCCTACTCTGTGGATCTACTACCGTCGTTGGATTGCAAAAATCTAAGAAGAAGATCCAGATCTGTCGTCAAGTGGTTCCTTCTATTCTATTCAGATTGCTCCAGATTTAAGAGGAACTGCATTCATCAAGATTTTCGTGTCCTTGAAAATATGGTGATTTTCGTATCCATGTTTTCGTATCCATGAAAATATGGTGATTTTCGCATCCATGTTTTCGCACCCAGAAAATATGTCAACATTCATATCGATCGACTTTCGTATCGATCACTATTCGTATCGATCATCAAATACAACTTCGTATCGATCTAGCTATGTGCCTTTCGTATCGATCCAAGTACCCACTTTTCAGATCGTTCAATTTCACCTACATTTGTATCGTTCAAACGTTGCTGAGAACGAAACGAAATTTCAAAAAAAATATTTTCGGGTACGACCCAAATTTCCCAAAAAGAGGCTAGCCGCAGCGTAGAGCACCCGCATAGTGAATTTAATCACCAATTTAATGAAGGAACATTCTATCCATGCTTTTGATTGTTCCATGACTGAACAAGACATAGAGGGTCACAGCAACAAATGCTGAATTGCAATAAAGGAATGGGTAAAGGAATACTACTCAACCGGTGCCCAGAGGCTGGAGAACCTAGCTAACATGCCAAGAACTAGAGTTGGTTAATATATCATGCTTCTAAGGTGGACTGCAACTTCCCCCAATTGACCAGCTTTTAAACTCCTGAATTGACAACTATGGTACGATGGCTAATATGACGACTGCCCTACACTGTCTACTCTGCCAACTCAAAACATAGCCGGTCGCCGTAGAACCATCTTCAAATGCCCGCATCTTAATCATACCATGTCCATATGACTAGAATCATGACATACAACCTTAAGAGGACTTCCTTACTACCTTACATGGGCTTCCTACCTGGGTGAAAATTAGAAATGATCACCAATTTATGACCCCATCTTAACCAACTCACTATCCAATCGGCATTACCAACCACTCGAACGTTGGGCAATCGTGCATACATCATTCACCAGTATTACAGGACCCCGTAGCTATAAAATGGACCTGATAATGTGTGATAGAAGTATATTTCCCCATGAAGTCAGAATTGCGCATGGCTTCCACCAAGAGTGATGATAGCCATCAAATGCAGATGTCTTCCCCCATTCCTCAAAGAACACTATCACTTGTGGTTAGACATACCAGTTATACTTCTTATATTGTTGATGGGAATACAGAAGCTGGCAGCCAACGAATTTATCCAAAGCCCACAACCAGTTGCTGCCAATACCCATAAATGAATTCATCACCAGAGCTTATTTCCAGACTTTGATAAGAGAACTGGTGGGTAGCCGCCGTTGACTACACCAACATGTCCAGGCCAATATTGAGTTGATGAATCAGATGAAGGATCAACATGGCAAGATAAGGAGGGATCCTACTCCATACTCTAGGTTGAAAAACTCCTCTTCTTTAGATGGCTACTGTGGACACCAACGCCACAAGGCTGCTTCAGAAAGGATAGCTCCGACAATATGTGCAATCCCCACAAAACGAAGGACCGGGAACACCCGACCCTTATCGATCAAGAACTTTGATCAAACTAAACCACTTGCAATCGACTTCCAACTGAGAAGGGCTGGACTGCAGTGCAATAGCGAGCATACAACGCTGCCTCACTTATCAATGAGATTTGATTTGATCTCTTTTGAATTATTTCTAATTCATTTTCATTTACGTTGCCAAGTATGACTGACTTGAATTAAACTACTTGCAAATGGTGCAGGTAATTGAGTACTCAAGGTTTGGTGCCAAACAACCTCCGCGAACTATGATCAAGTCATTGAGGTATCATTAGGATGAGCCTGATTCAACCACTGATAGGCTACTATATGCCCCTGGCTTGGGGGCAGAGCATCAAAGCAGAAGAGAATGACAAGGTCAAGACTCCGGTACAAAGTGGATGCAACCGACCATCCACTCATCCACATATGCAATTTAATTAGAAGATTTAAGAAAGACTTGGAGTTATATGTCCCAATAATGCACTCTCCATCTCATACTTGAAGCTCACCAAAATACTTATGCTTCTTTTGATGCCTGATAAAATCGAAATCACACCAAGGGTGGATGTGACATCACCATCCATGCATCCAATCCTACATTAGACACTTGGGATTATTTGAGAACACATGTTTAAAGTGGATATGATTTGACTGTTCACTCTCTAGTTTGCTTCTGTAATTCGACAAAACAATAATGCCTTAAACCGACTTTATCAGGGTCCAACCCTCAATTTAAAGTCATCAACGACTGACTACCTACTCGCTAACCATCACGAGCTGTCATTTCAACTCTCTTCCTCAGCTCGATCGGAAGAATGCAAAGTATAAATTGGATGTGACTCGACTGTCTGCTCTCCGATTCTTGCACCCGACTTAAGGGAAAATACACAACTCAAAGTGGAAGTAGTTCGACCATCCTTTCCTATGCTCGAGCACAAAGCTTGCCAGAACACTAATCTTACTCCTTAGGCTTAGCAAAAGTGGAATCCAAACGAACATGGACGTGATCCAACCATCCATAAACTAAATCTCATCCTTCGTTGAGGGGCATATAAGTGAAAATTAATTGGGATCCCACCGATCACTCGCTAAGTGAAACCTCGAGCTCAGGGATAAGCCATCACACTGCAGCAATAAGGGATTGATACACGACAATCCTCTAACTAACTCCGACTCCTAGAGTGTGAGCTGGAGCATAAACTTACGGACGTGGGTTCGAGGAGGGTGGATCCGTCCACCTAACGACTTCGCCCATGTTTAACCTAAACCTGAGGAGGATGGATCTATCCATCTAACGACCTCACCCTTCATATTTGCAAGCTCAAGGAGGGTTGATCTTTCCATCTAATGACTTCGCTTGCCTACTCGGGGTGGATGTGATACGACCATCCACGTACCCGATCAACTTCTTGTTCCCAGAGTGTGAACGAAATCCTAATGCCTAAACAGATTTGACTGACCATCTATCGGCCAACTCTAGATTCCCAGAGCGCGAACTGGAGTATAAATATTAACTAACTCTGGTTTCGAGAGCGTGGACTGGAGTATAAACACCAATTGGGTGTGACTGACCACCCATTAACTTACTTTAGATTCCCAAAGCGTGAACTGGAGTATAAAACACCAACTCACTCTAGTCTTGAGAGCACGGACTGACCACCAATCAACAAACTCCAGATTCCCAGAGTGCGAACTGGAGTATAAACATCAACAAACTCCAGATTCCTAGAGTGCGAACTGGAGTATAAACATCAATAAACTCCAGATTCCCAGAGTGCGAACTGGAGTATAAACATTAACAAACTCTAGATTCCCAGAGTGCGAACTGGAGTATAAACATCAACTAACTTCAGATTCCAGTGTGCGAAATGGAGTATAAACATCAAATAACTCCAGATTCCTTGTGTGCGAATTGGAGTATAAACTTCAACTAACTCTGGTCCCGAGAGCGTGGACTGGAGTATAAACATCAAATGGGTTTGACTGACAACCCATCAACCAACTCCAGTCCTCAAAGCATGGTTTGGAATATGAATACCAAAATGGATGCGATTCGACTGTCCATCTATCGGCTCTGGTTCCTCAGCAAGTTCTGTAGTACAAAAAGAGGAAGTGGTTCGACCGTCTGCTTTCCAATCTTCCCCTGACATAGGGGCACACTTAACACACAAAATTGGATGCGATCCGACCATCCAGCACAAAGCGGGCGTGACACAACCGTCCATGCATAAACTCTTGTCCCCAACACGGGACCCATAACATAATTTTATAGAGATGCACTCCAACCCTACAAGACAAAAGTTCTTCCTTGATTCGACAGGGAAACACAGATTTGCAAAACGGACCTAGCTGAATGTCCTATTCTAAAAGGATGTGACTACCTATCCTACTGCAATTGAACGTGACATGATCGTTCATCCACTAACTCTCGCCTATGATTCGATGGGTTGTGCAACATGGACGGATGTGACCTAACCATCCGCCAATCAATTCCTTCCTACAGTTCAGTGGGAGAAGCATCAAATCAAAGTTGTTATAATGTGATCTAATACACTTCGACTTTCACCATTGACTAGTGCTAGAGGAATTAATTGAGGAAAATGCAGTCCGACCATTTTCTACTAAAACTCTTAGTCCCTAAAGTGTGGACAAGGGTATAAACATCAAATAGGTGTGGTTAATGGCCCTTCAACTGACTTTGATCCCCAAAGTATGGCTACAAGCATAGATAAACGAATGAATGTGACTCGACCATTCATTCACCAACTCTGACCTAAACTCGACGTGAGGAGTATAAACTCACTACAGGTGCAATTAGACCATCCACGAACTAACTCTGCTAACCCAAGACTGGGGGTAGAAGTACAAATCACCGAAAGAAGAGAAAAGTGACTCGCCACGTCTCCAGCTTAGCGTCCTTTACAACTTAAGGCAATGGCTACAAGGAGACCCAAATGCTAACCAATCAGAATGATGCCCGAAGTTTTGGGAAACCAATTATATCGGACCGCTGGATCGACGGGAAATATCGATCCGCACCTTTCATATCATACCATTGAATCAACAGGAAATGAGGTCCGAGCATTCTACATCGTGCCGTTGAATCGATGGTAAATATCGATCCTCTTCGACTACAAATCGATGTGACCCAAACGTCCATCGAATACCTTTGACCAACGGAGCATGGATAGAATAAACCACAACTGAGTGTGACTTGAGCACTCGTCCTCCATCGCCTTCCTTCGATCCGTCAGGAAGAGCATAAGACCGGACGAGCACGACATGACTGCATTTGAGCTAACTTTATCCCTAGATCTGACGGGAGAACGTAAATCAAAATGGACATGGTTGATCACCCAACTCCAAATGAATGCAACACGACCATTCATTCATTGACTCTTACCATGATCCGACTAAAAGAGCAATTCAAAACAAGTGCAACCTAAATATCTGCACATTGATTCTTACCCTGGATTCCACAAGGGAAGCATCAATCCTGCATTGGATCTGACTGGACGATTCACTCTTCAGTTTTTGCCCAAAGTATGGCGACATAAGCAGCGAAATGAATGTCATTGACCATCTAGAATCTAGCTTATGTTTGAATGTCGACAAAGTAACAATGTATTCCGCCTAGAGGAACGAACTAGAACATAATGCAGGATAGGCACGAATCAGCCTTCCATTGGTTAACTCGATCCCATGGTTCGATGGGAAAGAATACAAAATTGAAGCGGTCATTATCTACCCTGCCACTTATCGAGATATTCCCCAGACTTGGGGGCACAAGCAAGAAGATAAGATTAATATGATTCAACCATACATCAATCAACTCTGGTTCTTAAAGCTTGAACTACAGTATAAACACAGCTAGGATGAGGCTAGGCCGACCGCGTAATGCATCCGCCAACCCGAGACTGGGGGAAAAAGAGTGATTATCCGAGAGTTGACTATGACAACTTGAACCTATGACCCATGCCTGATATTCATAACAACTCTAGGTTGTGACCGAAAGGATGCCTAGAGATAGAATCATCGGATCAATAACCGAACTCATGGGCAACTGATCATCATTCCGACCCTTACAATAAGAAATGGATCGCGAGTACATTGAATGAAAAGAGCATCATTCAGAAACACAAGTAAATTTAATCTCAAAGATGGAGCCAGCTATGTAGCAACATGCAGTACAAGGCTAAGTTCTACTAATCCTTTGATTCAACGTCCTTATAAGCCTGATCATTTGCCATTACAAATAAACACATGAAGCGCCTACAACCCATCACGAGTATTGTAGATCTGATCACAACTCTGCGCAATGATGATGAAAGAGTCAACTGTTTTACTTTAGATGAATCTTGATGTGTTCGCTTGGACTCGATCTCATATATATATATATATATATGGACTCTCGCCAGCCATAAAGAACCCTACATTAAATGTAGACCCGAGGCATGTCTCGGTGAACAAAAATGAAGCGACGTGATCCAGAAAGATCTGCTACACTTAAAGAGGAGGCGAATCTACTCAAGACCAATAGGTTTATCCACGATACCCTCTACCCAAAATGAATATCCAATCATTTACTTATAAGAAAAACGAGCAGAGAGTGGCGGACATACGTCAACTACTCAGATTTGCACGGGGTATGACAAAGCACAGCTTTCCACTTCCAATGATCAACCAACTGATGGACTCAACCATCAGACATGAATTACGCACATCCATGGACACAAACTCCAGATACAATCAGATACTGAAGCATGTCCCAGACCAAAAATGCAACGGTTTCATTTCTGACCTAGGCCTATAGTGCTATGTTTCAATCCACGGATTCAAACTTGAGAACGCTTATGATACTTACCAAAGGACGATTAACATATCATTCAAAAAACAGATCGGCCGATCGATGAAAGTATATGTGGTTAATATGCCCGTGAGATCATGACCATTAAACGACCACATCGATAACTTGGCAAAGATATTCAATGCTCTACAACAACTGCAGGATGAAACTCGATCCTTTGAAATGCTCTTTCACCACTACATCAGAAAGATTCTTTGTTTTCATCATCAATTCTCGTGGAATCAAGGCTATCCAGAAAATTCCGACAATTTGAGACACCCATGTACCAAAGACAACCAAGCAGGTACGAAGCCCAAGTCGGAAGATTACCGTCCTAGGTTGATTCGACTCTAGGACCATCTACAAGTGAATTCTCTTCTTCAACCTGACCAAGAGAGGGAAGAGAACTTTTGAATGAACTAACAACTACGTTGATGCAATTTCAGCTCTGATAGATCGTTTAAAGAGACCTCCCGTTTTACCCAAACCTTTGGATCGCGAAGATTTATACATCAATTGCGCCATGTCAACACACTCCATAAGCATCGCATGACTATGAGAAGAGAAACGAATCCAAAGACCAGTATACGATGAAAGCGAGCTATTGACAAGCTCACCCCGTTAACTTCTATATCGACCAGCCGTTATGATAAGTCCTATAGAAATCTTAAATGATTGGAAGGTTACTCAATTAGAATATCAAGCTAAGCCAATTTGATATCACTTATCTCCCTCGAAGAGCTCTCAATGGTCAAACATTAGCATACTTCATATCTGAATTCACTACATCAGACGATTATCCGAAGAACAGTGGAGAATCGTCCAACCGATGGAGAATGTACATAGATGGAACTTTCGATGATCGGCTTTTTAACGTCGAAGTTGTGTTAATGACTACTGAAGAACGATCCATCTGCTACACCCTCAAACTCAACTTCCCTGCAACAAATAACGAAGCTAAGTATGAAGCCTTGGTGCTCAAACTTGCAAGAAAGGAGTGGAAACTTTACATGTCTTATGTGATACTGGTTAGTAGTATGCCAAGTCAGGGAAGATTATTTGACTAGGGGGCAACGTCTTGCTCCTTATCTTAGTTGGGTCCAAGAGCTATTAGCCGACTTCGAGTATTACACCATTACACGCATCCTCGGAGAACAAAATGAAAAAGCCGAGTCATTGGCCAAGCTAGCCAGTTCCAAGGATGCACGACATATAGACTTTGTCCCAATTGAAATAATTATTATTCCAAGCATTGACAGATGAAGATCGACTAGATCCTAGAGACGGAGCCAAAAAGGGAGTCACGGATGACTCCCATCACAGATTATCTACAACAAGGCATCCCTATTGAATAGAGGAATGAGGAATGGCATATCCTTCGCGAAGCTGTCCCATGAGTTAACACTTGTACATTTTGTGTCCATCAGTGACCAGCCATCAACTTCGTATCCATCAACGTGAAGCCCATTGATACGAAAGTCACTACATGATCGTATTTGAGCCACTCAACTCCATCTCTACGAAGCATTCCTAGGGACTATTCATTTCGTGGTCGATAGCCATCGATATGAAGCATACATTCCAATATCTCAGATCGATCCAGGAGAGGATCGATACGAAGGAAGGAATTAAAACAACCATCGAACATTGTTACAACTCGAATTTCAAATCGATCCAGGAGAGGATCGATACGAAACTCGATATAAAAAATAACTTGACAACGACCCATGAACGTCCAAACATTGATGGGAGTCACGTTAACATACATGCATGTATGATGGACTAACATTTCAATTTTCAAAATTCACGGGAGTTGAATGTTCACCTGATGACAATTACAACAGTGAACAACAAATCGCTAGCACTCGACACTTAGTTACAACAATGCACTGCATAATCATTGGAAGTCAACAAATCAGCATTTATATTACTAGAAATCAATCGAAGGTTACATCTTTTGACGAAAAGATAGCAACTACTCAGCGAATCAGATAGAACTTCTTCAGAATGAAGGATGCGGCTTTTCAAAGCACTTTGGAGGGAAAATGTTATCCCGCCTTTTGGCAAGGCCGTGACACCAAGAACTTAACTGGAAACCGAGGACAGTCCGTCCCGAAGATCGGTTATATGCAGGTTCACTATGGATGTCGATAAATTTTGTTCGGGTCTAGATCAGGCTACAATTGATATGATAGGGCCAGCAAAGCTATGAAAGACAACGTTATGAATTTCAAGTCAATCGGAGTTTGTATGCTCAAGACACGATTGATACGAATAGAACAGTTGTGATCGATACGAACAGAGCAAAGACAATCGATACGAACGGAATAGTTGCGATCGATACGAACAGAGCAAACACAATCGATACGAACAGAACAGTTGCAATCGATACAAATAGAGCAAAGACAATCGATACCAACAGAACAGTTGCGATCGATATGAACAGAGCAAAATCAATCGATACGAACAAAATAGTTGCGATCGATTCGAACAGAGGAAAGACAATCGATACGAAGGAGACAGCCTTCAAAAAATCAAAACTTGCATCGATCATAACTCAAAATCAAAATCTACAAGTCCAAATGCTACCAAATTTTCACAGGAGCTTGCGTACATCCTCAAGAATGTTCATGATCGATCTCGACTCGATTGGACAAAATATTGATCGATACGAAATTCGTTCGTATCGATAACGGATCGAGTGCAAACAGCATGGAATCGATCGTGTGGGCCCACCCACATGAGAGAAAAGGTCTTCCGAGATCTGAGTGAGATATTTGCAGCCTACGCCTATAAATAGCAGCCCTGGACCTACAGAAGGAGGGACTTTTTTTGGCCTCTATGCGTCGATATTCTACCAAAATGATTTTCAAATTTCAGTTGTACTGCTATAACCTTTTGTAATCAGCGAGTAAAGTTCAATAAACATCAGTCATTTCATAGTAGACTTAGGCAATTCGCCAAACCACTCTAAATCTGTGTGTTTCTATGCATTTTCTTAACTGTTTATTGGTGTGTTTGTTAGATCTGCTTCATTTTACATATATTTTCTTCATTTTAATTCTTCAAGCACATCCGAAGAGTGTTGTGCCCAATTTTGGTACAAATAGGTACGATTCACGCATAGAGGTGAGAGTATTATAAACCCAGTAAACCTAATATAACAGAAAATGGAAATAATTAAGCTTAGAAGTGTATAATTTATCCATTCACTAGAACTTTAGTTCTAACCCCCTCCTCATAACATCCCACAGATTAGGTAGATGGTAGAGACTTTCCAGCTTTGAAACACTTGTCTAGAAAGTATTATTATCTTGGTGAGTATTTACATACTATTATATTTTAGTCAGTTCCGCTATGAGATATTTATTTAAGCTCTGATATATTTGTCTTTGCGTATTTGCAGGATACCAAATACCCAACTCGGGCTTAAGTGGGCTTGGATTTTAGCATTTTTGCGAAAATCCGGACCCACTGGAATTCGGGTTGTTACATTTGGTATCAGAGCTAAGGTTTTTAGATCCTAAGTAAATTAGGAAATATGAGTGAACGTATTTGAAAAGATAAATAATTATGTAATGAAATCCAAATAGTCCCCAATTATAGATTTCAACATATGGAAAGTTTTTAGAAGTATATTTGTGCATTGTTTGCTAGTTGGGTTTGGGATGACCCAAGGATGTTGAGCTCTATGTTATTACCGATTTTTAGTGTACAATAAGCTATGTTTTGAGAGAAGATTGGTATCTATTACCCGGTTGTTTGACCATGTGACAAAAGGCTCGGCATAGAAAGGTCGCTCGGCATCTTGCCTCGTTCGGCATTGAGGGGTCGTTCGGCATCTTGCCTCGTTCGGCATTGAGAGGTCGATCGCCTTCTTGTCTCATTCGGCATAGAAGCACTATGCCATAGATTGCATACTGCAACACCCAAGAAGTGATGCAGGAAGTGCCAAAAAATGTTGCTGTAGGCTAAAAAAGGGCAAATGCAACACTTTCTCGGTGATGCATTTTCCCACGTTGCCCTAGAGTCAAAGGCAACATCTTTGCGGCCCTAGGGCAACATCGGTTCTGTTGTTGCCACAAGTACCAAATTTACTAAAAAGTGGGGCCCACAATATGGGCCCCAACATGTGGGCCCACATTGTGGGGCCCACTAATTCTGTGTCCCACCTTTACGGAACCCTGTTGTGGGGCCCATATTCATTAATCTATTGTAACATTATAACCATCCAATGGCAACACTTTGCCAGTTTATTACCACATTTAACATCACATTCTGCAACATTATATCATATCTATGGAACCACCTTTTGCAATTTAAATTGGAAATGTACTGCAACATTATACTACTGCAACATTATATCATATCTATGGCAACATTATACTGCAACATTATATCATATCTAATGGCAACATTACACTGCAACAAAGAACTTTTCATTTCAGAATAACCAGCAACACAAGTTTTACTTAGTCAAGTACAAAATAACAAACATACTTAAAAACATAGCCGGTGTATTCATAGTTACAGCCAGTACATACTAAATTCTACTTATTAACAGTACATTCATATTTGTGAGCCTCCAGTGCCATCAGAGCCATCAGTGCCTCTAGTGCCTCCAGTGCCATCACTACAGACGGTCGCACAAAGATCCCCAACATCAATTTGCATGTCAGGGTTTGCTTCGCCTAATTTCTTAAGCACCCATGTCAAGTTCTCCAGAACTGTTTGGTTCACCTTTGCATCAAATTCATTTTGGACCTTCTTGTTCACCTTTGCTTCGACTTCGTCAGCTATATTTTCCCTTATCTTCGTTGCCAGCTCCTGTATGTATGTGCTTGTTGTTGGGGCATATTTTGAAACTTCTGCAGACTTTGTGTGCCTCCTATAAGCCAAGATGGACCGTGCGACTTTCCATCAGAAATCATTTCTTGAACAACTCCATCACTTCCTCCTTCACCTATTGCTTTTTCAATCTTATCTTGCAAAATAAAGCAGTTTCAAAATGTGACACTAAATAAAATTAACAATTCTAAAACAAGTTTCTTAAACAAGAATTGTTTTGCAATATCTATTAACAGTTTTAAAATGGATTCAGAAAATATCCTGCTATAGGTTTTAACAAAACAGGATCTAATTCTACAAAAATGTCGATGCGCAAAATGAAGCATTTTTTTGACATCTGATTGAAGAGAAAATAAAATTCTTACAATTATGTACTTCATTACTGAAGTATCAGTCTTGTACACCTTTCCTTCTTTCCGCTTGTGAGTTTTAATAAAAAGTTCTCCATCTGATTCGTTGGACTAATACAAATTAAATGAAAAAAGTTAGACAGCAAAAGGATATCAAACCAATTTTTCCAGAACATATATCACTAATCAATTCAAAAATTATACTCAAAGTCAAAGCAAAACTAAGGTAAATATGATTGCCTTTACATAAAACAAATCTCGGTTCAAATGAAGAATAGAAACCACAAGTGCACACAAGCTAAAAGTCTCGAGCAACTCACAGATGCAAAAATGGAGCAACAGTAAGTTCTCAAGCAGCTTACAAGTGCAAAAATAAAGAAACAACAAGTATAAAATCACAACATATGTAGCAACAATATCAGAAATTTTTCAAGCATAGTATCAAGTGATGTATCAGTTATGCAAAATTCAAGCCTGAGCAAAGGAAAATTTGCATTGTAAATATCCCATATGTCTATGCTTTCAGATTATTAACTGTAAGCACATAGATAACAAATATCCCATGATTCATCTTAGATTCTGATGCAAAACTAAGATTACCCCGTGATTAACCCATGTTCCATGAACATATATATAATACTAAAACGATTTAAGCTTAGCAAGGCAGTAAAGACATCAACATACAGCAGACAAAAGACAGGCATCAACTTGACATCCATATGCTTAAGAGTTAAGAGTGTATCCAATAGTTGACAAATTACTTAATTTCCACAGAGATGGATTGGACTCATATCTAATGTTTAATATGCATCTAACTTGCAGACGTATATTGACCAAATGCGTACAAATGCATGAGCATGACGGACACTGGTTTGGAAAAGAAGAATTGAGTTTTCTATGCCAAAGGGGGCAAAGAAAGGCTCATTTATATTTTTATAGATTTTATGTACTTTTTTAGCAAATGTTATTAATAACTATTGAGTCGTAAATTAATGTGAAAATGAAAAAATAATAAACAGATACAATAAAAATTAATACATTAAAATTGAAATAAAAACATTTGCTGGATGATTAATGTGACAGATCAGATTATATAGCCTACTTGTTATTCTTTTAGTTACAAACTTCTATATCATAAACAGAACATATATCACTAATATTTATTTTGCTTATTTGTTTGAGTGAGGTGATATTTTATTTTGGAACATATATGTAGTTATTTTAATTTTTATTTTGGAACATATATCGCTTTGCTAAATAAGGAGAGGAATTTCAGATAAAATAAAATGCATACCTCCAGCCAACCATAAAAATAAGCAAAATACATAACATCTTATGCCGAATTTGGGAAAAAAGTTTTGGACCAGCAGTGTGTGTGTCTGTATACGATTTCCGACTTGCACAATTTGTATGGGCCTTGGACTACAAAAACATGAAATAAAGATGTTTATCTGCCTGATTTGAATGAATAAAAACGGAAAAAAATTCTGTCATAAAACTTAAAATTATACCTGAATTTTTTCATCTCCCCAATACATCGAGAGTACTCTAAAATCCGCAAGTGGAATTTCGTCCGGCCTATTTTCAAGCCTCTCTTCATCAGTTTCATAAGCCGTATAATGTGCCTTTTTAATACGACTCTTGTACCCCCTCCAAGAGTCACGAATTGACTTCAAAACCCAATATTCACATTCATCCGGAATAATATATCGTTGCTTAAATACAAATCAAACATTAAAAAGAACAGTCATGCTACTTTTGTGACAAGTTTCATATATTTAAGTAAAATTCAACTAAGTTTGCAAATTACCTTGACATAGTTCCACAGCGTGCCTTTCAAACTTGAAGGAACATCAAACCAAGACTTGTAAGTAAGTGGAACACTCCTCTTCAGTGTTCCTAAAAAAGCACTCAGTTCAGACATTACTTGGTCATCGTCTGAAACAGGTTGGCCCCGCTGATTCATTTGGACTAGAACTCTTTTGTCATATGACCTTGAATGAACTTTATCCATCTTTGTTTTTCCCCTGAACCTTCTGGGAGCTCCCACTACCATTACAAAGTACATACAATAGTAATGAGAAGGCTAGACATAACATAAATGAGAACTTAAACTATTAAAATCAGAACTCGATTAGATAATACCTTCAGCTTCTTCTACTTCATCTTCTTCGTTTTCAATATTTGTCGAGACATTTCCGACAACAGCCTTCTTCCTTGCACTTCCACTTCCACTACTGTTTTTCTTCCGGCGTTCTCGCATAGCCAATAAGCAGCCATTGTTCCTATTCCTTCATTGTGCGGTAACTCAACGCTACATGGTGGATCAACAGTTTGTGTAGGAACTGGATTTTCCCCTGCCTTCGGAGTTGCATTCTTATCAGTTGCAGATTCAACAATGGCACGTGAACGAGTGGTCCAGACTGAGGCTTTGTAATCGTAACCTTTTTGGTTCTCTAAAATACGCACACAAAAACAATAAAATAAAAAAAAAGGAAGCCAGTCTATAATTACCAACATAAAATTAAATCTTCAGCTATAACGCACCCTTACTAGATTTTTTGAAGTATCATCTTCACTAGGTTCCTATTGTTCTGGAGCATAATCTTCGCTTTCAACTGGCATCTTTAATTTTCCTTTATTTTTTTCAAATTCATTTATCAGTCCAGTAACTAATGTAGGCATCCCAAGAGCTTCAAAAAAACTATTCTTCTACGACTTTAGCTCTCTCCCTTTCGTATTCTGTAAGCGGTGGAGGTGGCGGAGGTGGTAGATCATCATCCTAAAAGTAATTTAACAAGACATTATTGTAAATATAAGCAAAATATGTAGAACATCATATTAGAAGATCAGATTGTAGTCTTCTTACTAGAATCTCATTTTCATCCATATTTTCCTCTTCATCTGGAGGATTATAGAAATCCAATTTACTCCTGACACTTGCTGAGTTGATATTCAAAGTTGCATCACTGACTTCAGTTGGATTTTTCTTCTTTGGTGTCTTCGTAGAACTACTGACTTCAGTTGGATTTTTCTCTAGAAACTTCGTAGACCTATCTACTCCAGTAGACTTCTTGCTGATCACCTTTTTCCTGTCCATGCGTGGACTCACAGCAGCTTCGCTCACTTGTGGATTGTTTCGCCATGCCAACTTTCTAGGACTAAAGACTTGATCAGTCTGCGTCTCGTCGGTAAGTGGATTGTTTAGCCGTGCTGACTTTAGAATCGGAGTAAAGACTTCAGTCTGCTTCTTGTTTTTTGCTGCCTGTTGCATATGGTGAGTGGTGACAAATTGCCGTTTCTGTGATTTTGCAGCTGCAAACATACAACGACATAAAAGTCAAGTTTATCATGTCATAAACATAATTACTTAAACTTAATTAAAGATATTAAGACTTGATCATGTACACTAATATTCCAGTTCCTTTATTATTCTACTAAGTGCACTAAAAATCAAACAAGTCCTAATATTCAAATAAAAATGCACAAAAAATTTATGTACACTAAAAGCAGCAAATTGAAAAACAAATTCAGCCATGTGAGAACCAAATTCATAAAAATAATACAAATGAGAAGATATTTTTATCTTCTTCCAGTCAAAAAGCTAACTATTTACAGTTTTTATCACTTACTTTGGACGAGCTTCTGTATGATTTGTTTATGAATTTTCGAATCGGATGCTCAAAATTGGATCTTGGTTTAAATTCATTTGAAAGTACCCATAAATAGGTTGTTACATCATTAGTTTTCTTATGACCAAATTCATCAAAATAGTACAAATGAGAAGATATTTTTATACCTGGAGACAGCAGATTCTTCCTTGGGCGTACGATGACATGTGGCTGCATTTGTTTCATTGGCTCAATTTTATCATCGACCATGGTGTCGACATAGAAATCAATGTAATCACCATTATTTTTTATTTGCATCAATTCCCACAGATCTGCATCACTGGTCACCAATTTCCACCCACTCATTGGACCTTTCCATGAATATACTCCTCCAATTTCAGTGTACTTTAGCTCATCCCTGACATACTCCATCAGTACTGTGTAAGAAAACATATCTAGATCAACGCCCATGACAGAAGTCTCTTCTCCACCAACATATCCATTCTTCTCAAATTTTCCCTTGTGATGGAATTTAAGATTTGTCTCCATCCTACACAAAATGAAGGAATTAACATTAGAATGACATAATTACAAATTAAAATAAACCAACTGCATTATAAAATAAAACAGTTACTTCACTAAAATGTAATAAAGGCAGAAACACTAAAAAAGAGCAAAAAAAAGCCACAAATATGATACATCAGTTACAACATTTAATCAAGGCATAAACAACATTTTCTTACTTAAATTTGGTACATTAGTTACTTAATTAAATATGATAGTGATACACATAAACTAAGAAGCATTTTCTTTCATTCTGCTAGGTGGAAGGCAGATTCGTCTTATTGGAACATCATCTCTACACCAACAAACATCAAAATCTTGATTTCCCATTCCATAAGTAGGCTGGATATCTTTCAAATCTTCATTTGCATCTTCGCTTTCGATTTCACACCAGTCTCTCGGCAAATTCTTGATAAAATTGTGGCACATCTTATCAATTAGATCTTTTAAATAAAACACCTGTTGTACTTGTGAAGCCATAACATAAGGATCAGATTTCTGGCACAATCGATTAAAATTGACACGAGTCAGCCCATATAAATCTTTCTCTTCTTGGTACCAACAACACTTAAATAAAACCACACTAAATTCTCCCCAATAATCTAGTTCTAATATTTCCTCAATTGATCCATAGTAATTAACTTCACCAACCAATGGATTTTGATCTTTCGAACTTGCAAAGCTAGTAGTCAAGGCTGTCAAAAATACACCACTGTTTTGTGTTGTACATTTGGCATCTCTGAACCTTGTATAAAATCTGTATCCATCGATAGCATATCCAGTAAACCTCTTAGCTGTTGGAAGAGGACCCATTACAAGCAGTTGTACTTCTTTTGAAATGTCCTCCTTTTTCCCAACCTCTTCCTTTAACCACTTCCAAAATTCTTCACTGTGTTCTCTCTCTCTCTTTTATATTTTTTTGATAATGCATGACCATCAATTAAAGCTCGATGTTCCCTAGAATAAAGACCTGGTTAATAAAAGATAGAAACAAATTTTCTAATTCTTCAATAATTACTAAAATAAAAATAAAACTTAAAAACTTACTCAAGTAAACTCTTTATTTCCTTGTTACCACAATTGAATAGAATGTAACAGTGACATGCTGTCCATTTAGAATCTTTAAGATGAATACCTTTTCAATCTTTATTTCTTCTTGTGCCAATAGGATATTCTAGATTCTGTGGACAAGTTTCAAATTTCATTTTTCCTGCTCCATCGCCACCTAAGAACCTTGAACAGAATATCAAACATTCTTCTGCAAGGTAACCTTCAGCAATGGACGCCTCAGGTTTACTTTTGTTGCAAACATATGATTTCAGTTTACAAAGATAACGCTTAATAGGAAACATACAACGAAGATGTGCAGGTCCACCATATTCAATTTCCTTGCATAAATGAACTAGCAAGTGCACCATTATATCGAAGAAAGCATTTGGGAATATCATCTCAAATTGACAAAGAATTTCTACAATTTCCTTTTGTAGCCTCTTGAGATTAGCCAAATTGATAATTTTACTCCAAAGACTTCTTAGAAATGCACCTAATCTTATCATAGGTAATGCAACTTCAGGTTTTACAGATTTCTTCACAGCAAATTGCAGCAAGTAGTGGAGAAGAAAGTGAGCATCGTGGCTCTTATACCCTGCAATTTTCCTCTCTTTCTTGTTTACATACCGGTTGATATAAGCTGCACAACCATAAGGCAGTTTAGCATTCTCCAACACCGAGCAAAATATTTCTTTCTCCTTGTTCGTCATTGCAAATATGGCAGCCCTGATCTTAAGGTAATTCCCATCAGCTGATAGAACCGGATGAAGGACCTCCCTGATGCCTATCTCTTGTAAATCATACCGAGCACATAAATGGTCTTTCAACTTCCCATCAATATTTAGTAAAGTACCAAGTATGTTATCACAAATGTTTTTCTCTATGTGCATAACATCAAGGTTATGTAGACATACATTGTGACTCTAATATGGTAAATTAAAAAATATTGACTTCTTTTTAAATGGGGATTTATTTTTATGCTTGTTGACCTCTTTTTGCCTTAAAATATTTTCATAACCAGCCAACAATTTTTCAATGTCTGTCCCGGATAAAATTCCCGAAGATGTTCCCATTTCAATTTCACCATTGAACCTTTTCTTATCAAACCTCCACTTGTGTTCCGGATCTAAAAATTTCCTATGATTCATGTAGCATATTTTTTTACTATGTTTCAAGTAAGTTGAAGAAGTCTCGAAATGGCATACGGGACAAGCTAAATAACCCTTTGTGCTCCAGCCGGATAACATTGCATAGCGCAGAAAGTTGCTGATCGTCCATAACACGCTTGCACGTAATGTGAAATTAGCACCAGTTAAGGCATCATAAGTTTGTATGCCAAGACCCCATAATTCTTTCAATTCTGCGATAAGAGGCTACATGTAGACATCAATGCTATTCTTAGGAGACTGTGGACCAGGGATAAGGGTTGAAAGTATCAAATTTTTTGGCTTTATGCATAACCAAGGTGGAAGGTTATAATTTACCAATATGATTGGCCATGTGCTGTGAGCTCTAGTCATTGTACGAAAAGGACTGAATCCATCAGCTGCTACTCCTAACCTGATATTTCTGTTTTCAGATGAAAAATGAGGATATTTGGCATCCATCGTCTTCCACACCTCGCCATCAGCTGGATGTCGAAGTCTGCCATCATTTTTTCATCCCACTGCATGCCATATCATAAGTTCTGCATACTCCTTGGACATGAACATCCTTTGCAGCCTTGGTTTTAGTGGAAAATAACGTATCACTTTTGCTGGTACTTTGTGAATCCACTGCTCCGGATCATTGTCAACACCCTCTTTCTTTTCCGGTATAGCCCACCTTGAAAAACCATAAGTTTTGCAGTTATTTTCCTTTTCATTTTCTGCCCAATATAGCATGTAGTCATTTGGACATGCATGTATTCTTTGGTAATCGAGGCCTAAATCTTTAATGATATTTTTGGTAGCATTGAAAGGTAAAGGGATGTGGGCTTGTGGAAAAGCTTCTTTTAGCAACTCTAATAAATCAGTAAATGCAGACTCGGTGATTCCATGTAGGCATTTTAAAGAATAAATCCTGACGATGAAACTTAATCGCGAAAATTTAGTACAGCCGGGATATAATGGCTGCTTTCCCTCTTCAATAGGATGATGAAATTTTCTAGCATCGACATCTACTCCATTTGCTCCATCAGAAGATCCACCTTCATTGTTCTACATATTTCCACAAGTACGATGCAACATCTCATCTAGATTATCTCTAAAATTTATTCCCGCTTCACGATCCATATTGTTATCTCTCCTTTCAGGATCTAGACAGGAAACCTCACAAATCCATTTCACGTACAATTCAAATGGACCATTCCAAATCAGATGGTCGTAGACTACCTCTTGACGATGCCACTTGCGATTATGACAATTTTTGTAAGGGCATGTAATTTCATCACCTACCGCGAATCTAGAAAAAGTATTTTGAATAAAACATATCACTCCACTGATATATCCTTCACTGAACTTAGGAAGTCCTGCCCATATTTTTTCCTCGTCGTTCATCACTAATTTATACACAAATAACATACAAAGACAAACACAATAATAAAATCAGGAATATGATTACACCTTAACTCACAAGTAAATCAGTAAATTAGGCAACACAACAATCAAATCAGGAAAAACTTGAAATATACATAGAGTGATACCTTAAGCAACAGATTAAATCGAAGCCCTAACTGAAATTCAAAACCCAAATGAACCCCAATTGAAGACCTAATTGAAACACCGAAGCCCTAATTGAACTTGAACGCGAACTTGCCCTAATCGAACCCCAATTAAGCTTGTAAACTTAGAATTTTTAGCCCTAATTGAAATCGTAGAGTGTTTGAGTGTTTGAGAGGTTGAGCGGTGGAGTACGTATTTTGTTAAGTGTTTGAGTGAAACCCTTCAATATTTTGTTAACTTTTGCCACTTTGTTTTTGCTTCCCGCGTTAAAAATATTTTAGCCCGCTTTTTTTTCCATCCCGCACTCATTTTTTATAATATTTTTATAAGTCTATAGCTACTGCAACATAGTGTTGATATCTATGCTAACATCCTGAAGCTAATGTTGTAATAGACAAAAATCAGCATAGCTATCGTTACATTGTAGCTAGCAACATCTTGTATTTTCGTTGGAATAGGCCATCTATGGCGTAGTGAAGGGTCGCTCTGCATGAAGCCTCGCTCGACATCGAAAGGTCGCTCGGCATGAAGCCTCGCTCGGCATGGAAGGGTCGCTCGGCATGAAGCCTCGCTCGGCATGGAAGGGTCGTTCGGCATAATGTCTTGTTCGGCATACGAGTGCAGTTCAACACACATCCCTCGCTCAACATACGAATGCCGTTCGGCTTGGATGTGTGGCTCAGCATACGAGTGTCGTTCAGCACTGAGGCCTCGCTCGGCATTCTCTTGTTCGACCAACCTTGCTCGGCAATTTCCGTTCGGCATCTATGGCTCGGTGCGCAGAAGTTACTTACCATGAGCCGAGGTACCTTATTCCTAGGCCCATGAGGAAGTCCAACCCATCTTCGTCTATAAATAGAAGGGCAGGGGCACAGTGAAATGGACCTTTTTTCGAGAACACTAGGGAGACTCTACCATTTTCAAGACTCTTTCTTTTTCAGTTAAAACTTGTATTCAAGTTGTTGGTGTACATATTATATCTGAATTCAATTATTGGAAAAGCAATAAAGATTAAACTCAAAGTGGACGTAGGCAGTTATGTCGAACCACTATAAATTTGGTTTTCTTGTTTCTTACAGTTATTATTACATTCCACCGTGTTATTCCTCAGTTTTAATTTACCTTCTTCATTAATCTCACTACACAAAACCCTCTTTGGGTGTTAGTGAACAATTTTGGTGCGAACATTTTGGTGCTTTTCACTGAGAAACATTCTCAGGCCATTAGGATCTACTTTGAAGCTACTAGATTGAAGAAATCCCATGAAGAAGATCCAAGTCATTTACAGGAAACTCGTTGATTATACTCAGAGTTTCTACCAATAACTCTACAATAGGAAGACCACGTACTAGATCAGCCTCCCACAACGCGGATGTCAACGAGACTGCTAGTATCCAACAAGTAGGACCCAATAATCAACAGGTTAATCCGGGCGCAGGGACTGTCACTGCCCAAAATCAAATGGAAGCTGTCACTAGGACAGAGTTCAACGAGCTGAGGAGAGAACTCATGGAGAGCAGGAGACAACTTAGCGAATAGATCCAAGCTAATGCTAACCTTATGACTCATCTTACTCAACAACAACATCAGAATGCTGGAGGAAGCCCTGCTCCTTATTCCTCCTCCGACTGCTCTTTCTCATCTGATGAACCTCCCAGGTGTAGACGTCGTAGAACGGAAACAAAGCAAATAGGTGATGCTGATCGATCAACCACGGATGGTCCGAGTTCTCTACCTGGAGAAATGGCTCCTCACTTACACCAAGAACATCACACTCAAGCTGGAATGGGAAACTTAGGATCTGAAGTACGAGTGGAAGCTGGACAGCCGGTACACCAAGGTCTTAATGATGCTGGTCTCCAGGATACACACCTGGTATATCGCCAACGGAGGAGACATTGACCAGAACGGTCTCACAGGACAGACACCAACCTGTCATCTTCCATACAAACCCCAGACCTATCAGCTATGGCAGACAGCTGATGAAAGAGAATCAAGTCTTATCAAATGATGATTGGGGGATATCCAGGAGTCACACTCCGTTCATAGATGTTAACTTACAGGCCGAGTACCCCAGGAAGTTTAACATGCCGACTATTCCGGCCTATGAAGGAAAGACTGATCCCCGACAGCATGTGATGAGGTATGAATGGATGATGGACTCAGCTAGAGCGAACCATGCAACCAAGTGTAGATGTTTCCCAATAACTTTATCTGGATTCTCTACCATGTGGTTCACCTGACTTCCTCCGCGGACTATCTCCAACTTTGATGAGTTAGCGACGAAATTTGTGGAACAATTCAGGATTCATGCCACTCGTCCCAAGGATGTGATGTCCTTGTCCAGTGTAATTCAGGCTCCAAGGGAGTCGTTGAAAGAGTACTTGCAAAGATTTCATGTTGCCGCAACTGAAGTTAGCAACCCCAACGACCATGCTATTTTAATGGCTGTGATGCGAGGGGTAAATCCGGATTTAGAATTTGGAGATTGGCTGGCGGGAAAGCCTCCGACTATGCTAGAACGTTTTTATTCAAAAGCATACCAATTTATAAGAAGGGAGCAAGCTAGGTGGACGAGGCGAGATAATGCATCGGTTCATGGCAAGGTGGCTGTGCAGAGTAACATCGCTGTAAAATAATCCGGTGACAACTCTGGAAAGTTACAAGTCAATGTTCAAAACATGCTTGAACAACCTAAGGGATCCGATGGGGGAAATCCCAGAAAGAAAAGGGAAGCTGGAAAGTGGAAACCAAGGATCCCAACTTACAACGAATACTCTCCTCTGAATGCATCTTTGGAAAATATTTACTTGTCAACTTGTAATACTTTCCAATATCGGAAACCATGGCCAAAAGAGTCTACTGAAGAGCAAAAGAGAACTGGGAAGTATTGCCGCTTCCATGAGACTTACAGGCACAATACCGAGGAGTGTAGGCACCTCCACGATGCTATAGAAAAGTTAATTAGACAGAAAAAGTTGAAGGAATTTGTAAAGAATCCTTAAGAGGATGGACAGAGAACGTCCAATCCCAGTCGTGCACCAGCTCCACGTCACCCTGAGGAGCCTGCTCGGGCTTTGGGTAGATTGGTCATAAACACGATAGTAGGTGGACCTCACCCTGTAGATAAGAACTGGCAAGAAATGGAGCAGTATGCTAACTCCTTGAGGCATGCGGATTTTGAGTGTTGTTCGAATGTGGAGGATGGGACCCCCGCTAAACAACAACGAATGATGACGGACGATATAGTATTCAGGAGTAGAGATGCTGATCAGGTGGAGGCTCCTACCGTTGACCCGATGGTCATATCCGCGACAATCGGGCCAGCATTTGTGAAAAGAATTCTGATTGATTGTGGAAGTTCTATTAATATCATCTTCAAAAAAGCATATGACCAGACGAAGATAGAGACGAAAGATTTAAAACCATCTAAAGCTCGTATCCATGGCTTTAATGGTGCTGCAACCGATGCGGTGGGTTATGTTGAATTGCCAGTTGAACTAGGGCAAGGTGAACGTAGGAGGGTGCGAATCCTACCTTTCATAGTTTTGGATGTTGATTCTCTATACAATGTATTTCTAGGTCGACCGGCCTTGGCGGAGTTCAGGGCAGCTTTGGCCCCGTGGTGTTTAACTCTTAAATTTCCGACGGACAAAGGAGTTGGTGTTGTACATGGCGATCGGGCGACTGGTCGTGCATGCTATGTGGCTGAGCTGAGAGAGGCCCAGCGAAGAGAGATGGGAAAGGTTGTGGACAGCTCCGTCCACAACCGAGTCGTTGAAAATTGACAAGTAATGCCCGAGCCCTGGCTCGGGCAACATGATCGAATCTATAGAGACATAGATCCGAGAGATGGTGATGAGGAACCCAGGGAAGAAAAAGTAGTGCCGGCTGAACTGACGATTGACATTTTAGTCAGCCGAGATGATCCATCGCGAGCACTCAGCCCCTCGATGACCGAGGATCTCACTGATTTCCTCCGAGCGAATCTGAATGTTTTCGCTTGGACACATTCTGATATGTGTGGGATTTCTCCCGCTATTGCGAGTCATATGTTGAACATAGACCCGAAGTACGTTCCAGTAAAGCAGAAAAGGAGGGGCATGGACCCGGAGAGGTCCATGGCTCTCAAAGAGGAAGTGGACAAACTCAAAGCCAATGGGTTCTTCCGCGATGCCCTCTACCCAAAATGGGTCTCTAATCCTGTACTAGTGAGAAAAGAGAATGGGAAATGGAGGACTTGTGTTGATTACTCGGATTTAAACAAAGCATGTAGTTTCCCATTACCTAGAATTGATCAGCTGGTCGACTCAACGGCAGGGCACGAGTTATTATCATTTATGGATGCGTACTCGGGATATAATCAAATCCCGATGCACATTCCAGATCAATAACACACCAGTTTTGTCACAGACGTTGGACTGTACTATTATGTAGTGATGCCTTTTGGGCTGAAAAATGCAGGGGCGACTTATCAGCACTTGGTGAATCAGATGTTTAAAGACCAAATTGGCAGAACAATGGAAGTCTATATGGATGACATGCTCGTGAAGTCACGGCAGTCAAATGACCACATACAAGACTTGGCGGAGATGTTTGATATACTTAGGAATTATGGAATGAAAATCAACCCACTGAAGTGTTCCTTTGGTGTTGCATTGGGAAAGTTTTTGGGTTTCATTGTTAATGCACGATGAATCGAAGCTAACCCGGAGAAGATTCAAGCTATCTAAGACATACTAGTACCCAGAACTATAAAGCAAGTACAAAGCTTGAATGGAAAAGTAGCCGCGTTGAGTCGATTCGTATCCAAGGCCAAAGATAAGTGTATTCCCTTCTTCGATGTAATAAATAAGGGAAAGAGAAATTTTGAATGGACGACCGATTGCGAAGACGCATTCCGAGCTCTAGTAAGGCATTTGGAAATTCCCCGGTGCTGTTGAAGCCTGTAGACCATGAAGTGTTGTATGTATACTTGGCTGTATCCCAACACGCTATCAGTACAGCTTCGGTTCGCGAGGAGGACCGAGTTCAAAAGCCGGTGTACTATGTCAGTAAACGTCTAACGGGGGCAGAAAGAAATTATCCCAAAATTGAAAAATTGACCTACTGCCTAGTGATTGCATCACGCAAGCTACGTCCGTACTTCCAATCACACTCGATCAGTGTCTATACCGATCAACCCTTGCGACAAGTACTCCAACGACCAGAAACCTCTGAAAGGATGTTAAAATGGAATATCGAATTGAGTCAGTTCGATATTACCTACCTGCCACGAAGGGCCATACAAGGGCAAGCGCTGGCAGACTTCATTGCTGAATTCACCGTGTCAGACGAATCAAACGAGTATGATGTCATTCCGCCTATTCAATGGAAACTGTACACTGATGGGTCATCCTACGACTGTTACTTCTGGGGCTGGTATAATACTTGTGACTCCCAAAAACCGATTAATTTGTTATGCGTTAAAACTCAATTTCCCATCCACAAACAACGAAGCTGAGTATGAAGCATTGGCTGCTGGCTTGAAACTTATCATGGAACTCGGAATAAAATCGATTGAAATCTTTTGCGACTCAAAATTGGTAGTGTACCAAGTTCGAGGAGACTATCAAGCAAAGGGGCAGAGACTCACCCCATACCTTGCACGAGTTCAAGAACTGTTGGCAGACCTTCAATACTACGATATTTCCCATGTCCCGCACAAGCAAAACAAGGAGGCCGATTCATTGGCGAAGTTCGTAAGTACAGGCGATGCACAAAAGCTAGGCTTGGTTCCCGTCAAAACTTTACAATCTCCAAGCATAGACGAAATGAAGATAGATTCTGTTCTAGAAATATAAATTGAAAAGGAGTCGTGGATGACCCCATTCTAATAATACATATTACATGGAACTTTACCCGATAGAAAGAACGAGAGACGACAAGTCGTTTGTAAAGCTTCAAGATATATAATGCAAGATGGAATAATGTATCGGAGGGGTTTCTCGGTTCCCTTACTCCGGTGCATCGCCCATGGTGAGATAAAATGTGTTTTGATGGAAGTGTACGAAGGAGAGTGTAGCACCATACTTGGGGGCAAACACTCACAAAACAGATCCTCCGCTATGGATATTATTGGCCAACTGTAAATCGGGATGCTGCAGACTACGTGAGAAAGTGTGACAAATGTCAAAAGTTTGCGAAAATACTGAGAGCTCCGCCAGCGGAACTCACGCAAATGGTAAGTCCCTGACCATTTGCAATTTAGGGGATCGATATAATCGGTTCCTTATCGATTTCCAAGGGTGGTGCAAAGTATGCAATTGTTGCGGTTGATTACTTTACTAAGTGGGCAGAAGAAGAGCCTTTAGCTAAGATCACCACCAAAAAGGTAATTAATTTCGTTGTATGAAACACCATATGCCGTTTTGGCCTCCCGCGAACTATCATCACAGACAATGGAACTCAATTTGAAAGTAGAGAATTCAAAGAATTCTGCTAGACATATCATATTGATAAAAGGTTTTCGGCGGTCGCTCACCCTAAAGCGAACGGGCAAGTGGAAGCCGAAATAAAATAATCAAGCTAATATTAAAGAAACGACTGGAAAAGGCTAGAGGCAAGTGGGTGGATGAGCTTCCGACAGCACTATGGGCTTACAGAACCACCCACAAGTCCGCGACTGGCCATACTCCATTCACCTTGGCATACGGCGCTGAAGCTGTGATACTCATCGAACTTGAATTTCCTTCTCATCGGGTAACCTATTATGATCCCAAGAGGAATCAGAATCTCTTATTGGAATCACTGGACTTTGTTGATGAAAAACGTGAAGAAGCTGATTTGAGAGAGGCTGCACATAGGAATAGAATTGCTCGATATTATAATGAAAAAGTCCGACCAAGAAGTTTCGATGTGGGCGATCTTATTTTGAAGCGAGTCTTTCCGGCCCCGTCACATATGAATCCAACATGGGAAGGTCAATATGTCATTGAACGGAAGCTTGGAGAAGGAACTTTCAAGCTAGCGACCGTTGATGGCGCGACACTCCCCCGAGCATGGAATGGCAAACACCTGTGCCGTTATTACAGTTAGCACAATTATTTCACATTTTAGTTGTAATTATTTCCAGTTTACGTTCCTTTTGTTGTTTTTAGGTGTTAGCATGTAATAAGACAATTTAGTCTGTTTTTATTTGTTATGATCAATAAAGGCTTGAAGACGTCTTTTCCATTAACTATTGATGTTACCAAACAGTGCACTTCAGTAATGAAGATTAAATTGCGTTATTCTATCTGGCGAATGAACGCGCATTCAAAACTAAAAAATCTCTAGGTCCCCCGGGTGCGGACAAGAGTACTCTGAGTCCCCAGAGTGCGGACTAGAGTATAAACGACTGAAAAATATCTAAGTCCCCAAAGTGCAGACTAGAGTACTCTAAGTCCCCAGAGTGCGGACTAGAGTATAAACGACCGGAAAATCTCTAAGTCCCCAGAGTGCGAACTAGAGTACTCTGAGTCCCCAGAGTGCGGACTAGAGTATAAACGATCGGAAAATCTGTAAGTCCTCAGAGTGCGGACTAGAGTACTCTGAGTCCACAGAGTGCGGACTAGAGTATAAACGACCGGAAAATCTCTAAGTCCCCAAAGTGCGGACTAGAGTACTCTGAGTCCCCAAAGTGCGGACTAGAGTATAAACGACCCGAAAATCTCTAAGTCCCCAGAGAGCGGACTAGAGTACTCTAAGCCCCCATAGTGCGAACTAGAGTATAAACAACCGGAAAATCTCTAAGTCCCTAGAGAGCGGACTAGAGTACTCTGAGTCCCCAGAGTGCGGACTAGAGTATAAACGATTGAAAAATCTCTATGTCCCTAGAGTGCGGACTAGAGTACTCTAAGTCCCCAGAGTGCGGACTAGAGTACTCTGAGTCCCCAGAGTGCGGACTAGAGTATAAACGACAGGAAAATCTCTAAGTCCCCAAAGTGCGGACTAGAGTACTCTGAGTCACCAAAGTGCGGACTAGAGTATAAACGACCGGAAAATCTCTAAGTCCCCAGAGAGCGGACTAGAGTACTCTAAGTCTGTGGACTAGAGTATAAATGACTGAAAAATCTCTAAGTCCCTAGAGTGCGGACTAGAGTACTCTGAGTCCCCAGAGTGCAGACTAAAGTATAAACAACTTCGAAATCTCCAAAGTCCCCTTAGCGCGGACTAGAATGTTCTGAGTTCCCAGAGTACGGATCAGAGTATAAGCGATTCAAAAAATCTTCGAGTCATATGGAAGTGAACTAGGGCTTATATAACTCACAAGGTTTCAAATTTCGACTACAAGTTATACAGTAAGCCGAACAACAAAAGTCATTTGAAAGACAAAGAACGAAATTTTATTCATTAATTCAAAATGAAGTCCTACTACAACTTCTCCTAAACTCGGGGAAAAGAGTCTATCTACAACGGCTATGAAAATAAATAAAAATAATTACATAATCCAGGCCAATTCTCGTTGAACGAGCATGATATTTACTTCTTTGACTTCTTCTCCTTCTTCGATTTCTCAGACGACTCCTCCCCCATGCGTTTTCCCTTGGACGTTTTGCTCACCTGAGAAGGGGTGTCAGAGGAAGGAGGAACTTCTAACGGCTTGGTCCCACCTGGAAGAATAATCTTCATAGGCATGTTCAGTGGGTCGTCAAGTTCTACGACTTGAGGCTCGACCTTAATTTCGGCCTTCTTTCTCCCCTCTTCGGCGACCTGTTCCTTCATGCTCAGCTTTGTAGTGTGCTTGGAGGCGCCAGTAATTTCAACTTCGTAATGTTCTTCGACAGGCGACGGATTGTCAGATTTGTCTTCGTTAAGCGCCTCAATCACTTTAGCGTCAGGTTCGAGAGTCTCTTCCTCTTGCGTCGTTTCTCCCATCTTCTCGTCCTTCTCCGTGGCGGCATCGCTCCTTGGAGTAGGTACGGGATCAAGATGACCTACGCGGAATCGTAAGAAACTAATGTTAGAATATATTTATCACTCGCTGAAAGCGAGAACCCTTTGAACTCTGAAGGAAAAGTTATGTACCAGTATCTGGTTGACTCTCAACTGTTCGGGGAGTTTTGCCTCCTGGAATGGGAGATAGAACAGAAATACCGAGACCAGGATCTTCAGGGTCGTAACCAACGTGTTTTTCGAAGGGGTTAAGTGGTAGGCGATCAATCGGTTGAGTAGGGGAAGAAATTTTAGGCTCGGCTCCAGATGGGCCGGCAATGTCATTTTTTTCCTTTCGATGAGGAGGAGTCTCTGCTGTAGAGAGCCTTCGCTACAGACAAGTCCGAAGGATCATTCCCCCAGAGGAATTCTTTCACTAAAGCTTCCTTATCGATTTCTTCCGTTGGCGACTCAACCTTTTTGATCTTGATTAAAGTCTCTCATGCTTTGGCCAAAGATTAGAGATAACCCTCGCCTAGAAATGTTAAGTCATGATGCATGAGGACTCGAGCGTTGTACTCGGCTATAGGTGGATCAAATAAGCATTTGATCTCCTCCCTACCCGCTTTGGTGGCCGCCTCGAGGCGAGAGTCCATCTCCGTAAACGCTATCCTTTTGCCCTCTTCACAGGCTTCATCCTTCAGCGTCTCAGCCTTGGAGAGTTCTTCGTCAAGCTTTGTCTTCAGGAGTCGTGTAGCAACAATCTCGTCGCAGTAAAGTTGCGACTCCTCTTGAGCAGCAACCTTTTCTTTTTTCTCTTTGAGAAATAGCTCTTCTAGCTCTTTGCCTCGTTGAGCGAGCACGTCTCTATCCTTTTGAAC
This sequence comes from Allium fistulosum, assembly GCA_030737815.1. Lineage (NCBI taxonomy): Eukaryota > Viridiplantae > Streptophyta > Magnoliopsida > Asparagales > Amaryllidaceae > Allium > Allium fistulosum. The sequence goes on from CM060902.1 coordinate 614,673,889, forward strand.
CGAATCTTTCTCTAAAGCTAAGCCCCGCAACGTTGAACCGCTTTGTCAATTTCGTTCTTATGTGTTGTCTCCAAACGACTAACGGCCTCCGCTGTGTCTTTAGCATTCTTTAGGGCAACTTCATGTCGAGACTTGTATAAAGAGAGCTCTTCATCCTGAGCTTTAATGATGTCTTTGTCATGAATAGCCGCGAGCTTCAGACGGTCGATTTCATGTTGACGCTCAATAGAGACTTCCGAGACTTTTTCAACCAAATGGACGAATGCGTCATGTTGAACGTAGACATCATCGTTACATGCAATGGCGCTTTGCTTGACGTGTCCCGGAATGCGATGGATTGCTGGAAGGAACTTCAGACCATCAAAGCATATTTTGCGGAATGTAGCCTTGAGCTCGACTTGCTTTTCCGATACCGACGGATATTGTGCGGGAGTAGAAGGAGTTGGTTTCGAAACTACAGTTTTCTTGTGAGGCCTTGTGTTGGAAGAACCTGAGTATTGATCGTGGGGAGTATCGTACTGGGACCCTTTATGGCCATATTTCTCCCTGCCTTGTTCCAGTTGAGAAGGAGAATCGTAATGAAATGAAGGCTGATGGTAAGTTTTCCTTCGGGATGACGAATCCCGGGAGCGGTAATCTCTGTTGCTGTCATTATCTCTATCCCGATGTTTGCCGGAGCCCGAATCTCATCCAGAATGATGGAAAATAGAGGAACCGCGGAGGCGGTCAAATCTGTGAGAACGCCCCATATCACCCGCACAAAAATTAAATGAACACGGGTTAGCCAGAATCACATGGTGACTGAAGATTGAGTGCAGGGTGAAGTGTAAGTGTTATCATGTGTGTCCTAGTGTTTCACCCCAGCGGACCAGTTTTTTTAGCTTTACTAATTCGAGCTTTCTCTCCTTGATCTTGGACTTGAGTGCCATCATCGCATTTCGTGGGCGAGCGAAGCTTCAGGGCTTCCGGATCATCGAAAACATAATTAAGCAAATCGTCGGGAATAGTGAGGTCCGGCAAGCCTTTTAATGAACTCTCTAAGTGTTGAGGAGAAGGCTCTCTCTACTGGAGTGATTATGAACTTAGAGGTTACGCCCGCTGTCTTTTTCCTCAATTTGTAAGTCAATTTCTTCTTTCCCTTTGAAGGAGGAGGCGTTACTTCAATGTCGTGTACCTCAACAACCGGTTCCAGAGTGGGATTGACATTTTCACCCGATGCTTCGGGCACCTTAGTTTCTCTATTCTCGCTCTCCTCAGGTGTGTCAGAGGCACCATGTGATGAAGGCCCAACTTGCCTTTTGCCTTTGTCCAAAGCAAGTCCAGTTGTAGTGGCGCCATGGGGAAGACTTATTCGGCGACCTTCCGCCAGCAGCCCAAACTTCGAGAGCGATTCATTTGAAATAATGGACCTAATGTCCCGGTCTTCCGCATGGGCAGCTCGGATAGCTTCAACGGGCTCAGAATACCCGAAGCCTTCAGGATGTGGGCCGATACCTATAAAAGTAGAAAAAGAGTTAGAAAGGGTGCAATTTCCACCAAATGCAAGTATTGATCCAGAAAAGAAACTTACTCCCTTCCACCCATCTCCTTGCAAAGCCAAGGGGAAAGCGCACATAAAACCACTCTTTCTTATACTGGGCGAATTTGTTCCACGCCCCTGTGAGGATTTGGCACTTGCTATGTGGCTCGAGGAATACAAAGGATGGGCTGTCGGACCGTCTCTTGAAATGGTAATTGTAGCGGATATCGCCGGGAGTCGGGAGTCGGGAGCCTGAATAAAATACTCATGAAGAGAATGCATGTGCCATATAAAAACGCATGACTGTTGGGATGTAACTGCGCTGGAGCGATCTCCATATATTGCAGCAGATCACGGAGGAAAGAGTTGAATGGTGGCATGCTACCAACCCAGCACATAAATTTGTTGCAGGCCGTATATTCGACTGGAGGCAAGTGAGGACGATCTTGTCGCGACGAAACTAGCACATCCTCAAAAGGAATCCCGTGTATTGAGCATATGTGACGAATAGCACTTTCGTTAATTCTCGAAGTTTGAGAATCGGTCGGATTGTCTAGGAAGATCGCTGCATCCAAGGCGTCGGGAGCCAAGTCAATGGAAGCGATCGTGGGGCTCGGAATATCTGGATTTGAAGTTCCAACTACTTCCTGTCGTGAAGTTTGCTCAGGTCTATCTTAGACTGTAGCAGAGCTGGATTTTATAGACATCTCTGATGAATGTTGGATCTGATGAAACACCTGTTTGAAATATACTTGAAAAACGATCGACATTAGACATAACAACAAAAATGCTCCCCCCGTGTGGTGTGTGAACTAGTGCAACCATTCAAGTATAAGTTTGATGAAATAAAGTTAAGCTTTGAACTTTCGTCTTCGAAGACCGTCGTAGCTGACCGTCTCCGAGAGCTTGTCGTATGATGGTTTCTATTATGAACTCGGCATCGACACTGTTCGTGGAAGTTTGTTATCTGTTTTAGTCAAGTTAAGTTCAGGTTTATAGTTGTTGAAACAAAGAGATTATTAGTCTGGATTAGTTCGATATGCTTGTTCGCTTAAGTCCTTGTCCTTGTTCACTGTCATATGTTCGGGCATATGAAATAAGTTAAGTCAACATGCATTATGTTCGAGTTGAGATGGTTCTGACTGTTGTGGCCTACTACCAGACTTAACATCGAACGACACTGCAGAGACTCGACTATTTTTTGCCTGCGTCACTCTCCTACCTTCCCTCTCCACTGTTCGGCATGCGACAAGTAATGCAGAACTGCAGTCATGCCGAGCCGCATTGCTCGGTACTTTTCCCTCAACTCCAACTTCCTTCCTACACTCCCTCTCTATCGCTCGGCACAGATGAGTCACTCAGCAAGTCATGCCGAGCCGCATCGCTCGGCAGTTTTCCCTCAACTCCTACTTCTCTCCTGCACTCCCTAGTACCTCGTTCGGCATAAGAGAGTCATGCCGAGCCGTGGTCATACCGAGCCACATCGCTCGGCACTCTAGACCCAACTTCAACTTCACTCCTACACTCCCTCTCCATCGTTCGGCATGTGGAAGTCATGCCAAGCCACAGCCATACGTCTTCCTCCAACTCATTTCTTCAAATAAACTAAATATCACCACTTTAACTCGAATGCCACACTTGACCAACAGTCCCTACCCTCATTGATTCTTACTGAGCCGACACCTTCTTCCTCCCTCTTCTCCATCTAATCCTAAGGCTCGTTTAAACCCCAGATCCATCTTCCTAATCTATACGACTTCCATCATTTTTGAGTTCAAAGAAAGTCGAAAATTCGAATTTTGTACGAAGCCCCTAATTGGAGAAGATCGAACAAGTAAGGGGTTCATACCTAGGAGAAGGGGTCGAAGTCTAGTGAAGTACTCGATTTAGAAGTGGAATCCACTCAGGCTTGCTGTTGAGGGCAGTCGAGAGGTAACGTATGGGACTCGAGGATTTAAAGAAAGGTTGAGATGTTAGCAAGAGTTTGGGGAAAGGTGAGTTTGTAAGGGTGTTAGAGTGGAGGTAAAAGGTAAAAGGGAGGAAGAGGAGAAGTATTGACTTTTATAGTAGGAAGGAAAGAAGGTGAAGAGACAGTGACCGGTAGAACCGGTCAAGGCACCTCGGTCGTTCGGCATCAATATGTCATTTGGCATCAATATCTCATTCAGCAACAAGGCCTTGTTCGACATCAATGCCTCGTTAGGCATCCATGCCTCATTCGGCATCCATACCTTGTTCGGCATTCAGGCCGCCCTCTGCATCCAGGAGTTCGTAAGGGTCCACTATCGAGGAGACAGAACAAGGGCTTAAAGAGAAACGGGGAATGCTTATGGTTCAAAGTGCATCATGTTCGTCCACATGATACACTTTGGGGGCAAGTGTTACTCGGTTGTTTGACCATGTGACAAGAGGCTCGGCATAGAAAGGTCGCTCGGCATCATGCCTCGTTCATCATTGAGGGGTCGTTCGGCATTGAGGGGTCGTTCGGCATCTTGCCTTGTTCAGCATTGAGGGGTCGATCGGCATTTTGCCTCGTTCGGCATAGAGGGCATGAAGCCTCGCTCGGCATAGAAAGGTCGCTCGACATGAAGCCTCGCTCAGCATGGAAGGGTCGCTCGGCATGAAGCCTCGCTCAGCATGGAAGAGTCGTTAGGCATAATGCCTCGTTCGGCATACGAGTGCAGTTCAACACACAACCCTCGCTCGGCATACGAATGTCGTTCGGCTTTGATGTGTGGCTCGGCATACGAGTGTCGTTCGGCACTGAGGCCTCGCTCGGCATTCTCTGGTTCGACCAACCTCTCTCGGCAATTGCCGTTCGGCATCTATGGCTCGGTGCACAGAAGTTACTTACCACGGGCCGAGGTACCTTGTTCCTAGGCCCATGAGTGAAGTCCAACCCATCTTCGTCTATAAATAGAAGGGCAGGGGCATAGTGAAATGGACCTTTTTTCGAGAACACTGGGTAGACTCTGACATTTTCAAGACTCTTTGTTTTTCACTTAAAACTTGTATAAAAGTTGTTGGTGTACGGATTGTATCTATATTCAATTATTGGAAATGCAATAAAGATTAAACTCAAAGTGGAAGTAGGCGGTTATGCCGAACCACTATAAATTGGGTTTTCTTGTTTCTTAAAGTTATTATTGCATTCCACCGTGCTATTCCTCAGTTTTAATTTACGTTCTTCGTTAATCTCTCTACACAAAACTCGCTTTGGGTGTTAGTGACCAATTTTGGTGCTAACAGTATCCATATATTATAGGAAGTGTGAAAGTTCCATAGGGATAGTAGGGAGAGTATTTTTATTTTGGAAGGATTAAGAGATTTTAGTAAAGAAATGAGATTTCCAAGGTTTAGGAAGGGTATTCCTAGGGTAGTAAGAAGGAAATCTACTTTATGTCTAGCCCAATAAAAAGAAACTTTTCGAATTGAAAAGTTGAAAAATATAATTGTTAATATGTTTGAGGAAGTAAATATTGGGTTTTTGAAAAAAAAAGTGGTATGAAATTTAAATTGGTTTTTATATGATGTATATTTTGTTAAAAGTGAAATTCTTTTCGAAGAATTATAGAGCATGTATAACGCTAGTTTCTTTGTAGGTAACAAAGATTTTAAATATAAAAACCTAGAGTGTGTTAAGTATTGAAAATGTACGTTACAACATTTATTATTGTAATAGATGTTTTCGTGAAAAATAAAGGAAGCATAGACTATGAAACTATTATTATAGTACGTGACTCCCAAAGGAAATGTTTTTACATAGCATATGAGATTTATTAATATTTATTTTAACTGAATCCATATACTAGTATTTTTGGGTTGTAGTAACAGTGTTTTACGCAACATCTGTTTTGACCCAAATAAAAATATGTTTTGAAGATAATTTCTAGGTATAGAAATAAAGTAGTTTGTAAGTACACTTGTTATTTAAATAAGTATATGGGAATGTTTTCTAGTTAAGAAAATATTAAAACGGTTTTGAAAAAAAAATGAAAATTAAATATTAGGAAATTAATAAATTTCATAGGAAATGTCTATTGTAAGTGAATATAGGTTAAACATACTTTAATCTATTGGAATGAAATGAATAATGATATAATTTTCTATGAAACCAAATCACAAATAAAGATGTTTTGTGCAAGTTAGAAGGAATACATGAAAGAGATGTACAAGGTATGGAAAACACCATATTTTGTATAACCTATTTAGATAAAAAATAAAATAAGTTCCTTGTAATTTCACATAAACATGAAATCCTCTTTTAAAGAATTCATAGAAGGTTTTAGCGTTAATGGTTTCTCATAAGAGAAAGTAGTTCCATACATTAAGGTATAAAACCATTAGGTGTAATAAGAAGTGTAATAATTATAGACAGTGTTAGTTAGGAGGAATATTATAGAGAACCTTAGTAGGAAAGCTAAGCAATGGAAAATTCAGGTTTTTCCATTGATTATGTGCATTGGTTGCTTGCCTTTGTAGAAAGTCTCTATTTGTAGTAAGTTAGAAACTCCTCCAAGGTTAGGTAATTGGAAGAGTAGGAAAGTTAAGGGTTTTTTGATAAAATAATTGTTCTTATCTACTCCAGTTTTTGTAAATTTGAAAATCTATGAAAAGAAGATGTTTTGAATACATGTGTGGACATTTTTGGAAGTCAAGAAAAAAAATGTTTTAAGGACAAGCAGGGTATGTTTTAAAGAAAAATGGTTTGGTGAAAAAGTAAATAAGTTTTTGGAAGAGAAAAACTTACTAAACGGTTAAATTTAAGAATCCAATTTTTTTTTAAGGAAAGCTGTAAAGGCCTTTAAAAGGAAAAGAGGAATAAATTTTGAACTTAGAATCTGTAAGTTTTCCCCTCTAGTTTTGGGGAATAATTTAAATTCAAAGAGCTGTAGAGATGCAGGTCTAGAAAGATAAAATGTTAAGTAACCAAGTACCTTTGAATTTAATAGAAACTTAAAGTAATACTTTTAAAGGCAAGAATTTTAGGATTTGATGTTTCAAAAATTTAGAAGCTTTAATTTTTGAAATGAAATGATAAATACCAAACCAAACTTTTAATATGGAGTAGATAGGGATAATTTCCTTGGTGTAACGGGAAAAGTGTAAGACTATGTAGGAGATAGCAGTGATTACTTTTAGTAGTAATAATAAAAGTTCCCATAAAGTGTATATGACACTAGTGAGAACCTAGGAATGTTGCTTCATGTGTGTTGACAATAGAAAAATAGTGAAGTGATATTAGTAAGATAGTAAGACACACGTGATTGTGATAGGTAGACCTTAGTTGGGGAAAAATGAAAGGTAAAGGTAAAGAGAAAATTTCCCCAAGCTTAGTTGCCTTTTTAGATAGAGACTTCAAATCCTTGTTCGTTGCAGTAAATGAGACTTGGTTATTTCATTTTGAGTATGGAATGGTAGAGATGAATAGATCTTATTCATCATGAGTAATACAGTGTAAGTTAGTAACGAGTAATAGACTGTAGGAGGAGCATATAAGTTACTTGGATTCCTAGAGTAGGGCCTTTCTGTGTTAGGGTGGACATGGTCCTAAGCTTCTTAGCCCTAGATGATAGATGTGTTTAGCTACTATATTAAAAGAAAAGTAAAAGTAGATAAAAGTAATTAAAAGAAAAGCAAGAAGATCTAAAGAAAGTGACAGAAACATCAATAGAAATAAATGAGAATTGCAAAAGAAAAATACATTTTTTTCCAAAAATTAAGCTCGGAAAAAAAAAATTTGAAATGAAAATTTTTCTTATGTAAACCGCGCTTGGGAAAGAAAATAGAGATTTTTATAGAGTAGCGGCATAAGTTCCAAGTACGGAGAAAGAGGTACGCAAAAGTAAAACTGGAAATGTGAGGTTTTACGTTTTCTACCTTCTTTCTGACATAAGAAATCGAGTTCGGAAAATTAGATTTTTCTGAAATTCGAATATTAAAAGTTGTGTGCTAGGGTTTGGATGTATAATTCATTGAACTATGCCCCTATTCAGTAGGAATGTGGGAAAAATTAGATGAAAAACGTTTTGAGTTTTCAAAAGATTGCATTCATATAAAAATTGCAAGTATATTTAGGATGTGTGCATCATATTTTAAAAAGGAGTTTTTAAAGAAGAAAAGCATTCATATAGGAGATACCGCTTAGAAATTCATGTACATGGATATATATTATGTTGAATGACACTTTGCACAAAGACACGGATGGTTGCAAAAATTAGATGTACACAAAATGGATGTGATTGATGTGGAGAATTACATAGTTTTACCCTTATCTAATTTTGGGGATGAAATTTCCTAAAGGGTGGGAGAATGTAACACGCCGCATTTTTAGATAATTAAATAACCAAAATAATTATAAACAGTGAAAATGAGCGTTTTTGGAATTGTCAGAATATGGCCTTGAAAATTATACCATTGTGTTCGTGGCGATTTTTTGATTAATTTACATATATAATATGCCTCGAATGGACTTCGTATGAAAAAGTTATTAACGTTCGAAGTTCTGTATCGAACAATAATTATACGTGTAAATGTGCATGTGTCACGACTCACTTTTTCCGTACAGTTCAGACTGACATTTTACCGCGCTAGTTCGGTCCAAATTGAACAGAAAAGCGGATAGTAAGAAAAGAAAGTAGAAAGAAGATAGAAAGAAAATAAAACAACATAGAACCTCACAACGGAACGAATAATCTATAATATAGAACAAGTCTTTACATAAACAAAATTGTACTTAACTTATACAGGCATCAGTCATAGTATACAACCTATTCAGCATAGATAGTTATAACAACCTCTCCTTACAATTGCTGATATACACAACTAAATGCAATGAAATATATTCATCTACTTGAATACGTCTATGGGACTCCAGCTCCTCTCCTGAAACTCCACTCCTTCTAGCTAAACCTGCAAATATGCTCGGTCTGACTCGAGCATATAGGAAAAACCATGCCCGGGTCAGTCTGGTAAAACTAGCATGAGAATTTAAATCACAAGAAATTTTATTCGTTTTAACTTTAAACATTCTTTAAAATCAAAGGTATCCCGTAAGACCACGCCACACATAAACACGACGGGTTTTTCACTTACGGTAACCAAAACACTTTCATAGAAAATCTGATAATATTACAATAGTGTCTAAGTACAAATACTTATTCAAATAGCTGAAATTGTTACATTAATTGAATTCCATCATACTAGGCTCTACAACCAAAACCGTAAAGGCACGTATTAGAGAATGGATTTCATACGACTGACTAGGCATTGGGGTACCACCTGTCACAGTACACGTCTAGAAACAGCGTAACAAGGACCATGCCGGGATCCACTACAACACAAGACCGGAATAACCCTAACCTGGACAAACCGAATATGCTATCACCCCGGGTGTTCCCACCCTCTCTATGACACCCCACCTCTATACTCACACTAGCCAAGGACACTATGGGGTAATGCCGTCGACCGGCACGAAGAATAAGGCTGTTGAGGAATGACCATCTGTGTAATTGCTTTGTACGAGTGCCGATATGTCAGATAGTATGACATGCATTTCATTTCAAGAAGAAATCTGGCATATCAAATACAAACTCAAAGCTACTACACAGTGGCTATGTGGCCTTCGGAAACAAATATAAAATAAGCATAACACAAATCAGTCACAGGTATTCATATCACTAAGACGGAAACATATATGAATATAACAGATAGAATTGAACATCAAAGTAGTGGTTATACAAGTTCCACTACATCACAAAAGAAAAGGTACAAGTGCTAGACAAAAGAATATGTATACATCAAGGAGTCTCTATCTCGAATGTATAAAAACAAAAACTACTAAGCTAAAGTAGTTAGCTAAAAGTCAAAAGCTAGTCCCTACTAAGAAGTCAAGTGGAAGTACTTGAAATACCTCGATCTGACCCGAGTATTATTTAAGAAGAAAAATAATAAACGAATCAGTTTAGCTATAAATATCATCTAAGATGAGATAGGATAAGAGATATGACAAAAACATATGATAACAATAATACCATGTTGTGACAAGTATATATTTGATAACAAATGAAAATCATACAATATCTCAAATTTTCTCAAAACACCAAAAAGAATTATCATATTCTTTAGCTTATTCACCAAACCTCAAATATTGACAAAACATATCAATGCCAATCACAAAAATTGGTTAAACACAATTTCTTGAAATCAATAATTAGAAATCCAGAAAAACACAGAGGGGGAGGCCTATTATAAACGGGAGCATGAAAACTCGCCAACACGTGTATCACAAAAGGAACGCTATTCCATGGTCGCTAACCCATCAAATTTGAGCCGAAGCTCCACAAACGGCCCAAGACCATGGGTCGATACCCCACCAATTTGAGCCAAAGCTCCACCGAAACGGGGTATAGTCCCATCACGCAAACAAAGAGACATCGTACATCGCTAGTCTAAATCACAAAAATGATCACCATAGATCAATAAGTGTAAATTACACTAAGCTAGTAAATAAATGAGTTTAGCTTCATGTCCCATAACCACTGCCTTAACTTAAATATTTATGAACAAACCGTAGATTTCCACTCGAAAATTGTCAAAAGATTTCAATCGAACAAGTCTAAGAATTAACCGACGAAGTAAACGCAAGCGTTTCATACCACTTGTTTTGCTAGGTCGTTTAATTGGATTTCTCATACAAATAATGTAAAGGTTTGTGTACACTAATAGATTGGAAAACGGTTTAAAAAATGAGCTTTGTATTAAAAGTAATGTTGAAATCATTTTTTTGAAAGAGTTTGAGTATTTACTACTAGTATAAAAACCTTTGTATTTTAAAGTGACAAATTTAGAAACGATTGTAAAAACAATCTATCACCACAAATTCACATTCGATGACGTGAATTAAAACCGTGAAAATCGATATCAAATCCATCAAATGGAAAATCCAAAAAAGAAGTCATCAAAGTCGATAATAAATGACAACAACTAACCGAATCATCAAAAATCGATAAAAATTGGAAATTTGCATAAAAACGGGCAAATTGGCTGAATTTAACAACGCCAGACGTCTGGTGGTTCTCCCAGACGTCTGGGCTGAATGTCTGGAAATTTCTTCCAGATCGCTCAGATGTCCGGGAATAACCACAGATGTTTGAGCCGTAGTTCTGGAATTTTCATTCCTTTGCCTCAGACGTCTGAAGTTTTTCCCAGACGTTTGAGATGAATCTCAGTGCAAAATTTGCCTAGGCCATTGATGACCAAATCAACTCGAATGCAATCAAATGAGCCATGGTGGCTAGGGATTTGTGCCAAACGACAACCCAGCCCTATAGGCTCTTCAATACACTCCAAACAACATGTCCAAACATGCATAGTAGGATTTTCATAGATGTTGACTTCAAAATACCAAAATTGGAAAATTCATCAAACCAATTCAATTCGAAAGCAATTGAACATGAAATAGATGTTAGGAATTCATACCTAACAACAATGAAAGCTATAGACATAGATGTGAGTTCAAGAACTCATCTTCAAATTCAAAAACAAGGAATGCGAAGCTCTAATACAAAGTAAGATAAATATCTCTTCAACTTCACTTTAAGAACCTTCAATCTATGATCAAACGTAAAGTTTTTCCTAAGTTAGGTTATAGGAAAAATCAAGAATTGAAGAGGAATTTAGATGGAGAAGATGAAGAGCATGCTTACCTAAGCTTCTTCTTGATTTTGGAACTTGAATTTCCAAAGAAAACTAGGGCTTAGGAATTTTAATTTCCTTTCTTTTCCCCCATTTTTCCTTTTACTTAAGAGTGTTAGGAAATTATGAAAGGAATGAATGAAGGGGAGAGGAGTTAGGGTATTTGGTAGAAGAGTTTGGGTTAGCTTATTGAGTTAATGGGATAGAAAACAACCTAAAGCCTAAATGAAAATACCAAAATCCTAATCAACTCCAAACATATCGATATTTATACTTTAACAAGTTCTAAACGTCGTTTTGAACTCAGTGAAAGTGCTCTCGAATCCGAATTCGACTATTTCCAAAAAGTCACATTTTGGACTTTAATTCAACTAACGATGCTATATTTAAATAAAACATTTAAATATATAATCGTAAAATATGTGGGTTGTTACACTTTCTGAGCTCCTTCTATATATCATAGTGATAAAATAATATCCGAGGTTATCTAGAAAGGTGATAAACATACCCTACTAGGGTGCGACCCACTTAGCCTTGCTGCATCTCCCCTGATTTTCAGTCATTCCTGGTTAATGAGGCTTAGAGGCTACGATTACCTTTTTAAGGGATATTTACTTAGAATGCTCATTGTCCTCCAGTGACAGTGTACTGATAGCATTCATCCATACAAGTCCATTCTAGGTCCGAACGGAACCGAAGGCACTATTCATACTACATCCGTTTTGGAATCATCCTCGGGATTAGTAGCGATTAGCCCTTGCACTTCGATGCTCCATCTTCGACTCCATGCTCTTATTTTCACATCGAAAACGTACTCGTTGGATCGAAGTGGTTTTGGAATAACTTATCCGATCTCGGTCTCTTCGAAACAATGTTCGATATTTCCTGGTAAACTCAACCCCGTTTCTTTAGGAAATAAATAGACGAAAATAAGATCGGAGGACACCTCCTAACTGTTAGTGAATGGATTTCCTTATAAACGTCCTAGAAGAACGAAACGAGTTTATAGGTACAGTATAGCACCTCGAACGGTAACTGTATGGTAACTATACCACATAATTCCTGTGTTTCTACTAGATATTCCCAAAGTTATGTTTTGGGGTCCAGATTTTTGATAGTCGGTTATTTAACTATCAATAAACAACCATCCAAACAAAGGTTTAATTTCCCATTGAAAATATTAAGCCTTATTAATTTAAATTTCGATAAATTTAAATTACTTAATTCAAACAGCATATGCTTATTTCACCGGATAAGTAATTTCACTAAACCATTTATTTTTAAAATATTTGAAACCCTTAAAAATAAATTTGGGAATAGCACCACTGCGGTATCAACCATGGATTCACATCTCTATGATTACGTCTCTATCCCAGAGAAATCCAAAACTTAACTACAGGCACTCTCTGACTCCGATTATGCCATGAAAGTATACCATTACTTCCCAAAAACTTTATTTAAAATTTTTCAAGGGAATGCTTATAAAGTTTCAATATGAACCTTCCAAGTTCTAATTTAAGTAAAATACTATTTTATAAAAGTTTACTATATAATATATTATTTTAAAAAAATTATTAATATTTAATAAATTTATCCTTGAAATAAATGTACTTTAATACTAATTAACCCTTAAGTAATTATTAACTTTAAAACAATCACTATAAAATAACTTTTAATTAATAATTAGTATATTTTAAACCATTTAGATAATTAATAACTTTAAAAACAATAATTAATACTTTTTATATAATTTTTAAGACTAATAAATTAATTACTTTAAATCATTATCAAAATATTCACTAATTAACTTAAAATATCATTTTGAAATCATAATCATCCTTAAACAAATTTGGTTCAACGGTCCACTTCCAAATTGGAAAAGTAGGCTTAATAATTCCAATGGTACTTAATCAAGTTACCATTCAATTTCATAACATCCCGGAATAATAGATACGGATATTCACATCAATCATGCTTTTAACAATTAATTCAACATCATATTGCCCAATAAAGCTATCAGGATAATAAATAGATCTTCGTACAAATATAATAGCAGATTAGGGTTTTATTTCTACTAGTAAATGTCCACAAACAGATATATTTAGTAGTAATGGCAGAATGGTGATTTATTCTGCCAACAGGGGTCTATTTCAATACAATTAGAGGAACGGTGTTTTCTTCCGCTAAATAGAACTCAAAACATCATAATTAACTTAAATTAACTTATTTATATTTTTATTTGGGCGATAAATTTAATAGACAAGTCATATAAATTTAAACTACGTCATTTGTCTAAATCGGAAAATTTAATTCCCGTCCTTTTTAAAATGCCGTAAATTTTCACTTATTCAAACTCAACAAAAATTCATATGACGACGTAGTGTTCGTCGATATGATCCCATCGCAATGAACTTCGCTTCAATCGGAATTCGTATGCATTAATTATGGCGTTTTAAAATTTACATCATATATATAATTCAACATTTTATATTTAAAAACCCGACCGTTTTAAAATGCCATAAATTATCACTAAGTCAAATCTAACAACAAACTTCATGGCATCGAAATACTCGACTGTACGAACCCATCGCAAAAAGAATCGCGATTGTAGTGCTTTGTGCGGGCGAGTTATATCATTTTGGAATTTACAAACATATATAAAGTTTAACGTTTTCAAATTTTAAAGAAATTCCCTCTATTCCTATCTGGGCCAGAACCACTCCCGCTCCACTTTATTTTTAATACGGGCCGAAGCCCAAACCCTTTTTATTTTCCTTTTTTTATTTATTTATTTATAATGAGGCCGAAGCCCAGACCTACCTACCAAGAAAAAAAGAAAACCGATCCTCCCTTCTTCTCCCTTTCTCCCCATTCCCTTCCAGTAACCAATTTCTTTTTTCCTTTAAAACTTCTTTTTTTTAAACATGAATCGAACAAGTATTCACCAAATGCGACCGGGTCGAGCCAATGCAGCACGACCGCATCCAAGCGACAATAACCATTTTCTTTCCCCTCTTTTTCCTCGTCTCAGACAACCAGTCGTACACGTTTTCGTGTGCGTGCACAACCCAACACCACCACACTCTGACCAAACGAAACCACCTACCAACGCCCCTGACCACCATCGACCCTTTCCACTCCCTTGCTTCCCTTCCGACACACCTGTGATGCCCCACCCCTATACTCACACTAACCAAGGACACTACGGGGTAATGCCGTCGACTAACACGAAGAATAAGGATGTTAAGGAGTGACCATCTGTGTAATTGCTTTATGCAAGTACCAATATGTCTAATAGTATGACATGCATTTCATTTCAAGGGGAAATATGACATAACAAATACAAACTCAAAGCTACTACACAGTGGCTATGTGGCCTTCGGAAACAAGTATAAAATAAGCATAACATAAATCAGTCACAGATATTCATATCACAAAGGTGGAAACAGATATGAATATAACACATAGAAGTGTACATCAAAGTAGTGGTCATACAAGATCCACTACATCACAAAAAAATAGATACAAGTGCTAGGAAAGAGAATATATATACATCAAGGAGTCTCTATCTCGAATGTATAAAAACAAAAACTACTAAGCTAAAGTAGTTAGCCAAAAGTCAGATGACGATCCCTGATAAGAAGTCAAGTGGAAGCACCTGAAACACCTCCGTCTGAACCGAGTATTATTTAAGAAGAAAAATAATAATTGGATCAGTCTAGCTATAAATATCATGTAAGATGAGATAGGATACGAGATATCTCAAATATATATGATAACAACAAAAATCATACAATATCTCAAATTTTCTCAAACACCAAAAAGAATGTCATATTCTTTAACTTATTCACCAAATCAAAAATGTTGATAGAGCTTATCAATGCGAATCACAAAAATTGGAGAAACACAAATTCTAGAAATCAATAATTAGAAATCCAGAAATCACAAAAAGGGGGAGGCCTATCATAAATGGGAGCATGAAAACTCACCAACACATGTATCACAAACGGGACGCTATCCCATGAAAATACAGGGTATAGTACCCCCTTGGGGATTGATAAGCTGAACATCGACGCACTTAAAAAGATACGCACCATGCACAGGCGAACATCGACGCACCTAAAAAGATACGCCCCATGCACATATTTACTGTGCCGAACATCGATGCACCTAAAAAGATACGCCTCATGCTTCGAACTCGTTGAGCCGATTGCTCCACGAACGGTCAAAAGACCAGGGGTCGATAGCCTCTAAAAATGAGACGAAGCTCCATAATAGGGGTATAGGCCCCCACGCGGACAAAGGGACATCGCATATTTCTAGTCTAAACCATAAAATGATCATCATTGATCAATAAGAAGTGTAAATTACACAAAGCTAGTAAATAAATGAGTTTAGCTTTATGTCCCATAACAACTTGCTTAACTTAAATATTTACAAACAAATTGTAGATTTCCACTCGAAAATTGTCACAAGATTTCAATCGAACATGTCTAAGAATTAACCGACGAAGTAAACACAAGCGTTTCATACCACTTGTTTT
Organism: Allium fistulosum; assembly: GCA_030737815.1. Taxonomy (NCBI): domain Eukaryota; kingdom Viridiplantae; phylum Streptophyta; class Magnoliopsida; order Asparagales; family Amaryllidaceae; genus Allium; species Allium fistulosum. The sequence goes on from CM060902.1 coordinate 614,689,647, forward strand.
GCTAAGTCATTTAATTAGATTTCTTGTACGAATGAGATAACGGTTTGTATATACTAATAGATTGGAAAACGGTTTTATAAATGAGCTTTGTATTAAAAGTAGTGTTGAAATCGTTTTTGTGAAAAAGTTTGAGTATTTACTACTAGTATATAAACCTTTGTATTTTAAAGTGATAAATCATATAAACGATTGTAAAAACAATCTATCACCAAAAATTCACATTCGACGACGTGAATTAAAACCATAAAAGTCGATATCAAATCCATCAAATGGATATTCCAAAAAATCCTGAAAAGAAGTCATCAAAGTCGATAATAAATGATAACAATCAACCGAATCAACAAAAATCGATAAAATTTGGAAATCCACTCAAAAGAGGCAAATTGGCCGAATTCAATAGCTCCAGACGTCTAGTGGTTTTCCCAGACGTCTGAGCTGAGAGTCTGGAAATTTTCTTCCAGATCGCCCAGACGTTTGGGAATAACCTCAGAAGTTTGAGCTGTACATTTGGAATTTTTATTCCGATGGCCCAAACGCCTGAGTGTTTTCCCTAACGTCTGAGCTGAAGCTCAAGGCAAAATCAGCCTAGGCCATTAATGGCCAAATCAATTCGGAAGCAATCGGATGAGCGATGGTGGTTAGGGATTTATGCCAAGTGACAACCCAGCCCTATAGGCTCATCAATACACTCCAAACAACATGTCCAAATGTCCATAGTAGGATTTTTATAGATTTTGATTTCAAAATACCAAAAAATGGAAAATTCACCAAACCAATTCAAATCAAAAGAAAATGAACTTGAAATAAATGTTAGGAATTCATACCTAACAACTATCAAAGGTATAGACATAGATGTGAGTGCAAAAAGTCACCTTTAAACCCAAAAACAAGAAATGAGAAGCTCTAAAACAAATCAAGATCGATTTCTCTTCGACAACACCTCAAGAATCTTCAATCTATTATCAAATGAAATGAATTTCCTAAGTTAGGTTATAGGAATTTCTGAAAATTAAAGAGAGATTGAGATGGAGAGGATGAAGAGGATGCTTACCTTAGCTTCTCTTTGATTTATAACTTGAAGTTGAATTTCCTAAGAGAATTAGGGCTTAGGAATTTCTAATCTCTTTTCTTTTCCCCCATTTTTTTAGCGCTTGAGTGTTAGGAATTTAGAGAGTGGAATGAATGAATAAAGAGGAGTGAAGTGGGAGGTATTTGGTAGAAGGTTTGGGTTCTCCTATTTGGTTAGTAGGCTAGAACCAAACCCAAAGCATAAATGAAAATACCAAAATCCTAATCAACTCCAAACATATCAATGTTTATACTCAAAAAAGTTGTAAACGTCATTTTGAACTCAATGGAAGTAGTCTCGAGTCCGGATTCGACTGTTTAGAAAAAGTCACATTTCGTACTTTAAATTCAATAAACGATGTTATATTTAAATAAAACATTTAAATATATATTCTTAAAATATGCGGGTTGTTGCAGACTCCCCTCCTTAAAGAAATTGCGTCCTCGCAATACTTAAGAAGAAAATAAAGAGTAACAACCACTCTAAGGCATAACAACACAAAAGAAAAATTTGAAGTGAGAAGTTCACCTTCAAGAGCACGAGAGAGTAAGTCCGGATGTGTTTGCTCGATGAATTCTCTGGATTCCCAAGAACAATCTTTAGGATTTTCGGACCATTGAACTTTCGCAAGTGGAACATCTTTGTTTCGAAGGCGTTTAACCTCCGTAGCAATGATACGAATAGGATGTTGCTCATAAGTCAAATTAGGTGAAGCCTCAATTTCTTCAATAACACCGGGCTTAAGAATAAAATTGGAATCTCTAAGGCATTTCCGTAATTGAGAAACGTGGAATACGTCATGAATAGCAGAAAATTGAGCCGGTAATGAAAGGCGATAAGCTACGGAACCAATGCGTTCGGTGATGGGAAATGGACCAATATATCGAGGTGCTAATTTTCCCGATCGACTGAAACGCACAACACCCTTCATAGGTGAAACATGAATGAATACCAAATCTCCCACAAAAAATTCCAATTTCCTTCTTCGGTTATCGGCATAGGAATTTTTTCTACTTTTAGCTTCTTTCATCCTATGACGAATAAGGTCAATATTTACTGTGGCATCACGAATAAAATCTGGACCTAAAACCAGCTTCTCACCGGCTTCAAGCCAACACGAAGAAGATTGACATGGTCTTCCATAGAGTGCCTCGAAAGGTGCCATACCAATACTAGATTGGAAGCTATTATTATAAGAAAACTCAACAAGAGAAATATGATCTTCCCAACTTCCACCAAAATCAAGAACACATGCACGAAGGAGATCTTCAAGAGTTTGATTCACACGCTCTGTTTGTCCATCGAACTAAGGATGATAAGCGGTGCTAAAATTAAGCTTCGTTCCCAAATCTTTTTGAAGGCCCTTCCAAAATCCACTAGTAAACAATGGACCAAGATCGCTAATAATAGAAGTAGTAACTCCATGCAATTTAACAATTTCTTTAACATAGAGTTTGACCAAAAGAGGTACGGTCCGATTGGACCGAACGGGAATAAAATGGGCGGATTTTGTAAGTCTATCCACAATCACCCATAGACTGCCATGACCCGAACGAGAACGGGGAAGACCGTCAATAAAGTCCATGGAAATTTGATCCCACTTCCATACAGGAATGTCTAAAGGTTGCAATAACCCACCGGGGCCTTTGATGCTCGGACTTAACGAGTTGGCAAGTCATGAAACGCTTAATAAAGTTAGCAATATCAGATTTCATTCCATCCCAATAATAAAGTCGCTTCATGTCCGTGTATATTTTACTATTACCGGGATGAATAGTAAATTTAGAACGATGAGAATCTTCTAAAATGTCATTCTGAAGATCACTAATATTTGGCACAATATGTCTATCAAATTTTCGAATGCCACCACGAGCATCGATTTCAAATTCTTTCAGACCATCAATATTATTTTTGTCCCCACAAATTTGGCTAAGAAGAACCAATTCGGGATCTTCCTTTTGAGCTTCAAGGATTCGGTCTAAAAGAGAAGGATGAGCTTCAAGGCTACATAAAATAAGAGAGGAACATGAATCAGATTCACAATCTCGAATCTCACAAGTGGACAGAATCTCGAGATCATTCCATTCGGATATAATCATGGAAACAACCGCTTATTTCTTACGACTAAGGGCATCGGCAACACGATTTCCCTTTCCAGGAGTATAAAGAATATCAAGATCATAAGATGCAAGGAATTCGAGCCAACGTTGTTGCCGCAAATTAAGTTCCTTTTGAGAAAATAAATACTTCAAAGATTTATGATCGGTGTAGAGAACAAATTTCTCTCCCAAAAGATAATGACGCCAAACTCTAAGGGCTAAAACAATGGCCGCAAGCTCTAAATCATGAGTGGCATATCTAGTCTCGGCAGGCTTTAATTGCCTAGAAGCATAAGCGATTACACATCCCCTTTGCATGAGAACGGCTCCCAAACTAACACGACTAACATCGGTATAAACAATCAAGTCTTGGTTCCCTTCGAGAATCACAAGAATAGGAGCATCAGAAAGGAGTTCTTTTAATTTCTGAAAAGAAGCTTCTCATTTGTCTGACCAAATGTACTTAACTCCTTTCTTTGTCAAACTAGTAAGAGGCACGGAAATTTTAGAAAAGTCTTTTATGAACCGACGGTAATAGCCCGCCAATCCAAGAAAACTACGGATTTCCGTCACACTCTCCGGTCTCTTCCAATTTTGAATCGCTTCAATCTTTGAAAGATCCACGGAAATTCCGGATTCAGAAATAATATGTCCTAAAAATTTCACATGAGATTGCCAAAAGCGGCACTTATAAAATTTTGCTTTCAATTGATTGCTCCTAAGGGTTTCCAACACAATCCGAAGATGTTTTTCATGCTCCTCCTCGGTTTTAGAATAAACAGGAATATCATCGATAAAGATGAGAACAAATCGATCGCGGAAGTCTTTGAAAACTCAATTCACAAGGTCAATGAAATAAGCTGGAGCATTCGTTAAACCAAATGGCATAACAAGCCATTCATAAGATCCATAACAAGTACGGAACGATGTCAAAGGAATACTATCCTTTGCAATACGAAGCTGATGGAAACAGGTTGCTAAGTCTAACTGTGAAAAGACTCTAGCACCGCTAAGTTGATCGAATAGATCATCAATCCGAGGTAAGGGATATTTATTCTTGATGGTGAGATCATTAAACTTGTGGTAGTCAACGCAAAGCTTAAGTGTACCATCAGATTTCTTCATAGAGATAGCTGAAGCTCCCCATGGAGAGGAACTAGAACGAATAAACTATTTTGCTTCCAATTCAGATAATTGTTTACGCATCTCCTTATTTTCCTTATTGGACATACGATAAGGAGGACGAGTGATAGGTAGAGCTCCAGGGATTAGATTAATTCTGAACTCAATTGCTCGCTTAGGTGGTAATCCTAAAATGGGCTCAAAGATGTCAGGAAATTCACGAACAACGTGAATGAGGGAAATGACATCTTCCTCATCATCATTATCGTCATCATGTGGATTTAGAGAATATAAGGATGCTACTGAATTGGAATCTCAATCTTTAAGAACAATAGAAATATGTTTAACAGATTGAGGATGTCGAAGATGGATAGTCCTCTCGGGACATAGGACGTGGGCTTCATAACGATTAAGCCAATCCATTCTCAAAATCATTCCGAAACCTAGGTAACACATAACATGCAAATCGGCACGAAAAGCATAATCACATAAAATAATCTCGACATCTTTACAAAATAAACTGAGGGTTGCGGATCCACCAACCGGATTCGCAATTCTCAATGAAGTCATCAAGCCCATAACATTTAAAGAAAAAGTATCAACAAGTTCCTTTGATATAAAAGAGTGAGATGCACCCGTATCAAAAAGAATTCGAATAGGATGATCATGAAAAATAACAATGCCATCAAGGACATAATGAAAAATACCTTGACTAAGAGAAGTGTTACTAAGGGCTTGCACAACATTCAGCTTTCCCTCTTTCTTGCTTTGAAGTTTGGGACATGAAGATATATGATGACCCGAACTTTTGCAATAGCAGAAATAAATGGGTTTCAGACACCTATTTTCATAATGGTCCTTAGAACCACAATTATAGCATTCTCTATGACTAGAAGTAGGAGTGTTTGCTACCGAAGTTGCTTGCTTCCCTTTCCTGTTGGGATTAGTGTCTTTGAACTTACTGTTGAATTGCCACTACTTGTTGTTGTTGAAGTTCTGTTTGGCACCGACAACTTCAACATCACTTTCTTTATCGGCCTCTTCAAGTCGAAGAGCGATATCTACAAGCTGATCGAAAGAAACTTCTAGATTCAAATGTAAAGGCTTTTTGAGATTCTTATTCAACCCATAGATAAACCTCTGATTTTTCTTCAATGGGGAATTAATATACTCGACCCCATATTTAGAGAGGGATTCAAAAGATGCGCCATAATCTATCACAGAAGATTCACCTTGAACACGGTCAACAAAACGTCGAGCTAAAGTTACTTTTTCAGCTTTCGACACAAACTTTAACTCGAACCTTTCCTGGAATTGCTCCCAAGTAAGATCCGCTTCAACAATTTCCGAAATCAAAATCTCATACCAATTTAATGCTCTTTCCTGAGCATGCTAGAAGCCACTTGGACTTGATGTAGATCCACAAGATTCATGCGAGAAAAGATTCGGTCGCATGTTCTAAGCCAAGCTTGGACTTCTATGACGCTTTCGGAACCTTTCAATTGCTTTCCACCCAAATTGGTATTATCACTGCACAAACGTGCAAACCTGGATTTAGGATGGGTAGGCTCAGGAATGGGTCCGGCAGCTTGGGCATTCTTTACATGATCCAAAAGCCGTTGGGCAGACATGAATACGCCATCTTGAGGAGTAGCACTGGATTGATCGGCGTTGGGACAGCCAGGTCTAACCATTTCTCTTCTTTAAGAAAGAAAGAAAGAAAGAAAGAAGAGGAAAACAGTTATTCTCAGAATGAATATCAAACAAACTTGATTGATAAAACAAGTCATCATAAAAGAAATAGGATAGAACGGGTCCTAAGACTCGAATTAAATCCTAAGGCACGATTCCTAAGGGAGACTTAGGACAATGATCTTTGTCATAATATTCTATATTGTTTCGAAGTTTGGCTCTAATACCAAGCTGTGACGCCCCACCTCTATACTCACACTAACCAAGGACACTACGGGGTAATGTCGTCGACTAGCATAAAGAATAAGGCTCTTGAGGAGCGACCATCTGTATAATTACTTTATGCGAGTACCAATATGTCAGATAGTATGACATGCATTTCATTTCAAGAGGAAATCTAACATATCAAATACAAACTCAAAGCTACTACACAGTGGCTATGTGGCCTTCGGAAACAAGTATAAAATAAGCATAACATAAATCGGTCACAAATATTCATATCACAAAGGCGGAAACATATATGAATATAACACACAGAAGTGTACATCAAAGTAGTGGTCATACAAGATCCACTACATCACAAAAGAATAGGTACAAGTGCTAGGCAAGAGAATATATATACATCAAGGAGTCTCTATCTCGAATGTATAAAAAAAACTACTAAGCTAAAGTAGTTAGCATAAAGTCAGACGACGATCCCAAATAAGAAGTCAAGTGGAAGCACCTGAAACACCTCGGCCTGACCCGAGTATTATTTAAGAAGAAAAATAATAAACGGATCAGTCTAGCTATAAATATCATGTAAGATGAGATAGGATAAGAGATATAACAAATATATATGATAACAACAAAAATCATACAATATCTCAATTTTTTTCAAACACCAAAAAGAATGTCATATTCTTCAACTTATTCACCAAATCAAAAATATTGATAGAGCTTATCAATGCAAATCACAAAAATTGGTGAAACACAAATTCTAGAAATCAATAATTAGAAATCCAAAAATCACAAAAAGGGGGAGGCCTATCATAAACGGGAGCATGAAAACTCACCAACACCTGTATCATAAACGGGACGCTATCCCATGAAAATACGGGGTACAGTCCCCCTTGGGGACTGATAAGATGAACATCGACGCACTTAAAAAGATACGCCTCATGCACAAGCGAACATCGACGCACCTAAAAAGATACGCCCCATGCACATATTTATTGAGCTGAACATCGACGCACCTAAAAAGATATGCCCCATGTTCCGAACTCGTTTAGTCGATTGCTCCACGAACGGTCAAAAGACCAGGGTCGCTAGCCCATAAAAATGAGACGAAGCCCTATAATACGGGGAATAGTCCCCCACGCGGACAAAGGGACATTGCATATCGCTAGTCTAAACCATAAAATGATCATCATTGATCAGTAAGAAGTGTAAATTACACAAAGCTGATAAAGAAATGAGTTTAGCTTCATGTCCCATAACCACTGGCTTAACTTAAATATTTAAGAACAAATTGTAGATTTCCACTCGAAAATTGTCACAAGATTTCAATCGAACAAGTCTAAGAATTAACCGACGAAGTAAACGCAAGTGTTTCATACCACTTGTTTTGCTAAGTCGTTTAATTGGATTTCTCGTACGAATGAGGTAAAAGTTTGTATATACTAATAGATTGTAAAACGGTTTTATAAATGAGCTTTGTATCAAAAGTAGTGTTGAAATCGTTTTTGTGAAAGAGTTTGAGTATTTACTACTAGTATAGAAACCTTTGTATTTTAAAGTGACAAATCATATAAACGATTGTAAAAACAATCTATCACCAAAAGTTCACATTCGACGACGTGAATTAAAACCATAAAAGTCGATATCAAATCCATCAAATGGATATTCCCAAAAATCCAGAAAAGAAGTCACCAAAATCGATAATAAATGACAATAATCAACCGGATCAACAAAAATCGATAAAATTTGGAAATCCACTCAAAACAGGCAAATCGGCTGAATTCAACAGCGCTAGACGCTTGGTGGTTTTCCCAGACGTCTGAGCTGAGAGTCTGGAAATTTTCATCTAGATCGCCCAGACGTCTGGGAATAACCTCAGACATCTGAGCTATACATCTGGAATTTTTATTCCGATGACCTAGATGTTTGAGTGTTTTCCTAGACGTCTGAGCTGAAGCTCAGGGCAAAAATCAGCCTAGGCCATTAATGGCCAAATCGATTCGGAAGCGATCGGATGAGTGATGGTGGCTAGGGATTTATGCCAAGCGACAACCTATCCCTATAGGCTCTTCAATGCACTCCAAACAAAATGTCCAAACATCCATAGTAGGATTTTCATAGATTTTGACTTCAAAATACCAAAAATTGGAAAATTCACCAAACCAATTCAAATCAAAAGCAAATGAACATGAAATAAATATTAGGAATTTATACCTAACAACGATCAAAGGTATAGATGTAGAAGTGACTTCAAAAACATACCTTTAAACCCAAAAACAAGAAATGAGAAGCTCTAAAACAAAGCAAGATCGATTTCTCTTCAACAACACCTCAAGAATCTTCAATTTATAATCAAATGAAATGAATTTCCTAAGTTAGGTTATAGGAATTTCTGAAAATTGAAGAGAGATTGAGATGGAGAAGATGAAGAGGATGCTTACCTAAGCTTCTCTTTGATTTATAACTTGAAGTTGAATTTCCTAAGAGAATTAGGGCTTAGGAATTTCTAATCTCTTTTCTTTTCTCCCATTTTTCTAGGGCTTGAGTGTTAGGAAGTTAGAGAGCGGAATGAATAAATGAAGAGAAGTGAAGTGGGAGGTATTTGGTAGAAGGTTTGGGTTCTCTTATTGGGTTATTATGCTAGAACCAAACCCAAAGCCCAAATGAAAATACCAAAATCCTAATCAACTCCAAACATATCAATGTTTATACTCAAAAAAGTTGTAAATGTCGTTTTGAACTCAATGGAAGTGGTCTCGAGTCAGGATTCGAGTTTTTACAAAAAGTCACATTTCAGACTTTAAATTCAACAAACGATGCTATATTTAAATAAAACATTTAAATATATAATCGTGAAATATGCGGGTTGTTACAACACCTCTGTGCAACTTCGAACGAAAACATTGCCCTATAACATCAACGCGACCAGTGAATCTCCTCCCACGGCCACCGTGCTCGTCTAGAACCCACGCAGCCTGCGCTACTTTAATCTCGAACACCCCGAGCCCCTCCAGGCCCACTAAGGCCACACTCGACGCTTCCCTATGCAACCGCAAATCCCATTCCCCGACCCAAAAAAAACCCGATCTGAACCCTAAACTGCCACCCCTACCCAAATCAAAGCAAAATTCAAAAAAACGCCATGGTGAAGCAAAATTCATCTCGTGATTTCTTAACACTTATGCTATTAAAAATTACAATTTCTTCACTAAAATTCCTATTTCCATATGAAGATCATGGATATGTATAAAAATTGATGGTTTGTGGATGTTGAAAATTTCCAAAACATTGATCACTTACTGCAATCCCACCGTATCTTGATACATACTTAATAATATACAACCAAACAATTTTTAGATGAAACAAGACTCAAGGACAAACGTTTCATTAGTTTACAACGTTCGCAAAATCAAAACGAGGTAAGAGATTATGATTTTTGAAGTCTAGACACATATATAAATTTCCTCTGTTGAACATGACAGAGGAGGATTTTGAACACTTCGGGCATTTACATTTAAATCCTCACCTTAAACATTGATAAGAGCCTCTGAAACTTCAAGTTGAAAGCTTAGTCTTCGATCTGAATGCTTTCAAACCTTGCCTTGCTTGGATTTTATCAAAACATAACTGTTTTCTTTTTTTCTTTTTTTTTTGTTAACAGAGCCATTATTTATTTACAGTGTTTTGTTATCTTTGTTTTACAGTCTTTTAGAAACTGAAGCCTTCACTCATATACAAGACTATATATACGCATACAAATATGTGATGCATACGTTTGTACCAGATTTTATTTTTTGATGGATTTGAGGTGAAAATTTGGTGACTTCAAATTTTGAAAAGAAATTAAGTTAAAAGTTTTCGCCTTTCCTCCTTTAGGCCCGACAAGTATATTTACCTTCATTTTTACTTTTCTACTAATTAAAATTTTGACCAGGCAATGTCGTATGTATATATACTTATACTTACCACTTTACTTGATTAACTTTTACTTTGCTGAATTTTACTTTTAGTTTTATTTACCTTTTTACTAGTTTACTCTCTTAGTTTTATATTTCTTTCTACATGATTTACTTTTTGGTTATTCACTACTTACATGATTTTTAACATGCTTTCATATATATATATATATACATGTTTTGGAAACAAGGGATATAAAGTGGTTTTTTTAAAACAACTTTAAGTCTTTATATATAAATATATATATACACACACACTTCCACTAAAATATATAACTCAAGGCATTAAAAAGTTTTGTCATTTCATTTTTTATAAAAATAACATTTTTGTCGGAGCATGATTTGTGGAAGATTTCCTTTTCTAATAGTATAAAATATTTTGTTTAATTTTTATCATTTCTCTCATATATATTTCCATATGTATATTTTCTTATATATATCTCTTCTTATATATTTACTCCTTTTATTATTCAATATATATAATTATATATTACTTCTTAATAAACTATATTTATTTGGTTCATATATATATATATATATATTTTACTTATCATTTACGTATATTGTTTTCAACATACTATTTTTGTTTAGTTTATAGCATACAATATTTATTTGTTTATAAATACTATAATTTTCCTTTTTGAACTTATATCTATATATATATATATGCATTCCTCTTAACTAATATGTGTATATATATTTATAAGAAAAATCAAATTTTAAACTCTCTATTTATAATACATTGTATTTTCCATAAATCATATCTTTCTATTCATAATGTATTCTTTTTATTCATCTGTATTTATCTGAATTGAATTTTTTCCCAATTTATACATACATATATAAATTCTATTGTTCTGAATATATATACATATATAAGAAATTTCCAATTAAACCAATTTCCTATTTTATAAATAAAAATATGGAAATTCAAAATTATTATTTTAGTTTGAAAAACTATATATTATTATCAATTGTTATTAAATGGGAATTTTTGTTGATTAAAATACTGTATTATCTAATATTAAAAATTAATATTCAAAACTCGAGACGCCAAAAATCCCAGGTTGTTACATTCCTTCCCCCTTAAAAGAATTACATCCTTGAAATTTCCATAACCAAGCTAGTAAACAAAACTAACCGAATTTTAATTTATTAATGAATTAATAAACATCCATATCACACAAGTCATATATATATTTATATATATATATATATTCCCAAATATCAGTTACACCTAGTATCAACTAGAATACTTCCACAAGTACTTCCATCATATACACATACACATATACATAGTTATACCAAACATCTACTGAGTTACTTCACTGGACTACAATCCAACGAATATGACGTATATAAGCTACTAACACATACTAATAGGGTATACACTACTAAGAGACCACTCAGTCCAAACCAACACTCACTGTGGACTCTCTCCATCCGAGTCCTCCACTTCGGGGCCTTTCAATTCTATAGACTACACATCGTTATCTGAAACCCATGCAAACACAGGACTTAGTTCCCTATGACGATAATCTACATCTGCAACTGTCTCATTTACAACTTTACCCATTTCCCAGACGGCAACGTCGTCATTCTCCGATTCGGGTTCTTCCTCTATTTCAAATTCCTCCTCATCATCAAATTCCTCCTCATCCTTGAACTCTTCTTCATCCTCGAATTCTTCCTCAGGCTCCTCTTCTTCTTATTCCTTGGGCTCCTCTTCTGATTCTTCCTTGGGCTCCTCTTCTTGATGCGATGGCTGCCCTACAGGCTCTATTTCTTCCTCTAACTCTTCCTCATAAATCGATGGCTCGTTAAGATCCTTCAGAATCCTTCTAGCTAAGTCATGATCGCTGTGACGCCCCACCTCTATACTCACACTAGCCAAGGACACTACGGGGTAATGCCATCGACTAGCACGAAAAATAAGGCTGTTGAGGAGCGACCATTTGTGTAATTGCTTTGTGCGAGTATTGATATGTCAGATAATATAACTTACATTTCATTTCAAGAGGAAATCCGACATATCAAATACAAACTCAAAGCTACCACACAGAGGCTATGTAGACTTCGGAAACAAATATAGAAATAAACATAACACAAATCAGTCAAAGATATTCATATCACAAAGGCGGAAACAGATATGAATATAACACATAAAAGTGTACATCAAAATAGTGGTCATTCAAGATCCACTACTTTACAAAGGAATAGGTACAAGTGCTAGACAAAAGGATAATTATACATCAAGGAGTCTTTATCTCGAATGTATAAAAGCAAAAACTACTAATCAAAGTAGTTAGCCAAAAATCAGATGATGGTCCCAAATAGGAAGTCAAGCAGAAGCACTTGAAATACCTCGGTCTGACCCGAGTATTATTTAAGAAGAAAATAATAAACGGATCAGTCTAGCTATAAATATCAGATTAAATGAGATAGGATAAGAGATATCACAAAAACGTATGATAACAATAATGCCATACTGTGACAAGTATACATCAGATAACCACTAAAATCATACAATATCTCATATATTCTCAAACACTAAAAAGAATTTCATATTCTTTAACTTATTCACCAAAACACAAATATTGACAAAACATATAAATGCCAATCGCAAAAATCGGTGAAGCACAAATTCTAGAAATTATCAACTAGAAATCCAGAAATCACAAAAAGGGGAAGGCCTATCACAAATGGGAGCACGAAAACTCCCCAACATATGTATCACAAACGGAACGCTATTCCATGGTTGCTAACCATCAAGTTTGAACTGAACTCCACAAACGGCCCGAAGACCATGGGTCGCTACCCCACCAAATTTAGTCGATGCTCCACAAACAGCCCGAAGACCATGGGTCGCTACCCCACCAAATTAAACTGAAGTTCCACAAACGTGGTTTTTAGTCCCCCACACAAACAAAGAGGCATCACACATCGCTAGTCTAAATCACAAAATGATCATCAATGATCGACAAGTGTAAATTACACTAAGCTAGTAAATAAATGAGTTAGGCTTCATGTCCCATAACCACTAGCTTAACTTAAATATTTACGAACAGATTGTAGACTTCCACTCGAAAATAAGTGTAAATTACACAAAGCTAGTAAATATAAGAGTTTAGCTTCATGCCCCATAACCACTAGCTTAACTTAAATATTTACGCACAAATTGTAGATTTCCACTCGAAAATTGTCATGAGAGTTCAATCGAACAAGTCCAAGAATTAACTGACAAAGTAAACGCAAGTGTTTCATACTACTTGTTTTTCTAAGCCGTTTAATTAGATTTATCATACGAATGAGGTAAAGGTTAGTATATACTAATAGATTTGGAAATCGGTTTTAAAAACGAGCTTTGTATTTGAAAGTAGCGTTGTAATCGTTTTTGTGAAAGAGTTTGAGTATCTACTACTAGTATAGAAACCTTTGTATTTTAAAGTGACAAACCACAGAAATGATTGTAGAAACAATCAATCACCAAAAATTCACATACGAGGACGTGAATTAAATCCATAAAAATCGATATCAAATCCATCAAATGGATATTCCCAAAAATCCAAAGAAAGAAGTCATCAAAGTCGATAATAAGTGATAACAACTAACCGGATCCACAAAAGCCGATTAAAATTGGAAATCCACACAAAACAACCCAAAATAGGCAAAATGCACAGTTCCAGACTTCTGGTTTAGAATCCAGACGTCTGGATTTGTTCTTTGGAAATAATCCAGAAACCTACCAGACATTTGAACCTTAATCCAGACATCTGGAAACTAACCAGACGTCTGGTAGGTTTGGACCAGATGTTTGGTCCGAGTGTCTGTCTTTTTTTTCTTTTCTATCTATAACCAAACGTCTGGACTTGATCCCCAGACGTTTGGTCACCTGGCCTGGGCAACAGTTTGCCTAGGCCATGATGGCCAAAACGATTCGGGAGCGATCGGACGAGCGACGGAGGCTAAGGATTTATGCCTAGCGATAACCCAGTCCTATAGGCTCTTCGATACACCCCAAATATCATGTCCAAACATCCATATAAGGATTTTCATATATTTTGAACCAAAACAGCAAAATTTGGAAAATTCACCAAATCAATTCAAATCAAAAGCAAATGAACATGCACGAATGTTAGGAATTCATACCTAACAACAATGAAAGTTATAGACGTAGATGTGAGTTAAAGAACTCACCTTTAAAACTTAAAGACACGAATGAGAAGCTTTAAAAGAAAGCAAGAGCAATTCCTCTATAATATATGTTAACGTAAAAATCGAACGCTAACACCCCGGTGTGAGTATTAGTAAAGTGAAAGCACCACCCATTGGTATGGGAAATAGAAATAAGAAGAAAGTGATGTAAAAGCAGTAAAAAGACAATAGTTTTTATAGTGGTTCGGCTTAAAGTCAAGCCTACATCCACTTTAAGCTTCTTTATTGCTGATTCGATTACAACTCTTTACAATGAACTTTGATTACAACACACTTAAGACGAGTAGCTAGAACCTGAGTGGAGAAGAGCTCTTCAAATCCATGTTGAATGTGTTAGATTTCTTCCAAAAGTTCGTTGAAGCGTCTTCGGTGTTTGGAGTGCTTGAAGTGTTAGATGAGTTGAGAAAACAGCAGAGTATCGGTGTTTCAGAAATGATTTGGAAAAAGTCTGGGAAAAGTCCCCTCTCAGTTGGAGCAGGTGCAGTATTTATAGGGTATTTCTGGGCTAAGTCGTAGGTCGCGAACGACCTAAGAGTAGGTCGTAGGTCGCGAACGACCTAGAGGAAACGAGTTACGACTCACCATGGTTGCACTTGGTCAGTCTGTGCGGGTTAGTTGGTCGTCGGCGATCTATGGGAGAGTGATAGGCAACTTAATCATGCTGAGGTACCTAGTGGAGCGACCTAGGCCGATTGTAGGAGTAGCAGCAACTTAGTACTTGTTCGACCTATAACCGAGCGATATGATCATACGAAGCTTGTAGCTCGCTAAGTCTTTAACTCGCTAACTCGTTAGCTCGTTAGGTCGCTTAGGTCGCTTAGGTTGCTTAGGTCGCTTAGTTACTAGGTCGTTCTTCCTTTAGCGCAGTAAGTCGCTGCCTTCATGGAACCATTAGGTCGTTAACTCGTAGAATCTCTAGAGTCTTTAGCTCGTTAACTAATTGAGTCTCCCTACTGTGACATACTGCTGATTACTAGGTCGTCACATACTTAGGTCGCTAGGTCGCGGATGACGTTAGGTCGTTGTTGAACTTCGTCCCTGTTAGCTTGCTCACACTTTAACTCCTTTGGTCGCTTATCTTTAGGTCGCTGAGTTGTGAAATCGAGGAGTTAACACTTGCCCCTCGAAGTATACGCCTATGTCATAGGTCGTGTGCTTCGATCTAACAGCCTTAGGTCGTGGATGACCCTACGAGCTAACTAACTCGCGTGTCGATACGCCTTCTTCTTTTCCCCCTATATAATCCATTAACTCGTTTCTTCTTCTTCATTTAGTTGCTTGCTCCTACCGCCATGTCCATTCCTGAGCTCGAGAATCTTTAAAGTGAAACCCCATGTTGCTTCGATCATTACTCCTAATATGCAATTCTAGGTAAATCGATCTCCCCTCAATCGTATCTACCATTGTTCTCCCATAATTACTCCCACACGGTTTTTGTTACCTCACCGTAAGACTTCCTCCTGACTCACCCTCCAATTTCCTTATAAAAAATAAATTGGCCTACGATTTCTCGGATTTATGTGGTGTGTGTTCAAATTTGTGGAGTTTGACAATGTTCTCTGGGGATTCAGAGGAGTAAACGAGGCCTTAAGCGATTGGAGGAGATGGTGTATGTGGTTAATGGGTTAGCGGGTTAAGCCGCGATGTCTCGAATGAAGCAAGGGTTGATGGACACATGGCAAAACGTTATTGGAGAATAGGGCATAGCGGTTCTGGCGGGAGATAGTTTGAAATCGCTGCGTTACTTCCGAAATGACCTAGTGAATCTGAGCGACCTAAAGAGCTTCACGACCTAACATATCTGGCCGACCTAACAACCTTCGCGACCTAACTTCTCGTGGCATTACCCTCTGCGACTTAACTTTCTACGACTTAAGCTTTAGGTCGCACGTGCACTCAAACGACCTAGTACTTAGCCAAATTTGCGCTGCCTTGTCCTGAAGTCTCATATCTTGAACTCTTTGATTTGATCAATGCGACTTAAGAGGGTTCGACTTATGTTAAGTTGTTTGAGCACACTCTGGGTGACCTAAAGAATCCCAAGTTAACTTAAATCATTCCAGCAACCTAAGAAATGAACTGGACTTGAACACTTGTAAAACTTTGACAGAAATTGACTGAATTGCCAACTCAAACAGCTAGAATGAACTGCTTGAACTTGTTACACTTTATTCATATATTATATTAACTTTTGAGCTAACAACCTGTTAAATACAACATTTGCAGAAAACTAGGGCGAATATACTGCCATTGACTGCCCATATCGAATGACAGATTAGCCAATAAAGAATAATCAACTTAAGTGAACTGTGTGAATGAAATGCTGTGAGTCAACAAGTTCAAGTAAAGTGTTAAAGCAAAGCTAAAATAATCAACTAAAGCTAATCTGTTTTCATCAACCCTATACTTAGACTTTAAAATAACAAGCCCTGAAACTTTACAATCGATAAGCGTCAACTAGTTTGATTCCAGTTATATTTGCTTGTCATTTTATTAGTTTTGTACAACACTTCACACTTTTAGGAAACGTGCACCTTCATATTTGAATGTCCAGTTCCTTGTGTAGAATGACTTCTCAACAAGAAGAGATGGTTGGACAAGCTGAAGAAGTCTTCCCTATAGCTAATCTCTTGGATAGTCCTCCAGAAAGAATTTCAACCACTCTGAATCAACGGGCGTTCAGTGAATTATGTATTCAGTTTGGTATTGCCGAACGGACACTTTGCTTCCTGGGGTAAACGATACTGCTGACAGGCCACCTCTTGGTTTTGTCGCAGTTAAACGTCAGATGTGCTTGAGTGGAGCTATTCCTCCCTTTAATGATTTTCTTCAACAGCTTCTTCTTCGATTAACTATCTCTCCCTTTCAACTGCCTCCCAATGGCTACGCCATCTTGATGGGATTGTGTGTATTATTCAATAGGACACTTGACCGCCTTCCGAGCTTCGAAGAGATTTGTTACTTGTGCACTTTTGCGAAAAACAAAGATCACCCTTCTATCACACTTGTGAGGAGCGCTCGGAACTGCAGACTGATCATTGATCTTCCCGAAAGTGCCCACGCTTTTTGAATCAATTTTTCTTTGTTCGCTGTCCCCCGGGATTCTACGCCATTTGGAGAGTAGGAAGTAAGCTTGCCTATCTCTGTACTTTCCGCTTTTGAGCTTTTCAAGATCCGAGTTGTTAAGTACTAACTTCATCCTTTACTTTTACAGCACTTCCTCTTCTTTCTAAAGACTCCGGCCGCAAGCCAACTTTTGAAAGGCTAAATGTTGTAGCCGTCGAAGAAAGGAGTATCAAATTTCTTTTGAGAGATGAATTTCTACAACAATTTGGCCTTTTACATCCTACCCGATCCCTTCAACTTCGCGATGCTCCTACTTCTCAACCGGAAACATCTGATGCCCCAGCTCCCGCAAAAGAACTTGCGTTGAAAGAACTAGTTGCAGAAGCTTCATTGGTAAAATGCTCCGGTTCTGCTGAGGCTGCAGAATTTTCTGGCAAGTCTAAACTTCTTCTGGTTATCGAAGAAGAGGAACTCCCTCAATGTCCCGGGAAGACTGCCACAGAAGTTGACGAGGGGACGGAGAAAGAAAGTTCTGCCATAAAAAGTACTGAACATGCTGAAGAAGGAGCTGCTGGTATGACTCACTTGGCTGGGCATAATGGTGATGACATCTTCGGGGAGTTAAGCGATTTTATGGTGACTTCTCAAGAGCTTTTTAAAGACGATATCACCGCTCCTAAGCTTGTTTCTCCATCAGTTGAAGCAACATCTATCTTGCGATCACTTCCGTCAACCCAAGAGTTGACCCCTATTGTAAAAGCCGACATTACTCCTAGGCTGAAGAGTGGTTTGTAGCTTGACGCGCGTAGTTCGCACGCCACACACACTTAGGACTTTTAGCAGTTACTCGCACTTAAATTCCTTTTCCTAGTGTTCTAAATTCTATTTCTTTTTCATTTTCAGATTCTCCAATGGGACGAAGTGGCTCGTATTATGATGATTTTATGCGCTTCGGAAGGCGTGACTACTATTATGATCCCAGGCGCCATCTCTCTGCCCCTAGGGAGACCGACGAAGAAAGAGCAGCCAGAAAAACTCAAGAAAGGAGGGCCCATGAGGAGCGTCACGGGAGAAGAGATGAGCGCTATGACTCCTCCCAGAAAGACGATGATTCCCACAAAAGAAAATCTTATGACGATAAAGGGAAGGGTCATATAGTTGAGGACCCAAGCAAGCGGGCCCGACTTAGCGAGAAATCTTCTTCTGAAGTTCCTAAAGCGCCTGCTTCTTCCGTTTCTTTAGACATCCCCTCCAGCTCTCCTGCTCTTCAGAGAACTGATATCCAAACAATCATCAATAGGCCTCCCTATCAGGCCGAGAATGCTCCGACTACTCTTCAAAGTCGATTTCCACACTGGTGCTTAAAAGGAGTGCGTTTTGATGTTGATTTGGTCCCAATCGACAAACAAGCTATGTTGAGAAATCTTGATGCCGTTAAACTCGATATTGAGAGAATATCTGGATGGCAAAAACTTGTCGATGAGTTTCAAAGAGTTAACCGCGCAAATCTCGAAGCTATGCTAACGATGGAAAACGACAAGTCGGAGTGGAAGAAAGTTCTTGAGCAACATGACGTAGAAATTAAGAGCATCGCCGATGATTACGACAGACTTGAGTCTGAAGTTAAGAAACTCAAGGAGGACCTTGCTACCTCTTCCGCTTCTCATTCGCAAAAGGAAGAGGTTTTTAAAAAGCAAGTGAGAGATGCACATGCTGCCTAGAGTGATGCCGAGATGAAACTTGAGGCAGAGCAGCATGTTATTGAAAAGTACCGCAAGGATACCGTTCAGCTGCGGGAAAAAGTTAACTCCCAAGACCTTGAGATTGCAATGTTAAAAGCTCAACTTTCAAAAGTAGAAAAGGAGCGCGATGATGCCATGGCTGGAAAAGTGGCTGCTGAGGAATCGCATGAAACCACCAAGGCCACCATCAGCTCCACTCTTTTTGAGTTTTACGTTCTCAGTGTCTTAGGGAAAGGCAACCTCTCTTTCTTGGGCCCAAAATATGAAATTACATTGGCTGAAGTGTGGAAGGCAGTAATTGAAATGTATAAAGATGCTGGCTATGTGGAGGGGGTTCTGGAAGCTTGCTACTTGGGCGATGAGAGTCGTGCTGCCCTTGCTAGAGGGAAAGAACAGCTTGCCGGGGAGCAAGCCGAAGCAGCAGGAGGAGAGCATCTGGAGAAGGCGTCTTTAGCCGACCCCACTCGTCCTTCGGCTTCGGTTGACCTTGATACCATTGGCTCTAGCTCTCATTCTCCACCTCCTGCAAAAGCCGAAATCCAAACTTAAACTGCTCACACTGAAGAAGAGGCCCAAGAAAATACTGAAGCCCAGAATTATGAAATCGAAGTGATCAAACCAAGCTCTCCAGGTAACTTCAATTCCGATCTGGCTCAAGTGGACTGCTCGTTTGCTTCACCTGAGCTTGATGAACTTTTTGCCTATTACTTAAGCCTTGATGTGCCACCATCTCCTCTCTTTGCGGGAGATACTGATGTTTTTAACTTTTCTTCTACTGTAGCAAAAACAAGTGCTGTACCAGCTTCGCCTCCCCCAACTGCTGCTCCTCTACCTCTTCAAGTTACTCCTTCTGCTTCTCCACCAGGTTCGCAAGAAGAAAAAATAGAAGCTCTTCAAGACTTGGATGATCCGACCGCTTCGCAAGAGCAGAAGGCAGAAGAACTTGAAGAGGGCGAGAGGTCCCCGGAGAAATCTTATGCTGACGACACAAAGCTATATGAACTTATTACTCCGAGAAGCGAGTCTTCTTCAAAAAAGAAGGGGAAGCGCGGCATTTCAAAGAAAAAGAAAGACGCTCCTGCGGATGATGAGAAAGCAGAAGAAGAGCCAGTTGCACCTCTTTCTCCTTCTTCCACGACTCGTCCAAGCTGGCCTGCGAAGTTAGTCATTAAACCAGGTGCAGGCTCCAAAGGCGGCGGGAGGAAGAATAAATGAGTGTGGTTCTATCTTTCTTGTTTTGCTATTTTGCTTTTTTGTCTAGAGACTTGTATCGACCGGGGATTGTGCGGGTACCGGCCCCCGCTTTTTTGGAACCTGTGCATGTATAAAAAATTTGATAGTATGAAATGAAAATGACTCTTTTTACTTATACAATTTCTTGTCAGTATTTGTGAATGCATTTATTCCTTGTTCTTGCACAAGTTACTTTATTTTCTTTGTACGATACTGCAGTGAGCTTGTGGTATGCTGTTTGAGCGTTATTTTTATTAATATAGTTATATGTCCCCATACCATGGCTCATTGCAATATTCTGAAAAGATTTGTACTCTTATTTTAGAGAATAATTCTTCCGTTTTGAGGAAATATTATTCTGCTTTAATAGAGTATGCTTTGTATCGGAAAAGTTTTCCTCTTTTTTTTAGAGAGAGTTAACACAGTTCAACTTTTGGAGATGGCCACTTTTATTTTCTGAGAAGTGGATTACTTTTTGTAGTGAAGCGGACTTTTGAAGAAAAAATTTTATTTTTGGACGTGCCTCGTTAGAGGGCTTTAATTTAGCACTTCACCGTTGAGGGTAGGAATGTGCCTCTGAAGAGGGCTTGTGCCTCCGAAGAGGGCTTTTTTGTTGTGCCTCGGGAGAGGGCTTTTCTGTTGTGCCTCGGGAGAGGGCTTGTGCCTCCGAAGAGGGCTCATCCGAAGAGTTGTGCCTCCGAAGAGGGCTTGTGCCTCCGAAGAGGGCTTTTGCCTCATTAGAGGTCTTTTGCCTCCGAAGAGGGCTCCTCCGTAGAGTTGTGCCTCCGAAGAGGGCTTGTGCCTCCGAAGAGGGCTTTTGCCTCGTTAGAGGTCTTTTGCCTCCGAAGAGGGCTCCTCCGTAGAGTTGTGCCTCCGAAGAGGGCTTTTGCCTCATTAGAGGTCTTTTGCCTCCGAAGAGGGCTCCTCCGTAGAGTTGTGCCTCCGAAGAGGGCTTGTGGTTTAGCCTGAAAGTTATTTCTCATAGTTAAATGGATCCACAAGGCGGACGCAAGCCGCTTAATTGGATGTTTGTTTGCACAGACAATCATAATTAAGCAGCAAGGGCCCGGTGCCTTCCTTTTGGGAAGGTGCCCCTCCGGTGGTTCCATTAACCTTATTCGTTGAGAAAAACATTTCATTTTACAGCGTGCCTCATTGGAGGGCTTTAAATTGCACTTCAACTTTTTTGGGGAAGATCGTTCCCATGAGAGTAGAAGAGTGCCTCTGAAGAGGGCTTTATTTGTTTGCCTGAAAGTTATCTCTCACAGTCAAATGGATCCATGGGGTGGACGCAAGTTACTTAATTGGATGTTCGTGCACAAACGATCGCAATTAACTAGCAAGGGCCTGGTGCCTTCCTTTGGGAAGGTGCCCCTCCGGTGGTTCCATCAACCTTATTGGTTGAGAAAAAACATTTCATTTTACAGCGTGCCTCGTTGGAGGGCTTTAAATTGTGCCTCCAGAGAGGACTTTGAGTTGTTTGCCAGGAAGGTTGCGTCTCATAGTTAAGTGGTTCCACGGGGCGGACGCAAGCCACCTAACTGGATGTTTGTTTGCACAAACGATCACAATTAAGCAACAAGGGCCCGGTGCCTTCACTTTGGGAAGGTGCCCCTCCGGTGGTTCCACCAACCTTTTTGGTTGAGAGACAATATTCCGTTTTGGCTGTTTTTTGTCTGCTTGCCAATATCTTTTCATCATCTGTTCCTCAGCGATCCCTTGTTATCACTTTTGAATACATGTTCCTTCCTTTTGCAGGTTGTTTGATTCTTCCAGAGAAGTGCACTTCTTTGTTAAGTGAATCCATGGGGCAGACGCAAACTACTTAATCGGATGTTTGTTTGCACAAACGATCTCAATCAATTAGCAAGGGCCTGGAACCTTCACTTTGGGAAGGTGCCCTTTCGGTGGAATTTCCAACTGTTTGTGAGAAGTTCTTCTTTTGTAGGAATTGAATATGGAATTTTTGTGGCTTGACATTTGTTTGTTGAGTGATTTATGGGAATCGCTTGGGTTTGTGACGTGTTGAATAGGTAAGCTTTGCTTTGATTTCCTGCACTATTAAATCGACATTTTAGCAATATATTTAAGATATTTGCAGATCAAAATGATACAGGTATTTTAAAGCAGTAAAAGACACAAGATTTATAGTGGTTCGGCCAAGAGTCGGGCCTACATCCACTTTATAGTTCTTATTGCTGAGTCACACTGATTTTACAATGGCTTACAATACAAGAATGATACATCCAGTATTATTTTACAAATTTAAGCATAGCTTTTAAGTAAAATATGGACGCAAGTGATTGCTGTTCCAGGCTCTCGGGATTGGATCTCCTTCGACAGTTGTGAGTTTGAAAGTGCCATCAAGAAGTTTTTTGCTTATGACATATGGTCCTTCCCAGTTTGGCCCAAACACTCCTGTTGCTGTCATGATCCTTTTCAAGACTAAATCCCCAATTTCAAAGCTGCGTTGACGAACTTTAGAACTGAAGTGCCTGGCTATCCTTTGCCGTTGAGCTGCAACTCTAAGTTTAGCTTCTTTCCTTCTTTCATCAAGCAAGTCAAGTGCTTCAAGTTGCAGCTTTTCATTTTCAGCTTGGTTGAAATGAATTCTCCTGTGGGAGGGGACCTCTATTTCCACGAGAATCATTGCTTCTGATCCATATGCTAATGAGAATGGAGTGTGCCCAGTCGCAGTTTTGTGGGTAGTCCTATATGCCCATAGTGCTAGTGGTAGCTTATCAACCCAACCACCTTTTGCTTTTTCCAGTTGCTTTTTGATGGTTGATTTGATGATTTTGTTCACTGCTCCACTTGCCCGTTTGCCTGCGGATGAGGCAATGCAGAGAAGCTTTTTCAGATCTTTAATCGCTTGCAAAATTCTTGGAATTCTTCGCTTTCGAATTGGGTACCATTGTTTGTTATTATCTTCTGAGGTACACCATACCTGTAAATGATATTTTTAGTCACAAAATTTATCATCTTTTTAGAGGTAATAGTAGCCAATGGTTCAGCTTCAGCCCATTTGGTGAAATACTCAACAACAACAATGGCATATTTGATTCCGGATCTGGCAATCGGCATAGGCCCAATGAGATCTATTTCCCAAATGGCGAATGGCCATGGACTGACCATCTGTGTTAGCACGGTGGAAGGTGCCCTTGGGATTTTTGCAAATCTCTGACATCTGTCACACTTTTGGGAATAGCTAGCAGCATCTCGATTAATGTACGGCCAAAAATACCTGTAACGGAGAATTTTCTTTGCAAAAGTTTGGCCACCTAAATGATCCCCACATTCTCCTCCGTGCACTTCAGCTAAAATTGTCTTAGCCTCTTCTTTGGTTACACATCAGAGTAATGGCATCAAGAATCCTCGTCTGTACAAATGGTCGCCTTGAATTACATATCTCGGGGCTTTTCTTAACAGCTTTTGGCGTTCTTTTGAGTTCTCTGGTAAGGAGCCGTTGAGTAGATATTCGTTGATAGGGGTTATCCATGACTCCTGTTCTTGAGATACAGCCATGATCCAGTCAATATCCATCTCATCAGTACTCGGAGCTATCAAGACTTCTACAGGGACCAATCCCAATAATTGTGCTTCGCCAGAGCTTGAGTATTTTGCAAGAGAATCTGCCTTCATGTTCTCTTCCCGGGGGATATGGTTTATTGTATAATGATCAAAATCATCGAGAAGCTCACAGGATTTTGATAAGTAGGCAAGCAGATTTCCTCCTTTAGTTTGAAACTCTTTCTTGACTTGGCACACAATAAGCTGGGAATCACCAAAAATCTGCAATACTTTGATGCTCAGTTCTTTAGCAATCCTCAGACCAGCAATAAGAGCTTCGTATTCGGCTTCATTATTTGTTGAAGGAAATTCTAATCTCAATGCATAACATAATGACCGCCCTTTGGGGGTTTCAAGCACAACCCCAGCTCCGGAACAGTAATCATTTCTTGCACCATCAACATATAATTTCCATCAGATCGGAATGTCTTCAGTTACCTCTTCCTCACTGCCACCTTTATCTGTGCATTCTGCAATGAAGTCTACTAAAGCTTGTCCATTGATTGATCTTCGGGGATGATAGGTGATATCGTATTGACTGAGTTCAATATTCCACTTCAGAAGATGACCCGATGTTTCAGGGCGGAATAGGACTTGCTTTAGAGGTTGATCAGTGAGGACTTTAATAGGATGAGCCTGGAAGTATGGCTTCAACTTTCTGGACGCGATCAATAGACAATAGGCGAGCTTTTCTAACTTCGAATAGTTCATCTCTACCCCCAGTGAATCTTTTGCTGATGTAATAAACCGGACACTGAACTTTTGCGTCTTCTCGTACCAACGCTGCACTGAGAGCATGAGATGAAACTGCTAAGTATATGAATATATCTTCACCATTGTTGGGCTTAGAAAGTACTGGAGGCATTTCCATATGATGAATCAATTCATCAAAAGCTTTTTGACACTCAGGAGTCCATTTGAAATTCTTCTTTCCTTTCTTCAGAGCATCAAAGAAGGGAATGCATTTATTTGTGGCTTTAGAAATAAATCGACTCAAAGCAGCGACTTTCCCATTGAGGCTTTGCAATTCCTTCTTTGTTCTAGGGGGCTTGACTTCCCTTAAGGCAGTGATCTGAGCAGGATTAGCTTCAATGCCCCTAGCACTCACAATGAAACCTAAGAATTTTCCGGACTCAACCCCGAATGAACATTTCAGAGGATTCAGCTTCATCCCATACTTTCGGAGGATTGTGAACATTTCTGCCAGATGATCCATGTGGTCTACTGCCTTCTTTGATTTCACTAACATATCATCAACGTACACTTCCATAGTCTTGCCAATTTGAGCCTTGAACATGGCATTAACAAGTCTCTGATAAGTTTCCCCCGCGTTCTTTAGTCCGAAGGGCATGACTTTATAGCAGTAAAGACCAACATCAGTGATGAAGCTCGTGTCCTCCTGATCTGGCTCATGCATCATGATTTGATTGTATCCTGAGTAAGCATCCATAAAAGACATTAATTCATGCCCGGCTGTTCCATCCACCAACTGATCAATTCTGGGCAGTGGGAAACAATCTTTGGGACATGCTTTGTTCAAGCCTGAGAAGTCGATACATACTCTCCACTTTCCATTTGCTTTTTTAACCAACACTGGATTAGAAACCCAATTTGGATAAGTGGATTCTCTGATGAAGCCAATCTCCATGAGCCGATCTACTTCTTCTTTCAATGTCGTTGACCTTTCAGGACCCTGGGTTCTTCTTTTCTGCTTTACAGGTGTGAACTTTGGATCAATATTTAAGGCGTGTACTGCGATTTCTGGAGATATTCCGCACATGTCAGCATGACTCCAAGCGAATACATCCAGGTTTGCTTTCAAGCATGATATTAGCATATTCTGAACTGTCACACTGAGTTGTGAACCCACATTTAACACCTTGTTTGGATCTTTCTAGTCAACAGGTATTGGCACCGTTACTTCTACTGGCACCACTCTATTCTCCCCTGCACTGGTCTTTCTGGGATCAATTTCTTTTCGCGCACCACTATGTTCACCAGTGCAGGGTCCACCCCGTACTTTCTACAAGGTGGGTTCTTTGATGCGGAGCGGAGCTGCCGCACCTTTTCCCATCTCTCACTTCTTCGCCTCCCGCAACTCTATAAGATATCATTCTCGCCCAGCATTATGGTCCCCTTTCAAACACCAAACCGTTATCAGTGGGGAATTTCATAGTTAGGCACCACGGGGCGAGAATAGCTTTGAACGCTGCAAGAGTTGGTCGTCCCAAGAAGGCGTTATAAGCAGAAAATTCATCAACTATAATAAAAGTTTGCTTACGGACCACTTTTCTTTCCCCTTCACCAAGTTCTACAAATAAGTCGACAGTTCCGATGGGCTGCTTTGGTTCCCCAGTGAACCCCACAATTTTTTGCGAAGAAGCTTGAACATCAGCCATTGGAATTTTCATTTGATCAAAAGTCTTTTTGAAGAGGATATTGCAAGAAGCGCCGCAATCGACAAGCACTCTTCTCACAATAGCTGGTCCGATACCGGCGGATATTACCAAAGGATCCATGGTGGGAGCCTCAATTCCCACAGAATCCCTAACTCTGAATACGATGTCATCGTGACAAGTTCTTTGTTGTTTTGATGGCATAGCATCTTCCAAAACAAAAACAGTTTCTTCTTTCGGGGCATGTCTCAAAGCATGAGCATACCTCTCCATCTCTCCCCAGCTTCTGCCTACCGGGTGAGGACCCCCTGTGATTACATTAATAACAGGCCTTTCAGATTCCTTCACCGCAGCCTTTTCTCCTGAGCCAGATTGACGAGCAGGAAGTTGCTGCCCCTGAGTGGATGAGGCCGGATCACCTCTGTTTCTCTTAACATACTGTTGCAGTTTATTCTCTCTCAATAGTTCTTCAATCAAGTTCTTTAGATGGTGACATTCGTTGGTGTCATGGCCAGGTTGGTTATGGAATCGACAGAACCTCCCATTAGGCACAAAATTCTTCTCGAGCTTAATCTTAGGTGGCTCAGGGAACTCGACGGCATCCTTGCTTGTGAAGAAGATGTTTTCTGGAGTATCAGTTAGAGGAGTAAAGTCTGGAGGCTTAAAATAACGAGGTTTCTTCACATCTTTCTGTCCTTTCCTACTGTTATTTTCCCTCTTCTGACCACCAGATTCTTTCTTATTAGGAGCTTCAACCACATTGTTGTTTTGAATTTCAGCCACAACCACCTTTGCTGGTGCAGGAATATTCTCCAGATGCATAAATTCGTCAACCTTCTTATAAAATTTCTCAAGTGAATTTGGTTCCTTCATCTTCAACCATGTTCCAAACTCACTTGTTTTATCGATGGCTCGCATTAAGTAGGTTAGAATCATTCGAGGCTCAGCATTATCCACTTCAGCCAAAGCTATATTGAAGCGGTTCAAGAATGATTTGATAGATTCCCTAGGAGCTTGTTCAAGGCTGGACAATGACATTATGTTCTTAGCTTTTGAAGCATACAATCTGAATTGGTCCTTGAATTTACGAGTTAAGTCAGAGAATTGATCTACAGATCGAACCGGTAGCTTTGTGAACCAAAGTAAAGCTACTCCCTCCAAATAGACAGGAAAATATCTGCATTTAATCTCATCTGTTGCCCTGGCACCTGTCATATTCCAGTCATATTTGTACAAGAACTGATTAGGGTCGCTCGTCCCCCGATAGGCTGGGATAGTAGGGGGAACGAACTTCCTTGGAAATTCAGCTTTTAGAATTCTTTCGGTAAACGGAGTCTTGCTTGGAGCAAATCCCCAGTCATTTTCATCTTCATCCCTTTGCATACTTTCTTTCATAATTTGATGAACCATTCCTGATAAGTATTCCTCATCGTTCAGAGGCCTTGCCGGGCAGACGTCAGCCACTTTTTTGGAAGTTTGCTTGAACAAACGTTCGCGAAGAGGCGGCTGCCGGCTTGAACCTCCAGCTTGGGGAGGTGCCCCTTCGGCGGTGCCAGCTGCCCTTTGAGGAATGCTTTTGTCTTGGGAATCATGAGTATCTTCAGCAAAGGTTGGTTCATTATTTTCTGGTTGTTGATGAACCCCAAGTAGAGCGTTTAACCTTTCCATCATCAAAGCATTTTGAGTTTCCATTTGTTGGTATAATCCAGACACCACATCATCATGTTCGGCCCTTGTGACTCCAATAGTAGGAGTCTCCTGATTTGGCGCTGGAGAAGAAGCAGCCCTGTCATTAGCATTTCCGGATCTCGTAGATCTACTCTTTCTTCCAGGAGCCATGATTTCAGATAGACTTCTGGTTTTTAAGGAGATTCTTTCAACAAATCTTTGCGAAGCAATGGTGAGAACACACCTGAGTTCGATCCTCTCAATGAAAGCACCAAAAATGTTAACGTAAAAATTGAACACTAACACCCCGGTGTGAGTATTAGTAAAGTGAAAGCACCACCCGTTGGTACGGGAACAAGAAATAAGCAGAAAGTGATGTAAAAGCAGTAAAAAGACAACAGTTTTTATAGTGGTTCGGCTTAAAGTCAAGCCTACGTCTACTTTAAGCTTCTTTATTGCTAATTCGATTATAACTCTTTACAATGAACTTTGATTACAACACACTTAAGACGAGTAGCTAGAACTTGAGTGGAGAAGAGCTCTTCAAATCCATGTTGAATGTGTTAGATCTCTTCCAAAAGTTCGTTGAAGCGTCTTCGGTGTTTGGAGTGCTTGAAGTATTAGATGAGTTGAGAAAACAGCAGAGTATCGGCGTTTCAGAAATGATTGAAAAAAGTCCCCTCTCAATTGGAGCCGGTGTAGTATTTATAGGGTATTTCTGGGCTAAGTCGTAGGTCGCGAATGACCTAAGAGTAGGTCGTAGGTCACGAACGACCTAGAGGACACGAGTTACGACTCACCATGGTTGCACTTGGTCAGTCTGTGCGGGTTAGTAGGTCGTCGGCGATCTATGGGAGAGTGATAGGCAACTTAATCATGTTGAGGTACCCAGTGGAGCTACCTAGGCCGATTGTAGGAGTAGCAGCGACTTAGTACTTGTTTGACCTATAACCGAGCGATATGATCATACCAAGCTTGTAGCTTGCTAAGTCTTTAACTCGCTAACTCGTTAACTCGTTAGCTCGTTAGGTCGCTTAGGTCGCTTAGGTTGCTTAGGTCGCTTAGTTACTAGGTCATTCTTCCTTTAGCACAGTAAGTCGCTGCCTTCATGGAACCATTAGGTCGTTAACTCGTCGAATCTCTAGAGTCTTTAGCTCGTTAACTCGTTGAGTCTCCCTACTGTGACATACTGCTGATTACTAGGTCGTCACATACTTAGGTCGCTAGGTCGCGGATGACGTTAGGTCGCTGTAGAACTTCGTCCCTGTTAGCTTGCTCACACTTTAACTCCTTTGGTCGCTTATCTTTAGGTCGCTAAGTCGTGAAATAGAGGAGTTAACAATATACCTCTAGAATCTTCAATCTATTATCAAAGGTGAAGTTTTTCCTAAGTTAAGTTATTGGAATTTCTATAAATTGATGAGAGATAGAGATGGAGAAGATGAAGAGGATTCTTACCTAAGCTTCTCCTTGATTTATAACTTGAATTGGTATTCCTAAGAGAAACTAGGGCTTAGGAATTTCTATTTCCTTTTCTCTTCCTCCATTTTTACTTTAGCTTGAGAGTATTAGGAAATGAGAATGAATGAAGAGGAGAGTGGTTGGAGTTAGGGTATTATGTTGGGTTAATGGGCTGAAACCCAAACCCAAAGCCCAATAGAAAAAAATACAAAAATTCTACTCAACTCTAAACATATCGATGTTTATTAACAAAAGAGTTGTAAATGCAATTTTGGACTCAATGGAAGTGGTCTCGAGTCCCAATTCGACTGTTTACAAAAAGTACCATTTCAGACTTTAATCCGATTAACCATGCTATATTTAAATAAAACATTTAAATATACAATCGTAAAATATGCGGGTTGTTATAGACTCCCCTCCTTAAAGAAATTGTGTCCTCACAATACTTAAGATGAAAATAAAAAGTAACAACCATACTAAGGCATAATCAACACAAAAGAAGAAATTTTGAAATGAGAAGTTCACCATTAAAGAGCACGATAGAGTAAGTCCGGATGTGTTCGCTCGATGAATTCTCTGGATTCCCAAGAGCAATCCTTAGGATTTGAGGACCATTGAACTTTCACAAGCGGAACATCTTTATTTCGAAGGCGTTTAACCTCCGAAGCAATGACACGAATAGGATGCTGCACATAGGTCAAATTTGGTGAAACTTCAATTTCTTCAATAATACTAGGCTCAAGAATAGAATCGAAATCCCTAAGGCATTTCCATAGTTGAGAAACATGGAACACGTCATGGATAGCAAAAAATTGAGCCGGTAACAAAAGGCGATAAGCCACAGAACCAATGCGTTCGGTGATGGGAGATGGACCAATATATCGAGGTGCTAATTTTCCCAATCAAATGAAACGCACAACACCCTTCATAGGTGAGACACAAATGAACACCAAATCTCCCACAGAAAATTTTAAATTCCTTCTTCGAATATCGACATAGGATTTTTGTCTCTTTGAGTTTCTTTCATCCTATGACAAATAAGGTCAATCTTTTCTATGGAATCACGAATAAAATCAGGACCTAAAACCAGCTTCTCAACGGCTTCAAGCCAACACGAAGGAGATCGGCATGGCCTTCCATAGAGTGCCTCGAAAGGTGCCATACCAATACTAGATTGGAAGCTATTATTATAGGAAAACTCAACAAGAGAAATATGATCTTCCCAACTTCCACCAAAAATCAAGAACACATGCACGTAGAAGATCTTCAAGAGTTTGATTCACACGCTTAGTTTGTCCATCGGACTGAGGATGATAAGCGGTGCTTAAATTAAGCTTTGTTCCCAAAGCCTTTTGGAGACCTTACCAAAATCAACTAGTAAATAATGGATCACGATCGCTAACGATAGAAGTAGGAACTCTATGCAATTTAACAATTTCTTTGACAAAGAGTTTAGCCAAAAGAGGTACGGTCCGATTGGACCGAACGTGAAGAAAATGGGCGGATTTTATAAGTCTATCTATAATCACCCATAGGCTATCATGACCCGAATGTGAACGGGGAAGACCATCAATGAAGTCTATGGAAATTTGATCCCACTTCCAAATTGGAATGTCCAAAGGTGGCAATAATCCACCGGGCCTTTGATGCTCGGCCTTTATGAGTTGGCAAGTCATGCAATGCTTAATGAAGTTAGCAATATCAGATTTCATTCCATCCCAATAATAAATTCGCTACTACTACCGGGATGAATGGTAAATTTAGAACGATGAGAATCTTCTAAAATGTCTTTACGAAGATCACAAATGTTTGGCACAATAATATTACCAAACT
Source organism: Allium fistulosum (assembly GCA_030737815.1). Taxonomy (NCBI): domain Eukaryota; kingdom Viridiplantae; phylum Streptophyta; class Magnoliopsida; order Asparagales; family Amaryllidaceae; genus Allium; species Allium fistulosum. Next base: position 614,720,988 of record CM060902.1, read on the forward strand.
TTCGAATAGCGCCACGAGCATCAATATCAAAGTCTTTCATACCATCAATAATATTTTTGACCCTTCAACTTTGGCTAAGAAGAACCAATTCGGGATCATGCTTTTGAGCTTCAATGATGCGGTCCAAAAGAGAAAGATGAGCCTCAAGGCTACACAAAACAAAAGATGAACATAAATTGGATTCACGATCTCGATTCTCACAAGTGGATAAAGTCTCGAGATCATTCCATTCGGATATCTTCATGGAAACAACCACCTGTTGCTTATGACTAAGGGCGTCGGCAACACGATTTCCCTTTCTGGGAGTATAGATAATATCAAGATCATAAGATGCATGGAAACTCGAGCCAACCTTTTTGATGCAAATTAAGTTCCTTTTGAGAAAATAAATACTTCAAAGATTTAAGATCGGTGTAGAGAACAAATTTCTCTCCCAAAAGATAATGACGCCAAATTTCTAAGAGCGAAAACAATGGCCGCGAGCTCTGGATCGTGAATGGCATATCTAGTCTCGACAAACTTTAATTGTCAAGAAGCATATGTGATAACATATTCAGAATAAAAGCATTGAAAAAGAGTTCTTTTAATTGATCCACTTTCCCGAAATGCTAAGACATTCAAAATTATAATTAACTTTATGTAATCATTTTTTTAGAAAAATTTACTTATTACAAATCAATTTATTGTGTCTGACTATCTCATCATAGCGTTTAGGAAATTCCTATTGATAACGTTGATCAGGCGCATCGACCAGAATTCTTAAAGCACTCAATGGGCAAAATAACACAAAATCATCTTCTATATGATAAACATGTCTCTTATAAAATTTACAAATATTCTTGCTCGTTTTAAGAACAAAATCCAATCATACTTATAAATATCTTATTAAAAAGATTTGCAAATTTTAAATGGTTGTTTTCATCCATAATCAATAAATACAAGGATGGTCTCATCGAGATATTCGCAGAATACTTGATTCATAAGATGGATGAAATAAGCTGGACAAACCGAATGACATCATGAGTCACTCATAAGAATCATAACGAGTGCTGAATGCGATAAGTGGAATTCTACCCTCCGCAACTCGTAGCTGATGAAAATCGGTGGCAAGGTCGAGCTGAAAAGACCTTAGCACCACTCAATAAATTGCTTAGGTGATAATCCTAAGACAAGCTCAAATATACCGGAAAATTCACGAACTACTTGAGTGAGGGAAATAACATCTTCCTCATCAAGTGGGTTTAAAGAATAAAATGATGCCATCAGATTTGGAAATCAAAATCATTAAGAACAATAGAAATCTGTTTAACAGATTGAGAATGTCAAAGATGGATAGTCCTCTCGGGACATAGGATATGGCCTTCAAAATGATTAAGCCAATCCTTTCCCAAAATCATTCCGAAACCTAAGTAGCACATAACATGCAAATCGGATCGAAAAGAATAATCACATAAAATAATATCGACATCTCCACAAAGTAAACTGAGTGTTGCGGATCCACCAATCGAATTCGCAATTCTCAATGAAGTCATCAAGCCCATAATATTTAAAGAAAAAGCAACAACAAGTTCTTTCGATATAAAAGAGTGAGATGCACCCGAATCCAAAGAAATTCGAATAGGAAGATCACGAAATAAAATAATGCCATCAAGGACAGAATGAAAAATACCTAGCCCAAGAGAAGTGTTACTAGGGGCTTGCACAACATTCAGCTTTCCCTCTTTCTTGTTTGGAAGTTTGAGGCATGAAGATAAAAGATGACCCAAACCTTTGCAATATCGACAAGTAAGGGGCTTTGGACACTTATTACCATAATCGTCCTTAGAACCACAATGGTAGCATTGTCCACGATTAGGGATTGGAGTCTTTGCCATTGAAGTTGCCTGCTTCCCTTTCTTGTTGGGATTAGGGCTTTTGAACTTAATATGCCTCTTCTTGTTGATGTTGAAGTTTTGTTTGGCATCCACATCTTCAACATCACTTTCTTTATCGGCCTCTTCTAGTCGAAGAGTGATATCTAGAAACTGGTCGAAAGGCACTTCTAATTTCAGAGGTAAAACCTTTCGGGGGTTCTTACTCAAAGCACAGATAAACCTTTGATTCTTTACAAGATCCAAAAGTTGTTGGGAAGACATGAATACGCCATCCAGAGAAGGACTACTGGATTGACCAGCGCTAGGACTGCGAGATCTAACCATTTCTCTTCTTTAAGAAAGAAAGAAAGAAAGAAGAGGAAAAAAGTTAATCTTAGAATGAATATCAAACAAACTTGATTGATAAAACAAGGCTTCACAAAAGTAAATAGAATAGAGCGGGTCCTAAGACTCGGATAAATCCTAAAGCACGACTCCTAAGAAAGACTTAGGACAATGATCCTAGCTAGATTATTCTACATTGTTCTGAAGTTTGGCTCCGATACCAAGCTAGGACACCCCACCTCTATACTCACACTAGCCAAGGACACTACGGGGTAATGCCATCGACTAGCACGAAGAATAAGGCTGTTGAGGAGCGACCATCTGTGTAATTGCTTTGTGCGAGTACCGATATGCCAGATAATATAACTTACATTTCATTTCAAGAGGAAATCCGACATATCAAATACAAACTCAAAGCTATAAATATCAGATAAAATGAGATAGGATAAGAGATATCACAAAAACGTATGATAACAATAATGCCATACTATGACAAGTATACATCAGATAACCACTAAAATCATACAATATCTCAAATATTCTCAAACACTAAAAAGAATGTCATATTCTTTAAATTATTCACCAAAACACAAATATTGACAAAACATATAAATGTCAATCGCAAAAATCGGTGAAACACAAATTCTAGAAATCATCAACTAGAAATCCAAAAATCACAAAAAGGGGAAGGCCTATCACAAATGGGCATGTGTGTCACAAACGGAACGCTATTCCATGGTCGCTAACCATGAAGTTTGACCTGAACTCCACAAACGGCCCGAAGACCATGGGTCGCTACCCCACCAAATTGAGTCGAAGCTCCATAAAAAGCCCGAAGACCATGGGTCGCTACCCCACCAAATTGAACCGAAGTTTTACAAACGGGGTTTTTAGTCCCCCACACAAACAAAGAGACATCACACATCGCTAGTCTAAATAACAAAATGATCATCAATGATCGAAAAGTGTAAATTACACCGAGCTAGTAAATAAATGAGTTAGGCTTCATGTCCCATAACCACTAGCTTAACTTAAATATTTACGAACAGATTGTAGACTTCCACTCGAAAATAAGTGTAAATTACACAAAGCTAGTAAATATAAGAGTTTAGCTTCATGTCCCATAACCACTAGCTTAACTTAAATATTTATGAACAAATTGTAGATTTCCACTCGAAAATTGTCACGAGAGTTCAATCGAACAAGTCCAAGAATTAACCGATGAAGTAAACGCAAGCGTTTCATACCACTTGTTTTGCTAAGCCGTTTAATTAGATTTCTCATACGAAGAGGTAAAGGTTTGTATATACTAATAGATTTGGAAATCGGTTTCAAAAACGAGCTTTGTATTTGAAAGTAGTGTTGAAATCGTTTTTGTGAAAGAGTTTGAGTATCTACTACTAGTATAGAAACCTTTGTATTTTAAAGTGACAAACCACAGAAATGATTGTAGAAACAATCAATCACCAAAAATTCACATACGAGGATGTGAATTAAATCCATAAAAATCGATATCAAATCCATCAAATGGATATTCCCAAAAATCCAAAGAAAGAAGTCATCAAAGTCGATAATAAGTGATAACAACTAACCGGATCCACAAAACCCGATTAAAATTGGAAATCCACACGAAACAGCACAAAATAGGCAAAATGTGCAGTTCCAGACGTCTGGTTTAGAATCCAGACGTCTGGATTTGTTCTTTGGAAATAATCCAAAAACCTAACAGACGTCTAAACCTTAATCCAGACGTCCGAAAACTAACCAGACGTCTGGTAGGTTTGGAACAGACGTCTGGTCCGAGTGTCTGTCTTTTTTTTCCTTTCTATCTATAACCAGACGTCTGGACTTGATCCCCAGATGTCTGGTCACCTGGCCTGGGCAACAGTTTGCCTAGGCCATGATGGCCAAAATGATTCAGGAGCGATCGGACGAGCGACGGAGGCTAGGGATTTATGCCAAGCGACAACCCAGTCCTATAGGCTCTTCGATACACCCCAAATATCATGTCCAAACATCCATATAAGGATTTTCATAGATTTTGAACCAAAACACCAAAATTTGGAAAATTCACCAAATCAATTCAAATCAAAAGCAAATGAACATGCACGAATGTTAGGAATTCATAACTAACAACAATGAAAGTTATAGACGTAGATGTGAGTTAAAAAACTCACCTTTAAAACTCAAAGACACGAATGAGAAGCCTTAAAACAAAGCAAGACCAATTCCTCTTCAATATACCTCTAGAATCTTCAATCTGTTATCAAAGGTGAAGTTTTTCCTAAGTTAGGTTATAGGAATTTCTGTAAATTGAAGAGAGATAGAGATGGAGAAGATGAAGAGGATGCTTACCTAAGCTTCTCCTTGATTTATAACTTGAATTGGTATTCCTAAGAGAAACTAGGGCTTAGGAATTTCTATTTCCTTTTCTCTTCCCCCATTTTTACTTTAGCTTAAGAGTATTAGGAAATGAGAATGAATGAAGAGGAGAGGGGTTGGAGTTAGGGTATTATGTTGGGTTAATGGGCTGAAACCCAAACTAAAAGCCTAATAAAAAAATACCAAAATTCTACGCAACTCCAAACATATCGATGTTTATACTCAAAAAAGTTGTAAACGCCATTTTGGACTCAATGAAAGTTTTCTTGAGTCCCAATTCGACTGTTTACAAAAAGTAACATTTCGGACTTTATCTGATTAACGATGCTATATTTAAATAAAACATTTAAATATACAATCGTAAAATATGCGGGTTTTACAATCGCCATCTCTTCTATCCTTTGAAAGTGCTTCCCCTCAGACGATACTACGGGTTCTCTACGATCAATTAACAAAACTAAGAATGAGATCCTAAGTTTTCAGGAATTCATTTATGCTAAGGAGTACATATGTAGGTTCACACTTCAAATAACTTTTCCTTTTTAAAGTGCTATCATTCAAAAACTTTACTAAGGCAATAAAAAAATCATTTTCCTCAAAATTTTGTTTTAAACGAATTTTCCGAAATCACCAGAGTTTTTATTTCTCAAATATCTCTTTTAGAAATCTTTTTTTTATAAATTTAGCCTTTATCTATGAAAATCTTCCTAAAATATTTATTTAAAATATTCCAAATTCCTTTAGTAAACAAAATTTACTAAAAATCCAAATTTTCCAAAGTTCCTACCTTACAGGACTCGGATCACTAAGGAAATACTCAAGTCGAAGGGACCGGTAATGGAGGATACTCAAAGCTAATGGCTATGACCACTCAATTCCTAGATGATAAAATATTATCATCACTTATCAAACAACACCTCAAAATACCATATATATTTTGAAAACCATTGCTTAATATATAAAATATATCCTGGGTAAAATTATTTCATTTACCCACTTAAAACAATATTATGTCTGTTGGCCTTGTTTAAGTGTTTAGAGATCCCTATCAATAACGTTAGCTACTCGTACTGACCAGAATCCATAAGCCACTCAACAAATCAATTAACATAATATAAAAACATTTTTATATCACTAACAAATACGCGCTCTTGTATATATATATATATATATATATATATATATATATATATATATATAGACACACACACACACACTCAAACTCATTCTAGGATACTACTGACCCTATCTCTAATGAGTAACCCCACCAAAGCCTAGGTATTCGCTCAACCTAAGCTCTGATACCATGATGTCATGACCCAATTTTTCCGTTCAGTTCGGACTGACGTTTAACCACGCTGGTTCGGTCCAAATTGAACAGAAAAGCGGATAGTAGAAATAAGATAAAAAGAAAATAAAACAACACAGAACCTCACAGCGGAACGAATAATCTATAATATAGAACAAGTCTTTACATAAACAAAACTGTACTTAACTTATACAGGCATCAATCAGAGTATACAACCTATTCAGCATGGACAGTTATAACAACCTGTCCTTACAATTGCTGATATACACAACTAAATGCAATGAAATATAATCATCTACGTGAATACGTCTCTGGGACTCCAGCTCCTCTCCTGAAACTCCACTCCTTCCAGCTAAACCTGGAAATATGCTTGGTCTGACCCGAGCATATAGGAAAAACCATGTCCGGGTCAGTCTGGTTAAACCAGCATGAGAATTTAAATCACAAGAAATTTTATTCGTTTTAACTTTAAAAATCCTTTAAAATCAAAGGTATCCCGTAAGACCACGCCACACATAAACACGACGGGTTTTTCCCTGACGGTAACCAAAACACTTTCATAGAAAATAAGATGATATTATAATAGTGTCTAAGTACAAATACTTATTCAAATAGCTGAAATTGTTACATTAATTAAATTCCAGCATACTAGGCTCTACAACCAAAACCATAAAGGCACGTATTGGTGAATGGATTCCATACGAATGACTAGGCATTGGGGTACCACTTGTCATAGTACACGTCTAGAAACAGCGTACCGAGGACCATGCTGGGATCCTTTACAACACAAGACCGGACTATTCCTAACCTGGATAGACCGAATACGCTATCACCCCCGGCATTCCCACCCTCCTTGAGCTCCTTCCATATATCGTAGTGATAAAATAATATCTGAGGTTATCTCGAAAGTTGATAAACATACCCTACTTGGGTGCGAGCCACTTAACCTTGCTGCATCTCCCTTGGTTTTCAATGATTCCCGGTTGATGAGGCTTAGAGGTTACGATTACCTTTTTAAGGGATATTTACTTAGAATGCTCATTGTCCTCCAGTGACAGTGTACTGATAGCATTCATCCATACAAGTCTGTTCTGGGTCCGAACGGAACCGCAGGCACTATTCCTACTACATCCGTTTTGGAATCATCATCAGGATTAGTAGCGATTAGCCGTTGCACTTCGATGCTCCATCTTCGAATCCATGCTCTTGTTTTCACATCGAAAACGTACTCGTTGGATCGAATTGGTTTTCGGATAACTTATCTAATCCCGGTCTCTTCGAAACAACGTTCAATATTTCCCGGTAAACTCAACCCCGGTTCTTTAGGAAATAAACAGACGAAAATAAGATCAGAGGTGACCTTCTAATCGTTAGTGGATGGATTTCCTTATAAACATCCTAGAAGAACGAAACGAGTTTATACGTACAGTATACCACCTCGAACGGTAGCTGTACAACATAATTCCTGTGTTTCTTCTAGATATTCCCAAAGTTATGTTTTTGGGTACAGATTTTTGATAGTCGGTTATTTAACTATCAATATACAACCATCCAAACAAAGGTTTCATTTCCCATTGAAAACATTAATCCCTACTAATTTAAATTTTGATAAATTTAAATTACTTAATCCAAACAGCATACGCTTATCTCACCGGATAATTAATTTCACGAAACCATTTATTTTTAAAATATTTGTAACCCTTTAAAATAAATCTAGAAAAAGCACCACTGCGGTATCAACAATAGATTCACAGCTCAATGGTTACGTCTCTATCCCATAGAAATCCAAAACTTAACTGCAGGCACTCTCTGCCTCTGATTACGCCATGAAAGTATACCATTACTTCCCGAAAACTTTATTTAAAAATTTTCAAGGGAATGCTTATAAAGTTTCAATATAAACCTTCCAAGATCAAATTTAAGTAAAATACTCTTTTATAAAAGTTTACTATATAATATATTATTTTTAAAACATTATTAATATTTAATAAATTTATCATTGAAATAAATGTACTTTATACTAATTAACCCTTAAGTAATTATTAACTTTAAAACAATCACTATGAAATAACTTTTATTTAATAATTATTATACTTTAAACCATTTAGATAATTAATAACTTTAAAAACAATAACTAATACTTTTTATATAATTTTTAAGAATAAGAAATTAATTACTTTAAATCATTATCAAAATATTCACTAATTAACTTAAAATATCATTTTGAAATCATAATCATCCTTAAATAAATTTGGTTCAACGGTCTACTTCCAAATCGAAAAAGAAGGCTTAATAATTCCAATGGTACTTAATCAAGTTAACATTCAATTTCATAACGGCCCGGAATAATAGATACGGGTATTCACATCAATCATGCTTTCAACAATTAATTTAACATCATATTGTCCAATATAGCTATTAAGATAATAAATAGATGTCCGTACAAATATAATAGCAGATCAGGGTTTTACTTTTGCTAGTAAATGTCCACAAACAGATATATTCAATAGTAATGGAAGAATGGTGATTTATTCTGCCAACAGGGTTCTATTTCAATAGAATTAGCGGAACGGTGTTTTATTCCGCTAAACAGATGTTAAAACATCGTAATTAACTTAAATTAACTTATTGTTATTTATATTTGGGCGATAACTTTAATAGACAATTCATATAAATTTAAACTACGTCATTTGTCTAAATCGAAAAATTTAATTCCTGTCCGTTTTAAAATGCCGTAAATTTTCACTTATTCAAACTCGACAAAAATTCATATGACGACGTAGTGTTCGTCAATATGATCCCATCACAATGAACTTCGCTTCAATCGGAATTCGTATCGCGTTTTAAAATTTACAACATATATATATATAATTCAACATTTTATATTTAAAAACCTGACAGTTTTAAAATGCCATAAATTATCACTAAGTCAAATCTAATAACAAACTTCATAGCATCAAAATACGCGATGGTACGAACCCATCGCAAAAAGAATCGCGATGGTAGGGCTTCGTGCGGGCGAGTTATATCATTTTGGAATTTACAAACATATATAAAGTTTAACTTTTCAAAATTTAAAGAAATTCACTCTATTCCTATCTGGGCCTGAACCACTCCCGCTCCTCTTTTTTTTTAATACGGGCCGAAGCCCAAACCCTTTTTATTTTTTTTATTTTTTTTATAATGAGGCCGAAGCCCAGACCTACCTACTAAGAAAAATAGAAAACCGATCCTCCCTTCTTCTCCCTCTCTCCCCATTCCCTTCCAGTAACCAATTTCTTTTTTCCTTTAAACATGAATCGAACAAGGATTCACCAAATACGACCGGGTCGAGCCAATGAAGCATGATCGCATCCAAGCTACAGTAACCATTTTATTCCCCCTCTTTTTCCTCGTCTCAGACAACCAGCCGTACATGTTTTCGTGTACATGCACAACCTAACTCCACCACACTCCAACCAAACGAAACCACCTACCAACGCCCCTGACCACCCTCGACCCTTTCCACTCCCTTGCTTCCCCTTCGACACACCTCTGCCCAAATTCGAACGAAAACACTGCCCTATAACATCAACGCAACCAGTGAATCTCCTCCCACGGCCACCGTGCTCGTCTAGAACCCATGCCGCCTACGCTACTTTAATCTCCAACACCCCGAGCACCTCCAGGCCCACTACGGCCACACTCGACGCTTCGCTGTGCAATCGCGAATCCCATTCCCTGAACTAAAAAAACCCGACGTAAACCCTAAACTGACACCCGTACCCAAATCAAAGAAAAATTCAAAAAAACGCCATGGTGAAGCTCACCCCCAAACCCCCATGCTCCTCCCAAGCCAAACCGCACCTCCCCCGACGACGAGGTTGTCGGGAATTTTTTTTTATACATTTCATTCATCTTGTGATTTCTTAACATTTATGCTATTAAAAATTACAATTTCTTCACCAAAATTCCTTTTTCCATATGAAGATCATGAATATGTATAAAAATTGATGGTTTGTGGATGTTGAAAATTTCCAAAACATTGAGCACTTACTGTTATCACACCCTATCTCGATGCATACTTCATAATATACAACCAAACTATTTTTAGATGAAACAACACTCGAAGACAAACGTTTCATTAGTTTACAATGTTCACGAATTCAAAACGAGGTAAGAGATATTGATTTTTGAAGTCCAGACACATATATAAGTTTCCTCTGTTGAACATGACAGAGGAGGATTTTGAACACTTCGGGCATTTACATTTAAATTCTCAGCTTGAACATTGATAAGAGCCTCGGAAACTTCAAGTTGAAACCTTAGTCTTTGATCTGAATGCTTTGAAACCTTGCCTTGCTTGGATTTTATAAGAACAGAACTGTTTTCTTTTTTTCTTTTTTTTTGTTTACAGAGCCTTTATTTATTTACAATGTTTTGTTATCTTTGTTTTACAGTCTTTTAGAAACTAAAGCCTTCACTCATATACAAGACTATATATACACATAAAAATATGTGATGCATACGTTTGTACAAGATTTTTTTGATGGATTTGAGATGAAAAGTTGGTGATTAGAAATTTTGAAAAGAAATTAAGTTAAAAGTTTTTGCCTTTCTTCATTTAGGCCAGACAAGTATATTTACCTTCATTTTTACTTTTCTACTAATTACAATTTTGACTAGGCAATGTCTTATGTATATATACTTATACTTACCACTTTACTTGATTAACTTTTACTTTGCTAAATTTTAGTTTTATTTACCTTTTTACTAGTTTACTCTCTTAGTTTTATGTTTCTTTTTACATGATTTACTTTTTGGTTATTCACTACTTACTTGATTTTTAACATGCTTTCATATATATATATATACATATATATATATATACACACATGTTTTGGAGAAAAGAAATATAAAGTGGTTTTTTTTAAAACAACTTCAAATCTTCATATATAAATACATATATACTTCCATTAAAATATATAAATCAAGGCATTAAAAAGTTTGGTCATTTCATTTTTTATAAAAATAACATATTTGTCAGAGCATGATTTGTGGAAGATTTCCTTTTCTAATAGTTTAAAAGATTTTATTCAATTTTTATCATTTTTCTCATATATATTTCCATATGTATATTTTCTTATATATATCTCTTCTTATATATTTACTCCTTTTACTATTCAATATATAAAAATGTATATTAGTTCTTAATAAACTATATTTATTTGGTTCAAGTATATGTATTTTACTTACCATTTACTTATATTGTTTTCGACATACTATTTTTGTTTAGTTTATAGCATACAATATTTATTTGTTTATAAATACTATAATTTTCTTTTTTGAACTTATATATATATATGCATTCTTCTTAACTAATATGTGTATATATATATATATATTTATAAGAAAAATAAAATTTTAAACTCTTTCTATTTATAATACATTGTATTTTCCATAAATCATATCTTTCTATTTATAATGTATTCTTTTTATTCATCAGTATTTATCTGAATTGAATTTATTCCCAATTTATACATATATATATATATATATATTCTATTGTTTTGGATATATATACATATATAAAAAATTTCCAATAAACCAATTTTCGATTTTATAAATAAAAATCTGGAAATTCAAAAATATTATATTGGTTTGAAAAACTGTATATTATTATAAATTGTTATTAAATAGGGATTTTTGTTGATTAAAATAAGGTATTATCGAATATTAAAAATTAATATTCAAAACTCGAGACGCCAAAAATCCCGGGTCGTTACATTCCTTCCCCTTAAAAGAATTTCGTCCCCGAAATTTCCATAACCAGGCTAGTAAACAAAACTAAGCGAATTTTAATTTATTAATGAATTAATAAACATCCATATCACACAAGTCATATATATATTTATATATATATTCCCAAATATCAGTTACACCTAGTATCAACTAGAATACTTCAACAAGTACTTCCATCATATACGCATACACATATATATATAGTTATAGCAAACATCTACTGAGTTACTTCACTGGACTGCAATCCAACGAACATGACGTCTATAAGCTACTAACACATACTAGTAGGGTATACACTACTAAGAGACCACTTAGTCCAAACCAACACTCACTGCAGACTCTCTCCATCCGAGTCCTCCACTTCGGGTCCTTTCATTTCCATAGACTAAACATCGTTATCCGGAACCCATGCAAACACTGGACTTAGTTCCCTCTGACGATAACCTCTATCTACAACTGGCTCATTTACAACTTCACCCATTTCCCAGACGACAGCTTCGTCATTCTCCGATTCGGGTTCTTCCTTTGTTTCAAATTCCTCTTCATCCTCAAATTCCTCCTCATCCTCGAATTCTTCTTCATCCTTGAATTCTTCCTCAGGCTCCTCTTCTGCTTCTTCCTTGGATTCCTCTTCTGCTTCTTCCTTGGGCTCCTCTTCTTGATGTGATGGCTGCTTGACAGGCTCTATTTCTTCCTCTAACTCTTCCTCATAAATCGATGGCTCGTTCAGATCCTTCAGAATCCTTCTAGCTAAGTCATGATCGCCATCTCTCATATCCTTCAAAGTGCTCCCCCACGAACATTACTATAGGTTCTCTACAATCAATTAACAAAACTAAAAATGAGATCCTAAGGTTTCAGGAATTCATTTACGCTAAGGAGTACATATTTAGGTTCAAACTTCAAATAACTTTTCCTTTTTAAATTCTTATCATTCAAAAACTTACAAAGGCAATATAAAAATCATTTTCCTCAAAATTTTGTTTTAAACAAATTTTCCGAAATCACCGGAGTTTTTAATTCTCAAATATCTCTTTTAGAAATCAATTTTTTTTATAAATTTAGCCTTTATCTATGAAAATCTTCCTAAAATATTTATTAAAAATATTCCAAATTCCTTTAGTAAACAAAATTTACTAAAAATCCAAATTTTCCAAAGTTCCTACCTTACAAGACTCAGATCACTAAGGAAATACTCAAGTCGAATGGACCAGCAATGGAGGATACTCAAAGCTAACGGCTATGACCACTCAATTCCTAGATGATAAAATATTATCATCACTTATCAAACAATACCTCAAAATACCATATATATTTTGACAACCATTGCCTTTAATATATAAAATATATCCTGGGTAAAATTATTTCATTTACCCACTTAAAACAATATTGTGCCTGTTGGCCTTGTTCAAGTGTTTAGAGATCCCTATCAATAACGTTAGCTACTCGTATTGACCAGAATCCATAAGCCAATCAACAGATCAATTAACATAATATAAAAACATTTTTATATCACCAACAAGTACGTGCTCTCGTGTATATATATATATATAGACACACACACTCAAACTCATTCTAGGGTACTACTGACCCTATATCTAATGAGTCACCCCACCAAAGCTCTGATACCACGATGTCACGACCCACTTTTTCCATATAGTTCGGACAGACATTTTACCGCACTGGTTCAGTCCAAATTGAACAGAAAAGTGGATAGTAAGAAAAGAAAGTAGAAATAAGATAGAAAGAAAATAAAACAATAAAGAACCTCACAGCGGAACGAATAATCCATAATATAGAACAAGTCTTTACATAAACAAAACTGTACTTAACTTTTATAGGCATCAATCAGAGTATACAACTATTCAGCATGGACATTTATAACAGCCCGTCCTTACAATTGCTGATATATACAACTAAATGCAACAAAATATAATCATCTACGTTAATACGTCTCTGGGACTTCAGCTCCTCTCCTAAAACTCCACTGCTTCCAACTAAACCTGGAAATATGCTCGGTCTGACCCCGAGCATATAGGAAACACCACACCCGGGTCAGTCTGGTTAAAGCAGCATGAGAATTTAAATCACAAGAAATTTTATTCGTTTTAACTTTAAAAGTCCATTAAAATCAAAGGTATCTCGTAAGACCACGCCACACATAAACATGACGGGTTTTTCCCTTACGGTAACCAAAACACTTTCATAGAAAATCCGATGATAATATAATTGTGTCTAAGTACAAATACTTATTCAAATAGCTGAAATTGTTACATTAATTAAATTCCAGCATACTAGGCTCTACAACCAAAACCATAAAGGCACGTATTGGAGAATGGATACCATACGAATGACTAGACACTGGGGTACCACCTGTCACAGTACACGTCTAGAAACAGCATACCGAGGACCAAGCCGGGATCCTCTACAACACAAGACCAGACTATCCCTTACCTGGATAGACCAAATACGCTATCACCCCCGGTGTTCCCACCCTCTCTAAGCTCCTTCTATATATCGTAGTGATAAGATAATATCCGAGGTTGTCTAGAAATGTGATAAACATACCCTACTTGAGTGCGACCCACTTAGCCTTTCTACATCTCCCCTGATTTTCAATCATTCCCGGTTGATAAGGATTACATGCTACGATTACCTTTTTAAGGGATATTTACTTAGAATGCTCATTCTCCTCCAGTGATAGTGTATTGATAGCATTCATCCATACAAGTTCGTTCTAGGTCCGAACGGAACCGAAGGCACTATTCCTAATACATCCGTTTTGGAATCATCCTCAGGATTAGTAGCGATTAGCCCTTGCTCTTCGATGCTCCATCTTCGACTCCATGCTCTTGTTTTCACATCGAAAACGTACTCATTGGATCGTAATGGTTTTCGGATAACTTATCTGATCCCGGTCTCTTCGAAACAACGTTGGATATTTCCCGGTATACTCCACCCCGGTTCTTTACGAAATAAACAGACAAAAATAAGATCGAAGGTGACCTCCTAACCGTTAGTGGATGGATTTCCTTATAAATGTCCTTGAAGAATGAAACGAGTATATACATACAACATATCACCTCGAACAGTAACTGTACCACATAATTCTCGTGTTTCTTCTAGATATTCCCAAATTTATGTTTTTGGGTCCAGATTTTTGATAGTCGGTTATTTAACTACCAATATACAACCATCCAAACAAAGGTTTCATTTCCCATTGAAAACATTAAGCCTTATTAATTTAAATTTCGATAAATTTAAATTACTTAATTCAAACAACATACGCTTATCTCACTGGATAAGTAATTTCACGAAACCATTTATTTTTAGAATATTTGAAACCCTTTTAAAATAAATCTGGGAAAAGCACCACTACGGTATCAACCATGGATTCATAGCTCAATGGTTACGTCTCTATCCCAGAGAAATCCAAAACTTAACTGCAGGCACTCTCTACCTCTAATAACGCCATCAAAGTATACCATTACTTTCCGAAAACTTTATTTAAAATTTTCAAGGGAATGCTTATAAAGTTTCAATATAAACCTTCCAAGTTCTAATTTAAGTAAAATACTCTTTTATAAAAGTTTGCTGTATAATATATTATTTTTAAAACATTATTAATATTTAATAAATTTATCCTTGAAATAAATGTACTTTAATACTAATTAACCCTTAAGTAATGTAACGACCCAGTATTTTGGACCATTCGCATCCGCACATGTCGACCTTGAATGATTCAAAATACCGAACTGTTAATCTAAATTTGGCAAAACTGAACATATACAGTAAATAAAATAATCACAGATCATAAACACAGAGTAATAAATGCAGCGGAAGCAAAAGATAGTAGTTCATGAAGCTACTATATACATATCAGAGTTAAATAAGTTACAGCAGAAGTCTCGAATACAATAGTCACATACAAGAATCAGAATACAATCACTGGAATCAACTGGATATCTGAAAACTGGATAGATAACTGGATCTCCAAGCGAAGCTCCAACTCCAAAGGTGAGTCTTGAATACTGGTACACTCAGTCTGACCCGAGCGTAAAGCAAAACACAAAACACTCGAGTCAGGATTAACATTCTTATATCAATAAATCCAACTCAAGTGAAATAGCAACTGAAATACAAGTAACTCAAAGGATGTTTGGAATAACCATCCTTTAAGGATCCGTTAAACTATCTACTATGTAGTAGTATACGATAAGAGGATAATGCCTATCAGTAATATAAAGTATCAAAATAGTGTTAAGGCGTTACCATTATCCCCCTTAACACATTTTATATAAGCGTTATAGTCTATACAGCACTGTAAACTCCACCGTAAACTAGTGGGATATCAGGGAGTACTCCATAGGTATAACACAAAACAAATCGTAGTGGTCGCGTATAGGGATACAAGTATGACAAGGCACATGAGGCAATACCCAAGGTAGTGACACTACCGTTTGCCTGATCTGGACTGGTGAGAACACATCGCCGCAGCGATCGCAACACCGCAAAACAACACTCCCAAAATCAAGGGTGCACCAATAGACAACAAGTAATGAGTAGTTCGAAGAAGTGTGTTCGCTCGACGCAGCTAACCCCCATTTGGCCCGGCACGGCTCCTGTTTTAGTCATTTCCAATTTGACACAAGTGTCAAGGCTATCCATTATCATTCTCTTTCTTCAGTCATCACGTACATCATTCCAACCACTTCATTCTGGATCATACTCCGCATATAGTTATTAAAGTGGTTTTCGGTTTAGACGGTGAGTATGTCCCTAATTGATTCTGGTCTCTTTAATAACTTTCGTAATTATTACACCGATTGGTCGTTTATTTATTTCAAAACCACATCAATTTCAATTTCAATTAGAATTTGTAAACCAACATTTCATTTGTCTTTCTAAAACAATTTCCAAAATTCACGTTTCAAAACTTCCAAATTCATAATTTCAAAATCTTATAATTCAAATTAAATATTTTTAAAACAATTTGAAATATTGATTCAAGTTCGTATATAAGTTTCATTCCGAAATCATTTAAATTAATTTAGTTTAACATTCAAATCAATTTAAATTCATTTATCTATTTCATTCAACATTCGTCAAGTAAATTTATCATTCAAAACAATTTCTATTTAATTTCCAATTCATTAAATCAATTACTTAAGTTCAACTTCATTATATAAAAACTTACAATTTTGAATTAAATTAAATTTGTCAAACAATTTCTTTAAGTTTCAAGTCTTACATTAATTTCAATAAATCACATTTTATTCCTTGTTAAAGAAATTTGATCTCACTTATTTATTTACTTGGTTACAATTTCAAAGCTTAATTAATAAAGAAACCAAATTTCACTTATTCAGGAAGTTCAATTCCACATATTAAAGAATTCAATTTATTTAATTATTAAATAATTCAATCTTATTTAATTACTTAATAATTTCAAAACTTAATTATTAAATAATTTCAAACTTAATTATTATTAATTCCAAATTTAATTATTAAATAATTAATTTTAGAACAACGTTCATTCATCATCTACTATGTAAATATTTTGATTCAGATTATCAAATACTAACATTTCCTTTCATTAAAATTCAAATTCCAACTTCGTTTCACCATATTAGTTATTCAAATAAAATCTTCATTTTATTTTAAAATCAAATCAATGACCAATCCGGTTTATTTAATTCTCTATCCTAAGTCAAGTTCATTTGGGTATTTATCATTTCAACCCGATTCCAATTCAATTCAAAATCAAAACATAGCAAAGGGAACTTGCAGTGTGATAACTGGGATGGTGTCAAAGTAAATAAACAAGCAATAACAACAATCAATAACAATCCAATAATTAATTCAAATAATCCCAAAATAATCGTATTAATTCACATTGTTGTTTGTGCAAATTAATATAATTATTTCTAGAATCTATGTAACGACCCGATATTTTCAACCATTCGCATCCATTATAAGTGTATAGGTAGACACACATGCCGGAATTGAATTGCTCAAAATACCGCGTTGTAAATAAAATTTGGCAAATCTTAGAATATACAGTAGTGTCTAATTAGTAAAGTATAATTGTAACGACCCGGAATTTTGAACAAATTAAATTGAGAATATTTAATTTATTTTAAATATTTGAACGGTGATTTAATTTGAATTCCCGATATAACTTTGAAATTTGCGATTAAACTTTAAAATTTAATCGATTGAAAGTTGGATAGAAATTCAAATCTTCAATTTTTAGCTGAAGAAAAATATTTCAAAAGCTTCTAAAATTTGTATTGATAACACTGAAGATGATAGAAAGTTTCAGAATTGAATTTGAAAGTATTTTGTCCAGTTTTGAAATTTATATCGTTTAACCGATATTTAAAAAAATAGCGTTCCGGGGCACAGTCTCGGAATTCGACGAAACCAGTTCCATTGGGTCCGTAATATTGAATTATTACCGGATTTCAAATTTCGTAGTAATTGGAGTGGTTGTGTGAGCATACGATAAGTAAACGCGTCGAAAATTATACCGAAATTTATATATATATATTAGCTGATTAAAATATATATTCACATCAGCCACCCTAGGTTCTCTTTTGCAGACCTATTCCCTGAAACGTCGCGTACGTTGGTCTCCCCTTCTTTCTCTGCTAAAATTGCACGAGATAAAAAGATATAAACGAAAATCTTCGTTCGTTCGAAAAATAAAAATAATGGCGAGCAGTTCGAAACTGAAATCACGAAAAGAAGAAAAACCCCTCTTCTTTCGTCTTAAAACAACCGAGCTCCTTCCTATTTCAAAACCAAATTCACAAAATCAATTACTGGCCACTAACAGTCGATTTTAAAAACTCTTTCAAATCGAAGCTTATTCTTCCTCTTCCTTTCAGTTTCACGAACGGAAGAAAATCGTGAGCTTAGTTCGCGAGTCGTTCGCGTGGGTTTAGGGCGGCACTGGAAGCTTGGGTCGCGTCTGTTGGACGAGGCAGGGGCGGGCTGTCGATTTCGGCGGCGATGTTTGATTTAGGGGTGGTTCTCGGGGTCGCGTGAATCTGGGATGATGGTAGTGAGACTCGGCAGCCTGGGTTGGCATTCATGATTCGCGAGCGCGAGGAGGAAGATGCGGCAGTGTCGCGATGGCGACAGGCGACGTGTGGGAACTGGTGGCGTTCACGGTGGAGCTTGCGACTAGGGCAACGTGACATCGTCGCCATGGGAGACTCGAAGCAATGGCGACAAATCGATGGGAATGCGAGGCTTTGGGTGTCGGCAATATGAAGTCGAGGCTGGTATTTCGATCTGCTGTTAGGTAGAAATTTTGTCTTGTTCATTTTTAATTTAATTTATACTATAGAAAAAAAAATATAGTGATATATCAATACCAGTATTTAATTTTTCCAGTAAAGTAAATTTCTGATTTTGGGGGTTTACAGAAAAGAAAATATTTGGTTAAAATGGGATTTAGTTTTAAATTTAACTTTTAATTAAATCAATTTATTAAAAGGAAATTGATTTAAGGTAATAGGTTTAGAATTAAAAGAAATAGAAATTTTAAAAGTTGAGAAACTTTTGGATAAAACCAGATTTATAAAAATCTGTATAGAATATTTTAAAATACACATAGATTTTATTTTAGTATATGGGTCGTCTTTATAAATACTTATATAATTTCTAAAAAGGAAGTTATCTTAAAATAAAATATAAAGAATAGTGGTTTAAGATAAAATCACTTGTTAATTTAAAATTTTCAAATAGAAAATTTTATATATGGAAAGGACTTTGAAAATTATATAAGGTTGAAAAGGAATTTTTAAAATACATACTAGTTGGATTAAAACTATTAAACGGTAATTGGTTGTTCGATTTATTTCGAATATTAACGAAATGTATAAATCTATTTATACAAGGTTCGAAACCGTGAAGAAATGGAGAAAATGGAAAATGGATGGAAAAATTAAAAGCAAAGGTGAGATCTTCTCACTCAAAAATGGAATGTGGAATTTTTGCAGTTATTGATTGCTATTGATGTGTGCTATTAGATATAGTAGGATATATCTATTATATATATAGCAATATATACATATTGGCATATGTATATATTGGATTGATGATTTTCCCGCCTCGTATAGCGGATGAGACCCTATTGCGCCGTTAGTAAGCGGATTTTTATAAAACCCATATACCGCGATAATTCCATACTGGAGCGGAATTGGTATTGTGCTAACATCTTTGGATGCAGGGAAACAGGTTGGAGGGATCCAACTGGACCCCTCATATTGATTGAATTTATTTCTATTGTGATATGAATCTGTGAATGATTATAGTGATGCTATTAATCATATTGATATCTGGAAATTGTTTGAAACCTAAAATTTAGCTGAATGGATGTTTGACATCATTGGATTCCAAAGATAAACGAAATTGAATTTTTGAAATTCAAGTAGAAAATTTCTAAATGAATCAATTTTTGAAATTGAAGAAATTTTG
The DNA here is from genome assembly GCA_030737815.1 of Allium fistulosum. Taxonomy (NCBI): domain Eukaryota; kingdom Viridiplantae; phylum Streptophyta; class Magnoliopsida; order Asparagales; family Amaryllidaceae; genus Allium; species Allium fistulosum. The sequence goes on from CM060902.1 coordinate 614,741,148, forward strand.
AAGAAAGGAATTTTTAAAGTATAAAAAGTAAATTTTTATAATCGTATTGAATAAATTCCAGAATAAAGTGAAAATGTTAAATAAATGGATTTCGTAAAATAGTGATTATAAATTGAAGAATTTAATTTAAAATTTGGATTTTTAAATAGATTGAAAGAAACAATTGAAATTTATTTCCTTAAAAAAAGAATTTATTTAAAAGGAGATAAGTTGGAAATCCAATTAGAAATTTAGTTGGTAAATTGAAATGATTTGGGAAATCAATGTAAAATGAGTTCAATTTAAAGAATCCATTTAAAAACAGGATATTGAATGATTTGAAGGAAAATAAGGAATTTATACTAGTAGAGATAAATAAAATTAGAAATCAATCTGTAATTGATTTAATATTTGGAAAAGAACTTTTGAGAAATCAGTATGGAATCTTTTATTTAAAGTTGAAAATAAATTCAGAAATCAATATTGAAATTGAATTGATATTGAAGTTTTTATAAATAGAATTGAAATTTATAAAAGTTGTTTAAAAATCCGAAATCACTTATTTTGATAAGTAAAATATAGAAGTTAATAAAAAGAAGATTTATAAGTTGAAGTTGTTATTAAAACAGAAATAGAATTTATAAACGTTGTTTTATAAATTCAAAATCAATTGAATTTGATAAATTGAATATAGAAGATTATAAAAAAAAAAAAAATTCACGATTTTGGACAGTGAATGTATTATTGAATAAAATGGATTCATTTTTTGAAGAAGTGATACTTTAGAACGAAGTTAAACATTTTTAAGATGTTTTAAAATGTATTATGAATCGAAAGCATAGATTTCAACACTTGTTGTTGAAATACACGTTTTCGAGAAATTTAAGGAAATGGTGGACTATAACACTGTTGTTATAGTAAATGATTCCCGAAAGGAAATGTTTTTATGTAGTATTGGGATTTATATATCTATCTAAATTCCGAATCCCTATACTAGTGATTTTGAGTCGTCGTAACGATGTTTTACGTAACATTCGTTTTGACTCAAATAGATGTTAAAATTTATGATTTCCTTAAAGAATTAAATGTATACTTAATATTGATTTAAGTATATTGAATATTTTCAAATGTTGAAAATAAATAGATTTGTGAAATACTTATTTTTAAATAAGTATGGAAATGTTTTTCCAATATGAAATGAATTGTTTTGAGATTTTATCTTCTTAAAGATAAATTGAAATTGAATATTGGAATCGATTTGAAAATCGTATATCAGTAGATATTTTTGAAATATAAATTCACTATGGAATTTATAAAAGAAAGGGAAGTTGTTTAAAAATAAATGTTGATTTATTTTTGAAGTGTGGAAATTTTATATCTAGTAAAGATATTTTGAAAGATAAATAATTTGGAAAATTATTTGGAATCTGATGATGTTGCGCATCTTTATTGATAGTTAAATAACCGACTATCAATAATTACCTTTAGATAGGTATTTGTTGTGAATTGGATGAATTTGAATGCCACACTTATTTTTGAATAATCGCTCACTATTCGGGTTAGCCGGGAAAGGACCATGGGGTCGTATAACCCATTCCGAATATGTGATACGTCGTTATGATTTGCATTCAAAGACCGATGTTGAAGACCGGATATTTTTGAAAACGGAAGGATTACCGTCGAGTTACTCTACATCGGCTGATCTCCGATTTAGAAGTTTTATCACCCTTAGTGACGGGAAGTCCGGACGTGATTAGAAAATTATCCGGATATGCAAGGGCTTCGTGAGAAGTGCCTTCGGTTCTGTTCGATCCCGGAACAGACTTGTATGGATGTGTGTCTGACGTTACACTTTGAGATGTAAAGCTGATTTCTTTCAAATACATTTCTGTTGGTGGCGGAGAATTTATTCTCTTAGCTTAACACCCTTCTCTGAGATGTACGAGCTCAGAGGTTATGTAGTTGAAATTTATCAGCGATATACTCCCAATTTGGTAACGTGGCATACTGAGTGTTGCTGTGAAATGATCAGTGTTTGATCATTTGTGATATGATCATTTGTTTGATCTTATATCTTTGTGATCATAGGTTGATCATTTTTGTTTGACCCGAAGCAGGGCTTTTTGAGAAAGCGTAGCTTTGTGGACGAGACTTCGTCGAGCCTCACACCCCGGAAATGGTCGAAACAGGAAGGATGCGGCAAGGTTCTAGGGAGTAGCGCCCCTTAGTGTATGTCATTCCTTCTGGATAAAGGTGGTATCATGGTATGGAGCCCAGATACTTAACCTCTGTGGTTACTGCATTATTATTATCTATGTGGTTTGTTGGAAATCGGGGATCCTCGGGAAGATCGGTGACGATCGGGGGATGGCATACGCGTGTTAGTAGTTACCTACTTTTGCAGAGGTAACCCGGCCTTGTGTTGGCAGAGATCTAACCGTAATGTTAGGTTATTTCTCGGGTCGTCTATTCCAGGGACGTACCCATCGTGGAAAAGGAAGTTCCTTAGCCTGACCATTTGTTGGAAATCCAAAGAAACAATACGAGCCTTGTACGGTTTTAGTTGTAGAACCTGCCATTTAATATGGTAGCTATAGCAAGCATACTATAATGGTACCTATGCTGGCTAAGATTTATATTCTACTTTCGAAATGATTTCTACACTATGCACTAATAATAATAATATCAAAAAGAATTTGATTTTTGCGTAGTAAGCATCTTTGACTATCATAAGAAGAAATCTCCTCCAAGTCTGCGTTTGCATTGTGTGTGTAGCGGGAGGTCTTATGGTAGTTTCATTTTCCAAAAGCATTGCGAATTGATATTAAAGTTTTCTTGTTGTTTTAAAGATAAAACTGTTTTACGATCTCACACCAGTAACCATGACTGACTCGGAGTTTATTGTTTTCCTTCTAAACTCTGGGTGCCCACAAATTTTCCACAGGGGCAGCCTAGAGTTATGTTATCAGGATATTCTGGATATTCTGGAGCTTTGGAAGCAAGCTGGATGGCGAAACGTATCACACGTACTTATTTATTTATTCCGCTGTGTATTCTGTATGAGGACAAGTTATATAACTGTCCATTGTTGTATATGACTTTGATTGATGTATGTATAAACTGATATAGTTCTTTGTTTTAAAGATTATTCATTTATCTATTATATGTTGTTCCGCTGCGATGTGTAAGATTCTGATATTGTTTTCTGTTCTGATGTTGTTCTGGTGTTCTTCTTTCTTTCTTCTTCTTATGTTTCTTCTTCTTCTTCTCCCTTTTTCTTCTTTCTTAAACCCTCACCATTGGAGTTTCCGGCACCCGATTTCTCGGCAGTCGATAAAGTGAGTATCGATGTCGAATTTTCGAAAGTCGAAAATTCCTGTACGTGACAGCGTGGTATCAGAGCATATGGTTAAGCGACAACCCTGCTCTGTTGGGTGTTACTCATTAGAGATAGAGTCAGCAGTACTCTAGAATGAGTTGAGGGTAATAATATATACGAGTGCGTATTTGTTAGTGAATATGAAATTGTTTTGTATTGTGTTAACTTATCGGTTGATTGTTTATAGATTCTGGTCGGTGCAGTCTAGCTAACTGTAATCGATAGGGGTTTCTAAACTCTAAACAAGATAAACCGACACAGTATTGTTTTAAATAGGGTGAATGAAATAATTTTGCCCAAAACTATTTTTGTATAGAAAAGAAATGATTTTCTATGAATTATCATAGTATATGGATGTTTGGTTGTTATAAAATAATAACATTGAATTATTATCATTGTTATATGAAATGGAATGAGAAATTAAAATAATAACCAAAGATTTGGAAATAAATCCATTTAACGAATGAAATTTATAAATGTGATTTGAAAGATAAAGAGATGAATTCACATACAAATGAAATTAAAGAATGTAAATTATAAATGTGAATTGTAATTTGAAACGGAATTCCAGAGAAGTTTTTGGAAATGTTTGAAAAGAATTTGAAAATTTTGGAAATTTGGAAAGTTAAATCATTTTTGATTTGAAAATGGATTTCGAAGGTTTTGAAAAATGTTTTGAAGAAATGAGAGGCTCTAAACTCTTTTCGGTCGCTGGAAAATAATCCTGATGATGATGGCCACATCATTAGAATTCATTTTCGGGTTTCCAAAAGAGAAATTGCTGCCAAATTGTTTTAAATGGAAGTTGTTTGAAAATTTGGGTTTTGTTTTGGAAATTCAAGGGATAATTTGAACTGTTTTCAAAAATGGTTTTTGAAATGTTGGTAAACTCTGGAATACTATGTAGAAATATTTATGAAATATTATTAAGTTGATAACTTATACAATTTGAATTTTGATAGAATAAATTTAACTTAAAGAATGAAGTTAAATCAAAGTAAGTATAAGTGAATCAATTAAATAAAGTGAAAAGATTTCTTAAAGAAAATTTATTAAGTTGAAAATAAGTTTGGAGTAGTAACAAATAAATTGGAATGTAAATAAGTCGAAGACTTATAAATATTTGAAAATTTGATGTATGAGATGCAAATTGAAAATGAATGAATTTGTGAACGAATAAATAAATTTGCAAGTGCAAGAAAATGAAATTGAAATGTTAAAATTCATTTTGAATTTGTAAGTAAGTAAGACTGAATTGAATTCAGATTTGTTGAAAACAAAGTGAACTATTAAACTAAAATTTGTAAGTGAAGTTAAATAGAATCCAAATTGAATTAAATTGAAATTGTGAATTGAATTCAAATGAAATTTGAAATGTAAAATTGAATCATAATGGATATGTAACTTCAACAGTAAGCTAAAAATGTATAAGAAGTTGATATTGGAAAATTTTGTAATAGAATGTGCAAAATGGTTGGAATATTGTAACTAGATATTATGGCTAGTAGGACATACAGGTGTTATAAAAGGAATTGGAATTTTGATTTCGAAGATAAATTTGAATTGCTCGAAAAAGGTATGTATTTAAATTTGAATATGAGATTTGATGACTTATTTCTCTAGCCGCTTGGCTTTTTCTTTTTCTTTTTGAAATCTGAGAGTCCATAGGGACGTTTTGTAGTAGTGCCGTATTAGCCGCGCAAAGGAGACGCTGGCGAAATTTTTCGGAAATTTAGGGCGTTAGAAAATTTTGGGAAATTTTGAAAGTTTAAATTTGAAATTTGAATTTAAATTTGAATTGAAGTAAAGCAATGTTGTTTGAAACTTATAATTGAAGTTGGAAAACGAGTTGAATGATAACGAATCTTTAATAGAAAGATTTGTTTTGAAAAATTGATAAAACTATTGGATTGTGAAAGATAGTAGACGAGTTAAGGACATTTTTTCCTAACTTGTAATTTCGAGGACGAAATTCTTTTAAGGAGGGAAGTCTGTAACGACCCAGAATTTTGAACAAATTAAATTGAGAATATTTAATTTATTTTAAATATTTGAATGGTGATTTAATTTGAATTCCCGATATAACTTTGAAATTTGCGATTAAACTTTAAAATTTAATCGATTGAAAGTTGGATAGAAATTCAAATCTTCAATTTTTAGCTGAAGAAAAATATTTCAAAAGCTTCTAAAATTTGTATTGATAACAATGAAGATGATAGAAAGTTTCAGAATTGAATTTGAAAGTATTTTGTCCAGTTTTGAAATTTATATCGTTTAACCGATATTTAAAAAAATAGCGTTCCGGGGCACAGTCTCGGAATTCGACGAAACCAGTTCCATTGGGTCCGTAATATTGAATTATTACCGGATTTCAAATTTCGTAGTAATTGGAGTGGTTGTGTGAGCATACGATAAGTAAACGCGTCGAAAATTATACCGAAATTTATATATATATATTAGCTGATTAAAATATATATTCACATCAGCCACCCTAGGTTCTCTTTAGCAGACCTATTCCCTGAAACGTCGCGTACGTTGGTCGCCCCTTCTTTCTCTGCTAAAATTGCACGAGATAAAAAGATATAAACGAAAATCTTCGTTCGTTCGAAAAATAAAAATAATGGCGAGCAGTTCGAAACTGAAATCACGAAAAGAAGAAAAACCCCTCTTCTTTCGTCTTAAAACAACCGAGCTCCTTCCTATTTCAAAACCAAATTCACAAAATCAATTACTGGCCACTAACAGTCGATTTTAAAAACTCTTTCAAATCGAAGCTTATTCTTCCTCTTCTTTTCAGTTTCACGAACGGAAGAAAATCGCGAGCTTAGTTCGCGAGTCGTTCGCGTGGGTTTAGGGCGGCACTGGAAGCTTGGGTCGCGTCTGTTGGACGAGGCAGGGGCGGGCTGTCGATTTCGGCGGCGATGTTTGATTTAGGGGTGGTTCTCGGGGTCGCGTGAATCTGGGATGATGGTAGTGAGACTCAGCAGCCTGGGTTGGCATTCATGATTCGCGAGCGCGAGGAGGAAGATGCGGCAGTGTCGCGATGGCGACAGGCGACGTGTGGGAACTGGTGGCGTTCACGGTGGAGCTTGCGACTAGGGCAACGTGACATCGTCGCCATGGGAGACTCGAAGCAATGGCGACAAATCGATGGGAATGCGAGGCTTTGGGTGTCGGCAATATGAAGTCGAGGCTGGTATTTCGATCTGCTGTTAGGTAGAAATTTTGTCTTGTTCATTTTTAATTTAATTTATACTATAGAAAAAAAAATATAGTGATATATCAATACCAGTATTTAATTTTTCCAGTAAAGTAAATTTCTGATTTTGGGCGTTTACAGAAAAGAAAATATTTGGTTAAAATGGGATTTAGTTTTAAATTTAACTTTTAATTAAATCAATTTATTAAAAGGAAATTGATTTAAGGTAATAGGTTTAGAATTAAAAGAAATAGAAATTTTAAAAGTTGAGAAACTTTTGGATAAAACCAGATTTATAAAAATCTGTATAGAATATTTTAAAATACACATAGATTTTATTTTAGTATATGGGTCGTCTTTATAAATACTTATATAATTTCTAAAAAGGAAGTTATCTTAAAATAAAATATAAAGAATAGTGGTTTAAGATAAAATCACTTGTTAATTTAAAATTTTCAAATAGAAAATTTTATATATGGAAAGGACTTTGAAAAATATATAAGGTTGAAAAGGAATTTTTAAAATACATACTAGTTGGATTAAAACTATTAAACGGTAATTGGTTGTTCGATTTATTTCGAATATTAACGAAATGTATAAATCTATTTATACAAGGTTCGAAACCGTGAAGAAATGGAGAAAATGGAAAATGGATGGAAAAATTAAAAGCAAAGGTGAGATCTTCTCACTCAAAAATGGAATGTGGAATTTTTGCAGTTATTGATTGCTATTGATGTGTGCTATTAGATATAGTAGGATATATCTATTATATATATAGCAATATATACATATTGGCATATGTATATATTGGATTGATGATTTTCCCGCCTCGTATAGCGGATGAGACCCTATTGCGCCGTTAGTAAGCGGATTTTTATAAAACCCATATACCACGATAATTCCATACTGGAGCGGAATTGGTATTGTGCTAACATCTTTGGATGCAGGGAAACAGGTTGGAGGGATCCAACTGGACCCCTCATATTGATTGAATTTATTTCTATTGTGATATGAATCTGTGAATGATTATAGTGATGCTATTAATCATATTGATATCTGGAAATTGTTTGAAAGCTAAAATTTAGCTGAATGGATGTTTGACATCATTGGATTCCAAAGATAAACGAAATTGAATTTTTGAAATTCAAGTAGAAAATTTCTAAATGAATCAATTTTTGAAATTGAAGAAATTTTGAAGAAAGGAATTTTTAAAGTATAAAAAGTAAATTTTTATAATCGTATTGAATAAATTCCAGAATAAAGTGAAAATGTTAAATAAATGGATTTCGTAAAATAGTGATTATAAATTGAAGAATTTAATTTAAAATTTGGATTTTTAAATAGATTGAAAGAAACAATTGAAATTTATTTCCTTAAAAAAAGAATTTATTTAAAAGGAGATAAGTTGGAAATCCAATTAGAAATTTAGTTGGTAAATTGAAATGATTTGGGAAATCAATGTAAAATGAGTTCAATTTAAAGAATCCATTTAAAAACAGGATATTGAATGATTTGAAGGAAAATAAGGAATTTATTCTAGTAGAGATAAATAAAATTAGAAATCAATCTGTAATTGATTTAATATTTGGAAAAGAACTTTTGAGAAATCAGTATGGAATCTTTTATTTAAAGTTGAAAATAAATTCAGAAATCAATATTGAAATTGAATTGATATTGAAGTTTTTATAAATAGAATTGAAATTTATAAAAGTTGTTTAAAAATCCGAAATCACTTATTTTGATAAGTAAAATATAGAAGTTAATAAAAAGAAGATTTATAAGTTGAAGTTGTTATTAAAACAGAAATAGAATTTATAAACGTTGTTTTATAAATTCAAAATCAATTGAATTTGATAAATTGAATATAGAAGATTATAAAAAAATATATATTCACGATTTTGGACAGTGAATGTATTATTGAATAAAATGGATTCATTTTTTGAAGAAGTGATACTTTAGAACGAAGTTAAACATTTTTAAGATGTTTTAAAATGTATTATGAATCGAAAGCATAGATTTCAACACTTGTTGTTGAAATAGACGTTTTCGAGAAATTTAAGGAAATGGTGGACTATAACACTGTTGTTATAGTAAATGATTCCCGAAAGGAAATGTTTTTATGTAGTATTGGGATTTATATATCTATCTAAATTCCGAATCCCTATACTAGTGATTTTGAGTCGTCGTAACGATGTTTTACGTAACATTCGTTTTGACTCAAATATATGTTAAAATTTATGATTTCCTTAAAGAATTAAATGTATACTTAATATTGATTTAAGTATATTGAATATTTTCAAATGTTGAAAATAAATAGATTTGTGAAATACTTATTTTTAAATAAGTATGGAAATGTTTTTCCAATATGAAATGAATTGTTTTGAGATTTTATCTTCTTAAAGATAAATTGAAATTGAATATTGGAATCGATTTGAAAATCGTATATCAGTAGATATTTTTGAAATATAAATTCACTATGGAATTTATAAAAGAAAGGGAAGTTGTTTAAAAATAAATGTTGATTTATTTTTGAAGTGTGGAAATTTTATATCTAGTAAAGATATTTTGAAAGATAAATAATTTGGAAAATTATTTGGAAACTGATGATGTTGCGCATCTTTATTGATAGTTAAATAACCGACTATCAATAATTACCTTTAGATAGGTATTTGTTGTGAATTGGATGAATTTGAATGCCACACTTATTTTTGAATAATCGCTCACTATTCGGGTTAGCCGGGAAAGGACCATGGGGTCGTATAACCCATTCCGAATATGTGATACGCCGTTATGAATTGCATTCGAAGACCGGTGTTGAAGACCGGATATTTTTGAAAACGGAAGGATTACCGTCGAGTTACTCTACATCGGCTGATCTCCGATTTAGAGGTTTTATCACCCTTAGTGACGGGAAGTCCGGACGTGATTAGAAAATTATCCGGATATGCAAGGGCTTCGTGAGAAGTGCCTTCGGTTCTGTTCGATCCCGGAACAGACTTGTATGGATGTGTGTCTGACGTTACACTTTGAGATGTAAAGCTGATTTCTTTCAAATACATTTCTGTTGGTGGCGGAGAATTTATTCTCTTAGCTTAACACCCTTCTCTGAGACGTACGAGCTCAGAGGTTATGTAGTTGAAATTTATCAGCGATATACTCCCAATTTGGTAACGTGGCATACTGAGTGTTGCTGTGAAATGATCAGTGTTTGATCATTTGTGATATGATCATTTGTTTGATCTTATATCTTTGTGATCATAGGTTGATCATTTTTGTTTGACCCGAAGCAGGGCTTTTTGAGAAAGCGTAGCTTTGTGGACGAGACTTCGTCGAGCCTCACACCTCGGAAATGGTCGAAACAGGAAGGATGCGGCAAGGTTCTAGGGAGTAGCGCCCCTTAGTGTATGTCATTCCTTCTGGATAAAGGTGGTATCATGGTATGGAGCCCAGATACTTAACCTCTGTGGTTACTGCATTATTATTATCTATGTGGTTTGTTGGAAATCGGGGATCCTCGGGAAGATCGGTGACGATCGGGGGATGGCATACGCGTGTCAGTAGTTACCTACTTTTGCAGAGGTAACCCGGCCTTGTGTTGGCAGAGATCTAACCGTAATGTTAGGTTATTTCTCGGGTCGTCTATTCCAGGGACGTACCCATCGTGGAAAAGGAAGTTCCTTAGCCTGACCATTTGTTGGAAATCCAAAGAAACAATACGAGCCTTGTACGGTTTTAGTTGTAGAACCTGCCATTTAATATGGTAGCTATAGCAAGCATACTATAATGGTACCTATGCTGGCTAAGATTTATATTCTACTTTCGAAATGATTTCTACACTATGCACTAATAATAATAATATCAAAAAGAATTTGATTTTTGCGTAGTAAGCATCTTTGACTATCATAAGAAGAAATCTCCTCCAAGTCTGCGTTTGCATTGTGTGTGTGGCGGGAGGTCTTATGGTTGTTTCATTTTCCAAAAGCATTGCGAATTGATATTAAAGTTTTCTTGTTGTTTTAAAGATAAAACTGTTTTACGATCTCACACCAGTCACCATGACTGACTCGGAGTTTATTGTTTCCCTTCTAAACTCTGGGTGCCCACAAATTTTCCACACGGGCAGCCTAGAGTTATGTTATCAGGATATTCTGGATATTCTGGAGCTTTGGAAGCAAGCTGGATGGCGAAACGTATCACACGTACTTATTTATTTATTCCGCTGTGTATTCTGTATGAGGACAAGTTATATAACTGTCCATTGTTGTATATGACTTTGATTGATGTATGTATAAACTGATATAGTTCTTTGTTTTAAAGATTATTCATTTATCTATTATATGTTGTTCCGCTGCGATGTGTAAGATTCTGATATTGTTTTATGTTCTGATGTTGTTCTGGTGTTCTTCTTTCTTTCTTCTTCTTCTGTTTCTTCTTCTTCTTCTCCCTTTTTCTTCTTTCTTAAACCCTCACTATTGGAGTTTCCGACACCCGATTTCTCGGCAGTCGATAAAGTGAGTATCGATGTCGAATTTTCGAAAGTCGAAAATTCCTGTACGTGACAATAATCATATAGAAAATAGCGTTAAGGCGATGGTGAACCTTAACGCGGTCGGATCTTTAAACCAAAATCGTAGTGGGCTCGATATGGTAGGTGACATGGCACACAAGGCAATGCCAGGGTAGATATACCAATTACGCACACGGACTGATGGAAACGCATAGCAGCCACTACCGCTCCACTTCGAACAACACTCCCAAATCAAGGGTGCGCACCAAATCAATCACAAGTAATATAATGGAATCGAAGAAGTGTGTCCGATAAGAGGTGCTACCTCAGTGGTCCGAGATCGCTCCTGTTTTAGCCACCTTATGCCAACTCACGGGAGTTGGGTCCACGTATATACCTTAGGATTGTCGTCACCATCCTACTTCATTCTGGAAACTCCACCGCGTACATAGTTGTCAAAGTGGTTTTCGGTATCGATAGAGAGTATGTCCATATCCGATCCCGTTCTCTTTAACAACCAATCGTTATTATAACCCATGGTTATAATTTAAAAACAGTTTATACTTCAAAATAGAATATCATCTCAAATCCAAATCTTTATCAAAATAAAGATTAAATCAATTCCAAACCATTTCAATATATTTAAAATATCATATCATTTCAAAACTTCATTTCAAATCATTTCAATATATCAAAATATCATATCTTTCCAAAACTTCATTTCAAATCATTTTAATATATCAAAATATCATATCTTTCCAAAACTTCATTTCAAATCATTTTTATATATCAAAATATTATATCCTTTCAAACTTCATTTCAAATCATTTTAATATATCAAAATATCAAATCTTTCCAAAACTTCATTTCAAATCATTTTTATATACCAAAATATCATTTGAGTTCAAATCTAAATATTCAACATTAAATACTTTTTAAAATTTAAAGATATCATTCATTTATTATCATTTCAAGTCACCCTTTTAAATAGTTTATATTTCAATCAAAATAATTCATTTAAACCATTTAAAAGTGTAGTTATTATACTTTCAAATCAAGTATTCAAATTTCCAAAGTTTCAATTCAGTTTAATCATTTATTTCAATTAAATTTCCATAGACCATTTCAAATCTTATAAAGTTCAAATATATATTTAATCCACAAAATAACTATTCAAATTATAAAATAAATTCCAAAGCTTTATTATCCTATATTTCATAAGTCCAATATCTTTTAAATAGATTCAAATTACAAGTAAACCAAATATTTTCCATACTAATATAAACTTCAATTATTCATTCCAAGATTTAATATCATTCAAATTCATTTCAAAATATCAAAATATCATTTCAAAATATCATTTATTTAATTTAAATTTAAATACCATTTAATCACATTTCAAAATAGTTGTATTTCCCAAATCAACTATTCCATTTAAATCATTTAAAGTCAATTCATTATATTTAATAATTAAATATTTAATTTCCAAAATTTAATATTTTTCAAAGATCATTTATTCATTTGAATTTATTTAAACAAAGAAAATTCAACTTTCGCAGCACTTAGAAAATGCTACGAAAGTTATGTTTAAAAACAGTTCATTAACAAAAGACGACATTTAAAATGCTGTAATATCTTAATTTAGTTTCAATTAAAATTTTAGTTAAATTTAACAACTATAGCACTAACAAAGTGCTATAATAATCCTTAGTTCAAATTTGCTATTTGGGTTCATTTAAAACAACTACAACATTTTCCAATGCTGTAATATCTTTACATTACATTTCAAAAATGCTGTCAAATCAAATTCAGAGTTTTATTTACAATTTCACACATAATTAACTTTTAATGTAAATCATTTTAACTTATAAAATCATATATTTTCACATTTTAAAAACAATCATTTAAATACGTTTATTTCTATGATTTTTATAAAGTCAAATTTCCATACAAAATCAAATTAAATAACAATTAAATTTTCATTTCTTTAATTAAATTCTTAACTTAACAACTAAGTTTAAATTTCCAAAATATAACTTATTTCCATTTATTTTACTTAATTAATATTTCACTTTTAAACAAATTCCACAAAAATTCAATTTAAGTTATATTTCCAAATTCAGCTTTAATATTCATTTATTTCATATTTTAAGTTATACAAAATCATTAACACTTTATAAAATCATTATTTCTTAATAAAATCATTAAATTCATTTTTAAATCAAATTTGTCATATATTCTTACTTTACATAAATTCCATTTATAAACAAAATCATAAATTCCAAAATTAACTTATATTTCAAATTCTACTTCACCATTTACTTAATTCACTTATTTAATTTGTAGAAAATCACAAATATTTTATAGAAATCATTTTAATAAAGTTTAAATCAAAATCTCAGAATATTTACATTTTTAAAATATTTTAAAAATTTCAGAAAAATATATAAACCATGGGTCTGTATATAATTTTCTAGCCTAGGTCAAGTGATGCAGATATGTATCATTTCAATCCGCAGTTTACAAAGAAAAACCGGGTTCTATCATTTCAAACCCACAATCCCAAGTAATATAAATAAATAAATAAATAAAAACCGTTCAGGCCTATCATTTCAGCTCATAACGATTTTTCCTTATTCTAAAGTCCGTCCGGGTATGTATCATTTCAACCCATAGTGATTCTAATCTACAGGGAACTTGCAGTGTGATAAACTGATATAAATAAACAGAATAACATAATAAACAGTAACATATGGTATAATAGATAAATAAGCATGGGTGAACATCATATAATCATAATATAACAGTTATAACAGGATGATATGCATTTCAGATTCAAGTGATGTCAGTTTATCAACTATATAAGTACATATTAGTCTAGTGAGATTTACTCACTTGTATAAGCTGGAGATGACAACCACGAACACACAACAAGGATTTCCAGAGGCATGAAAGCACGACAAAGATTTGAGATTGGAAGAGCCAAAACTAATTGCCTTGTCACATTCAAACAAAACAAATATAGACAACATGAATGAATGCATGAAACAAAGCCAAAGTGTTTGCACTTGCTTTCTACCATCTATGCTTCAGCTCCAGATCTGAAATAGCACTGCTAAAGGCATGGTTTGGATCTAGTTTGGGTTCCTAAAGGTCGGCCTAGCATGGGAAAATGATGGAGCAAAGTATGGTAGGGATATGAGCATGAACACAACTACACAAGGCAAAACAACATGTTTCTATGGCAACTATGGGTTCGGCCATAGCAAGGAGGAGCATGGCCAGGTCTGTAGTAGGCTGTAGGATCGTGTGGCAGTGGGTTTCAGGTCATCCATGGGTGGTGGAGGTGGAGTTGGCGGCGGCCAAAGGAAGGTTGAAGGTGATGAAGGCATAGGTGTTGGCTATGGTGCATATAGGTGATGTTTGTGTAGATTTAGGTGGAGTTTGATCAACTATTGGGCACGGCTAGTGGTTTAGGGCTGAAGAGGATGTGGTGGATGGTTCAGGTGGTGGAGGAGGCGGCCATGGTGGCTGGAGTGGTGGGGCCGAACCTTAAGTAGAAGAGAAGGTAAGTAAAATCAACATAAACAAGTAGAAAAACAAGAGAAAAACAATGGAAAAAGAAATAAAAATTTACCAAACACTTGGAGATGATGGAGGCCGAAATTTTTTTCAGATAGGAAGAAAAATGTTTTACGTGAATGAGAAAAAAAATAGGCGGCTGAAGAAATGAGGAGATGTGGCCAATTGAATGAAAAATTAGGTTACAAATATGAAAAGGTTAGAAGATAAAAGGCCATAGGAAAACTAAAAGTCATAAACCCTTTCAAATTTCTCATATATATTTATATACATTTAAATAACTGAAAATACTTATAATTTCAGTTAAAATTTCGAAAATATAACAGATAAACAAAATATTAAAAATTAAATATTAATTAGATATGACTAAAATAAGAAAATAGCACAAAAATGAAAACTAGTCTAGAAAATTTGAAAATAAACAGAATAAATTTTGGAAAATTCATATGGACTTGTAAAACATTTATAAACAAAGATAATAACATAAAATAAAAATGCATTCACAAAATGAATAAATAAATTTTAATTAAATATAATTTTATTGAAGAAAATAGTAGAAAAATAGAAACTAGCCTTTATAAATAGAAAATAAATTCAATACACTTTGGAAAAATTATATAATCACTTTAAATTATTTAAAAGACAAAATTATACATAAAATAAAATATTAACACATATTAGAACAAATATGACAAATAAAATAAAATTTAAAATAGACAATATTGCTAAATACATCAGTTTACACACAATATTGAAATATACATAACTTTCACAATTTAACTCCGTTTCCAACGAAACGAAAAGCTATATTCAAGTTATTAAATCTATTTTCATAATAAAAAATAAAATTTAAGAATTTGAATATTTAAATTTAAAGTTCAAAAGTCAAAGTTTGACCAGTTTGAATAGAAATTCACTTTTCAGTGAAATATCCAATTTATACTAGTTTGAACTATAAATCACTCAATAATCAACATTTATATTTACAATGAAATGTTTGAAATAGAACAATTTTAAAATAATTTAAAATAAAACTAAAGTCAAAGTTAAAATATATGCAAAATCTAGGGTTGTTACACTCTCCCCACTCAAAACTTTTCGTCCCTGAAAAGGAATGAAGTACGGGAAAGCACAGAAAAAATAGAGTGAAATAAGATTAAGACAGGATGACAAGGTGATTGAGATTATACCTGACAACTATTGTTATAAGTAAGTTTAACAAGGTGGATGGCAAGCAATGCTCAGATTAAAATAAGTACCAAACATTATCAAAGATTATAGAAAGATCTTTAAACAGAAAGTTATAAAAAGATGCCTATACCAGTCTGTAGCAAGATGAGGAAAATAAGAATAACCAAAAGACAGTTTGAAAATAAAATAAGATAACAAGTTTGAAAAACAAAATAAGATAATAGGTTTGAAATTTCCATGGTTTCAGCTTGAATTGATAATTAATTTTACACAAGTTAAATAAATCTTACTATCTCTAATTTCATTATCTTATCATCAAATTTTCTTAAACTAACAATTTCAAAAATCATGGATTTGATTAAAATTAAGTGTATAACATTCAATAAATTTAATTCTTCTTTATTCCTAATTAAAATTAAATTTATTCCTCTCAATATTTTTTTATCATCTATGTTAAATATACTTACACTTATTATAACTGTTTTTAATTTATTTTTAGTTCCTTTAACATCATTTATATTGTAGATTATTCAATTAACCATTTATTCTATTTACCTTTGTTAATCATTTTATAACCAAAATTTAAGTGTATAACATTTATTATAACCACTCAAATTTTATTTATAAAACCTTTTATATTGTATATTATCCAATTACATTGTTAACTTCTGAAAATTAAGGTAAGTTATATTGGAATGCAATTGAGAATTTATACAAATAAAACTTTCTAAAATTAATATACAATATAAACATTCTAATACAATCATTTCAAGCTTGAATATTTATTCAAAATTTTGATTTTTTTAATATATACTTGAAGTTATTATTTAAGATAGAATTTAAGAATAAAATTTCTGATTCCTTTCAAACCATTTAGAGATAAATAAATGTATGTACATAATTTGTCAAATCAAATTTAAATCATATATCTATATATATTCTAAATCAAATCATTTTTAGAAATTCAAATCAATTAGTTTTCCCAAAACAAAGCTGTAGCAAGACTACAGAATGGTTCCTTCACTTCGAAACTCGAAAATGAACATTGATGATGCCGTGGTCATCACCGAAATTATTTTCCAACGACAAAGAGAAGAGCACTAAAATTTTAAAACTTTAAAATTCTTTGGAAACAAATTTCTATTCACAAATACTTTAAATATATATCCTTTTAAAATTTTAAACACAAGGTTTGAAACCATCGGAAATTAAATTCTCAAATTCTTGATTTAAATTCAGTTCAATTCCCAAATCAATTTATAAACAACTATTTATAAATTCATTTATATAATGATAAATCAAGTATTATCATTTCAAATAATCAATTTAAATCAATTTATTAAGTTCCATAATATTTACTTATATCAAAATTTATTTCATTAACCAGATTTTAAAATAATATTGTGTCAGTTTGTTCTGTCAAAGTGTTTTAGAAATCCTATCGATAGCGTTGATCAGACGAATCGATCGGAAGCCCAAATCAACATCAACAACTCAAACAACACAATATATAAAACAAACATAGATTTATAAGTACAATTCAAAAGGTTTGGAGATATTTTGGAAACAAAAGACAAGATGATTAATTAACAAAATATGAAGATGGATAAGCTTAGATAAATCGCGGGCAACCTTAACCGGGTCAACCGTGACTTAATGAATAAGATCAAGTGTGGATTTTTCTGGGGTAAATCTACATCTGATCTTAAAAGATAGAGTTTGGAATAACAAAAGGTAATAGCATCTAAACCAAGGATAGATATAAATCTCTGGTGAATCGATGCTAATTGTAAAGGAGTTTCACCCCTTTACAAGAAAATTAGAATATTGGCGAGACCGCCAATTCACTATGAAGATCATTCGAAGTGGAGTTATGTGGTACTCCAAAATCAAAAGAAGATGAATAGTGAGGGACAAGAATGGATTTTGGAACGCAGGGAACATTCCAAAATTCAAAGGAAATCAAATAAAAATGAAAAGATTCAAGCTCGAATGAAAGTGATTCTGTAAATAAATTTACCATACATTCTAAGTTTTGCCTAGAGCTACCAAAGCTCTGATACGAACTGTAACGACCCGATATTTTCAACCATTCGCATCCATTATAAGTGTATAGGTAGACACACATGCCGGAATTGAATTGCTCAAAATACCGCATTGTAAATAAAATTTGGCAAATCTCAGAATATACAGTAGTGTTTAATTAGTAAAGTATAATCATATAGAAAATAGCGTTAAGGGGATGGTGAACCTTAACGCGGTCGGATCTTTAAACCAAAATCATAGTGGGCTCGATATGGTAGGTGACACGGCACACAAGGCAATGCCAGGGTAGATATACCAATTACGCACACGGACTGATGGAAACGCATAGCAGCCACTACCTCTCCACCTCGAACAACACTCCCAAATCAAGGGTGCACACAAAATCAATCACAAGTAATAGAATGGAATCGAAGAAGTGTGTCCGATAAGAGGTGCTACCTCAGTGGTCCGAGATCGCTCCTGTTTTAGCCACCTTATGGCAACTCACGGGAGTTGGGTCCACGTATATACCTTAGGATCGTCGTCACCATCCTACTTCATTCTGGAAACTCCTCCGCGTACATAGTTTTCAAAGTGGTTTTCGGTATCGACAGAGAGTATGTCCATATCAGATCCCGGTCTCTTTAACAACCAATCGTTATTATAACCCGTGGTTATAATTTAAAAACAGTTTATACTTACAAATAGAATATCATCTCAAATCCAAATCTTTATCAAAATAAAGATTAAATCAATTCCAAACCATTTCAATATATTTAAAATATCATATCATTTCAAAACTTCATTTCAAATCATTTCAATATATCAAAATATCATATCTTTCCAAAACTTCATTTCAAATCATTTTAATATATCAAAATATCATATCTTTCCAAAACTTCATTTCAAATCATTTTTATATATCAAAATATTATATCCTTTCAAACTTCATTTCAAATCATTTTAATATATCAAAATATCAAATCTTTCCAAAACTTCATTTCAAATCATTTTTATATACCAAAATATCATTTGAGTTCAAATCTAAATATTCAACTTTAAATACTTTTTAAAATTTAAAGATATCATTCATTTATTATCATTTCAAGTCACCCTTTTAAATAGTTTATATTTCAATCAAAATAATTCATTTAAACCATTTAAAAGTGTAGTTATTATACTTTCAAATCAAGTATTCAAATTTCCAAAGTTTCAATTCAATTCAATCATTTATTTCAATTAAATTTCCATAGACCATTTCAAATCTTATAAATTTCAAATATATATTTAATCCACAAAATAACTATTCAAATTATAAAATAAATTCCAAAGCTTTATTATCCTATATTTCATAAGTCCAATATCTTTTAAATAGATTCAAATTACAAGTAAACCAAATATTTTCCATACTAATATAAACTTCAATTATTCATTCCAAGATTTAATATCATTCAAATTCATTTCAAAATATCAAAATATAATTTCAAAACATCATTTATTTAATTTAAATTTAAATACCATTTAATCACATTTAAAAATAGTTGTATTTCCCAAATCAACTATTCCATTTAAATTATTTAAAGTCAATTCATTATATTTAATAATTAAATATTTAATTTCCAAAATTTAATCTTTTTCAAAGATCATTTATTCATTTGAATTTATTTAAACAAAGAAAATTCAACTTTCGCAGCGCTTAGAAAATGCTACGAAAGTTATGTTTAAAAACAGTTCATTAACAAAAGACGACATTTAAAATGTTGTAATATCTTAATTTAGTTTCAATTAAAATTTTAGTTAAATTTAACAACTATAGCACTAACAAAGTGCTATAATAATCCTTAGTGCAAATTTGCTATTTTGGTTCATTTAAAACAACTACAACATTTTCCAATGCTATAATATCTTTACATTACATTTCAAAAATGCTGTCAAATCAAATTCAGAGTTTTATTTACAATTTCACACATAATTAACTTTTAATATAAATCGTTTTAACTTATAAAATCATATATTTTCACATTTTAAAAACAATCATTTAAATACGTTTATTTCTATGATTTTTATAAAGTCAAATATCCATACAAAATCAAATTAAATAACAATTAAATTTTCATTTCTTTAATTAAATTCTTAACTTAACAACTAAGTTTAAATTTCCAAAATATAACTTATTTCCATTTATTTTACTTAATTAATATTTCACTTTTAAACAAATTCCACAAAAATTCAATTTAAGTTATATTTCCAAATTCAGCTTAAATATTCATTTATTTCATATTTTAAGTTATACAAAATCATTAACACTTTATAAAATCATTATTTCTCAATAAAATCATTAAATTCATTTTTAAATCAAATTTGTCATATATTCTTACTTTACATAAATTCCATTTATAAACAAAATCATAAATTCCAAAATTAACTTATATTTCAAATTCTACTTCACCATTTACTTAATTCACTTATTTAATTTGTAGAAAATCACAAATATTTTATAGAAATCATTTTAATAAAGTTTAAATCAAAATCTCAGAATATTTACATTTTTAAAATATTTTAAAAATTTCAGAAAAATATATAAACCACGGGTCTGTATATAATTTTCTAGCCTAGGTCAAGTGATACGGATATGTATCATTTCAATCCGCAGTTTACAAAGAAAAACCGGGTTCAATCATTTCAAACCCGCAATCCCAAGTAATATAAATAAATAAATAAATAAAAACCGTTCAGGCCTATCATTTCAGCCCATAACGATTTTTCCTTATTCTAAAGTCCGTTCGGGTATGTATCATTTCAACCCATAGTGATTCTAATCTACAGGGAACTTGCAGTGTGATAAACTGATATAAATAAACAGAATAACATAATAAACAGTAACATATGGTATAACAGATAAATAAGCATGGGTGAACATCATATAATCATAATATAACAGTTATAACAAGATGATATGCATTTCAGATTCAAGCGATGTCAGTTTATCAACTATATAAGTACATATTAGTCTGGTGAGATTTACTCACTTGTATAAGCTAGAGATGACAACCACGAACACACAACAAGGATTTCCAGAGGCACGAAAGCATGACAATGATTTGAGATTGGAAGAGCCAAAACTAATTGCCTTGTCACATTCAAACAAAACAAATATAGACAACATGAGTTTTCAACCCAAAAATACAATAAAACAATGTTTGAAATGAATGCATGAAACAAAGCCAAAGTGTTTGCACTTGCTTTCTACCATCTATGCTTCAGCTCCAAATCTAAAATAGCACTGCTAAAGGCATGGTTTGGATCTGGTTTGGGTTCCTAAAGGTTGGCCTAGCATGGGAAAATGATGGAGCAAAGTATGGTAGGGATATGAGCATGAACACAACTACACAAGGCAAAACAACATGTTTCTATGGCAACTATGGGTTCGGCCATAGCAAGGAGGAGCATGGCCAGGTCTGTAGTGGGCTGTAGGATGATGTGGCAGTGGGTTTCAGGTCATCCATGGGTGGTGGAGGTGGAGTTGGCGGCGGCCAAAGGAAGGTTGAAGGTGATGAAGGCATAGGTGTAGGCTATGGTGCATATAGGTGAAGTTTGTGTAGATTTAGGTGGAGTTTGATCAACTATTGGGCACAGCCAGTGGTTTGGGGCTGAAGAGGATGTGGTGGATGGTTCAGGTGGTGGAGGAGGCGGCCATGGTGGCTGGAGTGGTGGGGCCGAACCTTAAGTAGAAGAGAAGGCAAGTAAAATCAACATAAACAAGTAGAAAAACAATGGAAAAAGAAATAAAAATTTACCAAACACTTGGAGATGATGGAGGCCGAAATTTTTTCAGATAGGAAGAAAAATGTTTTACGTGAATGAGAAAAAAAATAGGCGGCTGAAGAAATGAGGAGATGTGGCCAATTGAATGAAAAATTAGGTTACAAATATGAAAAGGTTAGAAGATAAAAGGCCATAGGAAAACTAAAAGTCATAAACCCTTTCAAATTTCTCATATATATTTATATACATTTAAATAACTGAAAATACTTATAATTTCAGTTAAAATTTCGAAAATATAACAGATAAACAAAATATTAAAAATTAAATATTAATTAGATATGACTAAAATAAGAAAATAGCACAAAAATGAAAACTAGTCTAGAAAATTTGAAAATAAACAGAATAAATTTTGGAAAATTCATATGGACTTGTAAAACATTTATAAAAAAATATAATAACATAAAATAAAAATGCATTCACAAAATGAATAAATAAATTTTAATTAAATATAATTTAATTGAAGAAAATAGCAGAAAAATAGAAACTAGCCTTTAAAAATAGAAAATAAATTCAATACGCTTTGGAAAAATTATATAATCACTTTAAATTATTTAAAAGACAAATTTATACATAAAATAAAATATTAACACATATTAGAACAAATATGACAAATAAAATAAAATTTAAAATTGACAATATTGCTAAATACATCAGTTTACACACAATATTGAAATATACATAACTTTCACAATTTAACTCCGTTTCCAACGAAACGAAAAGCTATATTCAAGTTATTAAATATATTTTCATAATAAAAGATAAAATTTAAGAATTTGAATATTTAAATTTAAAGTTCAAAAGTCAAAGTTTGACCAATTTGAATAGAAATTCACTTTTCAGTGAAATATCCAATTTATACTAGTTTGAACTATAAATCACTTAATAATCAACATTTATATTTAAAATGAAATGTTTGAAATAGAAAAAGTTTAAAATAATTTAAAATAAAAATAAATTCAAAATTAAAATATATGCAAAATCTAGGGTTGTTACAATCTACTCTATCATTTCATGTAGATTAAAGATTATTACACTAATATTTATACGGTTCTTCACCTGATATCCATTATTTAATTTTAAACTACAACAATTTATACAACATACATTCAATGGTTAAGGGTGTACATAACAAAATTTCTACGTGCCAATTAATCTAACATTTAAATAAGGTCATATTATGCAATTGTCATCTAATCAAATTTGGCATATATCAAATCTAATTATCCTACGACAATTTCAATTTCAATATTATTTATCACTTACAACATTAACAATTTCACGTCCAATATAAACATCAACAATCAATCATTTATCAACTAAACTGGATTTTCATTGTATAAATAGCAGATAATGGTGTCAGATGTCACAAGTGAACTGATTCAGGTAATAACAGATATAACAGTGTAAATAACTAACAGTTGCATATTTCAATTGTCGTTTCAATTGAAATCTGATTTAATAAATAAAAGAACATTAATCGTGAGTGATTGCTCACCTTTCGAGGCTAGAGAGATTTTGACAAGTCAATGAGCTACGCATTTCAAAGTAACGCTGGATGGACACGGTTTGATGTAGAACAAGCACGACGGACAAAGCTGATAACAGTGATCGATAAAACGAATCAGGATCGGATGGGTAAATGTAAATAAACTTATATGTATATGTATAAAACCATATTTTAAAAATCCGACCGATACCTTATATGATTATAAAATTTACAATAGACATATGCAGATGTTGGTAAATATGCAGACTATGCATAACAAATATATATACATATTACTCCCAAATCGGTTATAAATGATGACAGCAAATTTGTGTAACTTCATATACATAGCCTATTTTGAAATATAAACCGTAGGCACTAATATAAACAAACATATATAGTATACATATAAATAAAATGTTATAAATTTTATAACCAAATGTATATAATATACGAATAAACTAACACGTGATATATACACTCATATGTGAACTGAAACTACTATTCTTTAAGCGCACAAAACACATATATGACTACAGTTAGTATACAAAAGAAAATAAAACTATGTTAACACACTTTAAATATAGGTTACCTACTCAAAACAACCTGACAGCATAAAATAATATAAAGTAAATACTCATATAAACTGTAGCACCGTATAAAAAAAATAATATAAACTTTCTAAAGCTATTTAAATATGTACCAACATAGCGGCCACAATAATATCCAGGCAACAGCTGTGTAAACATAGTTATATTTATGTACAATATTTATATATACTGAAACCAACTCCCAAACTTATATAACCCACTATAATATTATTCTACTTAACTGTATACTTATGTAATCTGTAAATCATCTTACAAAATGTGAAATGGTCAAGAAGGATATACAAAATCACAACTCATATATTCTCCTATACAAACTAACTGTGCAAACCAATTTTATAAACTCATGCAGAATAAAAGGATTTGAGCTTAATAATCTATTTATATATCTTAAAACAAACATATACCTGCAACATATATTTCGTTCAAAATATACATACTTTCACCCACCTATCTTTATATATTCTTAAATAACCGATATGAAATTAACTTAATATCTCACTGTAACTAAACCACACAGTATATATAACTTTACATGTTTAAAAATTCTATGCACGGTGACACAACTGAATACTATATCAAAAATAGACATATATAAACTCATATAAAACTCATATCTGCTTATTATACCACACTTATTATATACGTATTAACCTACAACAACAAGTTATAAAGTTTTATATGAATATATTATTGTATGAATATAACCGTAAGACACTATGCAATATCTCTTCCAAAATGAAATCTACCGTAACTATGTATATTACTAAATACAAATACACGTATATATATAAAAAAACAAGTTTAAACTATACATATACTCACAGATATGAAGCGTCAAACGAAATAAGGTTGATGGATCTTGACCGAGCACTGGGACAATGGCCGAGAATGAAGACGGTGCTGGGTGGTGGTGGGATGAGATCGGAGCAGACGTAGGTATGCTGCGTGATGACTTTGAGGAGGGATATGTATGGGTTGCGTAACCATTCTAGGTGAGGGAGGAGCTACACTTGCAGGCTTGGGTGAGCAAGTGGGTCGAGGGTGGAGTTGATGGGAGGCCGCGGCTGATCGTGGCCGAGCTAGGAAGGTGGAGCTCGGTGGATCTGGAGGAGGTAGATGGCAGCGGCGTTTGATGATTTGGAGACTGGTTTGAGCATGCATGAAAGAGAGGAGACGTGAGAGGCCTTGATGGTGGGTGGAGTTTGCATGAGAATGAGCATAAGAAGGAATGGGTACAGCAAAGAAGGAAATAAAATGTGTACAGGAAGAGAAAAGCACAGTGGAAAGTAAGTTTTTCTCAGGTAGCGAATGTAAAGAGGCTTCAAGCAAAAGGGTAAACAGGCAAAGCAAATTTGGCGGAGCAAGTTTCCAGTCAAACAATAAATGTATACTTTATATTAGAAGAGTAATAGTCAATTGAAAGAGCTAGGCACGCCGTGGTGAACCAATGAATTTACAGATGGGAATTCGTGTAGCACGCCAATTCATGAATTAATGAAAGAAAATGACGTTGGTTTTCAAACTGTTGAAAATTTGAAAGGTCACAAAACTTTGTAGAACTCAAAAATGGTACCGATACTGATCACCATTTCGCAGATTCCGCAGCGTACCGGATGTCAAAACACAAAAGTGAATATACCGCTGAGATCAGTACAATGATACGATCAAAAAGGTATACAAGTATCAGTGGTATGATTGAATTATAAAATTTCGAATTTTCTACTATGGAAAATGCAAGAAAAACACAAAAGAATAAGATCGACGGAGCTAAAGAAGTCCGAATTTTGAAAAACGACGAACTGACGTCTTTCTCAGTAGATGATTTAGAATTTTCTATGTAAAAATATTTAGGTTCCGAAAACATTTTATTTTCATCGTTTTTTAACTGATTAAATTGAAGTAAATTTACGCGCGAAATAAACTTCCATATTTTCGAACGAAAATTTACCGGTTGCTATGTTTAATTGGACGCATTCCAAATATTAAATTTTTATTTAAAAATTTTATCGTTTTAAAATTTCACAAAATTTCAATTAATAACGTTATTAAATCCAGTTAAATTTATGGGTCGTTACAAGTAATTATTAACTTTAAAACAATCACTATAAAATAACTTTTAATTAATAATTATTATACTTTAAACCATTTAGATAATTAATAACTTTAAAAACAATAATTAATACTTTTTATATAATTTTTAAGAATAAGAAATTAATTACTTTAAATCATTATCAATATATTCACTAATTAACTTAAAATATCATTTTGAAATCATAATCATCCTTAAACAAATTTGGTTCAACGGTCCACTTCCAAATCGGAAATGAAGGCTTAATAATTCCAATGGTACTTAATCAAGTTACCATTCAATTTCATAACAGCCTGGAATAATAGATACTGATATTCACATCAATTATGCTTTTAACAATTAATTCAACATCATATTGCCCAATATAGCTATCAAGATAATAAATAGATGTCCGTACAAATATAATAGCAGATCAGGGTTTTATTTCTGCTAGTAAATGTCCACAAATAGATATATTCAGTAGTAATGGCATAATGGTGATTTATTCTGCCAACAGGGGTCTGTTTCAATACAATTAGCGGAACAATGTTTTATTCCGCTAAACAGATGTCAAAACATCGTAATTAACTTAAATTAACTTATTGTTATTTTTATCTAGGCGATAACTTTAATATACAGGTCATATAAATTTAAACTACGTCATTTGTCTAAATCGGAAAATTTAATTCCTGTCCATTTTAAAATGCCCTAAATTTTCACTTATTTAAACTCAACAAAAATTCCTATGACGACGTAGTGTTCATCGATATGATCCCATCACAATTATTTATGGTGTTTTAAAATTTACAACATATATATATATATATAATTCAACATATTAGATTTAAAAACCTGACCGTTTTAAAATGCCATAAATTATCACTAATTCAAATCTAGCAACAAACTTTGTGGCATCGAAATACTCGACGATACGAACCCATCGCAAAAAGAATCGCGATTATAGGGCTTCGTGCGGGCGAGTTATATCATTTTGGTATTTACAAATATATATAAAGTTTAACTTTTTCAAATTTTAAAGAAATTCCCTCTATTCCTATCTGGACCAGAACCACACCCGCTACCCCCTTTTTTTAATATGGGCTGAAGCCCAAACCCTTTTCATTTTCTTTTTTTATTTATTTATTTATAATGAAGCCGAAGCTCAGACCTACCTACCAAGAAAAAAGAAAACTGATCCTCCCTTCTTCTCCCTCTCTCCCCATTCCCTTCTAGTAACCAATTTCTTTTTTCCTTTAAAACTTCTTTTTTTTAAACATGAATCGAACAAGGATTCACCAAATACGACCCGGTCGAGCCAATGCAGCACGACTACATCCAAGCTACAGTAACCATTTTCTTCCCCCTTTTTTCCCTCGTCAGACAACCAACCGTACACGTTTTCGTGTATGTGCACAACCCAAATCCACCACACTCCGACCAAACGAAACCACCTACCAACACCCCTGACCACACTTGACCCTTTCCACTCCCTTGCTTCCCCTCCGACACACCTCTGCCCAAATTCGAACGAAAACACTGCCCTATAACATCAACGCGACTAGTGAATCTCCTCCCACGGCCATCGTGCTCGTTTAGAACCCACTCCGCCTATGCTACTTTAATCTCCAATACCCCAAGCACCTCCAGGCCCACTACAACCACACTCGATGCTTCCCTGTGCAACCGCGAATCCCATTCCCTGAACCAAAAAAAACGGACGTAAACCCTAAATTGCCATCCTTAACCAAATCAAAGCAAAATTCAGAAAAACGCCATGGTGAAGCTCTCCTCCTCACCCCCACGCTCCTCCCAAGCCAGACCGCACCTCCCCTCGATGACGAGGTCGTTGGAAATTAATATTTTTTTTATAGATTTCATTCATCTCGTGATTTCTTAACATTTATGCTATTAAAAATTACAATTTCTTCACTAAAATTCCTATTTCCATGTGAAGATCATGAATATGTATAAAAATTGATGGTTTGTAGACGTTGAAAATTTCCAAAACATTGATCACTTACTGCAATCCCACCCTATCTCGATGCATACTTCATGATATACAACCAAACTATTTTTAGATGAAACAACACTCGAAGACAACCGTTTCAAGTTTACAACGTTCGCAAATTCAAAACGAGGCAAGAGATATTGATTTTTGAAGTCCAAACACATATATAAATTTCCTCTGTTAAACATGACAGAGGAGGATTTTGAACACTTCGGGCATTTACATTTAAGTCCTCACCTTAAACATTGATAAGAGCCTCAGAAACTTCAAGTTGAACCTTAGTCTTCGATCTGAATGCTTTGAAACCTTGCCTTGCTTGGATTTTATAAAAACAAAACTATTTTCTTTTCTTTTTTGTTTATAGAGCCTGTATTTATTTACAGTGTTTTGTTATCTTTGTTTTACAGTCTTTTAGAAACTATAGCCTTCACTCATATATAGGACTATATATACACATACAAATATGTGATGCATACGTTTGTACCAGAAATTTTTTTGATGGATTTGGGATGAAAAGTTGGTGACTAGAAATTTTGAAAAGAAATTAAGTTAAAAGTTTTTTCCTTTCCTCCTTTAGGCCAGACAAGTATATTTACCTTCATTTTTACTTTTCTACTAATTAAAATTTTGACCAGGCAATGTCTTATGTATATATACCACTTTACTTGATTAACTTTTACTTTGCTGAATTTTACGTTTTGTTTTATTTACCTTTTTACTAGTTTACTCTCTAAGTTTTATATTTCTTTTTGCATGATTTACTTTTTGGTTATTCACTACTTACTTGATTTTTAACATGCTTTCATATATATATATATATATATAAACACACATGTTTTGGAAACAAGAGATATAAAGTGGTTTTTTTAAAACAACTTCAAGTCTTCATATATATATACTTCCATTAAAATATATAACTCAAGGCATTAAAAAGTTTTTTCATTTCATTTTTTATAAAAATAACATATTTGTCAAAGCATGATTTGTGGAAGATATCCTTTTCTAATAGTTTAAATGATTTTATTCAATTTTTCTCATTTCTCTTATATATATTTCCATATGTATATTTTCTTATATATATCTCTTCTTATATATTTACTCCTTTTATTATTCAATATATATAATTATATATTACTTCTTAATAAACTATATTTATTTGGTTCATATATATATGTATGTATTTTACTTACCATTTACGTATATTGTTTTCAACATACTATTTTTGTTTAGTTTATAGCATACAATATTTATTTGTTTATAAATACTATAATTTTCCTTTTTGAACTTATATATATATATATATGCATTCTTCTTAACTAATATGTGTATATATATATTTATAAGAAAAATCAAATTTTAAATTCTTTCTATTTATAATACATTGTATTTTCCATAAATCATATCTTTCTATTTATAATGTATTGTTCTTATTCATTTGTATTTATCTGAATTGAATTTGTTCCCAATTTATACATACATACATACATACGTATATATATATATTATTATTTTGAATATATATACATATATAAGAAATTTCCAATTAAACCAATTTCCTATTTTATAAATAAAAATCTGGAAATTCAAAAATATTATATTGGTTTGAAAAACTGTATATTATTATCAATTGTTATTAAACGGGGATTTTGTTGATTAAAATACCGTATTATCGAATATTAAAAATTAATATTCAAAACTCGAGATGCCAAAAATCCTAGGTCATTACAGCGTGAATATATTTGTTCATAAATATATGCGCGTATAAATTCCAGAAATAACGCGTGTTTGAATTTCAAAATAAACACGCATCATAAAGGAAACTAGTTGACATCAGTAATTAGAGGTAATTAATTAACATTAGTAGGCAATGTTAATTAAATCAGCAATTAAAGGAAATTAATTTACATTAATTAGCAATGTTTGAATTTCAAAATAAACATGTGTTATAATGGGAATTAATTAGAATGAATAGGCAACGGTTAAAAGTTAACGTTTGGTAATTTTATTTTCGTGCAATCTTGAGCGTTATTTTTTGGATCCAACGATTCGCAGCGAGCCTGTGACGTGGTTGCATCTGATTCAATCCAAAAATCCGACGGTCTGAGATCCCCAAACTCAACTATAAATAGGACCCTAGGCCTAACTATTTTCCCACAATCAGTTTTCTCTCAATTGGGTTCATTGCCTAAGGCTGGACCCTAAATAGAAAATATTTCTAGGAAGAAGATCTTCTTAATAAAAATATTTGACGCCTTAGAAGGGGATCCAGGAAGGCCAAGGAGCAAAGCTAAGGACGACAAGTGAGTGGATTTAAATTATATATCTTTTACGTTTATGATATATTGTCGCTAGATTCCCGTTAAATATTTTAATTCAGCATTTATTTTAGTAATTAGTTCTGTTAATTAGTTATGTTGAAGCTATAAATTTTATATGAGAACTTATATTTAATCATTATTTATATGGAAAAGAAAGAAAGAAATACAATTGAATATGAATAATATTAGGCTTAACAGTTATAGAGAAAGGCATAAGCCTAAATCTAAGAAATTTACATTAAATTACGCTAAAATGGGAGAAATAATTAAAAGGGGGAAATTTAATATCTTGATTGGGAAGTTAGTGATAGATTAGTTGGTTGGTTTAGAAAACAAAATATATTTTCATAGTTTAATATTGTAAGAATAACGATAAACGTAATTGCAAGAATAAAATAAAGGAAAAGGGAATTAGTGTAAAATAGAGACATTTCTGTATTTTGCATTATCCAAAAATTAAAGAAAAAATAAAATATCTTGTAATTAGGAGTTATTGTTTATAACATTATTTGGTATTAAAATATGGAAATGGATTTTTAGCATAGTTTTTGTAACCAACCAAATAGAATAGAACTACTTCCTGGAATAGAAGAGAATAACGTGAAGCATTAAAGAAATTAAAGAAGAGAAGTAATCTAGTTAATTATTTGACAAGACCAACGATAATAAATAAAAAAGTGACTAGATCTGCATTTACTGCGTAGAAAGTAGAATAGAAAGTAAAACGGTTATTATGATAAGTAATTTGTGACAGTTGGACGTAGTCCCAAGCCAAGACTGTCATATAATATAAGAGAATTAAAGAGAATTTAATATCACAATAAAAGAAGACAGACTAGAATAGAAAGGAGACACTTGCAATTACATTTATAACATGTAGGTTATAAAAGAAAGAAAAGAATATAAAAGTAAAAATTGCAAGTATAATTGTAACACATAGGTTATTATTAAAAAGAAAGAAATAGAAGAGGATTATTTTATCAACTTAGATCTTGGATTAAGTTAACAAGCAAAATAATAGAAGTGGCCCATACCGGTAGCATTCCCTTTCAGGTCTAGAATCACGGTTACACACATAGGTGGGGCTGGGTTTGTTGATTAGTTTAAATAAGTAGCCAACAAAATAAGAAAAATAAACTAAACGCATAATAAAAGATTAGACGTAGGGTCTAATAAAATGGTAAGATGTGTTTGGAGCAGCCAAAAGGATGTATAGCCTAACGAAGTAGTTCATCACATATTTTTCA
Organism: Allium fistulosum; assembly: GCA_030737815.1. NCBI lineage: Eukaryota > Viridiplantae > Streptophyta > Magnoliopsida > Asparagales > Amaryllidaceae > Allium > Allium fistulosum. Next base: position 614,772,573 of record CM060902.1, read on the forward strand.
ATACAGAATGAGCACGTCCAACTTAGTTAGTTTGGGCTAGAAGGAAGTACGAGACTTCAACGGAATGTGAGGGTACTCTAGGATGGCCCTCTGGGGTAGGCTTAATGAAGCTGCACCTCCAGAGCCAGGTCTGTAAGTGTTCCATCAAGAGAGTATGCCTTGACTGCTTTTTCATTGCAGCCCTAACGAAGCGGACCTTTGTAGGTAGTCAAAAGGTTGATGATGGAGTAGGATATTCGTATGACACCGTACTCTGACTTGCGAGTAGGTTTTTAGTGGGTAGGACCCAAGAGGATAGTCACATGCGGAGATCAAGCCATCATCAATCAAGAGCGAGTTCGGGAAAGACTAGAGTTAAACCAACAAGCCAATAATTCTTTCACTATCGAGACATTAGATGAGGGGCGCAGCCAATTGGATGTTTAGATTGTTTGCAGGAGGGCACAACCACTTAGCTCTTTAGAGGTCTTTCGATTAGTTGAGGGGTGGCTACGTGGACCCACCGAAATTTGGGTTGTTACAAATAGCTTTTGCAGCAAACAAACCTAGTTAACACAAATGAGTCACTGTTGAACTAATTCCTACATTCTTTCAGAAATGTGAGATTATGGTATAATAAATTGCAAAATGAAAAAAAATTATGTATAATTCAAAGAAAAGCAAGGCCTTGTTTGTGTATGATTAGATTTGTTTTCCCTTGCTATATACAGGATCATCGTTATATATTTTTCAATCAATATCTCCTATAACTTATTTTCTGATAATTTTACAACATGCCACAATAATATTTCTACCTTTATCTAAAAGTGGTATTGCTTGATTGATGTAGAAAGTGCACTTGTGATGTAACGACACGCATTTTTTCGATAATTAAAATTTTGAATTAGATAAGATTTCGTAATTTAATGTTGGAAGAAAATAAAATTTATGATGTAGGAATGAGAAAACTAACTAGAATGAAGTTTAATAATGTAAATTAATGTAATAGATGACTATTTGAATGTAATCTCAAGTAATTGTAAGTTATAATTGATTGTACATTTAAAATAAGGAATAAATTTAAATGTTATATTAATTGCTGAAATAATGTGTGTATTAATTGATAATTGGATTAAAAGAGTAATTGATAATTTAAAAGTTGTATTAATAAATGAAATAGTATGTAATAAATTATAATTGAATAAAAATTAGTATTGTGCAAATAATTATAACATTTGTGTAGACAATCAACTTATAAATGTGATTAAATTAAGTAAAAGGTAACAATTGTTATATGTTACCCATTTAATTTATATGTTGAATTAAATTGGGAATAAATTACAATCAAATGTAATTAAATATTATGTTACCGTGAGTAAGATGATAACTGTAAAATGTGAATTTATTTGTTGTTGTTAATAATAAACATAAAAATGTGTTTGAATTGATAAGTTATAACAATGGATTAATATTAATTCACTATTTAATTTATTGGAAATCAATTGGAAATAAATGGCAATAAATGAAATTAAATATTACGTTAATATGAATTAAATGATAAATGTAGAATATTAATGTAATAAATATAATCCAATGTTAATTACATACATAGAGTAATGAATGATTGGATAAAAAGGATTGAAATCAAGTTTATTCAGTTGATTTGAATTTAATTTATAATTTATGAATTTATTGAAATTAAAATTAAAACATTGAAATTAGTACAATAATTAACATTGTATTTGACATGGGAAATTGGTTTTAAAAGAATTGTTAATTTCTGTGTAATTAGAAATGATAAAAATTGTTAACTTTAAAATTTGAATTGAAAGGTGATTTAATTTAATTTAATAACAATTTATTTAATTAATGTAAAAATAGCCATTTTGGAAAATGTCTCGGATTTTGACAGAACCACTTTCATCAGATCCGTAACGGTGAATTTTTGCAGGATTTCAAGTTTCAAAGCGTTCGGACTTGTCGTTTGATCGTACGGACTCGAAATGCGTAGAAATCAATTTAGAAATCAATTTAAAATAAGCTGATTTTTAAGCTAACTTCTCCATACAATGGAATCAGGACTTGAAACCTATTCCATTAAGTTCAAAAATATCGAAAACATCTATTTTGATATACGGGATTACCTAGTTTCGTCTCGGAGTCAGAACGGGCTTTTTGGGTGGCATAGTCGTTTCGATCAAATCCAATCTGATCCATTCTTTTCTATTTTCAGCTCTGCCTATATATAGATCGTTATAAACCCAAATTGTTTCTCATTCCTCATTACTGTATGTATAATTCTTTGTGGCTTCTCCTTCCCAATGGCAGAAACAAACTCCAAATACAAACCCTAAATCCAATTCCAAATCAATTTCAAAACTTCAAACTCCTCAAACTATATCATATTATATATTGTTGGAAAGCTCTCGAAGAGCGTATTCTACTGCAATGATTCATTTCTTGAATCGGATGGTTGTTTGTCTAGAAATCAATGAATTAATCTCGGTCGTTCATCGTGTCGTGATCAACTTTGTCTGATCGTCGAATCGAAGGTACTGGGTTATGGAGAATCGCGAGTGGAGTTCATTGGTGTAGTTCATTTAGTCATCTAGTAGTTGGATCGAGGTGAACGATTCGATTAAGGTTCTAGCATTAGGCGGCGGCTGTGGCATTTTGGTCGATCGGCGATGGGTTTTTGGGCCATGCATGGGGTCGTAGGGCCTTGGGGAGGCGGCGGCGTGTCAGGGCATGACCGCGTCTGCTAGTGGCGTCAAGGGGAAGACATGCGATCGTGGCGGGTTCAGGCTGTTCTTGCTCTTGTGCATAGGGTTGCAATCTGGGGAGAGAACGTGCATGTTGACGTGGCTGGGAGGTAGTGGCTTTTGTTTATTTATTTATTTATTTAATTTTAACTTTAAAATCGTTCTAACTTACGTTTCTTTTACATACTTGCTCAGATTTGCGCGCGGTTTGTTTCGTTGGGACCGTATCGAAATTCCAGACATTTTGGCACTGGTTTGGATGAAGTTTGAGATTGTTGAAATTTTGAGCCTCATTTTGGATTTTAAATCGATTTGAAATCAAAGGTGAATGTTTTAACTCACTCACAATTACTAAATTATCTTATGTTAGTTAAATTAAATTTATGATGTGACTAGAAATTGATTGGTTGATGTTTGGTATATTTAAATTATCATTCCAGTTAAATATGACTTTTATTTCAATTAATCGTCATTTAATTTAATATTGAATTTAATTGTTAATTGAATACCTATAGATGATAATCAGTTAATTGATGTTATTTATTGATTACTTGAATGGTGATTGTGATGTATGTTTGATTGTTGATATTGGATGACTGGATGTTATATGTTTATATTGCTAGAACACTGCAAGTTCCCTATGGGTTGAAATGATACATACCTGAATGATTTGGTAGATTAGGGAAATTGTTATGGGTTGAAATGATAGACTCGAGCGATTTCATGGATTTGTAATTAAATTCGGGATTGTGGGTTGAAATGACATATTCCCGTAAATATAAAACAATTGCGGATTGAAATGATAAATATCTGTATCACTTGACCAAAGGGTAGAAAATTATATGCGAACATCGGATTGGTTGAATTTAATGATTTTAAATCCTTTAAATTTGATTTCAGTTAAATGATATTTTGAAATAAAAATTGATTTATATAAACTGAATTATTTTCGAAAATCCAAGCTTTAAATGTTGAAATTGGAATGTGTTTAAATGAATTTGTTTAAAGGATTTAAATTGAAACTTGAAAACTGGACGTGGTCTAGATGTATTCAAATGAAAGAATAGTCTAGTTTAATATTAACTTCAAATTAATCATTTTAATGTAAACTGTTTAAAAATATATTATTTTAAAATTTAGATTTATGTAGATTTTTCCAATTATTTACTATATAAACCATTTTCAATAACCAAACTATCTTGTATTAAACTATTAAACTATATTTAATCTATTTTAAACTATTAAAACTATTTTAAAACTAATTTAATCTATTTTCAACTATTTTAAACTATTTTTAATCAATTTAAACTATTTTAATTTATTTTAATCTACCATAATCTATCAATCCACTAATTTACCTATTTTAAACTAATTAATCCATTTTAATATATTTTAAATTTATTTAATGTAATGCCCCACCCCGAGACCCACATTAACAAAGAGAATTACGTAGTAATTTTTTCTGCTAATGCGGAGAATAGGGCTGGTTAAGGGCGACCATCATAGTCTTGCATTCAATAAGAGCTAAGTATGTCAGTTTTGACACTTATTTTTTATTCATTTTATCTCGAGTATTCGACATACCTAATTCCTTTCTAATACACTACTATGGTGGCTACAGGATCGATTCAGAAACAAAATATGATAACAATACAATCTCAAGTCACAGAACAGCAACACAGATAATATACATATACAGTTACATCAAATGTAATACAACATGCCGCAAGTGGTATTCAACCACACTATATACATACATCCCCACAAAAGAATAGATACATCATAAGGTTCCCAAACAAAAGATTACAACAAAAACTATGCCATAACCAAAGTCGATGAAGAAGCCCAAAAGGTAAAGCTAACAAAGGTCCAAAAGCTAACCAACAACTCGGTCTGACCCGAGTAATAAATACACGGGTCGGGCTAACTAGAACTTGATATTAGTAAAAGATAAAGGAATATAAGTGCATAAGGGAAACATTCCTTTAAGGATAAAGGAAATATATATAAGAAAGTTTATTTATACAACTAAGAATAGGTATTCCATAGGCTCAATGTTAATCACATGATAAGGTTTGGCATAGATGTTTCACATTCAAAGGGCTATACAATGTGAGTGAACATAAGCAATATATAAGCCATATGTGAAATCAACAAAATCTCCAAATCAAAACTCAATAAACTCAATAAGAGTTTATAATCCCAATATCGAAATCACCATAAAACAACAAATATATATAAGCCTTTCTCTAACTCAAGGCTATAAGTAAATTCATCATCTCAAATTGGTGAAATCGAAATCAAAACTCATAAAAATTCATTGAATTGGCCAAATTCCATTTGCATGCCGAAGCGATGCTGCACGTGCCATCCCCCCAGTACTCTATATATATTAGGTACTTCTCCCAGACGATCGAAGTCATAAATCTCAGACGACCGAAGTCGTAATCCAAATGACCCGAAGGTCTATAGTACCGGCAATCACTGAATATGTCACAACTCCAAGATAGGAACTCGAAAAGTGTTAACGTGTGTCCCATACCACACGTTCGCACTTAACGGTTTACTAACCGCTAGTCATTGCCACATTAGAAAACAGAAATCATCATAAAATTCCAAAACTTGGAAAACTTAGACTCGCCTCATCTCATTAGCAAGTAAAACACTATAACGGGTTCTCCTAGACAATACTCCTAGAATAGGAGATCTCGAACCATAACCCGCCAAATATTGGCCTTCCCAGATAATTTCTAAAGATAGGAATTATAATCTCAAAAACTCGCCATAAATTGGCTAAATAACACAGAAATCAATAACCCAGATAGTTTCGATCGTACAATTCCAGAATTAACCGATAAAGTAAGCTCACATGTCCCATACCATGGGTTTTACTAGAACATTTATTTGACTTTCTAATACGTCCGAAAAGTGTAAAAGTATTGTATACTATTTATAAAATAATTTACTTATAAAAACAGGATTTTAGAATAATTTTCTAAAACCATTTTGAAAGCAATTTATCGAAAATTCCCTTTATTATAAGAAATAAATACATTTAAAAATACTTTAAAATAATTTGGAAATAACATATAAACATTGGAAATCATTTATTTCAAAGTCATTTGAATTATAGAATTATTTCAAAATCATTCTAGAAAAACTTTTGCTTGAAATGATAGAAATCGCAGAAAAACACTGAAATTACAGTATTCGAAAACATCTCGAAAAACCCGACAATCCGAGATTCGGATTGACCATAATTTTTGCTCATCTATATATAGATTAGAGCACTAGAAGTTCATATATTAGAGCTCCAAAATTCATCTAAAAAATGCAATGAAATAAGCACCAAAACCATAGCAAAAGGTACAAATGATGCAAATAGATTCAGGAAACAAGGCAACTAACTCACGTACATGGGCCAACATGGGTCGACCAAGCCCTAGGGCAGGTCGACCGCCAGGTTGACCTGGTGGGTGCGGGGTCAACCACCCTGTCGACCCAGGCTACGGACTTGTTTCTGCTTGCATTTTCAGCTCCATTATGGTTTTCCAGAGGCAATTAGACATAGCAAACAGTTGAACTATGAACTGAAATTTGACATGCAACAAGATTAACAACTAAAGTACACTCCGGAAAAGATTAGGCAACAATTCGAGTAAAAACCAAGGAGTTATAGGTGCACAAAGTAGCAACCAAAAACAAGAAACATGCAAAACAACAATAGAGAAATATATACGTATACAGCAACATTTTCTGAGAAATTTTCTTTGCAGGCAAAGCTTGATTTAGTTAGCAATTGTGAGTTTTGAACTCACCTTAGTGAATTAGCAAGAATTTGAAAGCAAGCTACGAGCTTTGGTGAAGAAGAGAAGCTTCAAGACCCTGTAAAAGCTAGAAAAGAAGCATGCAGAACAAATAAAAGAAGTTACAGACAATTCATCTCAAGCTCAAAGATTTTGATGAAATTAATTTAATATTGGTTTGGATTACCTTGTATAATCTTTGTTTAATTGATTCCCTCTTTGAATTTGCAGCAATTTTTGAGTGGAAATTAAATTTTAGTTAGAGGAGGCCATGAATTTCTATTTTCTTTTACTGTGAAGTTGATTAGAGAAGAAGAGGAAATGAAAAACTACGTACGGTCTCTTTTCTCCCTACAGAAATTTCTAGATAATGGGCTTTGGATCCTATTCCTAACCCTATCAAGCCCAAAATAAAATACTTAGAGAAAATCTTAAGTAATGTGCACTATTTAACCTATTTAATCAATATGTGTTTATATTTTCACCTTTTAAAGCCAATAAAAATATATACCACCAATTTGTATGTAACAAAAATTGTTATTGAAACAAAATAAAATTTATTTCAACAATAAAATGTTATTTCTGTAAATAAAATATATTTTTTTCTATAGTTCACAATTTACACAATTTTATTACAAAACACTATTTTCACTCCAACAATTTGAACAAAAAAATTTTCTTATTAAATAAATTACAATAAATCATTTTAACTCTTTCTAATCATCAAAATATTATTTTCAAACAATATTTCATCTTTTATTTTAATAAAACACATATTATCTTCATATTTCTCATTTTAAATTTAATAAAAGATTAAAATTGATAATGTTCTCCAACATTGTTGTATTTACCCAAATAAAATTTCAATTTGATTATTTTCTACTCAAATTCTCAAAATAAAGTTTTTAAAACTTTATTTTCATTAATTTAGTTTTATTTCAATAATCTAACATTGAAATACATCACCTAATTAATTTATTAGCTCCAAATTAATAAATACCCAATATTTCAATTTATTTAAACCAAATACTTATCTATTCCATATCTAATCCCATATTTATTCCCAATTGAACAAAGTAAAGTTCCAAACTTTATTTTTCCCATTTTAATTACAAAATTCATTGTTCATTCCAAATAAACAATTTATAATCTCAAATTATATTTTAATTTAAAATATTAAATTATAACCTCTGTTATAATTTAATATATATATATAGGTAATTTCCATACCAGGGTTGTTACAGACTCCCCCCCTCCCCTTAACAAAATTTCATCCTTGCAATTTCAAGAAAAGAGTTTGTATTCAACACATTTATTTCATCATTCAAAGGAAGGATAGACAAGCACGAGAGTAAAATTCCTCACACTCTACTCAAGACGAAAGAAGACCAAGATAAAAATTGCTTGGTAAATTCAACGATTTTCCTAAGTATAAATACTAGGGTTTGTGGACCATTGAATTTCTTGAGCAATACATCATGAATTTGAAAGTATCTCACTGTCGAAACAAAAACACAATGGGATGCTACTCAAAAATCTATCGAAGGAGAATGATTCCTCAATAGTTTCTCGAATAGAGTTAGGATTTAGCATCGCTTTATCCGAACTCCAACCACAAACTGATGGTTTTATGTATGTTACTACGGAAAGCCATACTGGTACTAAGATTACAGCAATTGAGGTAAGAAGACCCGATGAGAGATGATTACTACAAAGATCACCCTACTCAAACGACCGCAAAATGCTAGCGTTAGACTATAGTACTAAGGGAAGACAATACGAGGAATACAATAGATATAAATTTTAATTCATAATCAAAATTTCTTAGAGTTCAAAATTCATTATCTTCAAATCCATAATCAAATTTTTTTTTAGAATCAAACTTCTTAAAGTTCCAAAAATCATTGTCTTTAAATTCAATCTCAATTTTCAACACTTGGAAATTTTCCAAACTCCTTCCTATAGTTCTTATAAAATGTCAAATAATTTCAAACTCATATTCCCCTTATCATTCCAAAGGTAAATTTTTGAATTTTTTTTTATAATTTCATTTCAACAATTCTTAAGATAAAATTTTAAAATTTTACTACTCTTTATTTTCAAATACCCAAATTCTCAAAACAAACTCCATCTTTAACATGTATAACTTATTATAAAATATTCAACAACCATTTATTTTTCAAACAAAGTATTATCTCATCATTTCCGTAATAAAACATAATTATATTCAAACTTATATATTTCAATTATCATAATGGCATTACCTCGCCATTGATTTATATTAAATAACCATATCGATTGGCTGCAGCTTTGACCAAATGATCAAAACCACCTTACCACTCATCCTATCCCCCTATGGTTCAATGGCTGCATATGTCATCCAGAATAAAATTTAGTTCTCAAATCTTTTTAATTTATTTCCAAATTTAGTTCATTAAACTCAATTTATCGTGGCTGACTGTCTCATCACAACATTTAGGAAATTCCTATCGATAACGTTGATCATGCGTATCGACCGGAATTCTTAAAGCACTTGATGGACAACCCAACACAAAAATCATCTTTTATAAAAGAAGCATCTCATATTTAGTTCTCAAAATGTTCTTTATTTATCCCAAAAACCAATTCCAATTTCTCTTAGAAATATATCTTAAATTTTTGAAAAATTTGAAAACACAATTCATTACATATACCCAAAATCAAAACACAAAAAGAGACTCATCAAGATGTTCCCTTAAAATACTCGATTCACAAGATTGAGGGAATAGATTTGAGTGTTCGTCATTCCTATCGGTATAACGAACTACTCAGAAACTCATAACGAGTGCGGAATGCGGTAAAAGAACACTATCCTCCGCAACTCGAAGCTAATGAGAATCGGTGTAGGGTCAAGTTGAAAAAAAAGACCCTAGCACCATCAATAAATCAAATAAAAAAATATCAGCAAGATATAAGGGTAAGGATAACATATCTTCTCGAATGAGAAGAAGAACACAAACAGCAAATCATTACTATGGGTGATGTAATATTACTAAGCCAATAAATAAGTATCCAAAAAGGTTATCTCAAAAGAGGTAAGAATGGCGATATCAATTAAATTCCAAGGATCACCTCATTTCCTTAGTGGGAATCTTCGTGGGAGGATGACTGAAAGGCTGTGAACCAGGAATGAGGTCAATATAATATTCGATTGCCCGATTGGGTGTCATACCCGAATGGACTTACAAAATCAACAGAGTCACAATGATGGGAATTCGAGATATATCATCAACCTCTTGATACTCGAGAGTGAATATAGAGACTTCGGAATCATAATCAATATTCCGAAGACAAGAAATAACAAACCAACAATTAGGATACCTAAATATAGGACCCTTCAAATCACAGAATGTGGCTTGTTAAAATGCAAGCCACTCCCTCTCAAATTACCCCAAACTCAAGGTAGAAAATAGCATGCTAATACACATGCAAAGATAAGCTACAAGGAACATATCCCAAAATTCTCACGTCAAGTATTGCGGATCCCCTCAAAAGGATTCGCAATCCTCAAGTAAGCAACAAGACCAGAACATCAAATAGCATTAACAATTTTCTCTGGTACGAATAAATGCCAATCACCCGTATCGAAGAGGATTCGAATAGAACAGTCATGAAAAATAATAGAACCTTACAAAAGAGGAGATATACCTCGCGACTGAGATGCACTACCAGAAGCCTGAGCCACATTCAGATTCCCCGAACCTGAATTCTTCTCCTTCTTAGGACATGCTGAAACTATATGTCCTTCCTTCTTGTAGTAATGGAACTTGGGGGTTTAAGGACATTCTCGAACTAGATGGTCTCTAGAACCACAATTGAAGCAAGCCAACAATCTAGCTGAAGGAGGTGCTGCACCAAAATGATAACCAGAATTGCCTTGCTTCATCTTCTTCTTAGGAGGAAATGATTGGGATCTCTAAAAGGGAAATTTCTTCTTATTTGGATTCATTCGAACCTCGGCCTCGTCACTACGATCCCTTTCTTTTTCACCGGCTTCAAGGTGAAGCGCCGAATCCACAAGCTCCTCGAACGAGAGCTTAAACTGAAGCATGAGCGACTTCTTCAAATATTTCTTAAGTCCAGATACGAACCTAAGATTCTTCTTGTATGGGTACCAATGAACTCGAGCCTGTACTTGGATAGAGACTCGAGGGAGGATACATAATCTGACACAGAGGATTGGCCCTGCTTCAACTCGAGGAAGCGACGGGCAAGGAAAGCCTTCTCGGATTCTGGCATGAACATAAGCTCAAAACGATCTCAGAAATGCTGCCATGTAAGAGTAGACTCATCTATCTCAGCTATAAGGATCTCGTACCAGTCTAATGCTCGTTCTTGCAGCATACTTGATGTCACAAGAACACGGTGATGATCAGAAATCTCCATGTGAGTGAAGATGCACTCGCATGTTTGGAGCCAAGCCTAAACCTTAAAAACTGTCTCAGAGCCTTTGAATGGCTTGCCTCCGAGATGGGTGAAGTCGCTGCACTTACGCGCAAATGCATATTTGCATGGAGGAGAGGGATGAGTAGGAGCAGGAGGCTGTGTGCTCCTAAGAAGTTCAATAATCTGATCGGTCGACAAATAAACTCCTTCGGGACAAGAACCACTGGACGGTCCCAACACCGAAGTGCAACCTCTACCTCTTCCAGCCATAGCTGAAAGTTAAGTTAAGATTGGATTATTCGTAGGGGTAGATATTAGCAAATGGAATTCATTGAATAAGGAATACTATGGAATTTACAATTAACATTCCTAGACATATTCCTTTCCATCTACCCCCAAAGAACTCAAAATATTAAGGACAGGGTTGGGTTCAACTACGATTTAGGGATGATATTTACACTTGTATTATACTTGATGTATGGTAGTTGTGTATACTATTTTGCGTTTATTACTTTTTGTTCTGAAACCTGGCTTTGATACCAAGTTGTAACACCCTACCCCGAGACCCACATTAACAAAGAGAATTACATAGTAATCCTCTTTGCTAATGCGTAGAATAGGGTTGGTTAAGGGCGACCATCATAGTCTTGCATTCGATAAGAGCTAAGTATATTGGTTTTGACACTTATTTTTTATTCATTTTATCTCGAGTGTCCGACATACCTAATTCCTTTCTAATACACTACTATGGTGGCTATAGGATCGATTTAGAAACAAAATATGATAACAATACAATCTCAAGTCATAGAACAGCAACACAGATAATATACATATACACTTACATCAAATGTAATACAACATGCCACAAGTGGTATTCAACCACACTATATACATACATCCCCACAAAAGAATAGATACTTTATAAGGTTCCCAAACAAAAGACTACAACGAAAACTATGTCATAACCAAAGTCAATGAAGAAGCCCAAAAAGGTAAAGCTAACAAAGGTCTAAAAGTTAACCTGCAACTCGGTCTGACCTGAGTAATAAATACACGGGTCTGGCTAACTAGAACTTGATATTAGTAAAAGATAAAGGAATATAAGTGCATAAGGGGAACATTCCTTTAAGGATAAAGGAATGATATATAAGAAAGTCTATTTATACAACTAAGAATAGGTATTCCATAGGCTCAAAGTTAATCACATGATAAGGTTTAGCATAGATGTTTCACACTCAAATGGCTATACAATGTAAGTGAACATAAGCAATATATAAGCCATATGTGAAATCATCTAAATATCCAAATCAAAACTCATGAAACTCAATAATAGTTTATAATCCCAATATCGAAATCACCATAAAACAACAAATATATATAAGCCTTTCTCTAACTCAAGGTTATAAGTAAATTCATCATCTCAAATTGGTGAAATCGAAATCAAAACTCATAAAAATTCCCCGGATTGGCTAAATCCCATTTGCATGCCGAAGCGATGTTGCACGTGCCATCCCCCAGTACTATATATATATTAGGTACCTCTCCCAGACGACTAAAGTCGTAAATCTCAGACGACTGAAGTCGTAATCCCAGATGACCCGAAGGTCTATAGCACTGGCAATCCCAAAATGTGTCACGACTCCCAGATAGGAACCCGAAATGTGTTAACGTGCGTTCATACCTGTCATGTCCCACTTTTCCGTACAGTCCGAACTGACACTTTACCACAGTTGTCCAGTCCAAATTGAACAGAAAGGCAGATAGTAAGAAGAAAGTAGAAAGAAGATAGAAAGAAAATATAACAAGATAGAATCTTATAGCGGAAACGAATAATCTATAATATAGAACAAGTCTGTACATAAAACAAGAACCGTAATTTGAACATATACAGACATCAATCAGAGTATACAACCTATTCAGCACGGACAGTTATAACAACCTGTCCTTACAATTGCTGATGTACATAACTAATGCAACGGAATATAATCATCTATGAGAATACGACTCTGGCCTCCTGCTTCTCTCCTGAAGCTCCACTCCTTCCAGCTAACCTGGAAATATGCTCGGTCTGACCCGAGCATGTAGGAAAAACCCCACGCCCGGGTCAGTCTGGTAAAACCAACGTGAGAATTTAAATCACAAGGAATTTTATTCGTTATAACTTTTGAAACCCTTTTGAAATCAAAAGTATCCTGTAAGACCACGCCACACATAAACACGACGGGTTTTCCCTTACGGTAACAAAAACACTTTTAAAGAAAATCTGATGATATTATAATAGTGTCTAAGTACAAATACTTATTCAAATAGCTGAAATTGTTACATTAATTAAATTCTAGCATACTAGGCTCTACAACCAAAACCATAAAGGCACGTATTGCAGAATGGATTCCATACGAATGACTAGGCACAGGGGTACTACCTGTCATAGTAAATGTCTAGAAACAACATATCGAGGACCACGCCGGGATCCCCTGCAACACAAGGCCGGACTATCCCTAACTTGGATAGACCGAATATGCTATCACCCCAGGTGTTCCTACCCTCTCTGAGCTCCTTCCATGTATCGTAGTGATAAAATGATATCCGAGGTTATCTAGAAAGGTGATAAACATACCCTACTTCGGTTTAAATGTAACAACCCTGAGATTGCAATTACCGAATAATAAATTAAAATTATGATTTTAAGTTGAAAAGGGAGCTAAACAAATATTTTGGGAATTTAAATTTGCAATTGGTTTGCAAATTAAAGTATTTTGGGTTTAAAATGGGAAAATTAATATTTTTGGAATTTAATATTTAAAAGGGAAATTTTTAAATGTGATAATGGGTTTAATTGGCTAATGAGACAATTATATGGTTTTGATTAAAACTAGGTTACTACTTAGGATTTTTGTTCAAATGATAACATTAGAAAATTTTCTTTTAAATTTACATGTGCACTTAAGTAATTGAACTAAGCCTTATTGGGTTGTAAAACCCTCATAACAAACCCATTAGCCTACCCACTCTATATAATATCGTAAACCCATTTCATAACCCTAACCCTCATCCTCTTCATAAATTCCTAAACCTAAACCTAAGCAAAACTAATGGCCTCCCTTTAGAAGATCCATCTCCTTCTCTTCATAATTAGTTTAAATCCTAGAGAAAAAAAAGAAGAAGAAGAAAGGTAATGCAATCTCTCCTATTCTCAAAGCCTCCTTCTTAATCTCTATTTATCTCAACCTTCTTGTTGTAATCATTGTTTTATTTTTGTTGATTTTGGGTCCTTGAAGCCTCTTGATCTTTGCTTTGGGAAGAGGTGTTTGGCTTGCTTTGATTGTTACACACAAACTATTTGATTGTTTGCTTCATTAAGATAATTACTATCTATTAGTAATTATTGTTAGTTATACCTATTAGTGATAATTGCTAGTTAATTTTGATGCCAAAAACTGAAAAAAAACACCCCTAAATCACCTAAAACATCAAATTATGTTGGCTGGAATTGTGCAGGGCTGAAAACAGAACCAAAAACAGTCCTGGGTGCACCAGAACAGACCTGGGTTGCACCCAGGCTGATGCAGGCTAGCCCAGTTGGGCTAGCCAGAAACAGGCCAGCACTTGGTGGGCTGGCCGCATGCACAGGAACCCCAGCCCGCATGGGCTGGGGCCTGTTCTCCCCAGCCCAGGCGGGCTGGGGCATCAGTAAACCCCAGCCCGCACGGGCTGGGGCTTCCCCAGCCCATGCGGGCTAGGGAACCAGTCCCCAGCCCGCATGGGCTGGGGCACCAGTCCCCAGCCCATGCGGGCTGGGGAACCAGTCCCCAGCCCGCACGGGCTGGGGCACCAGTCCCCAGCCCGCGGGCTGGGGAACCAGTCCCCAGCCCGCATGGGCTGGGGGCTCCCCAGCCCGTGCGGGCTGGGGCACCAGTCCCCAGCCCATGCGGGCTGGAGAACCCCAGCCCGCATGGGCTGGGGCCTCCCCAGCCCAGGCGGGCTGGGGCAGGCTGACGCGGGCCGTAGCCCGCGTCAAAAAAAAAAAAAAAAATTAAAATAAAATTGCTCACTTCTGTTTTCAGATTTTTTATCTCCACTTCGCGATGCCGCCACGATCGCATCCGAAGTCGGAATTCAACGTTTTTGGTCTCGTTGGAAAGGTGGAGTTTCGAACTCCATCTCTGTAAAATTTAGGCATCATCGGCATTCTTTTGGTACTTCGAATTTCGTGTCGAAGTTGAACTCTTGTCGCTGTTTGTAAACAGTGTGAATCTTGTTCTGGGTCCAACTTTGAGACGTCGCTGCTACTTCGTCTCAACTCGGATTCCAGAAATTCTTTTTGCATCTTATAATAGGGATGTTGGACTATATGCCTACCAGTTTTCATGTCATTTGGATTCAGTTTGCTGGTCAAAATAAATTGCCGAACTTGGGTTCGCAGCAGTTTTTGAATGGTCAAACACTTAGAATGAAAATCAAATATCCCTTCTGTTTCCAGCTTTTGAGCGCCACTCCGCGATGCCGCCACGTTCGCATCGGAAGTCGGAATTCGACGTTTTTGGTCTCGTTAGAAAGGTGGAGTTCCGAACTCCATCTCAGGAAAATTTGGACAACATTGGAGTTCGTTTGGTACTTCGAATTTCGTGTCGAAGTTGAACTCTAGTCGCTGTTTGTAAACAGTGTAAATCTTGTTCTGGGTCCAACTTTGAGACGTCGCTGCCACTTCGTCTCAACTCGGAATCCAGAAATTCTTTTTGCATATTAAAGTAGGGATGTTGGACTACATGCCAGCAGATTTTCATGACATTTGGACATAATTTGCTGGTCGAAATAAATTATCTAACTTGAGTTCACAGCTGTTTTTGAATGTTTACAAACACTTAGAATATTTTTGATGATTTTCTGGTTTTCATTGATTTCTTTGAGATTTGTCTCTAGATTTCGTACACGGGTTTTATGAATCATTTTCAAAAGATTTTTCACTCCTAAATGGCTTTTGAAAATTATTATATAATATTATTTTAATTATTAAATTAATTACTCCATAATAGGAGACCTTTCAAAAGACCGTTTTAAAAGTGATTCCGAAAATCAATTATAAATCCGTTTTACACCATTATTTTCTATAATAAAAATCTCACACTCACTTTTAGCACGTCAAGCGAAGTGGAAAGGTGCTTAAACGGTTAGGAAATCTCCGGCCTATGGAAACCGTGTGTATTTTCTTTCCGGTTAATCCCCGACCTATTCGATTGATCGTTTTGACCTTTGGGTCTAGTTTACCGATGATATGAGGTAGACTTTTTATTGTTTGGAGTGTGAGCTTGCTATTGGTTAGGAAACCGTTTAGTGCGAACGTGGGGTATGGGACTCATTGTTAACACTTTGCGGGTTCCTCTCCAAGAAGTTAGTGACACATTAGCCTCTGGGCGGCCAGTACTTGACCTCTGGGTCACCACGCCTCTGGGCAACCGTCTCTGGACACCTGCTCTATGGAGCAGTTTATTTTTCGGCGTGTGCCTCTGGGCCTTTATCCTTCTGGGAAGGATCTCGCCGTCTCGCGCGTTTCGCATCGGTGCGAGTGATCGATCACAACTCTACAGTACTTGGCAACAACGACTCTGGTCGGTGCACGTGCAAAACTTGTATTATCTGATTATTTTTATATCCATTCGAGTACCGCCATTCGGTGTTGGTTCTATGGAACCATACGATGTAAGTGCGATTACCTTATGGATCCACAGTGTCTCTGGACACTGCTTTTCAGTGTTTGATTTCATTGACTTTTCAGTATATCCCCATGGCTCTTTGGAGCATCGATCTTTGCTTGGGCATTGATCACAGACTCTGGTCACTCTTGGGATTATTGCCTATGGGCATCTTTTTATAGCTTTGGCTACGCCGATGATATGAGGCGATTTTATTTATTCTACACTTTGGTGTTGATTTCTCTTTAGAGATTTTTATTGTTTATTGATGATTAGGGATCGTCATTATATTCATGTGGTTCATAATATACTTCTCTTTGGATAAGTACTGTTTTACTTATGTACCGCATTATTATATATCTCAGTTATTACTGATTGTTTAGCTAGCCTGACCCGAGTGTTTTCACTCGGGTCAGACCGAGTTGTTTCAGGTTAGGTCTCTGGACTTAGCTTCTGTGCTTCCGCTTGGACATTATCTGCTATGCTGATAGATAGCGCTTTTATTTATCCACTATTCCGCTACTCTCTTATTATTCAGACTTTGATATGTACATATTTTTGACTCACATGTGTGAGCAGTGGCTTTGTACCCACTTATGATATTTGGATCTGTATTGATGATGTATTATTCTGGGATTTTATATCTGTTATGTGATTCTGTTCTGTGATGTTTTTATCATTTATTATTATGCTTTGTCCTGATAGATCTTTAGCCATTTGTAATTTCGTTATAAGTATTTACCGAATATGTCTAACCACCTGATTGAGAAAAATTTAAATAGATTCCACCTTTCGACGTATTCGGTAGATAGTTATAGCTTGATTATAGATGGTCGCTTCCACTATACTCTATTCTCCGCTTTAACAGACAGTATTACTCCCGTAATACTCTTTGTTACAGTGGGTCTCAGAGTGGGGCGTTACAACTTGGTATCAGAGCCTGGTTTCAGGAATAATCATAATAAACACAGAACAGTAACACTTAGTACAATACATCCTAGTATGATTCGAATATTACAAAGCCCTTTCCTCATGACATTGGATAGATAAGTTAGGAATATGTTTAGGAATACATTTATATTCCGTAGTATTCCATTTGAATTATCTATCTTTGAATCGTGCTTAACTCGCATCTTCATCTCAGCCTCGAGGTACGCATCCTTCCGTTCTCGAAGGTTCTATTTTATTTCACGATCAATCTTTTAGAGTTTTTTGATATGGGTGTCTCTCACTCATTCGTATAAAAGGAACTAGTTGATACTTTATCTTTGGATGTTACTTGTATGGTTTCTTCACTAAGGATTGTGAATCCCATTGGTGGATCCACGACCCTTAGCTTGCTCTGTGAGAATATAAATATTGATCTTTGTGGATTTTCTTTCCGTGCGAATCTGCACGTTGTGGATTAGATGTTATAGACGATTTCTATATTTAAGGAATTGCGGGGACGCAATTTTCTTAAGGGCAGGAGTCTGTAACAACCCTGAGATTGCAATTACCGAATAATAAATTAAAATTATGATTTTAAGTTGAAAAGGGAGCTAAACAAAAATTTTGGGAATTTAAATTTGCAATTGGTTTGCAAATTAAAGTATTTTGGGTTTAAAATGGGAAAATTAATATTTTTGGAATTTAATATTTAAAAGGGAAATTTTTAAATGTGATAATGGGTTTAATTGGCTAATGAGACAATTATATGGTTTTGATTAAAACTAGGTTACTACTTAGGATTTTTGTTCAAATGATAACATTAGAAAATTTTCTTTTAAATTTACATATGCACTTAAGTAATTGAACTAAGCCTTATTGGGTTGTAAAACCCTCATAACAAACTCATTAGCCTACCCACTCTATATAATATCGTAAACCCATTTCATAACCCTAACCCTCATCCTCTTCATAAATTCCTAAACCTAAACCTAAGCAAAACTAATGGCCTCCCTTTAGAAGATCCATCTCCTTCTCTTCATAATTAGTTTAAATCCTAGAGAAAAAAAAGAAGAAGAAAAAAGGTAATGCAATCTCTCCTATTCTCTAATCCTCCTTCTTAATCTCTATTTATCTCAACCTTCTTGTTGTAATCATTGTTTTATTTTTGTTGATTTTGGGTCCTTGAAGCCTCTTGATCTTTGCTTTGGGAAGAGGTGTTTGGCTTGCTTTGATTGTTACACACAAACTATTTGATTGTTTGCTTCATTAAGGTAATTACTATCTATTAGTAAATATTGTTAGTTATACCTATTAGTGATAATTGCTAGTTAATTTTGATGAAAATTTTGATGCCAAAAACTGAAAAAAACACCCCTAAATCACCTAAAACATCAAATTATGTTGGCTGGAATTGTGCAGGGCCGAAAACAGAACCAAAAACAGTCCTGGGTGCACCAGAACAGACCTGGGTTGCACCCAGGCTGATGCAGGCTAGCCCAGTTGGGCTAGCCAGAAACAGGCCAGCCCTTGGTGGGCTGGCCGCATGCACAGGAACCCCAGCCCGCATGGGCTGGGCCTGTTCTCCCCAGCCCAGGCGGGCTGGGGCATCAGTAAACCCCAGCCCGCACGGGCTGGGGCTTCCCCAGCCCATGCGGGCTGGGGAACCAGTCCCCAGCCCGCATGGGCTGGGGCACCAGTCCCCAGCCCATGCGGGCTGGAGAACCCCAGCCCGCATGGGCTGGGGCCTCCCCAACCCAGGCGGGCTGGGGCAGGCTGACGCGGGCCGTAGCCCGCGTCAAAAAAAAAAAGAAAAAAAAAATTAAAATAAAATTGCTCACTTCTGTTTTCAGATTTTTTATCTCCACTTCGCGATGCCGCCACGATCGCATCCGAAGTCGGAATTCGTCGTTTTTGGTCTCGTTGGAAAGGTGGAGTTTCGAACTCCATCTCTGTAAAATTTAGGCATCATCGGCATTCTTTTGTTACTTCGAATTTCGTGTCGAAGTTGAACTCTTGTCGCTGTTTGTAAACAGTGTGAATCTTGTTCTGGGTCCAACTTTGAGACGTCGCTGCTACTTCGTCTCAACTCGGATTCCAGAAATTCTTTTTGCATCTTATAGTAGGGATGTTGGACTATATGCCTACCAGTTTTTATGTCATTTGGATTCAGTTTGCTGGTCAAAATAAATTGTCGAACTTGGGTTCGCAGCAGTTTTTGAATGGTCAAACACTTAGAATGAAAATCAAATATCCCTTCTGTTTCCAGCTTTTGAGCGCCACTCCGCGATGCCGCCACGTTCGCATCGGAAGTCGGAATTCGACGTTTTTGGTCTCGTTAGAAAGGTGGAGTTCCGAACTCCATCTCAGGAAAATTTGGACAACATTGGAGTTCGTTTGGTACTTCGAATTTCGTGTCGAAGTTGAACTCTAGTCGCTGTTTGTAAACAGTGTAAATCTTGTTCTGGGTCCAACTTTGAGACGTTGCTGCCACTTCGTCTCAACTCGGAATCCAGAAATTCTTTTTGCATATTAAAGTAGGGATGTTGGACTACATGCCTGCAAATTTTCATGACATTTGGACACAGTTTGCTGGTCCAAATAAATTATCTAACTTGAGTTCACAGCTGTTTTTGAATGTTTACAAACACTTAGAATATTTTTGATGATTTTCTGGTTTTCATTGATTTCTTTGAGATTTGTCTCTAGATTTCGTACACGGGTTTTATGAATCATTTTCAAAAGATTTTTCACTCCTAAATGGCTTTTGAAAATTATTATATAATATTATTTTAATTATTAAATTAATTACTCCATAATAGGAGACCTTTCAAAAGACCGTTTTAAAAGTGATTCCGAAAATCAATTATAAATCTGTTTTACACCATTATTTTCTATAATAAAAATCTCACACTCACTTTTAGCACGTCGAGCGAAGTGGAAAGGTGCTTAAACGGTTAGGAAATCTCCGGCCTATGGAAACCGTGTGTATTTTCTTTCCGGTTAATCCCCGACCTATTCGATTGATCGTTTTGACCTTTGGGTCTAGTTTACCGATGATATGAGGTAGACTTTTTATTGTTTGGAGTGTGAGCTTGCTATTGGTTAGGAAACCGTTTAGTGCGAACGTGGGGTATGGGACTCATTGTTAACACTTTGCGGGTTCCTCTCCAAGAAGTTAGTGACACATTAGCCTCTGGGCGGCCAGTACTGGACCTCTGGGTCACCACGCCTCTGGGCAACCGTCTCTGGACACCTGCTCTATGGAGCAGTTTATTTTTCGGCGTGTGCCTCTGGGCCTTTATCCTTCTGGGAAGGATCTCGCCGTCTCGCGCGTTTCGCATCGGTGCGAGTGATCGATCACAACTCTACAATACTTGGCAACAACGACTCTGGTCGGTGCACGTGCAAAACTTGTATTATCTGATTATTTTTATATCCATTCGAGTACCGCCATTCGGTGTTGGTTCTATGGAACCATACGATGTAAGTGCGATTACCTTATGGATCCACAGTGTCTCTGGACACTGCTTTTCAGTGTTTGATTTCATTGACTTTTCAGTATATCCCCATGGCTCTTTGGAGCATCGATCTTTGCTTGGGCATTGATCACAGACTCTGGTCACTCTTGGGATTATTGCCTATGGGCATCTTTTTATAGCTTTGGCTACGCCGATGATATGAGGCGATTTTATTTATTCTACACTTTGGTGTTGATTTCTCTTTGGAGATTTTTATTGTTTATTGATGATTAGGGATCGTCATTATATTCATGTGGTTCATAATATACTTCTCTTTGGATAAGTACTGTTTTACTTATGTACCGCATTATTATATATCTCAGTTATTACTGATTGTTTAGCTAGCCTGACCCGAGTGTTTTCACTCGGGTCAGACCGAGTTGTTTCAGGTTAGGTCTCTGGACTTAGCTTCTGTGCTTCCGCTTGGACATTATCTGCTATGCTGATAGATAGCGCTTTTATTTGTCCACTATTCCGCTACTCTCTTATTATTCAGACTTTGATATGTACATATTTTTGACTCACATGTGTGAGCAGTGGCTTTATACCCACTTATGATATTTGGATCTGTATTGATGATGTATTTTTCTGGGATTTTATATCTGTTATGTGATTCTGTTCTGTGATGTTTTTATCATTTATTATTATGCTTTGTCCTGATAGATCTTTAGCCATTTGTAATTTCGTTATAAGTATTTACCGAATATGTCGAACCACCTGATTGAGAAAAATTTAAATAGATTCCACCTTTCGACGTATTCGGTAGATAGTTATAACTTGATTATAGATGGTCGCTTCCACTATACTCTATTCTCCGCTTTAACAGACAGTATTACTCCCGTAATACTCTTTGTTACAGTGGGTCTCAGAGTGGGGCGTTACACAACATATCGAGGACCACGCCGGGGTCCCCTGCAACACAAGGCCGGACTATCCCTAACTTGGATAGACCGAATATGCTATCACCCCAGGTGTTCCTACCCTCTCTGAGCTCCTTCCATGTATCGTAGTGATAAAATGATATCCGAGGTTATCTAGAAAGGTGATAAACATACCCTACTTCGGTGCGACCTACTTAGCCTTGTTGCATCTCCCCTGATTTTCAGTCATTCCTGGTTGATGAGGCTTTGAGGCTACGATTACCTTTTAAAGGAATTTTCCCTTAGAATGCTCGTTGTCCTCCAATGAAAATGTACTGATAGCATCGTCCATACAAGTCCGTTTTGGGTCTGAACGGAACCAAAGGCACTATTCCTACTACATCTGTTTTGTAATCATCCTCAGGATTAGTAGCGATTAGCCCTTGCACTTCAATGCTCCATCTTCGACTCCATGCTCTTGTCTTCATTCCAAAACGTACTCGTTGGATCGAAGTGGTTTTCGGATAACTTAACCAATCCATGTCTCTTCGAAACAACATTCGATATTTTCCGATAAACTCAACCCTGGTTCATGAAATAAACAGACGAAAATAAGATCGGAGATCACCTCCTAACAGTTTAGTGGACGGATTTCCTTATCATCGTCCTAGAAGAACGAAACGAGTTTATACGTACAGTATAGCACCTCGAACGGTAACTGTACCGCATAATTCTCGTGTTTCTTCTAGATATTCCCAAAGTTATGTTTTTGGGTCCAGATTTGATAGCCGGTTATTTAACTATCAAATATACAATCATCCAAACAAAGGTTTCATTTCCCATTGAAAACATTAAGCCTTATTTAATTTAAATTTCAATAAATTAAAATTATTTAATCGAAACAGCATATGCTTATCTCACCGGATAAGTATATTGACAAACCATTCGTTCCAAAATATTTGAAACCCTTTAAAATAAATCTAGGAAAGCACCACTGCGGTATCAAGCATGGATTCATAGCTCAATGGTTACGTCTCTATCCCACAAAAATCCAAAAACTTAACCGCAGGCACTCACTGCCTTCGATTACGCCATAAAAGTATACCGATACTTTTCGAAAACTTTATTTAAAATTTTTAAAAAATATGCTTATAAAGTTTCAATATAAATTTTCAAAGTTCTAATTAAGTAAAACACTCTTTTATAAAAGTTTACTATATAATATATTATTTTTAAAACATTATTAATATTTAATAAATTTATCCTTGAAATAAATATACTTTAATACTCATTAATCCCTTAAGAAATAATTAACTTTAAACAATCACTATAAAATAACTTTAATTAATAATTAATATACCTTAAACAATTTAGATAATTAATAACTTTAAAACAATAATTAATACTTTTTAAATAATCTTTAAGAATAATAAATTAATTATTTTAAATCATTATCAAAATATTTACTAATTAACTTTAACATATCATTAATAAAAATAACCATCCTTAACAATTTTGGCTCAACAGTCCACTTCCAATCAGAAAAGAAGGCTTAATAATTCCAATGGTACTTAATCAAGTTACCATTCAATTTTATAACAGTCCAGAATAACAGATACAGATATCCACAACAATCAATTCAACACCATATTTCCAATATAATTTATCAGGAAAGTAAATAGGTGTCCGTATAAATAAAACAGCAGAACAGGGTATTATTTCTGCTAATCAATGTTCACAAACATATATATTCAGTAATAATGGCAGAACGGTGATTTACTCTGTCAACAGGGTCCAATTTAATACAATTAGTGGGACGGTGTTTTGTTCCGCTAAACAGATGTCAAAAACATCGCAATTAAATTAAATTGACTCGTCGTTACTTTTATCTAGCAAAACACTTCAATATACGGGTCATATAAATTCAATCGACGATATTATTTTTAAATTGATTACATAAATTTCTGGCCGTTTCAAATTACCATAAAATTTCACTTATTTAAACTCGACAATGGTTCATATGACGACGTAGCATTCGTCGTCACGAACCCATCGCAAAGAACCTCGCGTAAATCGGGATTTGTACGGACAAATTATAATATTCCAAAGTTTACCAAATATATATAAGTTAACATTTTTTTTAAAAAAAGAACGGTCTTCCTCAATGCTTTGGCTGAAGCCCATCACTCGTCCTACCCACGTCCCTTCTTCTCCTTTCTTTTCTTTTCCTTTCCCAATTCCAGTTCAAAATACAAGACTCAAACCAAAACGTCGAACTCTCGATTTCGTTGCTACCTTCGTTGATCATCTACCAAAGCCCTTCAATTCCCCTCGTGAGCCATGAGATCGCACTTGCTTCAGCAACCTCATCTCCTTCCATTGTTCGTTCGCTTCCTAAAAAAAAGACTAGGAACCCACCATCGTGCACGTGCACGTCACCACCAGACTGCCGCTTACCCAGCCGAGCACCCCACCAAGTTCCTCTTCGCCTTCCCCTCAACACGCGCCCATCTCCTTGGCCACTGCCTTGCCGGAGCTACATTCGACCATCGCCATTTCCAGGTCCCAAATACGACGCACGCAAATCGACCTCGGCGCACCTTCCTGCTCCTCACCTATCCCAACCACAATCACCATTTGAATGCCCATCCACCCACGCACCTTCAATCAACGACCGAACCTTCCTCGTCGCCCCTCCTCACCGTAGTTTAACCACGTTCCATACCTTGCCTAACCTTCCTTAAACCCTAAAAACACCACACCATTGCCAGTCGAAGCCAAATTCAAAAACTTGCTACGGTGAACCTCTACCCCATGTCGCTAGGCTTCTCCTTGGCCAAAGCGCAACTTCCCTCATCAACTCGGTCGCCAGAAATAAATTTATAATCGTATTTTGGTCATCTCAAGATTTCTAGCAATATAGACCTTTAAAAATCGTGAATCTTTCATTAAAAATCCTATTTTGATATGAGAAACACAACGACATACCTGATTCAACGATTTGACTATAATAAATTTTGACAAAAACTTGGTTGTTTACTGTATTATTACATTTTTGTTCAATATACAGTATGGTCAGGCTTCATACTAATTTTAGCATGTTCTATACTGGAAAATGAACACTTCATTAGTTTACATCGTTTGCAAATTCGAATCAATTAAAGAGATATAGATTTTTGAACCTAAGCATGTATGGAATTTTATCTCTATTAACATAACAAAGAAATGTTTTTAAAAAGTTCCAGGCTTTAAAAATTTAAACCCTCACCTTGATCATTGTTGAACCCTTGAAATATTCTAGTTGAACTTAAGTTTTTGATCCGAACTTGAAAATTATTGCTTTGATTTGGATTTGAACAGAAGGCTTCTTCTTCTCCTTACTGTGTTTTGTTTTTGTTTTAAAAAGCTTTCAATTTTTTTTAACAGGCTTTACAAACCGAAAATACACTCATACATACCTCTATATAAATGTTTGCAAGAGTGAAATATACGTACAAGGTTTTTGATGGGTTGATGGATTGAAATGAGGTGGCTTTGATATGAAGTTGAAATGAAGTAAGGTTGAATGTTTGGGTTTTAACTATATTTGACCAGGAAACTCCATATGTTTATATATTCTGGTTGTACATTTTATATTTTCCAAGCAATGTTTTATTGTCTACAAATCTTACATGTTTAACTTTGTGTTAAACATTAGATCAGGTAATGTATTATTTACTTGTAATATTTTGTATATTTTAATGTTTTACTCTTCACTTTTACTTCCATTGATCCTATACAAGCTTTCATATATATTTTGAAAACAATTTGCAAGGTGGTTTTGAAATAAATAAATTTTAAGTCTTTATATTTATACATACATACATACATACATACATACATACATACATACATACATATATATATATTAAAACATATAACTCAAGGCATTAAAGTTTTTGCCATTCCATTTTTAAATAACATTTTTGTCAAAACATTATTTTGTAAAAGATTTCTTATTTAAAAATGATTTTATAAATTTTCTCACTCCTATCATCACATATTTTCATATATATCTTTTCTTTCATTTATTAATATATATATATATATTATTTTTAATAAACTATATTTATTTAGTTCATATATATATTTTACATTCTTCTTAACTAGTGTGTGTGTGTGTGTGTACATATAAGAAAAACCAAATTTTAAACTTTCCTTATTCATGATACATTATGTTTCCATAAGTCATATCATTTCTATTTACAATATATTCTTTTCCTTTTATTTTCGCTTCATATATTATTTTTAATATAGCATTTATATTTGTTTATAAATACTATAATTTCCTTTCTGAACTTATAATCATGTATACATCCTTCTTTCATTTTCGATATATACATATGTATTTATCTAAAATGAATTTTTTTTCAATTTATATATATATATATATATATTCTATTATTCTGAATTAAATATATATATAAGAAATTCCAATTAAATCAATTTTCTATTTTATAAAATAAAAATCTGGAAATTCAAAATATTATCTTGTTTTGAAAAATTGTATATTATTATCGACTGTTATTTAACGGAGATTTTTGTTGATTAAAATACCGTATTATTGAATATTAAAAATTAATATTCAAAACTCGAGACGTCAAAAATCCCAGGTCATTACAATACCACACGTTCGCACTTAACGGTTTACTAACCGCTAGTCATTGCTACATTAGAAAACAGAAATCATCATAAAATTCCAAAACTTGGAAAACTAAGACTCGCCTCATCTCATTGGCAAGTAAATCACTATAATAGTTTCTCCTTGATCATACTCCTAGAATAGGAGACCTCGAACCACAACCCACCAAATATTGGACTTCCCAGGTAATTCCTGAAGATAGGAATTATAATCTCAAAACTCGCTATAAATTGGCTAAATAACACAGAAATCAATAACCCAGATAGTTTCGATCGTACAAGTCCGGAATTAACCGATAAAGTAAACTCACATGTCCCATACCATAGGTTTTACTAAACTATTTAATTCTCTTTCTCAAACGTTTGAAAAGTGTAAAAATATTGTATATTATTTATAAAATAATTTACTTGTGAAAACAGGATTTTAGAACAATTTTCCGAAACCAATTTGAAAGCAAATTATTGAAAATTCCCTTTATTATAAGAAATAAATACATTTAAAAATACTTTAAAATAATTTGGAAATAATTTATTTCAAAGTCATTTGAATTATAGAATCATTTCAAAATCGTTCTAAAAAAACTTTTGCTTGAAACGATAGAAATCGCAGAAAAACACTGAAATTACAATATTCGAAAACATCGTGAAAAACCCGACAATCCAAGATTCGGATTGACCATAATTTTTGCTCATCTATATGTAGATTAGAGCACTAGAAGTTCATCTATTAGAACTCCAAAATTCATCTAAAAAATGCAATGAAATAAGCACCAAAAACCATAGCAAAAGGTACAAATGATGCAAATAGATTCAGGAAACAAGGCAACTAACTCACGTACATGGGCCAATAGGGGTCGACATTTTAATAAAACACATATTATCTTCATATTCCTCATTTTAAATTCAATAAAAGATTAAAACTGACAATGTTTTCCGACTTTGTTGTATTTACCCAAATAAAATTTCAATTTGATTATTTTATACTCAAATTCTCAAAATAAAGTTTTTAAAACTATATTTTCATTACTTTATATTTATTTCAACAATTTAACGTTGAAATACATCACCTTATTAATTTATTAGCTCCAAACTAATAAATACCCAATATTTCAATTTATTTAAACAAAATACTTATTTTATCCATATTCAATCCCATATTTATTCCCAATTAAACAAAATAAAGTTCCAAACTTTATTTTTCCCATTTTAATTACAAAATTCATTGTTTATTCCAATTAAACTATTTATAATCTCCGATTATATTTACAATATTAAATTATAACCTCCGTTATAATTAAATATATACAGGTAATCTCCAAACTAGGGTTGTTACATTTAATCTATTTTAAATCTATTTAATCTATTTTAAATCTATTTAATTTATTCTTAATCTATTTTAAATCTATTTTTAAATCTATTTAAACTATTTTAAACCTATTCAAACTATTTTAAATCCATTTAAATTACATTAATCTATTTTAAATTATTTTAGAGTTTTCTAACTATTTAATAATTTATTTTAAACTATGCTAAACTAATTAAACCATTTATAACTATCTAAATTATTTTCTAAATTTCAGATTGTGTAAAGTGGAAGTGTTTATATTTAAATCCTTGATTTTTAAAGCGAATATGGTTAAATGATGTTATAACTTAAGTTGTAACCTATCTTATCAATAATTTCAAAAGTGAATATGATTTCAAAAGTGAATATGATTCTGAAAGCGATATGGTTTTGAGAATATGATATTTTGATATCAATTATGAATCAGTTTTGGAAATGTAAAAGAACCATCTGTTGTGAAATAAGCGTTTGGTTGTTAAAGAGACCGGGATCGGATATTGTCCTGCTCTCTGCCAATACCGAAAACCACTTTAACAACTGTGTACGTGGTGGAGATTCCAGAATGAAGTAGGATGGTTTGGCGAACGGTTCTGTATGAGGTATTTACGTAGCCCTGACTCTAGTTCTTGACATTACCGCACAGTTATATTGATTCATTGATAAATTTATAAAAATTAACTATGATTTTTTAAATTTTAACCAAGTTAACTAAATTTTATAAAAATTGGCCAAGTTCACAGAAAAAAAAAACTTTATAAACATTAACTAAATTTTGTAAAAAAAACTAATTTATAAGAATTAACTTGTAAAACTTAACTAATTTTTTTTAAAATAACTAATTTTATAAAAGTTAATTAAGTTAACTAAGCTTTACAAAATTAACTAAGTTTTACAAATTTAGTTATGTTAACTAGGTATGATAATAATTTAACCAAATTTATGAAAATTAACTAAATTTATGAAAAATAATTAAGTTTATGTATGAAAATATATACTAGTACAAATTATATTACATAGTTTATATCTTTATAAATTATACACGTATATATTATATCAATTATATATATTAAATTATGTATGAATTAATTATGCTATGTATGAATTATACTATGTGAAGTACGAATGAATAATAATCATAATATCTTGATAAACTTATTAAACCATAGCATGTTAACTTATTCTAGAAATGAATTATATATGAATTAATATATATATATAATAAATGAGCATATGAATAAATATAAACTACATATTTATATGTAAATCGTATAAACTATATATTTAAATTGTACACCTACACACACATAATATAAATAGTAACAATAGCAGTAGTATGAGGAGTAATAATAATATCTTGATAAACTTAAACAAAGCTAGAAAAGGTATTATAAAATTATACGTACTAATTAATATAAATTATATATAAATTAATATAACAAAATAAATGTATATAATAAGTATATGAATTAATATGAATTATATATAATAAATAAATATTACATAAACGATACATATATATATTATATCATGTATCTATAAATATACATGCAAATCATATAAATTATATTTGTAAATTATATACACACCCCCATAACATACACATAATATTAGAAATAATATTAATGTCCTTATAAACTTATTAACCCAGAGAATATAAACGTATCATAGAATTATATCACTACAACAAAAATACTCTATTACAACGCCCCTTTTACAACGGGCATTGGCTGTCCATTGTAATAGAAGGCTATTACAATGGTCCATTCAGGCCCGTTGTAGTAGATGCCCTATACAATGCCCTTTTTACAACGAGCAATGACTACCCGTTGTACTAGAGTGCTGTTACAACGTTCCTTTCATGCCCGTTGTAATAGATGCTAATTTTACAACGTTCACAAAATGCCCGTTGTAATAGATGCCGATTTTACAACGGTCACAAAATGCCCTTTGTAAGAGGTGCCAATTTTACAATGCTCATAACGCCCATTGTAATAGGTGCCAATTTCACAACGGTCATTAAATGCCCATTTTAACCGATGCTAATTTTACAACGATCATAAAATGGCCGTTGTAATAAATGTCTGTTACCAATTTTCAACAATCAATAATTAATAATTATTTATTGATATTTAATAATTAATCATTAATAATATTATATTAATCATATGTTACTAATTACTAATTATAATATTATATTACTAATTACTAATCATTAATAATATTATATTGTTTATTAATATTTAATACTTAATCATTAATAATATTATATTAATCATTTATAACTAATTATAATCAATGATTATTAATAAATAACCACTAATTACTAATTATTATATATGATCAGTATTCCAACAGGCTTAATTTTACTTTCCAGTTATCAGTAAGTAATATCGAGTAATTAATATTAAATATATAATAATTTATAATTAATAATAAATATTAATAATTTATGATTAATAATTACTATTAAAATTAATAATTAATGTTGAAAATTAAAAATTAATAATATATACATATTAATTATTAACAGTTAATTAACATTAAATTATAATTAATAAATATAAAGTAACATTTAATAATTAAATTTTACTAATTAATAATTACGATTAAATAATTAATTTTCATGATTATTTTCATTAGTCATAAATTTTTCTTTAATTAATAGTTTCATTATGGTATTAATTAATTAATACTTAATAATTAATAATTAATTAGGACTAATATTAATTTTATCCAAACAAAAATGAGGTAAGAATAACGTTAAAGTGCACAAACACTAACAAATGTCGACACTCAAAATTCATACGTGGCACTCAAAACCAGTTTTTATTCTCACCTGCCCATTATATTAGATGCTTATTAAAACTACTTTCTTCAGTCTGTTGTAATAGATGTCAACTATTACAACTTTTTTTGCTAATTGTAAAGTTATATTTTACAATATTTATAGTTTACCAGTTGTAATAAATACCAATTTTTGACAACTCTTAACGATTACCATTATCTTGATTGTTCTAGACGTCATAGTTAAAAATTTACAATAAAAATGTATTAATAATAATATATACTTAATAACATATAATTTATAATAATATTTATTATTTCCCTTTTTTGCAAAATTTTAGCTTTAAGCTTTCTCTTCATTTCTCACATTTTTTTTAAATCAACTAAATATGCCAGTAATCGAAAAATAAAAATGAAAAAGCTAGAAAACCAAACAAGGGAACAGGCGCTGGTACAAAATTTTAAAGTAAGGGAACGTGGCGCTGGAACAAAATTTTAAAGCCCGCGTGAAATTTTCATTAACCGCTCAGCCTTTACTTTTACTAGAACCATAATCTCCATATCCACATTTACACACAAATCCCTAATCGCTGCTTCACAACAAAATCCTTAATCCATAATCCCTAATCAACCCCTAATCACCGAACCACAGTCCTACGCGATGGCAGGTGGCCAAAGCAGGAAGCCTCAATCCTTGTTTCAGGAGATATCATCGGCATAGAACTTGGCAGCATCGTCCCTACAGTTGCTGGCTTCCAAACAATAAGTAGTTAGAGGAGGATAGTTCTTATAGCTCGTAAAGGCGGTTTTGATTTACCAACTGCTTTCCCGAGTTCTCCATCTGTTTATCTCTATTTGTGATTCGTGGATGTCAATTTCAAACTCAAATTTGATACCACCAATCCAAATTCAGGTGCTACTCTGACATAGTAAATAGTTTATCATTTTAGTCTGTATATTGTTTAGCTGATTGAAGTTTCATAATTTCCTTTGAATAAATCAGGGACTTCCGCTTATGACTATGTTTTTTGAATTAGAAAGGCAATGTCAGAATTAAGCATTTAGTTAAATTGATTTTCAGCTGAGCCATGGAGAATGGAAATCCAAGGGGATAAAAGATGTGTAGGGTTAAAGAGAAATTTTAACATCATCGATTATATCATATTTATTTATCATACATATAGAATGTATGAGAAATATGTATAGTTTTAAGTATAGAGAAGGAGGTATGTCTTATATGTACAGTTTTAAAATTAATTTAGATGTGTATTTTTCTTTTCATTTTTTTAAAGTAAAATAATAGTACTAACAAAGCTTAAAAGAGTAAAGTTTCCTTCTACTAATAGTGCAAAACTATTTGTCATGAACCATGTTATGGAGTACAAAATTTATTCCATTAACTAAAGTTGGACGTGAGAAAGAAATGAGCCTGATCATATGTAACCCATGTGCTTGTCATTTTCACATTGGTACTAAAATCGATCTAACTAGTCATGGCACATAGTATTTTTTACTATAATTATTTCTAGTAACTTAGCATGTCAAGAAGAACAAACTGTTGTTGCGACCCAAAGCAAGTATCCCCACACTATACTTTTTTATCTCTTACTGTGATAGTCAACCAGGAATAACCCCGGTAAAGAGAGCAGTTTTGCTTTCATAAATGGAGTTGGTACTCTATTCAGCATCTCATTAGGTAATCCAAATCAAGAAATATCAGCACTATGGTCTATGTCATATCTCTCAAGGAGTCGGGTTCTTTTACATAAACGACGTCCATAAGTATAAATTTATCCGAAAACATAATTTTTTTTCCAGTAATATAATTATTCTTTTATTCAATATAATATTAGTTTATGTTAAATCGAAATTAATATAAATCATATTGAATATTTAAATTTTAATATTTCACAACCAAACGATCGGTTTCCCCATCGTTGTGCGGTTGTACTAGTGTTAGTAGAATAACACTTGCAATTACATTTAGAGAATTTATAATATAAACAAACATATGCAAGTTATCTAGATCCAGGGAAATGAGTTGACTCCAGGTCCAACATATCGAGAGTAAAGCTTTAGGAATGAACACATGCAATGAAGTTTTCTAGTTAAGTAGAACAGATTCCATATATATGTTGCTTTTGGCCATGCTTACTCATTTGTGTTAGGATATGCATGTTTATCATTCTAACACACACACATATGTGTGTATGTAATTTACATTATCTTTGTATGTATTGCAGGACATAACAGAAGCAAAGGAATTTTTAAAGAAAAAAGGTATTATGTGGGATTTGATTAACTAAAATATTATGGTTCAAGGTTTGCTTCAATGTCGTTCGGTCTAAATTTTAAATCTTGTGTTATTATTTGTATGTACTAAGTGTTATGTCAGTTTAGGGTTGTATTCGATGTTTTGTAACTATGTAAAATTTTATGAATGATGTGAATAGATAAAACTTTTTGTTATTTTGAAATACGAATTTCTTTTGCTATTTTTAGTAAATATGAATAAATATGGTTGTCATTAGTATAATAATATTGTTTCAATTCAAATTAGTTTAAAATTTACATGTGCATTGTAGTAGTTTTATTTTTTTTCTCATTTGAATTTTTTTAATAACGGGCAAAAACAGTTGCGAAAGACCCTTTTGCAATGGGCAAAAACAATTGTAAAAAGATTAATTGCAATGGGCAAAAATAGTTGTAAAAGATCTTTTTGCAACCGGCAAAAACCATTGTAAAAGACCCCTATTGCAACGGGCAATAACCGTTGTAAAATCCATCCACTGTATTACAACATCGCATAATACAACAGGCCTAGGCCCGTTGCGAAACCCCTATTACAACGGGCAATGGGTATTTTATTGTAGTGTATATATGCAAATAATACAAAATTATACATGAATTATTATAAAATAAATTATATATATATATTAAATAAGTATACGAATTAATACAATACTATTATTACTGATTTTGGTTTCTACAGCTCACAGGCCCCCTTCAATTTTAAACTCAACCGTCTCCCTTTTCTTATTCTTTCTTTCTGTACACATCTTTGCCCTTTCGTTCTCCTCCGAACCCTACATATTTAGGCTACCAACGTTTCTTACACGTAATCAGGCTGCCATACCACACTCTATAAACACTAATACGTTACTTCTCCCGTCTCTGTAAAACCCTAGCTCATAAAATTATACTTAGAAATTAATGGCGGTGGATATCGATCGACGCTCGATAAATCATAAGTCAAAAATTCATGGCAGCATATCTTTGGCAATGCGAAAATCAACAGCCGATCGCCTCCTTCTTCGTATACATGAAGCCTTGCTCCGTCATTTTTCCTGCTGCGTATTCTCATCCCGCCTCTCCAACTAATTTAGGTCATTTTTTTTATCTTTTTGCTCAGTTAGTTTCGATTTATAAAACTATTACTAATTTATTGTTTATATGTTAGATTTAAATATGCATTCATTGTTCGCTTCAACTGCTTAATCCTTGTAACGACCCGGAATTTTGGCTATCTGAAATTAGAATATTTAATTGATTTTAAATATTTAAAATTTGATTTTTAACATGAATTTCAAACAAAATGATTTATTTGATAATTTAGTTATTTAATTTAATAATTGGAAATTGGTTAAAATATTGAATCATGAGTTTTAAGCTTGTTAAGAATAATTTAAAGGCTTATAAAATTTATATTTATAATAATGAAGATAATAAAAGTTTTAAAACTGAATTTAAAAGTGATTTGTTCAGTTTTAAAAATATATCGTTTAAATTGACATTTAAAAGAAGCCTTCTGAGGCACAATCTTAGATTTTGACGAAACCAGTTCCATTGGATCCATAATAGTGTATTATTATCGGATTTCAAATTTCGTAACGTTTGGAGTTATTGTTTGGCCGTACGGAATAGAAACGCGCTGAAATTTAATATCGAAAATTAATATTATAATTTGATTCAAAAAGAAATCTTCTCCATACGATCGAATTAGGACTTGAAACATTTTTTATTGCATTGGGAATATGGGTATAACATATGGATGCATAGTGGCACGCCCCGGTAGGGATTGTAAATTTTTAGTTACCTAAAAATGAGATATTTTCAATATTAATATCAATAAATCAAATCAGAGTCAAAATCGTAGCTGTCTCTATTCCTTTTCAAACACGCGACCTCAAAGCCGTTCAAACACACTGTTTCCCTTATCTTCAATCTCACACCTCTCCCTTTCTTTTTAAACTCGCCTACTGTTCTTCCCTCATTTAACTTTCGAATACAAAAAAAAATCGAACGAATGAAACAAAAATCTCGCTTCAGTTTAAAAAAAAGAAGGGGCGCGAAATAAAAATCGCTTGTACATCCTCTGTTACTCGATCGGAATTGACTTCGATGCAGAAATAAAAAAAGGGCAGTCGTTAATCAAAGCGTGACTTAGTCGCGATTTTTGTGTGTTCGAGGTCGAGGAGGGCTGGCCAGTCGCAAATTTAAGGAGGAGGCGGCGAACTGGAATCGTGTGGCAAGCGACATCCACGCGAGCTCGCGCACGAGGAGTAAGGTCACGATCTGGTGTGGTGACTTGGTAGGTCATGCAAGCAGGTCGAGGCAGCACAATGAGTGAAGGCGGCAGTTCGGGAATTGGTTGGAGTTCGCGAGGGGAAGAAAAGGTTCAAGTTTTTGTTTAAGTTAAGCTTTAATTTAATTATATTTATATTAATCAAAATTTTATTATATCGTTATGCTAATGAAATCCGTATATTTATCGTACGAGGTTTAAAATGATTAAGACGAGTCGAGTTGGTTCGTAGTTGGAAAATCTACACAATAGAATTTAGGTTGGGACTTTTCAGAGTCAGCTGAGATTTTAGGAAAATAAAATAAAATCTGGATGTTCAGAATAAAAAAATAAAAGGTGAGTTAATCTCACTCAATTTTGGATTACTGCAATTAATTTAAATAGTTAAAATTAATTATTGATTGATTGGCTGAATTGATATATTTTTATCAGTTGAATGTGATATTATATATATAGTAGTATATATATTGGAGTGATTGATATTCCCGCATATATATAGCGGATGAGACCCTATGCGCCCCACATAATAACGGATGACCATATATACCATGATATCACCCTCGAAGTGGGATTGGTATTTTTATATTGTGCTAACATCTGTGGATGCATGGAAACAGGTTTGAGGGATCTAACTGGATTCCTCAAAAATGTTGAAATTATTTTCATATTCAGTGATATGATTTGTTTGAATAATTTGTGATAGATTATAGTGGAAATTGAATTTATTGGATGCTATGGAATTACTGGTTAGATTTTGGTATTTTTAAATACCAATGAAAAAGTTTAAATTTGGAAAGAAATTAAAACGAAAAATTTGAAGTAAAAATATTTATAGTGAAATTTGGATTTATTAAAAGAAATGAATTTTGGTAAAGTAAATAGTTTGACTTCAAAATTTGTACTTGATAAATCTTGGAATATGGAAAATAGGGATTTTGGAATAATATAAACAAAAGGATTTTTAATAATGAAACTTAAGTGATTTGTTTAAGTGTAAAAAGATTTTAAAATCTAGATTTAAAATAGTTTGGGAAAAGAAAAAGGAAATTTGAAAATAAAATATGAAATTGATGTTCCAAATTTAAATAAGATTTTAAATTATAAAAAGGAAGTGAAATCTGAATTTAGTTGGGTTTTGGGATATAGTTGGGTTATTCAGGAAATTAATTTTAAAAATGGAATTTAATTTAGAAATCGATTAAAAATCAATTAAGTATTGTGAAACCATTATTAACGGGAAATGAGACTATGGAAATTATAAACTAGATTTATAAATAAAGTGAAGTGATTATCAGTGAATAAAATTAAGATATAAATTCACGGTGAGAATTTATAGCGAGATGTGTAATTCGGTTTTAAAAGAAAAGATAGATTTTTCTTTGAAAATGTGAAAGGGGATTTATGGAATTGGAATGTAAATCAAACTGAGAATAAATCGAGAGAGATTTATAAATGTTGGATTGGTTATATTGGAATTGGAAAATATATTTTTAACGAGGAATTGCGTTTGTTTTAAAATGGAGGATTTTTGATTTGGTAATTTAAAAAGGTGTTTAAGGATATTTCAGAAAATAAATTATTTAGTTGTTTAAATTGTTTAAATTATATTTAAGAATTAATAAAGTAGTTTTATAAATGGTTGATATTAAGTTAATTATTATTTAAGAATTAATTAGTATTATTATTTTAAGAGATGGATTTTTATATATTAATATTATTTTATAATAACTTTTATTTTAAAGAGTAATTGCCTAAAAATTAACTTGGAGATTATTATAGAAATTCTATAAGTATTATTTTGAAAATTATTTAATAAAGTTCTCGAAAAGTAATGGTATGCTTTCGTGGCGAAATCGCAGGCAGTGAGTGCCTGCAGTTAAGTTTTGGATTCCTCTAGGATAGAGACGTAACCATTGAGCTATAAATCTATGGTTTGATACCGCAGTGGTACATTCCACATTATTTTTAAAAGGGGTTTCAAATATTTTTGAAAGACAGTTTGTGAATTTACTAAATTCGATAAGATAAGTACATTTATTTTGGATAAAGAGATTTAATTTATTAAAATTATATTAAAAAGAGATTTGGATTTTTCAATGGGAAATGGAATATTTGGTTGAATGATTGTATATTTGATAGTTAAATAACCGACAATCAAATCTGGACCCAAAATATAACTTTGGGAATATCTAGGAGAAACACGGGAATTATATGGTACAATTACCGTTCGAGGTTCTATACTGTACGAATAAACTTGTTTCGTTCTTCTAGAACGTTTATAAGGGAATCCGTCCACAAACGGTTAGGAGGTGATCTTCGATATTATCTTCGTCAGTTTATTTCCTAAAGAGCCGGGGTTGAGTTTACCAAAAATATCGAACATTGTTTTGATGAGACAGGGATCAGATAAGTTATCTGAAAACCACTTCAATCCAATGAGTACATTTTCGAAAGGAAAACAAGAGCATGGAGTCGAAGATGGAGAAGTGAAGTGCATGGGCTAATCGCTACTAATCCTGAGGATTTTTCCAAAATGGATGTAGTAGGAATAGTGCCTTCGGTTTGGTTCGGACCCAGAATGGACTTGTATGGATGAATGCTATCAGTACATTGTTACTGGAGGACAATGAGCTAAATAAGTGAAAATTCCTTAAAAGGTAATCATAACCTCTAGCCTCATCAACCGGGAATGACTGAAAAGCAGGGGGGATGAAGCAAGGCTAAGTGGGTCGCACCCAATTAGGGTATGTTTATCACCTTTCTAGATACCTACGAATATTATTACTACGATTCATGGAAGGAGCTCAGAAAGAGCAGGAACACCCGAGGTGATAGCATATTCGGTCTATCCAGGTTAGGGGTAGATCGGTCTTGTGTTGCAGGGGATCTTGGCGTGGTCCTCGATACGCTGTTTCTAGACGTGTACTGTGACAGGTGGTACCCCAGTGCCTAATCATTCGTATGGAATCCATTCTCCAATACGTGCCTTTACGGTTTTGGTTGTAGAGCCTAGTATGCTAGAATATAATTAATGTAACAATTTCAGCTATTTGAATAAGTATTTGTACTTAGACACTATTATAATATTAGATGATTTTGATATGAAATATTTTGGTTATCGTAAGGTAAAAACTCGTCGTGTTTATTTGTGGCATGGTCTTACAAGATACCTTTGTTTTTCAAAGGATTTTGATAACTTTAATTGTAACTGCCCAAAATTTTAACAAAATTTTTATTTAAATTAAACATTTTGAAATATTGATTTGAATTAAAAAGTGTAATAACTAGTGTAAAACGGGAAATTTAAACTTTACATTTTACGTATAATTTATATCCGTTCTTAACTTTATATTTAACAATCAAAATTTTATTAATTGATGATAATAACTATTTTATTTTTAGTGTGAAATGATATGTTATTTTATTTAAAGAAACGTTATCATTTTTAAATTTATTAAATAAAAGAAACAAGTAACGGTTGTACGTTACTTCGGGTGTTACACTTTACGTTCGTTGTTCTTTGTCCATTTGATATTTTCTTGCGTTAATAGTGCTATTTCAGCTCTATATTTTCAGTTTGAAAATTACAATTTAATCTTGCATTGAATTGTGCGCGTGAGAATCATTCCATTCCCCTTTATCTTCCTTACGTTTCGTTCAAACTTAATAATATTATTTGCCTACCGTTTAACTCTATTTACTGCCTTAGTGTGCCTGCAGTTCAAAAACTTTTCGTTGCCTTCTTTCTACAAAAGTAGACAGCTGTTCATTTTCTATTGTTCAAATCTTCATTTCTCAAAAAGCTTTCTCTGTAGCTTTCGTTTCAAATCTCGTGTGCATCTAAAAAGAGTAAGCATGCCTACTTCTTTCATTTATATTTTGTTTTGGCTGTTTGCAGTTTGGTTTTAATTCCTTTCTTCTTCTTTTTTTCCATTTGTATAATAAAAAGTGGTGGCCTTTGCTTTTGTTTGCTGTTCTTAACTTTCGTTCGTTTTTTATTTTATTTTTATTTTCTTTTCTTCCAAACCTTGACTGAGCTCGAAGCCTACCACCCACCCAGGCAACTCCACCGCTCCTCCATGCTCCGCCCTACGCCCTGCCATAACCCACTGCCGAAACCACGCCCACCACCACGTACGCCAAAGCCACCACCGAACTCTGCCTTGCCTGCCACCACTGACCTATGCCGAGAACCACCACGAACCTACCCATTCGCCACCACGGACTCATGGCCGAGACCAGCCCCACCAGATCACCACCCACCACGTGACCAGCCTACCACCCAGGCGACCCACTGCAGCCACCATCACGCCCAGGCACCCACGCCAGGCCGAGATCCCCACGACTTCCATCCACCACCGAGACCATCACCAACCCACGGCTCCAGCCCCTCCATCGACTCCATGCCGAGAACCCTTCGCCACCACGTCTCCAACCATGCCGTGCTCCGCCAGCTACCACCTCACAGCCTCGTCACCTCCACCACGAGATTAGACCACCACCTCCGCCCATGCGACACCACCACCAGACTGCCCTACTCCATTCACGACCAAGACCAGACCACCCATCTTCGACTCATGACAGACCTAACTGGTATTATGAACTGGAGCAGTGAAGTGATTTTGTTATCTTGGCAGTTGGTATTTTGTCTATTCTATTTCATGAACCTCTGTTTGAAAAATGATGAACAAAAGTTTGTTTTGTGTCACCTCTGCATTTTTGTTTTAAATCGTAGCTTATATTATTCCCTCTGGCCTTGTATTTGAAAAAAAAAGAAAATGAACAAACTTTGTTGTCACCTCTGTATTTTTACATTCTAGTCTATTTTGAAAGTGGTTGAGCCTTTGCATTTTTTTTGAAGTTATATTGCCTCTGGCCTTTGTTTGGAAAAGAAAAAAAAAGAAGGAATGAGGAAAATTTTGCTTTTGCCACTTTGTATTTTTGAAGTATAGTCTATTTAAAAAAAATATAGTCGAGCTTTGTATTGTGAAGTTTTAGTTTATATTTTTCCGAACTTTTGTTTTGAAAAAAATATGTTTTGTCACTTTGAAAATTTTAAAGTTATAATCAAATTCTAGTAGTAGTCGTGCTATCGTTTTCGATTTTTAACTTGTTTCTCGTTGTCGCTTCGTTTGAAAATTCGTTATTCGTGCAATTTTAGATTTGATTATTTATTGTGCTTTTGGTTTGAATCCAGTTGGCGCATCCGCTAACGACTGATCGTGCTATCCGCGTGCTTTCGATTGACATCGTACTTCTTTCTTTCTGAATCTCCCGCTCCGTAGAGGTGAGTAAATCTCACACGAATATTCATACTTATATGATTGTGAAACGACCGCAACTGAATGTGTAGAAATAAATAAATAAATAAATGATGTTATAACTACCTGTGATTTATTTGTAGTTGATGTTGATTGCTAAAACTGCATATCGTATCATCTGTTATATTCTGTTCTTATTTTACTGTTATTCTATTCTGTTAATCACACTGCAAGTTCCCTGTAGAATAGAATCACTATGGGTTGAAATGATACATACCCGAACGGACTTTAGAATAAGGGAAGATCGTTATGGGCTGAAATGATAGGCCTGAATGATTTTCAATAAAATTTTATTTACTTGGGATTGCGGGTTTGAAATGATAAAACCCGGATTTTTCTTTGTAAATTACGGATTGAAATGATATAGTATCTGTATCACTTGACTTAGGCTAGAAAATATTATACAGACCCGTGGTTATTATTTTTCTGTATTTTCTGAATACTTTTAAATAATTTAAGTATTGTAAAAATATTAAATTGATTTAAATCGAATTTTTTTTAAGTGATTTATTTAAAATAGAAATGATTTTTCTATGTGATAAATATAAATAAATGGAGGAATATTGTTTTTAAAACGAAACTTAAATTTGAAATTTTGACTAAAAGAAAAGATGGAAACTTAAGTTAATTAAATTGAAATGAAAATTTAGTTTTAAAAATGGTGGAAAATGGAGTTTAAGTTTAAATGTTGAAATGAATGTAATGAGCGAATTTGTAAGTTTTGGCTTTAATGTGTAAAAATTTCTCTTAAAAATAAATTTGTTAAAGGATTTAAATGAACATTTTAATGTATGATTTTATAAGTTCTAAACTAGGTAGAATCTGTAGCACTTTTTAAGTGCTGTGGTTATATAAGTGAACCAAAGACTAAAATGAACTAAGGCTGTGATAGTACTTGGTAAGTGCTGTTGTAGCAGAAACTAAAATTGAATCTGAACTAATAAAAGGGCTACTGTAGCACTTGTTAAGGACTGTAGTAGGCTGAAATATAATTTTGTTTAAAACTGAACTATTATAGCAGTTTATAAATGTTGTTTTGCTGAATTAAAAATGTTTTCAAATATAACTTATAGCAGTTGTTATTAAATGCTGTGAAATGCTGAAATTTTAATAATTAGGGTTTTTGACTTAGTAAACGAACTCAGAATGGTTTGAAACTTTGGAAATTGAATACTTGATTTGAAAATATAATAATTACACTTTTAAAAGGTTTAAATGAATTATTTGATTGGAATATAAACTATTTAAAAGGTGACTTGAAATGATAATAAATGAAGTATACCTTAAATTTAAAAGGTATTTAAAGTTGAATATTTAGATTTGAACTCAAATGATATTTGATATATTAAAATGATTTGAAATGAAGTTTTGGAAAGATATGATATTTTGATATATTGAAATGATTTGAAATGAAGTTTTGGAAAGATATGATATTTTGATATATTGAAATGATTTGAAATGAAGTTTTGGAAAGATATGATATTTTGATATATTGAAATGATTTGAAATGAAGTTTTGAAATGATATGATATTTTAAAAATATGGAAATGGTTTAGAATTGATTTAATCTTTATTTTGATAAAGATTTGGATTTGAAATGATATTCTATTTTGAAGTATAAACTGTTTTTAAACTTATAACCACGGGTTATAATAACGTTGGGTTGTTAAAGAGACCGGGATCGGATATGGACATACTCTCTGTCTTACCGAAAACCACTTTGACAACCGTGTACGCGGTGGAGATTCCAGAATGAAGTAGGATGGTGGCGACGTTCTTAAGGTATGTTACGTGGACCCAACTCCCGTGAGTTGGCATAAGGTGGCTAAAACAGGAGCGATCTCGGACCAGTGAGGTAGCACCTCTTCTCGGACGCATTTCTTCGATATTATACTCTTACTTGTGATTTGACTAGATGGCCATCCTCCGATTTGGGAATGTTGTTCGAGGTGGAACGGTAGTGGCTGCTATGCGTATCCATCAGTCCGTGTGCGTAATTGGTATATCTACCCTGGCATTGCCTAGTTGTGCCGTGTCACCTACCATATCGAGCTTTACTACGATTATGATTTTAAGATCCGATCGCGTTAAGGTTCTCCATCCCCTTAACGCTATTTTCCGATATGATTATACTTTACTTATTTAGACACTATTATAATATCGAATATTACTACATAGTAGATATTTTAACGGATCCTTAGAGGATGGGCGGTCCCAAGCATCTTCTAAGTTACTTGTACCTTTACTACAGTTCACTTGAGTTGGTTTACATTGTATAAGTATGTATATCCTGACTCGAGTGTTTTGTGTTTTGCTTTACGCTCGGGTCAGCCTGAGTTATTCACAGATTTTGTAACGACCCCGGATTTCTTATGAATTTAAATTGATAATTAAATGAATTTTTGAATAAAAATTTGTAAAAGTTTATTTTAACTGGAAGCGAGTTTCCCCAAATCGTAATAAATTTGGAATAAATCATTTTAAATTTAATAATATTGTAAATATTGTACATATATGTGAATATATATGTATACGTGATATATGAGATAATTTGAAGTTAATTTATATATATATATATAGATAATTTGAATTTAAATATTTTTGATAATAATTTGAGTTTGTAAAATAAACAAATCTATGTATAAAACAAACATATACTTTCAAATAAGAAAACAAAACATATATCTAGACAAATTTAACAAGTCATAACAAAATAAATGAATGAAAAAAAAAATGCAAACAAAT
This sequence comes from Allium fistulosum, assembly GCA_030737815.1. NCBI lineage: Eukaryota > Viridiplantae > Streptophyta > Magnoliopsida > Asparagales > Amaryllidaceae > Allium > Allium fistulosum. Next base: position 614,816,003 of record CM060902.1, read on the forward strand.
ACAAGAACATATCAGCCCAGCCGAAAGCAAAGATAAGAAGATAAGAAGAAAAATATAAATTTTGTACAAGTAATAAATGCCAAATCCTTTAGCCACCACAACAAGTACCTTCAGCCTCCAAACCAGAGAAAATATCCCTGCCTCTTGTACAAAATAGCATACCCAGTAAACTTCATTTCTTTATATCTCCTCCCCACATCAGTTCGTTCATTTACAAAAAAAAAACTGAGCAAAACTAAAATGAATGCTATTTCAAAACTTGAACCAACTTCAATTTAAAACTTCAACTGGAACAGCAATGCAATCAACTACAACCTGATAATCAAGATGAAGGCTTCAGTTCGAAATTACATAAGGCTGTTCAAATAAAAGCAACTCTGTTTCTTTTCTGGAATCTAAGGTGAGTAACCTTTTTTTTTTTAAACAGATTTCCTTGTTTATCTTTTCCTGTGAGCAAACTCATTTTAACCCATCTATATATCTCGATATCTGAGTTGATACTTGAAGTAAATTGTGGAGAGTGATTGTTGGTTGATAATTATGTTAGTATGCAAGTATGGTGTATATGCTGTTCTGAGAATTTTTTAAGAGTTTATCTTCTGATTTTCTAGTTACAGTATGATCATAAACAGTGAAAAAATCTATTCTTTTTGCTTCTGGTTTTAGAGTAAAAGTAAATTAGGAAATTCAATATATTCTCATTCAATCGGAATAAAACAAGTTGCTGAAAACATAAATCAAAAACTCAAAATGGTTTAAAACATGCTAGTGTAATATCACAGCTAAAACCTTAGTTTACAGAGCAAAATTGCAAATTCATGTTAAATTCGAATGTTTTAAATGGCTACTTCAATCATATAACTTGAATTCTTATTCGAAGATAGGATTTTTAAGATGCAAATAATGATTTTTAAGTGAGTATTCTAGGTGCTGTTCGAAAATGAATCAGAGATGCATTTTTGCCAATTCCAGTTGATTCAACAAATTTTAATTTCTGAAATTGGATGAGAGGCTAGGTTGATGATGTATCAATACAGGAAAAATGATAGAAAAATTATTAAATGCAAGAGATTTTGGGACGAGGTGTAATTAGGGTTTAAACCCCGTTTTTGGTCTAGGTCGTTTGTGGGGTTGCCGCGTCGTCCCCATAGCATCGTAGTCGATCGGTCATGGGGGAATCGGAAGCTGGGTTGGAGACGAAGGGTTGGCCGGAGTTTTAGACTTTCTGGTAGTCGAGGTCGCGGGGACGAGGGGTTTTTCTGATGATGGTGATTTGTTCCAGTGGTCTCGAGTAGTGCAATTTTGACACTCCAATGATCGTATTAATTTAGGAGGTCGGGGAAGTTAGGTGGGTCGAAGGTGATGTGCCGGTGGTCGCAGAGTTGGTCGACGACGTTCAGTTCAGATGTGCACGTGCACGGTGACACTTGCGTGAATCGTTTGGTATTGGGGAAGAAGTGTTTTGCCGTGTCATGCCTGTTGTTTTCTCGAAGTTCTTGCATGGGTTTCTCGGAGGGATGGAGGATGGGGTTCGTGTTTTAGGCGTTGAGGAATTTTTTGCTCGGGTCTTTCAATTTGATACTCGAAGCATTGGAGGAGGCGACTCGAAGCAGAATGCTTCAGAGAAGTGGGTTGGGCTAGTTGGTTACAGGTTTGTTTAAAACAGCCTGTAGCTTTAAATTTTAAAGAAAATTTGAAAAATTAAAATGGTGAGTTGTTGTAACTAAAATGAAGATAGATTCGAATGGAATTTTGGTCTTAAAGTTTTAAAGGAAATTTGAAATTTCAATCAAAGATTTAAATATGAAATCAAAGAAGTTTTAATGTTTCAATTGTTTAAAATTTGCTTTGTGATGATAATTTAAACATTTGTTAGAAAATGTTTTTTAAATTTGATTAGTGAAGAGGAATGATATACATTCGTTTAATTCATTCAAGTGGAAAATTGATTTATTTATTTAATCAAGAAATTAAGATTTGAGTTAAATTAATTAAGGTGAAATAATTTGTAATTAAGAATAATTAATTAAGAATGATTAATTTAATGATAATAAATTTATTAAGGGTTAAATTATTAACTAAAGATAATTTATTAAAATGGTGAATTTAATAATTAAAGGGTAATTATTTAATAATTAAAGGTTGATAAATTATAATTAAAGGATAATCAATTTATTTTTTATGGTTAATTAATAAATGATTAAAGAAAAATTAATCAAAATAATTTGTAATTTATTAACAATTGATTAACCAGGATTAGAAATTTTTCATAAGAAATTAATCTGATTTGAATTAATCAGATATTAACTGACCTCACTTATGAATGATTTTATCGTATAAGATTCTTGAATTGTTTGTGATACACCCTGATTTATGTTGTGATCTAAAATTTCTGTATCTGTGATGTAACATCCCGAAAATTTTCGACTTTCGAAAATTCAACATCGATACTCACTTTATCGACTGCTGAGCCATCGAATGCCGGAAACCCGAAAATGAATTCTAATGATGTGGCCATCATCATCAGGATTATTTTCCAGCGACCTGAAAAGAGTTTAGAGCTTTCATCACTCTAAAACATTTTTCCAAAATATCAAATCCTTTCAAAACACTTCTCTGGAATTTTATTTCAGATTATAAATCACAATTACAAATCTTTTACTTATATAACTTCACTTCATATATATAAGATTATTCCACAATTGTAAATCATATTAATTATAACTTCATCTTTATAATTCATTGGTTTATACAATTTACTCTTTCACAATTGTTGTTTTATTTAACTTATTCAAACAACTTTAATTAACTTGTATATATATACATTTTAACAACCAAACAACCAATTCATATATATACTTTAATAATTCTGAAAAATTATTTCTTTATATACAAAATATAATCAAGGTAAAATTATTTCATTTACCCAATTTTAAAACAATATCGTGCCGAATTGCTCTATATAAGTGTTTAGAGATCCCTATCGATAGAGTTGTACGGACAATACCGACCAGAATCCATATACCACTCAACAAACCAATCATCACAATATAAAACAATTTTATATTCACTAACAAATACGCACTCGTATCTATTATTACACTCAACTCATTCTAGAGTACTGCTGACTCTATCTCTAATGAGTAACACCCAACAGAGCAGGGTTGTCGCTTAACCATATGCTCTGATACCAAATGTAACATCCCGAAAATTTTCGACTTTCGAAAATTCAACATCGATACTCACTTTATCGACTGCTGAGCCATCGAATGCCGGAAACCCGAAAAGTTATGGTTTTAAGAAAAAGAAAAAGTAGAAGAAGAAGAAGATAGAAGAAAAAGAAAGAAGAACGACAACAGAACAAGAGAACAGCAACAGAAACAGAACAATATCAGAATCTTACACATCGCAGCGGAACAATATATAATAGATAAATCAGTAATCTTTAAAACAAAGAACTATATCATTTTATACATACATCAATCATCAGAGTCAATATACAACAATGGACAGTTATATAACTTGTCCTCATACAGAATACACAGCGGAATAAATACTATTAGATACAAATACTACGTCTCGTCATCCAGCTTATCTCCAAGCTCCAGAATATCCAGAATATCCTGATAACATAACTCTAGGCTGCCCGTGTGGAAATTGGTGGGCACCCAGAGTTTAGAAGGTAAACAATAAACTCCGAGTCAGTCATGGTGACTGGTGTGAGATCGTAAAACAGTTATTTTTTTATAACAACAAAATAATTTTTAAAGTCAATTCGAAATGCTTTTTTGGAAAATGAAACTACCATAAGACCTCCCACCACACACACAATGCAAACGCAGAATTGGAGGAGATTTCTTCTTATGATAGTCAAATATGCTTGATACGCAAAATCAAATCATTTTTGATATTATTATTAGTGCATAGTGTAGAAAACATTTCGAAAGTATAATATTAATCTTAGCCAGCATAGGCATTCCGCACTTATGCCTACTATAGCTACCATCCAAACAGTGGTGACCACCATAAGTGAATGGCAGGTTCTACAACTAAAACCGTACAAGTCACGTATTGTTTCTTTGGATTTCCAACAAATGGTCAGGCTAAGGAACTTCCTATCCACGATGGGTACATCCCTGGAATAGACGACCCGAGAACCTAACCGGATCTCTGCCAACACAAGGCCGGGTTACCTCTGCAAAAATAGGTAACTACTGACACGCGTATGCCATCCCCCGATCGTAACCGATCTTCCCGAGGATCCCCGATTTCCAACAAACCACATAGATAATAATGCAGCAACCACATAGGTTAAGTATCTGGGCTCCATACCATGATACCACCTCTATCCAGAAGGAATGACATACACTAAGGGGCGCTACACCCTAGAACCTTGCCGCATCCTTCCTGTTTCGACCATTTCCGGGGTGTGAGGCTCGTCGAAGTCTCGTCCACAAAGCTACGCTTTCTACAAAAAGCCCTGCTTCGGGTCAAACAAAATGATCAACCTATGATCACAAAGATATAAGATCAAACAAATGATCATATCACAAATGATCAAACACTGATCATTTCACAGCAACACTCAGTATGCCACGTTACCAAATTGGGATATATCGCTGATGAATTTCAACTACATAACCTCTGAGCTCGTACGTCTCAGAGAAGGGTGTTAAGCTAAGAGAATAAATTCTCCGCCACCAACAGAAATGTATTTGAAAGAAATCAGCTTTATATCTCAAATTGTAACGTCAGACACACAATCCATACAAGTCTGTTCCGGGATCGAACAGAACCGAAGGCACTTCTCACGAAGCCCTTGCACATCCGGATAATTTTCAATCACGTCAGGACTTCCCGTCACTAAGGGTGATAAAACCTCTAAATCGGAGATCAGCCGATGTAGAGTAACTCGACGGTAATCCTTCCGTTTTCAAAAATATCCGGTCTTCAACACCGGTCTTCAAATGCAATTCATAACAACGTATCACATATTCGGAATGGATTATACGACCCCATGGTCCTTTCCCGGCTAACCCGAATAGTGAGCGATTATTCAAAAATAAGTGTGGCATTCAAATTCATCCAATTCCCAACAAATACCTACTCAAGGTAATTATTGATAGTCGGTTATTTAACTATCAATAAAGATGCGCAACATCATCAGATTCCAAATAATTTTCCAAATTATTTATCTTCAAAAATATCTTTACTAGATATATAATTTCCACACTTAACCGTTTGAAAACAAATTTTCAAATATTCACTTTTCAATTTATCTTTAAAAGATAAAATCTCTAAACAGTTCACTTCATATTGGAAAAGCATTTCCATACTTATTTAAAAAAATAAGTAATTCACAAATCATTTATTTTCAACACTTAGAAAATATTCGATATACTTAAAATCAAAATTAAGTATATATTCATTCTTTAAGGAAATCATTCTCTTAAGCACATTTATTTGAGTCAAAACGAATGTTACGTAAAACATCGTTACGACGACTCAAAAATCATATAGGGATTCGGATTTTAAGATAGGTATATAAATCCCAATATTACATCAAAACATTTCCTTTCGGAAATCATTTACTATAACAACAGTGTTATAGTCCATCATTTCCTTATTTTTCGAAAACGTCTATTTCAACGATAAATGTTGAAATCTATGATTTCGATATTTAACACATTTAAAACATCTTTTTAAAACAATTAACTTCATTTTACAATATCGCTTTTCCAAAACTATCCATTTTACTTAACAATATATTCACTGTCCAAAATCGTGAATACACTTTACTAATTACATTTCACTATTTTCTACACATTTTATTTCAATAATAATTCGCTATCCAAAATCGCGAATATATCTCCTTTAATAATCTTCTATATTTAATTTATCAAATCCAATTGATCTCGAATTTATAAAACAACGTTTATAAATTCTATTTCTGTTTTTAATAACAACTTCAACTTACAAATCTTCTTTTTAATAATTCGATAAATATTCCATCTAAAGGTAAAAATCCAAATTTATAAGTTAATCTCTTATAAATCTTTTATTCTACAGTTTCATCCATTTTACAACTTCACAATTTATAAATCTATAAATTTCATTCACTTACGGATTCCATAATATTTCATTTTTTTAACACTTATAAAATTCGTTTTATAAGTCCAATATTTTGATTTATAAAATATCAATTTTATAAATCTTTCTATACAAATCGTTTATAGTTATTCAAAAATCCCAACTTAAACCATTTTATAAATAAATCAACTTTTGTTTCAAAAACAACACTTCGGTTATATTTCACAAAAAATTATAACTTTTATAACTTTAAAATTTTACGTTTATAAATCGATTCAAAAATTCCATAAAACGTATATTTTCAAAAATCACTTTAAAAATCCTTTTAAAATAAAAGTCGTATTTTTTTACATTTCAAAACTGAATCCGATGATGCAACAACACCAATCTGTCCATCACAACAGTCAATATCATATATCAATATGATAACAGAATATATCAAAATATCTGTAAATAATCAATACGGTGAGGAATCCAGTTGGATCCCTCCAACCTGTTTCCCTGCATCCAAAGATGTTAGCACAATACCAATTCCGCTCCAGTACGGAATTATCGCGGTATATAGGTTTTTATAAATTCGCTTACTAACGGCGCAATAGGGTCTCATCCGCTATACGAGGCGGGAAATCATCAATCCAATATATACATATGCCAATATGTATATATTGCTATATATAGATATATATCCTACTATATCTAATATCACATCCAAACAGTCAATCATCAATCAATAACTGTAAATAATTCCACATTCAAATTTGAGTGAGAAGATCTCACCGTGATTTTAATTCTGTTTTCAGCGTTTATTTCGAATAAAATTAAACGGCGTTTAATTTTACCCGAAATTCAAACTAGCTCCAAACGACTCCAATCCAGTTTCATAGCGCAGTACACGTCGAGACGATTCCAACGCATTTTGTTTCATCGAAATCTGATAACGTATGACCAAGATACAACATTTTAAACATTACACGATATAAATTATAATTTATTTACAAATTATTTTTAATTTCAAACCCACAGTTTATCGTCACCGTTCGTTTTCCTTGATGAGAATCTGGCCCGCACGCGTTGTCTTCCCCTTCCAGTTCCTTTCCGTTCGAACGCAACCCATTGATCGATCATATCCATCGCGTGTCGCACCCACCACAGACGTCGAGAACTCGATCAAGCACCACAGGCGCACGCGCCTACCAGAGCTTCACCTTCGGTCATGTCAACGGCGAACTCGGCCTCCCCTTCAGCACGCAATTTGATGACGAACGGCCTGACTTCATGGCACAATTCCCACCACCAGGTTGCTCCAAATACGATCATACCCGTTGAACTCATAGAACTCGACACCCTCTTCAACTTTATAGTTGATGGTTTTAGAAATTATTGATCGGATTGGAAGAAAAACGTGGAGGAAGATCATTGTTTTCTGGCCGTTCATTGATAACTGGCGGCGGCTGAAGCAATTTGAAACCCTAGCTCTTTTTTTTTATTTTGTGAATAAAAGATGGCCTATTTATAGAAAATATCGAACACTATTCATCCGGAATTTCCAAACTCCGATTTACGCGCGGTCACTATCGTTTCTAGGGTTTATCCCGCGTTCTGGACACAATGGAACAGGTTTCGGAAGCTAATTCGAACATCTGTGCGAGATACGGAGAAAAACGATCAATTTAAATTAAACCGATTTAAATTGATTTCGAGGCGTTTTGACTTGCCCCGGACAAACGGTAAATCCAAAAATTACGAAATTTGAAATCTTACAATGATATCACATTACGGATCCGATGAAACTGGTTTCGTCGAAATCCGAGACTTTTTGAAAAATGACTATTTTAACTCGACGATTTAAAATTAAAACGATATCGATGCGTTTCGAGCTGCCACGGTCAATCGACAACTCCGATTGATACGAAAATTGAAATCCGATAATAACTAACTATTACGGATCCAATGGAACTGGTCTCGTTCAATTCTGAGACTGTTCGAAAATTGGCTATTTTTACAGTCGATAATTAAATATTAAAATATTCAATTTTCATAGATTAACTCCAAATTCGATTCTGAAAGTTCTAAAACCTTTCTATAACTCCAGTATGATTTAATAAAATTTTACAAATCATTTTCAATCATTTTAAACTCGATTTTCAATTATCTCTGGAATTTCACTATTTAATTTATCGACTTAATTCTCAAATAAAACCCAATATTCGAAAAATAAATCATTCGACTTCTAAATTCCATTTATAAATATTTAAAATTAATTAAATATTCGAATTTTAATTATCTAAAATTCTGGGTCGTTACAGACTTCCCCCCTTAAAAGAATTTCGTCCTCGAAATTACAAGTTAGGAAGAAGATACAAAATCCGTTAACTTTCCAAAACAAATCGTTCAAATTAGATTTTCAAATCTGTTAAGTGTTTAACTTTTCCAAAATTCATAGTTAACTTCTCACAAAATCTTTACTAAGTTTTCAAATCATAACTTAGTTTTCAAAATTTTCAAATTTCTCAAAAATATTCTAACGCCTTAAATTTTCAGAAAATTTTGCCAGCGTCTCCTTTGCGTGGCTCCATCCGAAAAAAAATGACAGTGTATATATATCACAAATATACATCCCATCAAGTGATGAGGCATCCCGTAGGGAAAAAAGTGTAAAAGTACGATATTTAATCCGAGATATGTACCTTATTATTTATTTAGCGAGCGTATACGGCTAATATAGCGCGAAAGCAAGCTCCAAATGCGAAGCAACGCCATCCGCACCTACTAAACACTCAACAAACCATATGAGAACATGTAGATATGAAAATAAAATCAATATACATCGTATAGCAACATAACTACATATGCTAACATAACAATGCATTCAAAAGCAACAATGCAACCATCAAACAAGCATCCAACTATCATCCAACACTTCATAACCAAATCAATATAGATCCACTTCTCATTAACATTCATTGAATTGGTTTTCAATTTTTAAATCATATTCGATTCATTTACATTGGATTTAATCAACATTCTCTTTCAATTCAATTAGTTTACATTCACTAATTCACATTCGTTCACTTCCAATTTGAATTTAATCACATAGCTTTCCAATTTGCTAATTCAATTTCATTAATACTTAATGAATTTTTTATACACAATCAACTAACAATCAAATAACAACCAATGTATATTCAACACAACCAAATTATAAATTTTACATTCGATTTGGTTCAACACTTTTAAATTAAATTGACTTCCATTCAATTTATTTAATTTCTCAACTTCATTAGCTTTTAATGAATTAACACTTATATTCATTATTTCATATCAATATTTCACATTAGATTGATTAACATCCAATCCATTTATTCAATTCAATTGCTAATTCATTTAACAAATAAAGTTGAATTTCATTTATATAACTCAAGTTCACATTCATTTAAAAAATTCCCTTTATTAATTTACTTTGATATCAAAATCAACTTCGTTCAACATTACTTAAGTTATATTCCAATTAAACATCATTTGTTTAACTTAACTTAAGTTTCCACTTATAAATCCAAATTCCAATTTTAATCCTATTTAACTTTTACCAAAGTCAAATTTCTTCACTTATTCAAAATTCATATTAAATCCAAATTTCATATTCCACAATCTCAACTTAGATTTAATTGATTCACTTATACTTACTTTAATTTAACTTCATCCTTTAAGTTAAATTTATTCTATCAGAATTTAAATTATATAAGTTATCAATCCATTCAATTCCAGAGTCTTTTCAATCTTTCAAAACTATTTTGAAATCTGTTCAAATTTATCTTTTGAATTCCCAAAACAAAAATCCAAAATTTCCCAATCAACTTTTATTTAAAATATTCTGATACCAAATGTAACATCCCGAAAATTTTCGACTTTCGAAAATTCAACATCGATACTCACTTTATCGACTGCTGAGCCATCGAATGCCGGAAACCCGAAAAGTTATGGTTTTAAGAAAAAGAAAAAGTAGAAGAAGAAGAAGATAGAAGAAAAAGAAAGAAGAACAACAATAGAACAAGAGAACAGCAACAGAAACAGAACAATATCAGAATCTTACACATCGCAGCGGAACAATATATAATAGATAAATAAGTAATCTTTAAAACAAAGAACTATATCATTTTATACATACATCAATCATCAGAGTCAATATACAACAATGGACAGTTATATAACTTGTCCTCATACAGAATACACAGCGGAATAAATACTATTAGATACAAATACTACGTCTCGTCATCCAGCTTATCTCCAAGCTCCAGAATATCCAGAATATCCTGATAACATAACTCTAGGCTGCCCGTGTGGAAATTGGTGGGCACCCAGAGTTTAGAAGGGAAACAATAAACTCCGAGTCAGTCATGGTGACTGGTGTGAGATCGTAAAACAGTTATTTTTTTATAACAACAAAATAATTTTTAAAGTCAATTCGAAATGCTTTTTTGGAAAATGAAACTACCATAAGACCTCCCACCACACACACAATGCAAACGCAGAATTGGAGGAGATTTCTTCTTATGATAGTCAAATATGCTTGATACGCAAAATCAAATCATTTTTGATATTATTATTAGTGCATAGTGTAGAAAACATTTCGAAAGTATAATATTAATCTTAGCCAGCATAGGCATTTCGCACTTATGCCTACTATAGCTACCATCCAAACAGTGGTGACCACCATAAGTGAATGGCAGGTTCTACAACTAAAACCGTACAAGTCACGTATTGTTTCTTTGGATTTCCAACAAATGGTCAGGCTAAGGAACTTCCTATCCACGATGGGTACGTCCCTGGAATAGACGACCCGAGAACCTAACCGGATCTCTGCCAACACAAGGCCGGGTTACCTCTGCAAAAATAGGTAACTACTGACACGCGTATGCCATCCCCCGATCGTAACCGATCTTCCCGAGGATCCCCGATTTCCAACAAACCACATAGATAATAATGCAGCAACCACATAGGTTAAGTATCTGGGCTCCATACCATGATACCACCTCTATCCAGAAGGAATGACATACACTAAGGGGCGCTACTCCCTAGAACCTTGCCGCATCCTTCCTGTTTCGACCATTTCCGGGGTGTGAGGCTCGTCGAAGTCTCGTCCACAAAGCTACGCTTTCTACAAAAAGCCCTGCTTCGGGTCAAACAAAATGATCAACCTATGATCACAAAGATATAAGATCAAACAAATGATCATATCACAAATGATCAAACACTGATCATTTCACAGCAACACTCAGTATGCCACGTTACCAAATTGGGATATATCGCTGATGAATTTCAACTACATAACCTCTGAGCTCGTACGTCTCAGAGAAGGGTGTTAAGCTAAGAGAATAAATTCTCCGCCACTAACAGAAATGTATTTGAAAGAAATCAGCTTTATATCTCAAATTGTAACGTCAGACACACAATCCATACAAGTCTGTTCCGGGATCGAACAGAACCGAAGGCACTTCTCACGAAGCCCTTGCACATCCGGATAATTTTCAATCACGTCAGGACTTCCCGTCACTAAGGGTGATAAAACCTCTAAATCGGAGATCAGCCGATGTAGAGTAACTCGACGGTAATCCTTCCGTTTTCAAAAATATCCGGTCTTCAACACCGGTCTTCAAATGCAATTCATAACGACGTATCACATATTCGGAATGGATTATACGACCCCATGGTCCTTTCCCGGCTAACCCGAATAGTGAGCGATTATTCAAAAATAAGTGTGGCATTCAAATTCATCCAATTCCAACAAATACCTACTCAAGGTAATTATTGATAGTCGGTTATTTAACTATCAATAAAGATGCGCAACATCATCAGATTCCAAATAATTTTCCAAATTATTTATCTTCAAAAATATCTTTACTAGATATATAATTTCCACACTTAACCGTTTGAAAACAAATGTTCAAATATTCACTTTTCAATTTATCTTTAAAAGATAAAATCTCTAAACAGTTCACTTCATATTGGAAAAGCATTTCCATACTTATTTAAAAAAATAAGTAATTCACAAATCATTTATTTTCAACACTTAGAAAATATTCGATATACTTAAAATCAAAATTAAGTATATATTCATTCTTTAAGGAAATCATTCTCTTAAGCACATTTATTTGAGTCAAAACGAATGTTACGTAAAACATCGTTACGACGACTCAAAAATCATATAGGGATTCGGATTTTAAGATAGGTATATAAATCCCAATATTACATCAAAACATTTCCTTTCGGAAATCATTTACTATAACAACAGTGTTATAGTCCATCATTTCCTTATTTTTCGAAAACGTCTATTTCAACGATAAATGTTGAAATCTATGATTTTGATATTTAACACATTTAAAACATCTTTTTAAAACAATTAACTTCATTTTACAATATCGCTTTTCCAAAACTATCCATTTTACTTAACAATATATTCACTGTCCAAAATCGTGAATACACTTTACTAATTACATTTCACTATTTTCTACACATTTTATTTCAATAATAATTCGCTATCCAAAATCGCGAATATATCTCCTTTAATAATCTTCTATATTTAATTTATCAAATCCAATTGATCTCGAATTTATAAAACAACGTTTATAAATTCTATTTCTGTTTTTAATAACAACTTCAACTTACAAATCTTCTTTTTAATAATTCGATAAATATTCCATCTAAAGGTAAAAATCCAAATTTATAAGTTAATCTCTTATAAATCTTTTATTCTACAGTTTCATCCATTTTACAACTTCACAATTTATAAATCTATAAATTTCATTCACTTACGGATTCCATAATATTTCATTTTTTTAACACTTATAAAATTCGTTTTATAAGTCCAATATTTTGATTTATAAAATATCAATTTTATAAATCTTTCTATACAAATCGTTTATAGTTATTCAAAAATCCCAACTTAAACCATTTTATAAATAAATCAACTTTTGTTTCAAAAACAACACTTCGGTTATATTTCACAAAAAATTATAACTTTTATAACTTTAAAATTTTACGTTTATAAATCGATTCAAAAATTCCATAAAACGTATATTTTCAAAAATCACTTTAAAAATCCTTTTAAAATAAAAGTCGTATTTTTTTACATTTCAAAACTGAATCCGATGATGCAACAACACCAATCTGTCCATCACAACAGTCAATATCATATATCAATATGATAACAGAATATATCAAAATATCTGTAAATAATCAATACGGTGAGGAATCCAGTTGGATCCCTCCAACCTGTTTCCCTGCATCCAAAGATGTTAGCACAATACCAATTCCGCTCCAGTACGGAATTATCGCGGTATATAGGTTTTTATAAATCCGCTTACTAACGGCGCAATAGGGTCTCATCCGCTATACGAGGCGGGAAATCATCAATCCAATATATACATATGCCAATATGTATATATTGCTATATATAGATATATATCCTACTATATCTAATATCACATCCAAACAGTCAATCATCAATCAATAACTGTAAATAATTCCACATTCAAATTTGAGTGAGAAGATCTCACCATGATTTTAATTCTGTTTTCAGCGTTTATTTCGAATAAAATTAAACGGCGTTTAATTTTACCCAAAATTCAAACTAGCTCCAAACGACTCCAATCCAGTTTCATAGCGCAGTACACGTCGAGACGATTCCAACGCATTTTGTTTCATCGAAATCTGATAACGTATGACCAAGATACAACATTTTAAACATTACACGATATAAATTATAATTTATTTACAAATTATTTTTAATTTCAAACCCACAGTTTATCGTCACCGTTCGTTTTCCTTGATGAGAATCTGGCCCGCACGCGTTGTCTTCCCCTTCCAGTTCCTTTCCGTTCGAACGCAACCCATTGATCGATCATATCCATCGCGTGTCGCACCCACCACAGACGTCGAGAACTCGATCAAGCACCACAGGCGCATGCGCCTACCAGAGCTTCACCTTCGGTCATGTCAACGGCGAACTCGGCCTCCCCTTCAGCACGCAATTTGATGACGAACGGCCTGACTTCATGGCACAATTCCCACCACCAGGTTGCTCCAAATACGATCATACCCGTTGAACTCATAGAACTCGACACCCTCTTCAACTTTATAGTTGATGGTTTTAGAAATTATTGATCGGATTGGAAGAAAAACGTGGAGGAAGATCATTGTTTTCTGGCCGTTCATTGATAACTGGCGGCGGCTGAAGCAATTTGAAACCCTAGCTCTTTTTTTTTATTTTGTGAATAAAAGATGGCCTATTTATAGAAAATATCGAACACTATTCATCCGGAATTTCCAAACTCCGATTTACGTGCGGTCACTATCGTTTCTAGGGTTTATCCCGCGTTCTGGACACAATGGAACAGGTTTCGGAAGCTAATTCGAACATCTGTGCGAGATACGGAGAAAAACGATCAATTTAAATTAAACCGATTTAAATTGATTTCGAGGCGTTTTGACTTGCCCCGGACAAACGGTAAATCCAAAAATTACGAAATTTGAAATCTTACAATGATATCACATTACGGATCCGATGAAACTGGTTTCGTCGAAATCCGAGACTTTTTGAAAAATGACTATTTTAACTCGACGATTTAAAATTAAAACGATATCGATGCGTTTCGAGCTGCCACGGTCAATCGACAACTCCGATTGATACGAAAATTGAAATCCGATAATAACTAACTATTACGGATCCAATGGAACTGGTCTCGTTCAATTCTGAGACTGTTCGAAAATTGGCTATTTTTACAGTCGATAATTAAATATTAAAATATTCAATTTTCATAGATTAACTCCAAATTCGATTCTGAAAGTTCTAAAACCTTTCTATAACTCCAGTATGATTTAATAAAATTTTACAAATCATTTTCAATCATTTTAAACTCGATTTTCAATTATCTCTGGAATTTCACTATTTAATTTATCGACTTAATTCTCAAATAAAACCCAATATTCGAAAAATAAATCATTCGACTTCTAAATTCCATTTATAAATATTTAAAATTAATTAAATATTCGAATTTTAATTATCTAAAATTCTGGGTCGTTACAGACTTCCCCCCTTAAAAGAATTTCGTCCTCGAAATTACAAGTTAGGAAGAAGATACAAAATCCGTTAACTTTCCAAAACAAATCGTTCAAATTAGATTTTCAAATCTGTTAAGTGTTTAACTTTTCCAAAATTCATAGTTAACTTCTCACAAAATCTTTACTAAGTTTTCAAATCATAACTTAGTTTTCAAAATTTTCAAATTTCTCAAAAATATTCTAACGCCTTAAATTTTCAGAAAATTTTGCCAGCGTCTCCTTTGCGTGGCTCGATCCGAAAAAAATGACAGTGTATATATATCACAAATATACATCCCATCAAGTGATGAGGCATCCCGTAGGGAAAAAAGTGTAACATCCCGAAATGTAACATCGATACTCACTTTATCGACTGCTGAGCCATCGAATGCCGGAAACCCGAAAATGAATTCTAATGATGTGGCCATCATCATCAGGATTATTTTCCAGCGACCTGAAAAGAGTTTAGAGCTTTCATCACTCTAAAACATTTTTCCAAAATATCAAATCCTTTCAAAACACTTCTCTGGAATTTTATTTCAGATTATAAATCACAATTACAAATCTTTTACTTATATAACTTCACTTCATATATATAAGATTATTCCACAATTGTAAATCATATTAATTATAACTTCATCTTTATAATTCATTGGTTTATACAATTTACTCTTTCACAATTGTTGTTTTATTTAACTTATTCAAACAACTTTAATTAACTTGTATATATATACATTTTAACAACCAAACAACCAATTCATATATATACTTTAATAATTCTGAAAAATTATTTCTTTATATACAAAATATAATCAAGGTAAAATTATTTCATTTACCCAATTTTAAAACAATATCGTGCCGAATTGCTCTATATAAGTGTTTAGAGATCCCTATCGATAGAGTTGTACGGACAATACCGACCAGAATCCATATACCACTCAACAAACCAATCATCACAATATAAAACAATTTTATATTCACTAACAAATACGCACTCGTATCTATTATTACACTCAACTCATTCTAGAGTACTGCTGACTCTATCTCTAATGAGTAACACCCAACAGAGCAGGGTTGTCGCTTAACCATATGCTCTGATACCAAATGTAACATCCCGAAAATTTTCGACTTTCGAAAATTCAACATCGATACTCACTTTATCGACTGCTGAGCCATCGAATGCCGGAAACCCGAAAAGTTATGGTTTTAAGAAAAAGAAAAAGTAGAAGAAGAAGAAGATAGAAGAAAAAGAAAGAAGAACAACAACAGAACAAGAGAACAGCAACAGAAACAGAACAATATCAGAATCTTACACATCGCAGCGGAACAATATATAATAGATAAATCAGTAATCTTTAAAACAAAGAACTATATCATTTTATACATACATCAATCATCAGAGTCAATATACAACAATGGAAAGTTATATAACTTGTCCTCATACAGAATACACAGCGGAATAAATACTATTAGATACAAATACTACGTCTCGTCATCCAGCTTATCTCCAAGCTCCAGAATATCCAGAATATCCTGATAACATAACTCTAGGCTGCCCGTGTGGAAATTGGTGGGCACCCAGAGTTTAGAAGGGAAACAATAAACTCCGAGTCAGTCATGGTGACTGGTGTGAGATCGTAAAACAGTTATTTTTTTATAACAACAAAATAATTTTTAAAGTCAATTCGAAATGCTTTTTTGGAAAATGAAACTACCATAAGACCTCCCACCACACACACAATGCAAACGCAGAATTGGAGGAGATTTCTTCTTATGATAGTCAAATATGCTTGATACGCAAAATCAAATCATTTTTGATATTATTATTAGTGCATAGTGTAGAAAACATTTCGAAAGTATAATATTAATCTTAGCCAGCATAGGCATTCCGCACTTATGCCTACTATAGCTACCATCCAAACAGTGGTGACCACCATAAGTGAATGGCAGGTTCTACAACTAAAACCGTACAAGTCACGTATTGTTTCTTTGGATTTCCAACAAATGGTCAGGCTAAGGAACTTCCTATCCACGATGGGTACGTCCCTGGAATAGACGACCCGAGAACCTAACCGGATCTCTACCAACACAAGGCCGGGTTACCTCTGCAAAAATAGGTAACTACTGACACGCGTATGCCATCCCCCGATCGTAACCGATCTTCCCGAGGATCCCCGATTTCCAACAAACCACATAGATAATAATGCAGCAACCACATAGGTTAAGTATCTGGGCTCCATACCATGATACCACCTCTATCCAGAAGGAATGACATACACTAAGGGCGCTACTCCCTAGAACCTTGCCGCATCCTTCCTGTTTCGACCATTTCCGGGGTTTGAGGCTCGTCGAAGTCTCGTCCACAAAGCTACGCTTTCTACAAAAAGCCCTGCTTCGGGTCAAACAAAATGATCAACCTATGATCACAAAGATATAAGATCAAACAAATGATCATATCACAAATGATCAAACACTGATCATTTCACAGCAACACTCAGTATGCCACGTTACCAAATTGGGATATATCGCTGATGAATTTCAACTACATAACCTCTGAGCTCGTACGTCTCAGAGAAGGGTGTTAAGCTAAGAGAATAAATTCTCCGCCACCAACAGAAATGTATTTGAAAGAAATCAGCTTTATATCTCAAATTGTAACGTCAGACACACAATCCATACAAGTCTGTTCCGGGATCGAACAGAACCGAAGGCACTTCTCACGAAGCCCTTGCACATCCGGATAATTTTCAATCACGTCAGGACTTCCCGTCACTAAGGGTGATAAAACCTCTAAATCGGAGATCAGCCGATGTAGAGTAACTCGACGGTAATCCTTCCGTTTTCAAAAATATCCGGTCTTCAACACCGGTCTTCAAATGCAATTCATAACGACGTATCACATATTCGGAATGGATTATACGACCCCATGGTCCTTTCCCGGCTAACCCGAATAGTGAGCGATTATTCAAAAATAAGCGTGGCATTCAAATTCATCCAATTCCCAACAAATACCTACTCAAGGTAATTATTGATAGTTGGTTATTTAACTATCAATAAAGATGCGCAACATCATCAGATTCCAAATAATTTTCCAAATTATTTATCTTCAAAAATATCTTTACTAGATATATAATTTCCACACTTAACCGTTTGAAAACAAATTTTCAAATATTCACTTTTCAATTTATCTTTAAAAGATAAAATCTCTAAACAGTTCACTTCATATTGGAAAAGCATTTCCATACTTATTTAAAAAATAAGTAATTCACAAATCATTTATTTTCAACACTTAGAAAATATTCGATATACTTAAAATCAAAATTAAGTATATATTCATTCTTTAAGGAAATCATTCTCTTAAGCACATTTATTTGAGTCAAAACGAATGTTACGTAAAACATCGTTACGACGACTCAAAAATCATATAGGGATTCGGATTTTAAGATAGGTATATAAATCCCAATATTACATCAAAACATTTCCTTTCGGAAATCATTTACTATAACAACAGTGTTATAGTCCATCATTTCCTTATTTTTCGAAAACGTCTATTTCAACGATAAATGTTGAAATCTATGATTTTGATATTTAACACATTTAAAACATCTTTTTAAAACAATTAACTTCATTTTACAATATCGCTTTTCCAAAACTATCCATTTTACTTAACAATATATTCACTGTCCAAAATCGTGAATACACTTTACTAATTACATTTCACTATTTTCTACACATTTTATTTCAATAATAATTCGCTATCCAAAATCGCGAATATATCTCCTTTAATAATCTTCTATATTTAATTTATCAAATCCAATTGATCTCGAATTTATAAAACAACGTTTATAAATTCTATTTCTGTTTTTAATAACAACTTCAACTTACAAATCTTCTTTTTAATAATTCGATAAATATTCCATCTAAAGGTAAAAATCCAAATTTATAAGTTAATCTCTTATAAATCTTTTATTCTACAGTTTCATCCATTTTACAACTTCACAATTTATAAATCTATAAATTTCATTCACTTACGGATTCCATAATATTTCACTTTTTTAACACTTATAAAATTCGTTTTATAAGTCCAATATTTTGATTTATAAAATATCAATTTTATAAATCTTTCTATACAAATCGTTTATAGTTATTCAAAAATCCCAACTTAAACCATTTTATAAATAAATCAACTTTTGTTTCAAAAACAACACTTCGGTTATATTTCACAAAAAATTATAACTTTTATAACTTTAAAATTTTACGTTTATAAATCGATTCAAAAATTCCATAAAATGTATATTTTCAAAAATCACTTTAAAAATCCTTTTAAAATAAAAGTCGTATTTTTTTACATTTCAAAACTGAATCCGATGATGCAACAACACCAATCAGTCCATCACAACAGTCAATATCATATATCAATATGATAACAGAATATATCAAAATATCTGTAAATAATCAATACGGTGAGGAATCCAGTTGGATCCCTCCAACCTGTTTCCCTGCATCCAAAGATGTTAGCACAATACCAATTCCGCTCCAGTACGGAATTATCGCGGTATATAGGTTTTTATAAATCCGCTTACTAACGGCGCAATAAGGTCTCATCCGCTATACGAGGCGGGAAATCATCAATCCAATATATACATATGCCAATATGTATATATTGCTATATATAGATATATATCCTACTATATCTAATATCACATCCAAACAGTCAATCATCAATCAATAACTGTAAATAATTCCACATTCAAATTTGAGTGAGAAGATCTCACCGTGATTTTAATTCTGTTTTCAGCGTTTATTTCGAATAAAATTAAACGGCGTTTAATTTTACCCGAAATTCAAACTAGCTCCAAACGACTCCAATCCAGTTTCATAGCGCAGTACACGTCGAGACGATTCCAATGCATTTTGTTTCATCGAAATCTGATAACGTATGACCAAGATACAACATTTTAAACATTACACGATATAAATTATAATTTATTTACAAATTATTTTTAATTTCAAACCCACAGTTTATCGTCACCGTTCGTTTTCCTTGATGAGAATCTGGCCCGCACGCGTTGTCTTCCCCTTCCAGTTCCTTTCCGTTCGAACGCAACCCATTGATCGATCATATCCATCGCGTGTCGCACCCACCACAGACGTCGAGAACTCGATCAAGCACCACAGGCGCACGCGCCTACCAGAGCTTCACCTTCGGTCATGTCAACGGCGAACTCGGCCTCCCCTTCAGCATGCAATTTGATGACGAACGGCCTGACTTCATGGCACAATTCCCACCACCAGGTTGCTCCAAATACGATCATACCCGTTGAACTCATAGAACTCGACACCCTCTTCAACTTTATAGTTGATGGTTTTAGAAATTATTGATCGGATTGGAAGAAAAACGTGGAGGAAGATCATTGTTTTCTGGCCGTTCATTGATAACTGGCGGCGGCTGAAGCAATTTGAAACCCTAGCTCTTTTTTTTTATTTTGTGAATAAAAGATGGCCTATTTATAGAAAATATCGAACACTATTCATCCGGAATTTCCAAACTCCGATTTACGCGCGGTCACTATCGTTTCTAGGGTTTATCCCGCGTTCTGGACACAATGGAACAGGTTTCGGAAGCTAATTCGAACATCTGTGCGAGATACGGAGAAAAACGATCAATTTAAATTAAACCGATTTAAATTGATTTTGAGGCGTTTTGACTTGCCCCGGACAAACGGTAAATCCAAAAATTACGAAATTTGAAATCTTACAATGATATCACATTACGGATCCGATGAAACTGGTTTCGTCGAAATCCGAGACTTTTTGAAAAATGACTATTTTAACTCGACGATTTAAAATTAAAACGATATCGATGCGTTTCGAGCTGCCACGGTCAATCGACAACTCCGATTGATACGAAAATTGAAATCCGATAATAACTAACTATTACGGATCCAATGGAACTGGTCTCGTTCAATTCTGAGACTGTTCGAAAATTGGCTATTTTTACAGTCGATAATTAAATATTAAAATATTCAATTTTCATAGATTAACTCCAAATTCGATTCTGAAAGTTCTAAAACCTTTCTATAACTCCAGTATGATTTAATAAAATTTTACAAATCATTTTCAATCATTTTAAACTCGATTTTCAATTATCTCTGGAATTTCACTATTTAATTTATCGACTTAATTCTCAAATAAAACCCAATATTCGAAAAATAAATCATTCGACTTCTAAATTCCATTTATAAATATTTAAAATTAATTAAATATTCGAATTTTAATTATCTAAAATTCTGGGTCGTTACATGTGATGAAATATTACTATGTGAATATGAACCCTTGACCCGTAAAACGACACTTGAATTTCGATGCGACAGGGAGTCGGATTCCAGTTGGTTATCCGAAACCCACATCGAATTATAATAGTGAATCTTTGTGACTGATAAATTTATTTTATCTATGAATCTGTGAATGAAGATAAGCGTTATCGATTATACCGCTTATCGATATATCTGTGATGATTGATGTTGCACTATTGTGTGAAACCCCTAGACCACACTTTTACACACACAAATATGGATTTCACGTGGAAATCGGTTAAGTCACAGATAATTTAAATTCAATGTTTTTGAAATTGAAATTTTAATTTTAATTGATTTTGAAATTGGAAATTTGGGTTTAAAGTGAAAAGCTTTTGAAATGGAATTTCAAAGATAAAAGTTATTTTGAATAACTTGATCGAGTTTTGGAAATTTAAATAATTTGATTTAAATTTGAATTCAAGTTTTAAATTGAATTCTATGATTTGAAACTAGGGATTAAAGATGTTGTATAAGTTATATATGAGTTAAACCATTTTAAAGTATTAATTTGGGAATTTGAATTTTTATTCAAGGGTTTTAACTCGTGTAAATATAACTGGATTTTTCCGAAGACGAAAACTACTTGTTTTCAAATAATAATAGCTTTCATTTTAAGAAAGGATTTCCAAATTTGTGTTGAATGGTTTCAAGTTTGAAATAGAATTGAAATATTTTGAAAACTATGAAATGAGTCTTTGATTTCAAAGACCGGACGAATTAATCCAACTTGAAATAGAATGGTTTTGAAAGGCTATGAATGAATCTTTGGAAATGAGTTTTGAAAGCTATAAGTTAAATCTTGACTTAAAGATTTAACGAGTTAACCCATGTTGTAATGGAAATTGATTTGAAAATTTGTGAACATGGTAAACTTTGTGAATTAAATCTTTTGTTTAAAAGATTAAAAGTGTGGAATTTGTTTAAACCATTGAAGGTTTTTGAAATGAATCTTTTTGTTTAAGAGATTGGAAATGGTAATTTGTTTTACCATTCGAATGAAAAGTTTTAGCTTTAAGCTGTGATTTAACTGAGACCCCAGTATCCATATGATTTTTAATTGCGCTCGTTATTCGGTTTAGCCGGGAGAGGACCTTTGTGTCGTATAACCCATTCCGAATAGTGATACGTCGATATGGATACCATTTGAAGAACGGTGGTGAAGACCGGGTATTTGCGAGAATGATAGGATGACCTATCGATTGTCTCTGCACTGAGTCGCGCCGGTATAGAGATTTCTTAAGTGATGGGAAATCCGATCGGGATTGTGAATACCCGGATTTGCAAGGGCTTCTTTGGAAGTGCCTTCGGTTCTGTTCGAACCCGGAACAGACTTATATGGATGTGTGTCTGACGTTACACTTTGAGATGTAAAGCTGGTTTCTATCAAATACATTTCTGTTGGTGGCGGAGAATTTATTCTCTTAGCTTAACACCCTTCTCTGAGACGTACGAGCTCAGAGGTTATGTAGTTGATGGTTACTAGTGATACATTCCCAATTTGGTAATGTGGCATACGAAGTGCTGCTGATCGTTGGTTGATCAAAGCGTGGCTTTGTGAAAAAGCGTAGTTTTGTGGACGAGACTTCGTCGAGCCTCACAACCCGGTAATGGTCGAAACAGGAATGTTGCGGCAAAGGTTTGTAGGGGTAGCGCCCCTAGGGTATGTCATTTCCTTCTGGATAAAAGGTGATATCATGGTATGGAGCCCAGATATTTTACCTATGTGGATGCTGCACAGTTATTATACTTTGTGGTTGTTGCTTTGTGATCGAGGGCCCTCGGATAAAGGTCGGTAACGACCGGGGGATGACATGACTCGTGTGTTAGTTACCTAGTTACAGCTCGGTTAGAGCGTGAGGTAGCGTCGGCCTTTTGTTTGCAGAGATCCGGTTAGGATCCGGGGCGTCTTTCCAGAGGCGTTTCTATTTCGGTAAGGAAGTTCCTTAGCCTGATCATTTGTTGGAAATCCAAAGAAGCAATACGCGCCCTGTACGGTTTTAGTTGTATTACCTGCTATGGAATGTGGCGGTAACCTGCTATTGAACGTAGTAGCTATAGTAAGCATACAACAATAGTTATATGTTGGCTAAGATTGATATTATATTTTCGAAATGTTTTCGACACTATGCACTAATGATAATAATATCGAATGATTTTTGCGTAGTAAGCATGTTTGACTATCATAAGGAGAAATCTCCTCCAATTCTGCGATTGCATTGTGTGTGTGGCGGGAGGCCTTATGGTACTTTCATTTTCGAAAAGCATTGCGGGTTTCAATGTTTAAAAGCCTTTTGTGTTTGTTTGAAGATAAACTGTTTTTGTTGCTCACACCAGTCCCATGACTGATCCGGAGTTTATTGTTCCCTTCCTAAACTCTGGGTGCCCACTATTTTCCACACGGGCAGTCTAGAGTTGGGTTTTTCAGATATTCAGGTTTAGTAGATTATCTGGAGCTAGTTCATTCATCGGAGTTGCTTATCTTGGAGTTGTGGATTCATTCTTGTCTGAAGATCAATTTGGAGTTATCATTTCTATTGATATTGTTCCGCTGCTGTTGTTATCTTTTCTTTTCCGCTGCTATTTCTTGTATCATATCTCTGATGTATATTGATATTCATTGTATAACTCTGTTGTATCAGATATTATATATCAATGTATTATTCTTTTCTTCCGCTGTGTTATTTACTTAATTGTGTTATAGCTCCGGCGAATCGGATTTGAACGGTCGAATCTGCGGCATTTTAGTACAATGTGAAGTACGGATGTTGATTTTCGAACGCGAAAAATCCATGTCGTTACAAGTGGTATCAGAGCTAAGGTTGAACTTTAGCTCAGGAGTATAACACGTTAAGTGGCTCATTAGAGATTGGGTGAAGTATACCCTAGAATGAGTATTCCTCAGATATCCGTTCGAATGTCTCAGTAAATTCTCTTACTATCCACTGATAGTGAGTATGAGTGCAAGAAGAGGATGAGATAGGGGACAGGGAAATACGACTATAAATGGTCAATATCCTGTAGCAACAAGGAAACAATCTTTTCTCTATCAATCTCTTTTGATTAGCATTTTTTTTCTCAATTCTTTGATAATTTCTGGTCGATCCAGAAAGAAATTCGATATATTTGTATGGGACATAAACTCCAACTGAGCCAAAATTGTTTGTTTGGATGAATTGTTTGTTTTGTTTGTTATGGTTGATAGATATACTTTAGTTTTTAAACTAGAAAGTTTTGAAATTGTATCCATATATCTATCTATTCTTTGGGTCCCAGTATATTCTACGATTGGTTAGTTATCCTTTCGAACTGACCGATGCCATTGTATATTTCGTAGATCTGGATAACCCGAGTATCTTGTGAAGTGTCAAACAGATTCGTTCTTGTATCTGTTATCGATATTATGATTTGGTAAACCAAATGCAGAATAGATGTTCAGTTTGATTTGATGAAACATTCTTCATCTATCTTTTTGTCTCCTTGGTAATTTCGAGGACGAAATTCTTTTAAG
Organism: Allium fistulosum; assembly: GCA_030737815.1. Lineage (NCBI taxonomy): Eukaryota > Viridiplantae > Streptophyta > Magnoliopsida > Asparagales > Amaryllidaceae > Allium > Allium fistulosum. The sequence continues at coordinate 614,841,056 of CM060902.1, forward strand.
GGGGGAAGTCTGTAACGACCCCGGATTTCTTATGAATTTAAATTGATAATTAAATGAATTTTTGAATAAAAATTTGTAAAAGTTTATTTTAACTGGAAGCGAGTTTCCCCAAATCGTAATAAATTTGGAATAAATCATTTTAAATTTAATAATATTGTAAATATTGTACATATATGTGAATATATATGTATACGTGATATATGAGATAATTTGAAGTTAATTTATATATATATATATATATATATAGATAATTTGAATTTAAATATTTTTGATAATAATTTGAGTTTGTAAAATAAACAAATCTATGTATAAAACAAACATATACTTTCAAATAAGAAAACAAAACATATATCTAGACAAATTTAACAAGTCATAACAAAATAAATGAATGAAAAAAAAAATGCAAACAAATACAAGAACATATCAGCCCAGCCGAAAGCAAAGATAAGAAGATAAGAAGAAAAAAATAAATTTTGTACAAGTAATAAATGCCAAATCCTTTAACCACCACAACAAGTACCTTCAGCCTCCAAACCAGAGAAAATATCCCTGCCTCTTGTACAAAATAGCATACCCAGTAAACTTCATTTCTTTATATCTCCTCCCCACATCAGTTCGTTCATTTACAAAAAAAAAACTGAGCAAAACTAAAATGAATGCTATTTCAAAACTTGAACCAACTTCAATTTAAAACTTCAACTGGAACAGCAATGCAATCAACTACAACCTGATAATCAAGATGAAGGCTTCAGTTCGAAATTACATAAGGCTGTTCAAATAAAAGCAACTCTGTTTCTTTTCTTGAATCTAAGGTGAGTAACCTTTTTTTTTTTAAAAAACAGATTTCCTTGTTTATCTTTTCCTGTGAGCAAACTCATTTTAACCCATCTATATATCTCGATATCTGAGTTGATACTTGAAGTAAATTGTGGAGAGTGATTGTTGGTTGATAATTATGTTAGTATGCAAGTATGGTGTATATGCTGTTCTGAGAATTTTTTAAGAGTTTATCTTCTGATTTTCTAGTTACAGTATGATCATAAACAGTGAAAAAATCTATTCTTTTTGCTTCTGGTTTTAGAGTAAAAGTAAATTAGGAAATTCAATATATTCTCATTCAATCAGAATAAAACAAGTTGCTGAAAACATAAATCAAAAACTCAAAATGGTTTAAAACATGCTAGTGTAATATCACAGCTAAAACCTTAGTTTACAGAGCAAAATTGCAAATTCATGTTAAATTCGAATGTTTTAAATGGCTACTTCAATCATATAACTTGAATTCTTATTCGAAGATAGGATTTTTAAGATGCAAATAATGATTTTTAAGTGAGTATTCTAGGTGCTGTTCGAAAATGAATCAGAGATGCATTTTTGCCAATTCCAGTTGATTCAACAAATTTTAATTTCTGAAATTGGATGAGAGGCTAGGTTGATGATGTATCAATACAGGAAAAATGATAGAAAAATTATTAAATGCAAGAGATTTTGGGACGAGGTGTAATTAGGGTTTAAACCCCGTTTTTGGTCTAGGTCGTTTGTGGGGTTGCCGCGTCGTCCCCATAGCATCGTAGTCGTTCGGTCATGGGGGAATCGGAAGCTGGGTTGGAGACGAAGGGTTGGCCGGAATTTTAGACTTTCTGGTAGTCGAGGTCGCGGGGACGAGGGGTTTTTCTGATGATGGTGATTTGTTCCAGTGGTCTCGAGTAGTGCAATTTTGACACTCCAATGATCGTATTAATTTAGGAGGTCGGGGAAGTTAGGCGGGTCGAAGGTGATGTGCCGGTGGTCCCAGAGTTGGTCGACGACGTTCAGTTCAGATGTGCACGTGCACGGTGACACTTGCGTGAATCGTTTGGTATTGGGGAAGAAGTGTTTTGCCGTGTCATGCCTGTTGTTTTCTCGAAGTTCTTGCATGGGTTTCTCGGAGGGATGGAGGATGGGGTTCGTGTTTTAGGCGTTGAGGAATTTTTTGCTCGGGTCTTTCGAGTTGATACTCGAAGCATTGGAGGAGGCGACTCGAAGCAGAATGCTTCAGAGAAGTAGGTTGGGCTAGTTGGTTACAGGTTTGTTTAAAACAGCCTGTAGCTTTAAATTTTAAAGAAAATTTGAAAAATTAAAATGGTGAGTTGTTGTAACTAAAATGAAGATAGATTCGAATGGAATTTTGGTCTTAAAGTTTTAAAGGAAATTTGAAATTTCAATCAAAGATTTAAATATGAAATCAAAGAAGTTTTAATGTTTCAATTGTTTAAAATTTGCTTTGTGATGATAATTTAAAAATTTGTTAGAAAATGTTTTTTAAATTTGATTAGTGAAGAGGAATGATATACATTCGTTTAATTCATTCAAGTGGAAAATTGATTTATTTATTTAATCAAGAAATTAAGATTTGAGTTAAATTAATTAAGGTGAAATAATTTGTAATTAAGAATAATTAATTAAGAATGATTAATTTAATGATAATAAATTTATTAAGGGTTAAATTATTAACTAAAGATAATTTATTAAAATGGTGAATTTAATAATTAAAGGGTAATTATTTAATAATTAAAGGTTGATAAATTATAATTAAAGGATAATCAATTTATTTTTGATGGTTAATTAATAAATGATTAAAGAAAAATTAATCAAAATAATTTGTAATTTATTAACAATTGATTAACCAGGATTAGAAATTTTTCATAAGAAATTAATCTGATTTGAATTAATCAGATATTAACTGACCTCACTTATGAATGATTTTATCGTATAAGATTCTTGAATTGTTTGTGATACACCCTGATTTATGTTGTGATCTAAAATTTCTATATCTGTGATGATATATTACTATGTGAATATGAACCCTTGACCCGTAAAACGACACTTGAATTTCGATGCGACAGGGAGTCGGATTCCAGTTGGTTATCCGAAACCCACATCGAATTATAATAGTGAATCTTTGTGACTGATAAATTTATTTTATCTATGAATCTGTGAATGAAGATAAGCGTTATCGATTATACCGCTTATCGATATATCTGTGATGATTGATGTTGCACTATTGTGTGAAACCCCTAGACCACACTTTTACACACACAAATATGGATTTCACGTGGAAATCGGTTAAGTCACAGATAATTTAAATTCAATGTTTTTGAAATTGAAATTTTAATTTTAATTGATTTTGAAATTGGAAATTTGGGTTTAAAGTGAAAAGCTTTTGAAATGGAATTTCAAAGATAAAAGTTATTTTGAATAACTTGATCGAGTTTTGGAAATTTAAATAATTTGATTTAAATTTGAATTCAAGTTTTAAATTGAATTCTATGATTTGAAACTAGGGATTAAAGATGTTGTATAAGTTATATATGAGTTAAACCATTTTAAAGTATTAATTTGGGAATTTGAATTTTTATTCAAGGGTTTTAACTCGTGTAAATATAACTGGATTTTTCCGAAGACGAAAACTACTTGTTTTCAAATAATAATAGCTTTCATTTTAAGAAAGGATTTCCAAATTTGTGTTGAATGGTTTCAAGTTTGAAATAGAATTGAAATATTTTGAAAACTATGAAATGAGTCTTTGATTTCAAAGACCGGACGAATTAATCCAACTTGAAATAGAATGGTTTTGAAAGGCTATGAATGAATCTTTGGAAATGAGTTTTGAAAGCTATAAGTTAAATCTTGACTTAAAGATTTAACGAGTTAACCCATGTTGTAATGGAAATTGATTTGAAAATTTGTGAACATGGTAAACTTTGTGAATTAAATCTTTTGTTTAAAAGATTAAAAGTGTGGAATTTGTTTAAACCATTGAAGGTTTTTGAAATGAATCTTTTTGTTTAAGAGATTGGAAATGGTAATTTGTTTTACCATTCGAATGAAAAGTTTTAGCTTTAAGCTGTGATTTAACTGAGACCCCAGTATCCATATGATTTTTAATTGCGCTCGTTATTCGGTTTAGCCGGGAGAGGACCTTTGTGTCGTATAACCCATTCTGAATAGTGATACGTCGATATGGATAGCATTTGAAGAACGGTGGTGAAGACCGGGTATTTGCGAGAATGATAGGATGACCTATCGATTGTCTCTGCACTGAGTCGCGCCGGTATAGAGATTTCTTAAGTGATGGAAAATCCGATCGGGATTGTGAATACCCGGATTTGCAAGGGCTTCTTTGGAAGTGCCTTCGGTTCTGTTCGAACCCGGAACAGACTTATATGGATGTGTGTCTGACGTTACACTTTGAGATGTAAAGCTGGTTTCTATCAAATACATTTCTGTTGGTGGCGGAGAATTTATTCTCTTAGCTTAACACCCTTCTCTGAGACGTACGAGCTCAGAGGTTATGTAGTTGATGGTTACTAGTGATACATTCCCAATTTGGTAATGTGGCATACAAAGTGCTGCTGATCATTGGTTGATCAAAGCGTGGCTTTGTGAAAAAGCGTGGCTTTGTGAAAAAGCGTAGTTTTGTGGACGAGACTTCGTCGAGCCTCACAACCCGGTAATGGTCGAAACAGGAATGTTGCGGCAAAGGTTTGTAGGGGTAGCACCCCTAGGGTATGTCATTTCCTTCTGGATAAAAGATGATATCATGGTATGGAGCCCAGATATTTTACCTATGTGGATGCTGCACAGTTATTATACTTTGTGGTTGTTGCTTTATGATCGAGGGCCCTCGGATAAAGGTCGGTAACGACCGGGGGATGACATGACTCGTGTGTTAGTTACCTAGTTACAGCTCGGTTAGAGCGTGAGGTAGCGTCGGCCTTTTGTTTGCAGAGATCCGGTTAGGATCCGGGGCGTCTTTCCAGAGGCGTTTCTATTTCGGTAAGGAAGTTCCTTAGCCTGATCATTTGTTGGAAATCCAAAGAAGCAATACGCGCCCTGTACGGTTTTAGTTGTATTACCTGCTATGGAATGTGGCGGTAACCTGCTATTGAACGTAGTAGCTATAGTAGGCATACAACAATAGTTGTATGTTGGCTAAGATTGATATTATATTTTCGAAATGTTTTCGACACTATGCACTAATGATAATAATATCGAATGATTTTTGCGTAGTAAGCATGTTTGACTATCATAAGGAGAAATCTCCTCCAATTCTGCGATTGCATTGTGTGTGTGGCGGGAGGCCTTATGGTAGTTTCATTTTCGAAAAGCATTGCGGGTTTCAATGTTTAAAAGCCTTTTGTGTTTGTTTGAAGATAAACTGTTTTTGTTGCTCACACCAGTCCCATGACTGATCCGGAGTTTATTGTTCCCTTCCTAAAATCTGGGTGCCCACTATTTTCCACACGGGCAGTCTAGAGTTGGGTTTTTCAGATATTCAGGTTTAGTAGATTATCTGGAGCTAGTTCATTCATCGGAGTTGCTTATCTTGGAGTTGTGGATTCATTCTTGTCTGAAGATCAATTTGGAGTTATCATTTCTATTGATATTGTTCCGCTGCTGTTGTTATCTTTTCTTTTCCGCTGCTATTTCTTGTATCATATCTCTGATGTATATTGATATTCATTGTATAACTCTGTTGTATCAGATATTATATATCAATGTATTATTCTTTTCTTCCGCTGTGTTATTTACTTAATTGTGTTATAGCTCCGGCGAATCGGATTTGAATGGTCGAATCTGCGGCATTTTAGTACAATGTGAAGTATGGATGTTGATTTTCGAACGCGAAAAATCCGAGTCGTTACAGATTTGGATTCCACTTTCTGGAGATTTGAATCGCTGGAGATTATCTGCTTGTCTTGTCCTATCTATTTCAGTTCTGTTGTTCTACTCAGCTTGTACCTGGTCATTGTATTTAGACTTCTGTTGTACTCTAATTTTTTTCTGTTGTATCTTATGTAACTTTGTTATATTTATATAGTAGCTTCATGAACTACTATCTCTTTTACTTCCGCTGCATTATTTCACTCTGTGTCTGTGATCTGTGATTATATTTATTTACTGTATATTCTGAGATTTGCCAAATTTTAATTACAACGCGGTATTTTGAGCAATTCAACTCCGGCATGAGTGTCTACCTATACACTTATAATGGATGCGAATGGTTGAAAATATCGGGTCGTTACATTAATAATTCAAATTGAGTGTGTTTTCGCACGCTGGTTTTCCAGACTGACTCGAGTGTTATTTTATTATAATGCTCGGGTCAGATCGAGTATTACAGTTACAGGATAGGATGTTATGAAGCTCAGGAGACGAGCTGGATGATAAGGATGTATTACACGTATCTGATTTATATTCCGCTGTGTGTTGTAGGCTGTATATTCAGCATCTATGAGGAAAAGTTATTATAACTGTCCAGTATTGAGTTATCGATTGTGTTGTACTTTGATGATGTGATAGTTATAGTTCTTTTTGTATAAAGACCAGTTGTTATCTATTATATATTGTTCCGCTGCGATTGTGAGATTCTGTGTTGTTATTTATATTTTCTTCTTCTACCTCTTTCTTTTTTTCCCTAACGATCTGGTATTTCCGACATTTGACTGTTCGACATGTAATACAGTGGACGTATTGATGTTGATTTTCGTAGGTCGAAAATCTGGTTCGTCACACTTGGTATCAGAGCTGAAGGTTAATTAAGAACCTTGGCTCTGGTGCGGATTACTCATTAGAGATAGGGTCAGTAGCACCATAGAATGAGTTTGAGTGTATTAATAGATATGAGCGCATATTTGTTAGTGAATATAAAATTGTTTTATATTGTGTTGATTGGTTTGTTAAGTGGCTTATGGATTTTGGTCAATACGAGTAATTAACGTTATTGATAGGGATCTCTAAACACTTGAACAAAGCAATTCGACATAGTATTATTTTAAATGGGGTAAATGAAATAATTTTACCCAAATTATTTTTATATATAAAAGAAATAATTTTAAAAAAATTACTATATTATATATGGTGTGCTTGGTTGTTAGGAAATGATAATATTAAACCATTATCATTTGTTGTTATGGTAATTAAATAAAAGTTGATATTATAACCGAAGGTAAAAAAAATTAATTCATATAACAAAATGGAGTTTGTAAATATGAGTTTATAAATGTGATTTATAATTTGAAACGGAATGAAATTCTAGAGAAATATTTAAATATAGATTTAAAAGGATTTAAAGGTTGGAAATTTGGAATTTAAATCCTATTGGTTTTGAAAATGTTTTTCAAACTTGGGAAATAATAGTGATATTATTTGGAGAATATTTTTGATTTGAAATGTTTTTAAAATGGTTTTAAAGGAATAAAAGCACTGAACTCACTTCGGTCGTTGGAAAATAATTTCGGTGATGACTGCAACATCATCGACTTTCATTTTCGAGTTTGCAATGGAGGAATTGCTACCTTAATGATTTGAAATTGGAGTTTGTTTTGAAAAAAAACTGGTTTTGGTTTGAAATGCAAAGAAATAATTTAATATACCAAGGGATTTTGGGTATATATATGATTACAAAAATGATTTTGAAATATTAAGTAATTGTTTAAAACTCTGGAATCTTATTTAAAATGCATTAATGGAATATAAATAAGTTTGAAAACTTATAAAATTTGAAATTTGATGTTGGAATGGAAATTAACTTGAACTAAGTTAAATAACAAAAATTTGAAATTTTAACCTAAGTAGGCTAAACGAAATAAGTTTTGAAAATGGAATTTGGCGAGATTGAAGTAAATTAGTAAATGAACTAATTAATTTACATAAGTAAGTTAAATGGATTTGAAATTGAATTTGATTGGAAATCAATTAGTGAATGGAACTAATTAAAGTAATTAGTTAATTAAATATGGTAGGGGATATGGTCGATAAAATTCAATATTTAAAATTTGGAAGATAAATTGAGTTTAAATGGAATTGAAAATTTGAATTTGAATAGAAATGTATATAAACCAAAGTGGTGAAGTAGAAATAAACATAAGATCTTTGTATAAAATGTTTATAATAGACTTAAGAAAGTGATGGTGAAATTTTTAAGTAAAATCGATATTGGGAAATATAATAAGTACATAGGTAAATGGCATAAATATGAATAAAAAGAAATTGATATAGCTAATAATCAATTGGAAAAAAATACGTAAGTTGTACATATATTATTTTATTCGCATAATGATTTGATACAGATTCGAGCACAGAATTTCGAGCACGGAATTTCAAGATAATTTATATCGATCCGAGTTGGAATTTTTCACTCGATTTTCGACAACGAACCCTGTATATGGATTTTTGATTGATCATGAAATTCTCTATCATAGTATACGGTTATGCAAGGAGAATGATGGTTTCTAATCAAGAAACCAGATCTGAGTCCGCACTAGAGAATCATGTGAACGATACTAGTTCAGAAGTGAAATTGTGTGATCGAGTGAGCGACCAGATTTAATATTGCGTACGGATGATATATGTATATCGTACGGGCTTAAATAAAGCAAATTTGAAAATTTTGAAAAGGAATAAATAACATGATTTTGAATTGTATGATTGGATATTATTGGTAAATAAGGTGCAGGCAATTAAAAGCAAAAGCTAAATTGATGTCTTCGATTTCAGAAATAAATTTGATTGCCCGACAAAATGGTACATGTTTAAATTGTGTTTGGAATTGATGATTTTCTGATTGAGCCAATTGGCTTTTGTTTTCTTTTAATGATTTGGACCCGTAGAGGGCAGTTTTGTAGTTTTTCAGGTCTAGCCGCGCATAGGAGACGTTGGCGAAATTTTTTGAAATTTAAGGAGTTAGAAAAAAATTTGAAGAAAATTTTGATAATTTAAAGTTTGGTTTTAAATTATAATTTGAATAATTGAGGGGATAATATTAGTTGTAAATTATGGATGAATTTGGAAACTAGAAAGAGTGATAATGTGGTTTCAATAAATTGTTTTCGAAAGTTGTATGAAACTGTGTGGTTTTAGGGAAAAATTAACGGGTTTTGGATCATTCTTCTTACCTGGCAATTTCGAGGATGAAATTCTTATAAGGGGGAAGGAATGTAACGACTCAGAATTTTGGTTATCTGAAATTAGAATATTTAATTGATTTTAAATATTTAAAAGTTAATTTGTAACTTGAATTTCAAATAAAATGATTTATTGGATAATTTAGTTATTTAATTTAATAATTGGAAATTGGTTAAAATATTGAATCTTGAGTTTTAAGCTTGCTAAAAATAATTTAAAGGCTTATAAAATTTATATTTATAATAATGAAGATAATAAAAATTTTAAAATTGAATTTAAAAGTGATTTGTTCGGTTTTAAAAATATATCGTTTAAATTGACATTTAAAAGTAGCCTTCCGAGGCACAGTCTCGGATTTCGACGAAACCGGTTCCATTGGATCCAAATAGTGTATTATTATCGGATTTCAAATTTCGTAACGTTTGGAGTTATCATTTGGCCGTACAGAATAGAAACGCGCTGAAATTTAATATCGAAAATTTTATATTATAATTCGATTCAAAAAGCTATCTTCTCCATACGATCGAATTAGGACTCGAAACTTTTTCCATTACGTTTAGAATAGGAGCATAACATTACAAACACCTAGCGGCACGCCTCGATAGGGATTGTAAATTTTTAGTTACCCAAAAATGAGATATTTTCAATATTAATATTGATAAATCAAATCAGAGTCAAAATCGTACCTGCCTTTATTCCTTTCCAAACACACGACCTTAAAGCCGTTCAAACACGCTATTTCCCTTATCTTCAATCTCACGCCTCTCCCTTTCTTTTTAAACTCGCCTGCTGTTCTTCCCTCTTCTAACTTTCGAATACAAAAAAATCAAATGAATGAAACAAAAATCTCACTTCAGTTTAAAAAAAAAGAAGGGGCACGAAATCAAAATTGCATGTACATCCTCTGTTACTTGATCGAAATTGACTTCGATGTAGAAATTAAAAAGAAAAATGGCAGTCGTTAATCAAAGCTCGACTTAGTCGCGATTTTTATGCGCTCGAGGTCGAGAAGGGCTGGCCTATCGCAAATTCAAGGAGGAGGTGGCGAACTGGAATCGTGTGGCGAGTGACATCCACGCGAGCTCGCGCACGAAGAGTAAGGTCGCGATCTGGTGTGGTGACTTGGTAGGTCGGCGATGCAAGCAGGTCAAGGAAGCACAGTGAGTGAAGGCGGCAGTGATTGATTAATCATGAATTCTTCATCAAGCTTACTTTTATTCTTGTCCGTTCTTGCATTCTCTTCACTAGCATTTTCAAGGGAATTAGAGGAAATTGCATCTTGCGTAAATGGATGCGATTGTAAACGTAAGTACTACTAATATGCGATTTTACCTTCGATGACTTTTTCTTTTTTCTTACCACATGAGTGCATACGAGATATTTGGGTACAGCATCTATATTACATTTCTCTGTATAATAACTATTGTTTATTTGTATTCACAACAACCAATATGATGCATTTACTTGAAAATTTCATTTTGAAAAAATCATTTTATGAACAGATATAAGACAAGAGATTCATAAGGACAAAGCACCCCCACCATAAGGAGATTACGTACAAGCTCTCAGAATCAATAGTATTAACAGCTCTTTTCCACGACTTAGCGACCCAACGACTTATGACTTAACAACCTAAGAAACTAAGCGACTCAGTGGTCCAGAGACCCAGCGATCTAACGAGTTAAATAAGAAACGACTTAATGATCTAAAGACTTTAGAGGATCAACGGGTTAGCGACCTACGGGTTAACGACCTAGTAATTCAGTGAAAGGCAACGACCTACGACCTAAAGTGTCTGGCAAGCTAGCACTGCAATGAAGGAAGGACCTAACGACCTAAATGTCTAGCGAGCTAACATAGATCTACAGCGAGTTAATGGCCCACCGACCTATCTAGTTAACAAGCCGCATATCCCTATGTCGTTTGATCATAGGTCGCATTAAGATTAGGTCGCTGCCATTCCTAAGCCTAGCCTAGGTCACTCCACTTGATGCCTCGACATGTTTAAGTCACCTTCCATTCCTCATAGATCTCTACGACCTACCAGCTAAAGCAATTAGCAAAACGAAACCATTATAAGCCATAGCCCGTATTCATTAGGTCGCTTACGACCTACGACCTAACCCCTAAGTCGTCCACGACCTACGACCTACCTCTAGATTTTCCCTATAAATACCCCGCCTACTCCGCATTTGAAAGGGGACGATTTTTGGAAACACCAGGACTTTGCTGATTTCTCTACTGACTTCAACACTTCAAAGACAAAAGATAATCCAAGGAATCTTCGAAAAGAATCAAGTTCATGCAACATGAATCGAAAGAGTTTTTCTGCATCAAAGTTCTGATTACTTGTCTTGATTGTGTTGTAAGTGAGGTGTGATTGTAAAATCTGTAATCGAATCAGTCATAAAAGAGATTAAGTGGACGTAGGCTTGACTTTGAGCCGAACCACTATAAAACTGTTGTCTTTTTACTATTTTCTACTATTCTCTGCTTACTTTTAGTTCCCGTACCAACGGGTGGTGCTTTCACGATATCACAAATCACACCGTGGTGTTAGCGAACATTTTTTGCGTTAACATTTTTGGTGCTTTCACTGAGAATTGAACTCAGGTGTGTTCTCACCATTGATTCGCAAAGATTTGTTGAAAGACTCTCCTTAAAAACCAGAAGTCTATCTGAAATCGTGGCTCTTGGAAGAAAGAGTAGATCTACGAGATTCGGAGGTGCTTATGACCGGACTGCCACCTCTCCAGCGCCAAATCAGGCGACTCCTACTGTTGGAGTCACAAGGGCTGAACTTGATGATGTTGTGTCTGGGTTATACGAACAAATGGAAGCTCAAAATGCTTTGATGATGGACAGGTTAAACGCTCTGCTTGGGGCTAACCAACAACCAGAAAATAATGAACCAACCTTTGCTGAAGATGCTCATGATTCCCAAGAGAAAAGTATTCCTCAAAGGGCAGCTGGCATCGCCGAAGAGGCACCTCCCCAAGCCGGAGGTTCCAGGCCGCAGCCACCTCTTCACGAACGTTTATTCAGGCAAACTTCCGAAAAAGTGGCTGACGTCTGCCCGACAAGGCCTCTGAACGATGAGGAATACCTACCGGGAATGATTCGCCAAATTATGAAAGAAAGTATGCAAAGGGATGAAGATAAAAATGACTGGGGGTTTGCTCCAAGCAAGACTCTGTTTACCGAAAGAATTCTAAAAGCTGAATTTCCAAAGAAGTTTGTTCCCCCTACTATCCCAGCCTATCGGGAGACAAGCGACCCTAATCAATTCTTGTACAAATATGACTGGCATATGACAGGTGCCAGGGCAACAGATGAGATTAAATGCAGATATTTTCCTGTCTATTTGGAGGGCGTGGCTCTACTTTGGTTCACAAAGCTACCAGTCCGATCTGTGGATCAATTCTCTGACTTAACTCGTAAATTCAAGGATTTGTTCAGGTTGTATGCTTCAAAGGCCAAGGACATAATGTCACTGTCCAGCCTTGAACAAGCTCTCGTAGAATCTATCAAATCTTTCTTGAACCGCTTCAATATAGCTTTGACCGAAGTGGATAATGCTGATCCTCGAATGATTCTAACTTACTTGATGCGAGCCATCGATAAAACAAGTGAGTTCAGAAAATGGTTGAAGATAAAGGAACCAAATTTGCTTGAGAAGTTTTATAAGAAAGCTGACGAATTTATGCGTTTGGAGAATCTTCCTACACCAGCAAAGGTGGTTGTGACTGGAAAACAACAATGTGGCTGAAACTTCTAATAAGAAAGAATCTGGCGGTCAGAAGAGGGAAAATAATGGTGGGAAAAAGCAGAAAGATATGAAGAAGCGTCGCCGTTTTTCAGATTTTACTCCTTTGACTGAGACTCCAAAGAACATCTTCTTCGCAACCAAGGATGCTATGGAGTACCCTAAGCCACCTGAGATAAGGCTTGGGAAAAATTTTGTGCCTAATGGAAGATTCTCTCGATTTCACAATCAGCCTGGCCATGACACTAATGAGTGTCGCCATTTGAAGAATTTAATTGAAGAGCTGCTGCGATAGAATAAACTACAACAGTATGTCAAGAGAAACAGAGGTGATCCAGCCTCATCTACTCAGGGGCAGCAACTTCCTGCTCGTCAATCTGGCTCAGGTGAAAAGGCTGTGGTGTAGGAATCTGAAAGGCCTGTTATTAATGTAATCACAGGGGGTCCTCACCCAGTAGGCAGAAGTTGGGGAGAGATGGAGAGGTATGCTCATGCTTTGAGACATGCCCCGAAAGAAGAAACTGTTTTTGTCTTGGAAGATGTTGTGCCTTCAAAACAACAAAGAAATTTTCACGATGACATCATATTCAGAGCTAGAGATTCTGTCGGAGTTGAGGCTCCCACCATGGATCCTTTGGTAATATCCGCCGGTATAGGACCAGCTATTATGAGAAGAGTGCTTGTTGATTGCGGCGCTTCTTGTAATATCCTCTTCAAAAAGACATTTAATCAAATGAAAATTCCGATGGTTGATGTTCAAGCTTCTTCGCAAAAAATTGTTGGGTTCACTGGAGAACCAAAACAGCCCATCGGATCGACTTATTTGTAGAACTTGGTGAAGGGGAAAGAAAAGTGGTCCGTAAGCAAACTTTTGTTATTATTGATGAATTTTCTGCTTATAACGCCTTCTTGGGACGACCAACTCTTACTGCATTCAAAGCTATTCTCGCCCCGTGGTGCCTAACTATGAAATTCCCCACTGATAACGGCGTTGGTGTTTTGAAGGGGGACCAGAATGCTGGGCGGGAATGTTATCTCACAGAGTTGCGGGAGTCGAAAAAGAGAGAGATGGGAAAAGGTGCGGCAGCTCCACTTCGCATCAAAGAACCCACCTTGTAGCAATTACGAGGTGGACCCTGCACTAGTGAGCATAGTGGTGCGCGAAAAGAAATTGATCCCAGAAAGACCAGTGCAGGGGAGAATAGAGTGGTGCCGGTAGAAGTAACGGTGCCCATACCTATTGACCCGAATGACTCAAACAAGGTGCTGAATGTGGGTTCACAACTTGGTATGATGGTTCAGAATATACTAATAGCATTCTTGAAAGCAAACCTAGATGTTTTCGCTTGGAGTCATACTGACATGTGTGGAATATCTCCAGAAATCGCAGTGCATGCTTTGAATATTGATCTGAAGTTCACACTCGTAAAGCAGAAAAGAAGAACCCAAAGTCCTGAAAGGTCGACAGCATTAAAGGAAGAAGTAAATCGGCTGATGGAGAATGGCTTCATCAGATAATCCACTTATCCAAATTGGGTTTCTAATCCAGTGTTGGTTCAAAAAGCAAATGGGAAGTGGAGAGTATGTATCGACTTTTCAGACTTGAATAAAGCATGTCCCAAAGACTGTTTCCCATTGCCCAGAATTGATCAGTTGGTGGATGGAACAGCCGGGCATGAATTAATGTCTTTTATGGATGCTTACTCAGGATATAACCAAATCATGATGCATGAGCCAGATCAGGAGGACACGAGCTTCATCACTGATGTTGGTCTTTACTGTTATAAAGTCATGCCCTTCGGACTAAAGAATGCAGGGGCAACTTATCAAAGACTTGTGAATGCCATGTTCAAACCCCAGACCGGGAAAACTATGGAAGTGTATGTTGACGATATGTTGGTGAAATCGAAAAAGGCAATAGACCACATGGATCATTTGGCAGAAATGTTCACGGTTCTCCGAAAGTATGGGATGAAGCTAAATCCTCTGAAATGTTCATTCGGAGTAGAGTTCGGAAAATTCTTGGGTTTCATTGTGAGTGCTAGGGGCATCGAAGCCAATCCTGCTCAGATTATTGCCTTAAGAGAAGTCAAAGCCCCTAGAACATAGAAGGAATTGCAAAGACTCAATGGGAAAGTCGCTGCTTTGAGTCGATTTATTTCTAGAGTCACTGATAAATGCATTCCCTTCTTTGATGCTCTGAAGAAAGGAAAGAAAAACTTTGAGTGGACTCCCGAATGTCAGAAAGCTTTTGAAGAACTGATTCGTCACATGGAAAAGCCTCCAATACTTTCTCAGCCCAGCAATGGTGAAGATCTTTTCATATACTTGGCAGTCTCATCTCATGCTCTCAGTGAAGCATTGGTACGGGAAGACGCAAAATTTCAGCACCCGGTTTATTACATCAGCAAAAGATTCACTGGGGCAGAGATGAATTATTCGAAGTTAGAAAAGCTCGCCTATTGTCTATTGATCGTGTCTAGAAAGTTGAGGCCATACTTCTAGGCTCATCCTATTAAAGTCCTCACTGATCAACCTCTAAAACAAGTCCTATTCTGCCCTGAAATTCGGGTCGTATTCTGAAGTGGAATATTGAACTCATTCAATACGATATCACCTACCATCCCCGAAGAGCAACCAATGGACAAGCTTTAGCAGATTTCATTGCAGAATACACAGATAAAGGTGGCAATGAGGACGAGGTAACTGATGACATTCCGATCCGATGGAAATTATATGTTGATGGTGCAAGAAATGACTACTGTTCCGGAGCTGGGGTTGTGTGTAACGACCCGCTATTTTGGACCATTCAAATCGACAATAAATCCACACATGTCTGACTTGAATAATTCAAAATATCAAATTGTTAATTTAAATTTGGCAAAACTCAGCATATGTAGTAAATAAATCAATCACAGAATCACAGACACAGAGTAATACAATAATATGCAGCGGAACAGATAAAATAGCAGTTCATGAAGCTACTATATAAACATCAGAGTAAAATAAAATACAACAGAATATCTCAGATACAGTGAAGTCTTCAGTACGAATAGATGACCTCTCTGAACAAATCAACTGGAAAAACTGAAAGCTGAATCGATAGTTGGATCTCCAAAGGAAGCTCCAAACTCCAAAGCTGAGTCTCAAATGCTGTATCACTCGGTCTGACCCGAGCGTAAAGCAAAACACAAAACACTCGAGTCAGGATTAACATTCTTATATCAATAAATCCAACTCAAGTGAAATATCAACTGAAATACAAGTAACTTAAAGGATGTTTGGGATAACCATCCTCTAAGGATCTTCAGAACTATCTACGAGGTGGAAATATACACTATAACACCGTGGTCATTTAAAATTTATTTATACTTCAAAATCAAGATATCATTTTCATTTCAAATATATCTATTTCCAAAATAGTATATATAGGTTAAATAATTTATAAGGTAAAGCATTTACAATTTCCTCAAGTCTCACAAATCGATTCAAAACAACCCAAATTCTAAATTTCAATTTAATTCAATCTAAAATTTTTTCATTTTTTTATTCAATTCAGTTTCTAAATATACCATTTAAAATTTCAATATATTTCAAGGCTTTAATATTCAACATTTTCAAAGTTAAATTTAACAATTTCATATAGCTCTTGATTTAACTTCATTATTATTAAATCAGGGAATATTCACTTAATAGATTCAATATCATTTAACTAGCCTTAAATTTCATTTATTTTTACTTAAATCAAGCCCAAGTTATAAATCATATCTTAAATCTCAAATTTTCATAAGTTTCAAATCGGTTTAATTAAATAAAATTATCTTCCCAAATCCATAGAATTTATTTTCAAAATTATTTATATATATGGACCAACGGTGTTTGTATATACATCTTCATATGGTTAAGTGATATGGATATTTATCATTTCAATCCGTAATTTAAATATATACGGGTAGATATCATTTCAACCCGTAATCCCAATTTCAATTCAAATGAAAATCGCTTGGGTTTATCATTTCAACCCATAACGATTTTCTCCTATTCTAAAGTCCGTTCGGGTATGTATCATTTCAACCCATAGTGAATTCTATACTAACAGGGAACTTGCAGAGTGATAACAGATACTAAAAATATAACAACAGGCATATATCATCAGTATAAATAACAGATACGGATGTCAGATGTCACAGGTGAACAGATACAAATAATACTAATAACAGGCATATAATACTAGATACTGGTGTCAGATGTCACAGGTGAACAGATACAAATAATAGTAATAACAGGTATATAATACTAGATACTGGTGTCAGATGTCACAGGTGAACAGTTATAGATAATAGCATATATAACAACTTAAATAACTACAGCAGCATATTTCAATTGCTATGTCAATTGAAATCAAATTTAAATAATAAAAGAACGTTAATCTTGAGTGATTGCTCACCTTTCGAGGCTAGAGATGAACGAGAATGGGGTGAGTTGCGAATCCAAATCAGGGTCAGATGGGCACGAATTTGACGATCAAAGCTGATGACAAGGAATCGTCGAAATCAAATCAGAATTGGATCGATGAAGATATGTATAAAACTTAACAGAATTTGAATGGTTTAAAACCTATGTGTAATAAATTATATAACTTACTTATATATACACTTATTAAAATTTTCAAATCAAAATTTATTATAAAATCAATATACATAAACAAACAGCAAATGCCACTTGCAGACTTACATTTATCTTAACCCATAACCTAACCTTGTATATATTGTAACCTTTTAAAAATATATTCTAACCAACAATACTTAAAACAGTCATTAAAGTACGTATTGAATAAAATATACATGTTATACATAACCAATATTACCTATTTATATATACACAGACACTTACCAGAACTTGTACAAATATATGATATGCGATTGTAAAAGCAAGAACAAATATATAAATATATATATATATATGTCTACTCAACAAAAATGCAAACTGTAGATGTAAGCTACAATTAAGTATACATATAGAACAAAACACTTACTTTATTTAAATTTCAAAATCAATGCTTATAAAGTTCAATTTGGTACACCTATCAGAGCCGCTCCTATATATATTATTTGTTCAGAACCCAACATCAGATTTTCAAAACAAATATTAGCAAAACATTATATATTGTTTCGAAAATATTTTCCTTAAAGTATGATAATATTTTAAATGAGACTACTATGTATAAGTACACACATCTATATTACTGTATTACATTTATATATAAAATATAAACTTATATACTTTATTAACATAAACTAGACACTGACCAAAAGTATATATACTGTTTATATATAGTAATTCTAATATCACTTCCATATCAGATCTACAAACGTTTATACAGCTCAATATAGAATTTTATCACTTATGTACATAACGCAGAAATTATATATGCAAATGTATTACCGAGTACAACTCAACAGAGAACATATATATTATATAGCTTATATTATAAATATATCTTTGTTTACAAATTTATACAAATACAAAAATGAGGCAACAGCAAGTGGATGAATACATATAAAATATATAGTTTATAAATATATAGAACTTACTATATATAGGCTGCGTGCACCCTAGGTCGGTGATGCTCGGTGATGATAAGCTATACAAAGAGAAGGCGGAGGATGGTGGGGTAGAAGCTGGAGCACGGGCTGTGAGGTGGCTGTTGGTCATGGTTGAGGGGACAGGGGTAGCGGCTCGGGTGTACTTTGTCTCGGTGGTAAGCGCATGAGAGTGAGATGAATCAGGGTGGAGGCGGTCGAAGTCGAGAGGGGAGGGGGTGGAGATGGATGCGTGCTGAGTTGTGGGCGAGCTGCCAGGTTGGTGGTGGTTGTGGGCTTTGGCTCGGGTGGTGGCACGGGAGCAGTGGGAGAAGTCTTCGGCTGCAAGTTTGGGTCTAGGCTCGGCAAGGGGAGGAGGTTGGATGCCGAAAACTAGTAGGGGAAGGGAACATTTTTAGAGGAAGGGGAAGAAGTCTCAGGCAAAAGAAAAGGACAGGGGAATAAGAATAGAGGAAGAGGAGGGTAGAAGCAGATCTAAATGTACAGCTTCTGTCAAAAATAGGCAGAGAGAGAAAAACGTTTGAAATAAATAAAAGCAACGGTAAAGGAAAAGGAAAAAGGCAAGAGTCTCCCATTGATTCAGCTGACAGAAATTAAAGCAATTGATTGATGCGCGTTTAAAATTTGAAACGCAAAAGAAATCAAATGGTCACGGATCCGGTACCGATACGGTTACCGGTTTCGTGGATTCCGCTATGTACCGGACTTCAAAACACAAAAATAAATATACCGCAGAGATCGGCACGACGAGACGATCAAAACGGTATACAGATATCAGTGGTAAGATCATCCGATCAAAAGTCGATAATCGGTACCAGAAATGCTGCTATTTGGCCAGAATTAAGATAAACGGAGCAGTAGAAGTCCAAATTTGGAAAAACGAATTTCGCAGTCTGATTCAGAATTATCTGAATAAATTTTCTCCTGTTGACATATTTTGGTTTCGGAAAACTTTTAAATTCACTGTTATTAACCGGTTTGATTTGAAATGAAATTTCACAGTAAAATAAACTTCAACATTATCAGATGAAAATTTACCAGTTGCTATATTAAAATAGACGTATTCCAAATAATAAATTTTTAATTTCAAATTTTATTGTTTAAAATTTCACAATTTCCAGTTAAATATACTTTTAAAACCATTAAATTTTACGGGTCGTTACACTCTCTCCCACTCAAAATTTTTCGTCCCCGAAAAGGAAGGAGGTAGAAGAATAGAAATAACCAGACAGAAAAGATAGATTGAAAGTCAAAATTAAACAATTAATTTAAACTATATAAATTTTACTTGAAATGTTCATTTGAAAACTTCGTTTGCAATGCAATTACCTTTAATACTTTAAAATCTTCCAAAACCCATTTGTAAAATTTCTTGCTTCCTTACAATTACCATTTATATGCTTAAATAACAACTTTATAGATATATGAAAACTATTTGAAAACAATTATTTACATTATTACTTATATTTACAAAGAAGCTATTTGAAAACATTAAATCCATTATTCATAATTTATTAAATTTTTTTATCCCAAGATACCTTTCAAATATTATTAATAATCAATAATCATTTACTTTAAATATGTTTTATAACCTCAAAATATTTTTAACACTAAAATTTCTATTAAACCATGTAGTCTATAATTAAACAATACTTAAAAGAATATAGTCAACAAGGAAAAGAAGGAGGATTTGGAAACAGAATATAGGTGAATAAATAAAGCTGAGCAGATAAGGTAGATTCAAAAGAATAGAATCGGGCACGAATAATTAATTTAAACCATGAGAATTTCAATTTCGAATATTAGTACAGAATTTCTTTGTTGGAAATACTCTTATAATAAAATACCTTTATAATAAAATACTTTTACATCGAAACAAATTTTCCTTCCGAAAATACTTTTATAACTCGATGTTTCAACAAGTTTATCCTCGTTCCTGTAGACTCTGGCAGTGCGTTGATCAGGCGCAAAACTAGAATTCTCCAAGTATTTAGTAGACTTGTTTCAACACCCAGTGAAAATACTGGAAAAACTTTTAAAAACAGATATGGAAAGTACAATCCAATCAAAACACAAACAAAACCTTTGTCTAACCATGGTTCGCAGATACACAATGGTTACGCCTGGTTCCCCCAGGAAACAATCCATATCCGTAAGCTTTCTCAGCCCTGCGAGTTACGCCATGATGACTAGTAGAATGCAGGATACACAATGGTTACGCTTGGATCCCCCAGGAAACAATCCGTACCCTCAGGCAAGACTCAGCCAAGCATTTGCGCTACTATTCGCGACCTACACAGATTGCAGGATACACAATGGTTACGCCTGGATCCCCCAGGAAACAATCCGTACCCCTAGGCAAGACTCAGCCAGGCAGTTGCGCTATGCAGTCACGAGAGAAAAAATAAGACCATGGGTAACGCCATGGAATTCGAAGGACACTCGAGTATCATATCCGGAAAACCAAAATCAGAGAGAATAATATCGATAGAATGAATCCAAGATGTGGCCACAAATCGGATATCAAGCAGAAGGCACTTTCCATATCTTTACTTTGAAAATATGTATCATATAGTACCTTTTCAAATCACTTTCAAATATCATACTTTTATAAAATCCATTATATATAAGATTTAATTTTCAAGTCAAATACTTTCCAAAATCAATAGTATATCAAATCATACTTATATAGACTTCAATTATATAAGATTTCACTTTCAAATTGAGTACCTTTTCAAATCTATAGTTTTCGAATCAATTTCATACTCATACAAATCAATTTTATATAAGTTCGACAACTCCCAAATCAAGTATTTCGTAACACAAGGTTCTCAAATTTCAATTTGTTTCAATATCAGTTCAATTTCAAAATCATATACAATTTTACCAAATTATTTCTTCTGAAATTAAATATCTTTAGTCTCAAAGTTTCCAAAATAATAGATTTAGAAAATAAATCCAAATTTCCAAGTCAATAATTTAAGTCAACCAATTCATTTCTAAAATCAAATGGTTTTCAAAATCATCTTATATTTACCTAAGGTCCATCTTATATAAGGATCAAATTTTACAAAATAAATTTCGCTGTATGAAGAGCCATATGGGATTGAATATCTTTGCTTTTATGGGTTATATATCTTTGTAATTTAAATTGGAAATTTTCTATTAGTAAGCAAGATATTCTAACCTGACAGCTTTCAATTTCAGCGTCAAATATATCAATGATAATAGAATATAAGATGTACATACGTCATCATTTCGCAAAATTACATTTGATCGCTCGCTCGATCACACAAGTTTGCTTCCGAACTAGTATTGTCCATTCGACTTCCCTAATGCGGATTTCGATATGGTTTCTCGACTAGAAGCCATCAGTCTCCTTGCATAGCCATATACTACGATAGAGAATTCTAGAATCAAGCCCAAAATCCATATCAAATATTCGCCATCAAGAATCGAATGAAAAATCATAACACGAATTGGTGTAATCCACCTCGAACTTGCGTACTCAAACCTGGATCAAATTAATTATGCGAATAAAACAGCAGACGTACAACTTATATATTTATTCCAACTTGTTAAATATATAGTTTAATAAAGATGTTACTAAGTTAAAACATTTAAACTAAACTTTATTCAAAATATTTTGAAGACTAAATTCTTTTCGAAACATTCCAAATTTAAATTTCATATTAGAAAAATTCAAAATAGCCTTATTCATATACTTAACAAAACAGTTTCAACTTATTTAAATCATATTACTTCATACTTAAACATTCGAAACAAATTTATATACTTTATCAAATAATTCATTTTTTTTCAAAATTTCTTAGCTTTGAAAAGTTAACCTTGATTTGGAAGTGCTTGAACCTTCAAAATAGTTGAAGAAACCATGTTCAAATTCAGGAGTTGGAAATCAACAACACATCAGTAAGTCAATTTCAAAAGATAGGTTTATATCAAATTCGAAACACGAGGACTGAACACCGGCTTACTTCAAATCATTTCAAGTATATATATACATATATCTTTCGAATATCAAATCATACTTTGGAATTTGAAATCAAAATCGGTTTCGCAAAATCACTCGCGTAGCAATGCTACTAAAGTGGCCTCTCCCCCACTCTGAAACTCGAAAATCAATGTCGATGATGCGTGCACTCATCACCGAAATTATTTTCCAGCGACATAAGTGAGTTATGGACTTTTATTTTCTCAAACTTCTTTTGAAATTTCTTCGAAATAGTTCGAACTCATTAAAATCATTTGAAACATTTCTTATTCGGAAAATACTTTTAAATCATATTATTATTATTATATATTTCAAAATCTAAAAACCAATTTCAAAATACCGAAGTTCAATTCTCGAATTTCGAATTTAAAATCCTTCAGTTATAAATCAAATTTCTTATATAGTTTTTCAAAATTGCAAATCCTTTCGAAACCTCAAATTCTTATTTTAAAAGGGTTTATAATCTTTATCGAAAACATTTCACTTTTATATATAGAATATAATAATTTCGATATCTAAACACTTTCTAAAATATAAACAAGCCTGATTTTTCAAAGGATGGTTCAAGAATGGAATTCAAAACAAGATAGTGATTCAAATTAGAGGGACTCTAATCAAATAGAATTCTGATTCGAATATAGGCTCGAACGAAGATGAGGTAATTAAATTGCAAAATAGAGGATGAATATACTTATATAAATCACGGGCGACCTAAACCGGGTCAACCGTGACTTCAGGAACAAGATCGATGAAGAATTCCAAGAAAAACCAACATTCGATCATAAGAGATAGCGGCATCTAAACCAAATATATAGAAATCTCCGGTGAATCAATGCCAATTGTGAAGGAGTTTCACCCCTTCATAAATCATTCAAAGATTTGTGGTATCCTATTCTCATAGAGATCATTCGAAGTGGAGTTATGGGATACTCCAGAATCAAAAGAATACAAATAGGGAGAGACAAGATTGAATTTTGGAACCGCAAGGAACGTTCCAAAGTTCAAAGGAAATCGAGTCAAAAGAAAGATATTCAAACTCGAACGAAAGTGATTCTATAAATAAATTTACTATATATGCTAAGCTTTGCCTAGAACCTGGCTCTGATACCAACTGTAACGACCCGCTATTTTGGACCATTCAAATCGACAATAAATCCACACATGTCTAACTTGAATAATTCAAAATATCAAATTGTTAATTTAAATTTGGCAAAACTCAGCATATGCAGTAAATAAATCAATCACAGAATCACAGACACAGAGTAATACAATAATACGCAGCGGAACAGATAAAATAGCAGTTCATGAAGCTACTATATAAACATCAGAGTAAAATAAAATACAACAGAATATCTCAGATACAGTGAAGTCTTCAGTACGAATAGATGACCTCTCTGAACAAATCAACTGGAAAAACTGAAAGCTGAATCGATAGTTGGATCTCCAAAGGAAGCTCCAAACTCCAAATGTGAGTCTCAAATGCTGTATCACTCGGTCTGATCCGAGCGTAAAGCAAAACACAAAACACTCGAGTCAGGATTAACATTCTTATATCAATAAATCCAACTCAAGTGAAATATCAACTGAAATACAAGTAACTTAAAGGATGTTTGGGATAACCATCCTCTAAGGATCTTCAGAACTATCTACGAGGTGGAAATATACACTATAACACCGTGGTCATTTCAAATTTATTTATACTTCAAAATCAAGATATCATTTTCATTTCAAATATATCTATTTCCAAAATAGTATATATAGGTTAAATAATTTATAAGGTAAAGCATTTACAATTTCCTCAAGTCTCACAAATCGATTCAAAACAACCCAAATTCTAAATTTCAATTTAATTCAATCTAAAATTTTTTCATTTTTTTATTCAATTCAGTTTCTAAATATACCATTTAAAATTTCAATATATTTCAAGGCTTTAATATTCAACATTTTCAAAGTTAAATTTAACAATTTCATATAGCTCTTGATTTAACTTCATTATTATTAAATCAGGGAATATTCACTTAATAGATTCAATATCATTTAACTAGCCTTAAATTTCATTTTTTTTTACTTAAATCAAACCCAAGTTATAAATCATATCTTAAATCTCAAATTTTCATAAGTTTCAAATCGGTTTAATTAAATAAAATTATCTTCCCAAATCCATAGAATTTATTTTCAAAATTATTTATATATATGGACCAACGGTGTTTGTATATACATCTTCATATGGTTAAGTGATATGGATATTTATCATTTCAATCCGTAATTTAAATATATACGAGTAGATATCATTTCAACCCATAATCCCAATTTCAATTCAAATGAAAATCGCTTGGGTTTATCATTTCAACCCATAACGATTTTCTCCTATTCTAAAGTCCGTTCGGGTATGTATCATTTCAACCCATAGTGAATTCTATACTAACAGGGAACTTGCAGAGTGATAACAGATACTAAAAATATAACAACAGGCATATATCATCAGTATAAATAACAGATACGGATGTCAGATGTCACAGGTGAACAGATACAAATAATACTAATAACAGGCATATAATACTAGATACTGGTGTCAGATGTCACAGGTGAACAGATACAAATAATAGTAATAACAGGTATATAATACTAGATACTGGTGTCAGATGTCACAGGTGAACAGTTATAGATAATAACATATATAACAACTTAAATAACTACAGCAGCATATTTCAATTGCTATTTCAATTGAAATCAAATTTAAATAATAAAAGAACGTTAATCGTGAGTGATTGCTCACCTTTCGAGGCTAGAGATGAACGAGAATGGGGTGAGTTGCGAATCCAAATCAGGGTCAGATGGGCACGAATTTGACGATCAAAGCTGATGACAAGGAATCGTCGAAATCAAATCAGAATTGGATTGATGAAGATATGTATAAAACTTAACAGAATTTGAATGGTTTAAAACCTATGTGTAATAAATTATATAACTTACTTATATATACACTTATTAAAATTTTCAAATCAAAAATTATTATAAAATCAATATACATAAACAAACAGCAAATGCCACTTGCAAACTTACATTTATCTTAACCCATAACCTAACCTTGTATATATAGTAACCTTTTAAAAATATATTCTAACCAACAATACTTAAAACATTCATTAAAGTACGTATTGAATAAAATATACATGTTATACATAACCAATATTACCTATTTATATATACACAGACACTTACCAGAACTTGTACAAATATATGATATGCGATTGTAAAAGCAAGAACAAATATATAAATATATATATATATGTCTACTCAACAAAAATGCAAACTGTAGATGTAAGCTACAATTAAGTATACATATAGAACAAAACACTTACTTTATTTAAATTTCAAAATCAATGCTTATAAAGTTCAATTTGGTACACCTATCAGAGCCGCTCCTATATATATTATTTGTTCAGAACCCAACATCAGATTTTCAAAACAAATATTAGAAAAACATTATATATTGTTTCGAAAATATTTTCCTTAAAGTATGATAATATTTTAAATGAGACTACTATGTATAAGTACACACATCTATATTACTGTATTACATTTACATATAAAATATAAACTTATATACTTTATTAACATAAACTAGACACTGACCAAAAGTATATATACTGTTTATATATAGTAATTCTTATATCACTTCCATATCAGATCTACAAACGTTTATACAGCTCAATATAGAATTTTATCACTTATGTACATAACGTAGAAATTATATATGCAAATGTATTACCGAGTACAACTCAATAGAAAACATATATATTATATTCGGTGCCATGGAGCTAGACCAGTGAGCTATTACGCTTTCTTCAAAGGATGGCTGCTTCCAAGCCCACCTCCTGGTTGTCATCGCTCGATCACTTCCTTTTCGGTGCCTGAGACCATAATGTGATATCGGATGAGAAGGGAGAGCGAAGTGAGCGGGGACAACCGGGACGACCAATCCAGTATACTTGGACAACCGGCCAAAATAGTTCAGTGGAAAGTTCATCTTTGCTTACAAACTCCCTCTTTTTCTACTTAACTTACTTTACTTGACTTGGTATCCCGACACATAATTCACAAGGCAGAGTTGACAGGTCCACAGCAAAGTCAAAGACTTTCCTGTCTCCGGTTAGTACCTCATATGCTGAACCCTTAAGTGAAGGGGCTTATATTATAAATATATCATTGTTTACAAATTTATACAAATACAAAAATGAGGCAACAGCAAGTGGATGAATACATATAAAATATATAGTTTATAAATATATAGAACTTACTATATATAGGCTGCTTGCACCCTAGGTCGGTGATGCTCGGTGATGATAAGCTATACAAAGAGAAGGCGGAGGATGGTGGGGTAGAAGCTGGAGCACGGGCTGTGAGGTGGCCGTTGGTCATGGTTGAGGGGACAGGGGTAGCGGCTCGGGTGTACTTTGTCTCGGTGGTAAGCGCATGAGAGTGAGATGAATCAGGGTGGAGGCGGTCGAAGTCGAGAGGGGAGGGGGTGGAGATGGATGCGTGCTGAGTTGTGGGCGAGCTGCCAGGTTGGTGGTGGTTGTGGGCTTTGGCTCGGGTGGTGGCACGGGAGCAGTGGGAGAAGGCTTCGGCTGCAAGTTTGGGTCTGGGCTCGGCAAGGGGAGGAGGTTGGATGCCGAAAACTAGTAGGGGAAGGGAACATTTTTAGAGGAAGGGGAAGAAGTCTCAGGCAAAAGAAAAGGACAGGGGAATAAGAATAGAGGAAGAGGAGGGTAGAAGCAGATCTAAATGTACAGCTTCTGTCAAAAATAGGCAGAGAGAGAAAAACATTTGAAATAAATAAAAGCAACGGTAAAGGAAAAGGAAAAAGGCAAGAGTCTCCCATTGATTCAGCTGACAAAAATTAAAGCAATTGATTGATGCGCGTTTAAAATTTGAAACGCAAAAGAAATCAAATGGTCACGGATCCGGTACCGATACGGTTACCGGTTTCGTGGATTCCGCTATGTACCGGACTTCAAAACACAAAATAAATATACCGCAGAGATCGGCACGACGAGACGATCAAAACGGTATATAGATATCAGTGGTAAGATCATCCGATCAAAAGTCGATAATCGGTACCAGAAATGCTGCTATTTGGCCAGAATTAAGATAAACGGAGCAGTAGAAGTCCAAATTAGGAAAAACGAATTTCGCAGTCTGAT
Organism: Allium fistulosum; assembly: GCA_030737815.1. Lineage (NCBI taxonomy): Eukaryota > Viridiplantae > Streptophyta > Magnoliopsida > Asparagales > Amaryllidaceae > Allium > Allium fistulosum. The sequence goes on from CM060902.1 coordinate 614,868,593, forward strand.
TCAGAATGATCTGAATAAATTTTCTCCTGTTGACATATTTTGGTTTCGGAAAACTTTTAAATTCACTGTTATTAACCGGTTTGATTTGAAATGAAATTTCACAGGAAAATAAACTTCAATATTATCAGATGAAAATTTTCCAGTTGCTATATTAAAATAGACGTATTCCAAATAATAAATTTTTAATTTCAAATTTTATTGTTTAAAATTTCACAATTTCCAGTTAAATATACTTTTAAAACCATTAAATTTTACGGGTCGTTACATTGTGCTTGAAACCCCCGAAGGGAAGTCATTGTGTTATGCATTGAGGTTAGAATTTCCATCGACAAATAATGAAGCCGAATATGAAGCTCTTATTGCCGGTCTGAGATTGCTAAAGAACTGAGCATCAAAGTATTACAGATTTTCAATGATTCCCAGCTTATTGTATGCCAAGTCAAGAAAGAGTTTCAAACTAAAGGAGGAAATATGCCTGCTTACCTATCAAAAGCCTGCGAACTTCTCGATGATTTTGATCATTATACAATAAACCATATACCCCGGGAAGAGAACATGAAGGCAGATTCTCTCGCGAAATACTCAAGCTCTGGCGAAGCTCAATTATTGGGATTGGTCCCTGTAGATGTCTTGACAACTGCGAGTATTGATGAGATGGATATTGACTGGATCATGGCTGTATCTCAAGAACAGGAGTCATGGGTAACCCCGATCAAGGAATATCTACTCAACGGCTCCTTGCCAGAAAACTCAAAAGAACGCCAGAAGCTGTTAAGAAAAACCCCGAGATATGTAATTCAAGGCGACCATTTGTACAGACAAGGATTCTCGATGCCATTACTCCGATGTGTAACCAAAGAAGAGGCTAAGACAATTTTGGCTGAGGTGCACGGAGGAGAGTGTGGGGATCATTCAGGTGGCCAAACTCTTGCAAAGAAAATTCTCCGCTATGGGTATTTTTGGCCGGATATTAATCGAGATGCTGGTAGCTACTCCCGAAAGTATGACAGATGCCAGAGATTTGCAAAAATCCCAAGAGCACCTTCCACCATGCTAACACAGATGGTCAGTCCATGGCCATTCGCCATTTGGGGAATAGATCTCATTGAGCCTATGCCGATTGCCAGATCCGGAATCAAATATGCCATTGTTGCTGTTTATTATTTCACTAAATGGGCTGAAGCTGAACCATTGGCTACTATTACCCCTAAAAAGATGATAAATTTTGTGACTAAAAATATCATTTGCATGTATGGTGTACCTCAGAAGATAATAACAGACAATGGTACCCAATTCGAAAGCGAAGAATTCTAGGAATTTTGCAGGCGATTCAAGATCTGAAAAAGCTTCTCAGCAGTGGCTCATCCGCAGGAAAACAGCAAGTGGAAGCAGTGAACAAAATCATCAAATCAACCATCAAAAAGCAACTGGAAAAAGCAAAAGGTGGTTGGGTTGATAAGCTGCCACTTGCACTATGGGCATATAGGACTACCCACAAAACTGCGACTGGGCACACTCCATTCTCATTAGCATATGAATTGGAAGCAATGATTCCAGTGGAAATAGAGGTCCCCTCACACAGGAGAATTCATTTCAACCAAGCTGAAAATGAAAAGCTGCAACTTGAAGCACTTGACTTGCTTGATGAAAGAAGGAAAGAAGCTGAACTCAGAGTTGCAGCTCAACAGCAAAGGATAGCCAGGCACTTCAATTCTAAAGTTCATCAACGCAGCTTTGAAATTGGGGATCTAGTATTGAAAAGGATCATGACAGCAATAGGAGTGTTTGGGCCAAACTGGGAAGGGCCGTATGTCATAGGCAAAAAACTTCTTGATGGCACTTTCAAACTCACAACTGTCGAAGGAGATTCAATCTCTAGAGCCTGGAATAGCAACCACTTGCGTCCATATTTTACTTAAAAGCGATACTTAAATTTGTAAAATAATTCTGGATGTATCATTCTTGTATTGTAAGCCATTGTAAAATCAGTGTGACTTAGCAATAAGAACTATAAAGTGGATGTAGGCCCAATTCTTGGCCGAACCACTATAAATCTTGTGTCTTCTACTACTATAAAATGCCTGTCTCATTTCGATGTGCAAATATCTTAAATATGTTGCTAAAGTATCGATTTAATATTATAGGCAATCAAAGCAAAGCTTACCTATTCAACACGTCACAAACCCAAGCGATTCCCATAAATCACTCAACAAACAAATGTCAAGCCACAAAAATTCCAGACTCAATTCCTACACAAGAAGGGCTTCACACAAACGGTTGGAGATTCCGCCGAAGGGGCACCTTCCCAAAGAAAAGGCACCAGGCCCTTGCTAATTGACTGCGATCGTTTGTGCAAACAGACATCCGGTTAAGTGGCTTGCGTCTGCCCCGTGGATTCACTCAACCATGGAGTACACTTCTTTGGAAAAAATCAAACAGCTTACCAAAGAAAGGAACATGTATTTGAGAATGATAACGAGGAATCGCTAAGCGGCAATTGATGAAAAGATATGGACAAGCAGACAAAAACAGCCGAAATGGAATCTTGTCTCTCACCCAAGAATGTTGGTGGGACCATCCAAGGGGGCACCTTCCCAAGATAGAAGTTCCAGGCCCTTGTTACTTGATTGTGATCGTTTGTATAAACGAATATCCAGTCGGGTAGCTTGCGTCTGCCCCGTGGACCCACTTAACTGTGAGATGCAACCTTCCTGGCAAATCAAACAAAGCCCTCCAACGAGGCAAAAGCCCTCTTCGAAGGCACAAGCCCTCTTCGGAGGCACACAAACAAAGACCTCCAACGAGGCAAAAGCCCTCTTCGGAGGCACAAGCCCTCTTCGAAGGCACAAGCCCTCTACGGAGGCACAAAGCCCTCCAACGAGACATGCCCAAATCGAAATGCTTCTCTCATCCAAGAATGTTGGTGGGACCACCCAAGGGGGCACCTTCCAAAGATAGAAGGTTCCAGGCCCTTGTTACTTGATTGCGATCGTTTGTGCAAATGAACATCCAATTGGGTAGCTTGCGTCTGCTCCGTGGGACCATTCAACTGTGGGAAAGTAACTTTCAGGCAAAACAGCACAAAGCCCTCCAACAAGGCATGCCCAAATCGAAATGCTTCTCTCACCCAAGAATGTTGGTGGGACCACCCAAGGGGGCACCTTCCCAAGATAGAAGGTTCCAGGCCCTTGTTACTTGATTGCGATCGTTTGTGCAAATGAACATCCAGTCGGGTAGCTTGAGTCTGCTCCGTGGGACCATTCAACTGTGAGAAAGTAACTTTCAGGCAAAACAGCACAAAGCCCACTCCAGAGGCACAACAAAAAAGCCCTTCCCAAAGGCATATCAAACAAGCCCTCTCCAGAGGCACAAATCAAGAAGCCCTCTTCGGAGGCACAAAGCCTTCTTCGGAAGCACTAAACAAGTAAAGCCCTCTAACGAGGCACATCCAAAAACTTCGTTGATGGAACCATCAAAGGGGCACCTTCTCAAAAAGAAGGTTCTAGGCTGCAGCTAAATACTCGTGATCATTTGTGCAAACAAATATCCGATAAAACAGCTAACGTCTGTCCCGTGGGCCCATTCAATGATGAAACAAAACTTTCTGACAAACAGTCAAAGCTTTCTTCGGAAGCTCGCTTCACTACGTAGGGGAATCCACTTTTAAAAAAAATATAAAAAAAGTGACTATCTCCGAAAGTTGAAGTGTTTTAAAAAAAAAAGAGAAAGAAAAACTTCTCCGATTCAAGGCATACTCTACTAAAAGCAGAATAATATTTCCTCAAAATGGAAGAATTATTCTCTAGAAAAAGAGTACAAGTCTTTTCAGAATATTGCAATGAGCCGTGGTATGGGTGCATATAGCTATATTAATAAAAACAACGCTTAAACAGCATACCACGAGCTCACTGCAGTATCGTACAAAGAAAACAAACAAATTTGTGCAAAAACAAGGAATAAATGCATTCACAAATACTAACAAGAAATTGTACAAGTAAAAAGAGTCATTTTCATTCCATACTATCAAATTTTTTATACATGTACAGGTTTCAAAAAGCGGGGGCCGGTACCCGCACAATCTCCGGTCGATACAAGTCTCTAGACAAAAGACAAAATAGAAAAACAAGACGGCTAGAACCAAACTCATTTCTTCTTCCTCCCGCCGCCTTTTGAGCCCTCACTCGGCCTGATGGTTAATTTCTTAGGTCGGTTTAAACTCTTCGGGGAAGAAGGAGAAAAAGGTGCAACTGGGTCTTCTTTTGCTTTCTCATCATCAGCAGGAGCGTCCTTCTTTTTCTTTGAAATGTCGCGTTTTCCCCTCTTTTTCGAAGAAGATTCGCTGCCCAGAGAGATAAGATCAGAAAGCTTTGTATCATCAGCAGTAAATCTCTCCGGGGTCTTCTCGCCCTCCTCAAGTTCTTCAGCCTTCTGCTCCTGTGAAGCCACCGGATCATCTAAGCCTTGAAGAGCTTCTATTTGTTCTTCTTGTGATCCCGGTTGAGAAGCAGAAGGATGAGTAACTTGCGGAGGTGGAGGAGCAACAGCGGGAGGAGGAGAAGCCTGTGCAGCACTTATCACTACGCCATAGATGGCCTTCTACAACAGATTTGCATGGTGTTGCCAGCTAAAATGTTGCGATAGGTATGCTGATTTTTGTCTATTGCAACACACGCTTTAAGGTGTTAGCATAGATATCAGCAAAATGTTGCAGTAGCTATAGCTATATTCAAATTAAAAAATTAATAAAATTAGCAATCCGCGTGAATACGATCCAACGATCTATATTTAATCCGACTGTTAAAATGGATCACCGCTGCACTTTTTACCAAATTTTCGTTTTCCCGCCTATGTTGGTGTAGAGATCCCCTTTCAGTTTTCAATTCATAATTCTCAAATCAAAAAGCAAATTCACGAAATCCAGCAAATTCATACTTCCAATTCGCATATGCTTTTCGACGTCAGATTGGAATTCGGTATCAGACTCCTAGAGCTCCGGAATCAAATCCGGCATGAAGTGAAAAGCGCCACCTCCTTCATACTCCTCAGAAAAACCGAGTGCTTCTCAATGCCTTCAAAGCTATGTCTGATTATTTAGACGCGAGTTATGGGGTTTCGACACAGCGGCAGGCAAGGGCGGAAGCCAGTATTCACCGTGGATCTGATGAGAGTTTCGAAGGATGGACGTCTACTCCAGCTTTTGATTTTGACAATGATGGCAAATTCGATGCTATGCTTTTCGACCCTAATTCCGTGTGCTGTAGGCTATTGATAGAATCTTTCTGTTGTAATGATGACCTAATTGGTGATCTTGTAAGTGACAATTCTACTATCACACTTGTAAATGCATATGCTGCTGCTAGTGATGATATTGCAGCTGTTGTTCTTAAAGACGCTGGGTTTGCTACTGAAACGTGGGCTGAAATGGCACTAATTTCTTCTGATGGTATAGTTGCTGGCAAAGCAAGAGCTGTTAGCGAAGTTACTATCGAAATTGCAACAGGTGCCTGGGAAATAATATTTCAACCGAAGCTGCATTGACTCTGGAAGAGATGAATGTGCTTCGGGGATGTAAGTTGCAGCAGTTTGGGGATGGTGGTGGTGTAGAGGTTCGTGCTGCCGAAGTCCGTGACCTGTTCGATGAAATGTCAATTTTGTGTAGAGGTTCGTGGCAGTGTAAGTTGCAGCAGTTTGGGGATGTAAGTTGCCGAAGTTTGGGGATGGTGGCAGTGAAGGGTAATGTATTACTTATTAACACGCAACCTGTTCGATGAAATGTCAATTTTTATTTATCATGGTTTCAGGTCTTTTACCAAGGCAGAGCTAAAAGCAAGGTTATTTCAGTTTTCACTAAACAATTTGCTAAGAATGATGGCTGGAAAAAGGTCGGATGATTCAGAAGAAGCCATGAAAGAGTTGCAAAAGTCAATCATCGAGGAGGTGTTCAAATTCGCAGGAGGTGATCATTTGTGCATCATTTTACGTCGTTTCAAAGAAGGCTCGATCTTCCGAAATCGGATGAATCGGTCGATCCCCGCCGGGACTGCGGTGCCCCGGACCCCCGCCGGCGCTGCGCCCGGACCCGCTTCTCGGCTCGCCTTCGGCTCGGCACTCGGCTCGTCATATATTCGTCAGTGTCAGTGTCTGTATAAATTGAAACTGCATATGTAATGAGTGAACTGAGTGATGTAGTGAGGAATATCTGTATATGTAAATATCAGTGTTATATATCATTGAATTGTAAAATAGTGGAGTCAGGAATTTGTATTATTTCTAATGTTGAAATAAAATATTTATTTAAATAAATTACTGTTTGAATATCAAATTCTGTGCAAATAGCATTTTATTAAATAAATATTTATTTCTATTAAAAATCAAATATGCTCTACATTGTGGGCCCCACAAATTCAGAAAGTTAATATCTATAGCAACATTTTGGAATGTTGGTACAGACACCTATGGATGTTGCTATAGACCCAAATATGGTTCTATTGCAACAATATTTCTTATGTTGCCTTAGATAGTCAAAATGTTGCCTTTGAGGTCTGCGGCAACGCGGCAAAATGCAACACCGAGAAAGTGTTGCCTTTGCCCTTTTTTAGCCTACAGCATCATTTTTTGGCACTTCCTGCATCACTTCTTTGGTGTTGCAGTATGCAATCTATAGCGTAGTTTATTGGTTTTACTACAGAAGAAGAAAAGTTAAACATCAGTATTCCTCGCAAAAGAGAGGAGATAATGGCACGTCGAGACTTAAGTAATAAGCAAGACATTCATCGAGCTCATGTAAAGCAAACGAGCAGTCCACTTGAGCCAGATCAGAATTGAAGTTACCTGGAGAGCTTGGTTTGATCACTTCGATTTCATAGTCTTGGGCTTCGGTACTTTATTGGGCCTCTTCTTCAGTATGAGCAGTTTTAATTTTAGTTACGGCTTTAGCATGAGGCGAAGAATGAGAACTTGAGCCAATAATGTCAACGTCGACCGAAGACGAAGGACGGGCTGAGTCGGTCAAAGGTGCCTTCCCTAGACGCTCTTTTTCCGCTACTTCGGCTCGTTGATTAGCAAGTTGTTCTTTCCCTCTCATAAGGGTGGCACGACCCTCGTCGTCCAAATAGTTAGCCTCAAACTCTTCTTCGGTGTAACCGGCCTCTTTGAGCACTTCAACTGCTGCTTCACACACTTCAGCCAATGTAATCTCATACTTCGGGCCCAAGAAAGAAAGACTGCCTTTCCCCAAGACGCTGAGGACGTAAAACTCAAATAGAGTGGAGCTGATGTTGGCTTTAGTTGCCTCGTGCGAAAGTTCAGCTGCCACTTTTCCAGAAATGGCGTCGTCGCGTTCTTTTTCAGCTTTAGCAAGCTGGATTATTAGCATCGCAATCTCCGCATCTTGAGAGCTAGTTTTTTCCCGCAGCTGAGCAGCATCTTTGCGGTACTTTTCAACAATTGTCTGCTCTACCTCAAGTCTAGCTTCAACATCTCGCTGAGCGGCGTGAGCATCTCTTACTTGCTTTTGGAGCACTTCTTCCTTTTGTGTATAAGAAGTGGAAGAAGTGGTGAGCTCGTCTTTGAGTTTCTTGACTTCAGCCTCAAGCTCCTCGTTGAAAGCAGTAATGCTCTTCATCTCCACATCGTGTTGATCAAGAATTTTCTGCCATTCAGATTTATCGTTCTCCATGGTCAGCATGGCTTCAAGATTTAAGCGATTTATTCTTTAAAGCTCATCAACCAGTTTTTGCCAGCTGGACATTCTTTCTATATCAAGCTTCACAGCATCAAGATTTCTCAGCATGGCTTGTTTATCAATTGGAACTAAGTCCAAATCAAAGCGCACTCCTTTCAAACACCAATTCGGAAATCGGCTTTGGAGTGCAGTCGGACGCTTCTCGACTTAATAAGGAGGCCTATTGATGATTGACTGAATATCAGTTCTTTTGAGCGCAGGAGAGCTGGAAGGGATGTCTAAAGAGATGGAAGCAGCGGGCACTTTAGAAATTTCAGATGAAGACTTGTCGTCAAGTTTGGCCCGCTTGCTTGAATCTTCAGCCATATGACTCTTCCCTTTATCGTTATAAGATTTTCTTTTATGGGAGTCGTCATCCCTTTGGTAAGAATCATAGCGGTCATCCCTTCTTCTATACCGCTCTTCATGAGCCTGCCTCTCACGAGCTTTCCTAGCCGCTCGTTCCTCATCAGTTTCCCTGGGGGCAGAAAGATAGCGCCGGGGATCATAAAAGTCACGCCTTCCGTAGCGTTGAAAATCATAATAATACAAACCGCTTCGTCCCATTGGAGAATCTGAAAATGAAAAAGAGATAGAATTTAGAAATCTCCAGAAAAAGGAAGTTAAGTGCGAGTAACTGCTAAAAATCCTAAGTGTGTGTGGCGTACAAACTACGCGCGTCAAGCTACAAGCAACTCTTCAGCTTAGGAGTGATGTTGGCTTTTGCAATAGGGGTCAACTCTTGGGTTGACGGAAGTGGTCGCAAGACAGACGTTGCTTCAACCGATGGAGAGACAAGCTTAGAAGCAGTAGTATCGTCTTTAAAAAGCTCTTGAGAAGTCACCATAAAATCACTTAACCCCCGAAGATGTCGTCACCATCATGCCCAGTCGAGTGAGTCACACCAGCAGTTCCTTCTTCAGCATGCTTAGCACTTTCCGTGGCGGCCTTCCCGGGACGTTGAGGGAGTTCCTCTTCTTCGATAACCGGAAGAAGCTTAGACTTGCCGGAAAACTCTCCACCCTCAGCAGAACCGGAGCATTTTATCAATGAAGCTTCCGCAACAAGTTCTTTCAACGCAAGTTCTTTTGCGGGGGCTGGGGCATCAGATGTTTCCGGCTGAGAAGCAGGGGCATCGCGAAGCTGAACGGATCGGGAAGGATGTAAAAGGCCAAATTGATGTAGAAATTCATCTTTCAAAACAAATTTGATACTCCTTCCCTCGACAGCTACAGCACTTAGCCTATCAAAAGTTGACTTGTGACTGTAGTCTTTAGAAGGGGTAGGAAGTGCTACAAGAGTAAAAATGAAGTTAATACTTGACAACCCGAATTTTGAAAGGCTCAGAAATGGAGTGAATGGAGATAGACAATCTTACTTCCTACTCTCGAGATGCCATAGAATCCTGGAGGGCAACGAACGAAGAAAAACTGATTTAAGAACCCGTGAGCGCTGTCGGGCAAATCCGTAATAAATTTGCGATTTCTAGTGCTCCTTATAAGCGTGATGGAAGGATGGTCTTTATTCCTCCCAAACGAACACAAGTAGCAAATTTCGTCGAAGCTCGGAAGGCGATTAAGTGTTCTCTCGAACAACACACACAACCCCATCAGAATGGCATAGCCATTAGGGTGCAACTGGAATGGAGAAATAGCCAACCGAAGAAGCTGCTTTCTGAGAAAGTCATTGAAAGGAGGAATAGCTCCGCTCAAGCACATCTGACGGTTGAACGCAATAAAGCCAGGAGGTGGCCTGTCGGCGGTATCATTTACTCCAGGAAGTAAAGCTTCGGTCTCAGCAATGCCAAATTGGACACAAAGCTGGCTGAAAGCCCGTTGGGTTAGAGTGGTTGAGACTGTTTCCGGAGGATTCTCCAGAGGGTCAGCTATTGGGAAGACTTCTTCAATCTGTTCTACTGTTTCTTCTTGTGCTTGATGAGAAGTCATTCTACACAAGGAACTGGATGTTCAAATATGAATGTGCACGTTTCCTAAAAGCGTGTGAAGTGTTGTGCGAAGCTAATAAAATGACAAGTAAATAAAAATAATAATACTGGTTGGCATACGTCAATTCAGGAAAATTCAAGACTTGTTGTTAAATTAAAACTGAGAGTAGTGTCAATGCAGATAACATTTGATAATAAGTAGTTCTAACTATGAGAATTTTGCGTTGACACTTCATTCAAGTTAGTTAATTCGCAGCATTTCACACTCGATTAAATTCAAGTTATTTTACTTAAGTAGAATATTGTCTCTTGATCTAATCCATCGTTCGATGTGGGCAGTCAATGATGAGTATATTCGTCCCAGTTTTCTGCAAATGTTGTATTTAACAGGTTATTAGCAACCAAGTCAATCTGCGAAAAAAAAGTGCAACAAGTTCAAGCAGTTCAAATTGGCAATTCAGTCAAGTTCTGTAAAATTGTGCAAGTCCTTAAGTCGCAGAAACGACTTAAAACTAGCTCGGGATTACTTAGGTCGTCCAAATCATGCTCAACGACCTAACATAAGTCGGCCTCCATTAAGTCGCTCTGCTCGAGTTATGGAGTACATTAGTCATGTTCCTACGAGTTAAAGCTATGCTGCAAGTTAAGGCATAAGGCTTTAAGCCAAGGCAAGGCAAATTTGTTTAAGTGTTAGCTCGTCCAAGTACGCCCGCGACCTAAAGGTTATGTCGCTAGAAGTTAAGTCGCCCAGATCATAGTGCGATCCAAAGATAGGTCGTAAGGAGAGTTATCTCGCCCGAAGAAGTATGCTACACATCTTAAGTTGCAAGTTCGTAAGTCGTTCAGATTCTTTTAAGTCGCAAGGCTTTTAGGTCGTTTGATGCATTAGGTCGCTCTAAGAATAACTCGGAAATGCCGAGTTTTCTTCCATCAAAAAACCCTAAGTCTTGCTCTCCACTCGCATGTTGCCACGTGTCCATCCCCCTTACCTCACCAGAAACACTGCAACATAACCCGTTATCCACTAACCCGTTAACCTAATATCTCCTCATCTCCTCCAAACACCTAAAACCTCATCGCCTTCTCCAAATTTCCAAAAACTAACATTCGCCAAATAATCCCGTGAGATCCTGAGCCGATTCATTTTTTAAAGCAATTACCAATGATTCGACGATGATTAGAGGGCGAAATGGAGTATAATTTTACAATATGGTAACAGAAATTGCATAGAACTGATGATAGGAGAATCGATGGAAGACGCAATAGATGGATGATCAGCGTTACCTAAATTCGCTAATGGGAATGATGATCGAAATAACGAGGAATGGAATTTCGCTTTGAAGTTCCGGAGCTCAGAAATTCATCAATTGTGGTTTCAAAGGTTAGAGCAAGTGAGGAGAAGGAAGGAGAAGCCGAGCAACTTATAGGCGGGAAAAGTGGAATTCGAATCGGCTTAAACGACCTAACAACTCAAGCGACTCACGACTTAGCGATCTGAAGTAGCACGGGTTAAGAGATATCGAAGCACACGACCTAGTCCTTAGGCGTATACTTCGAGGGGCAAGTGTTAACAGCTCTTTTCCACGACTTAGCGACCCAACGACTTACGACTTAACAACCTAAGAAACTAAGCGACTCAGTGGTCTAGAGACCCAGCGATCTAACGAGTTAAATAAGAAACGACTTAATGATCTAAAGACTTCAGAGAATCAATGGGTTAGCGACCTACGGGTTAACGACCTAGTAATTCAGTGAAAGGCAACGACCTACGACCTAAAGTGACTGGCGAGCTAGCACTGCAATGAAGGAAGGACCTAACGACCTAAATGTCTAGCGAGCTAACATAGATCTACAGCGAGTTAATGGCCCACCGACCTAGCGAGTTAACAAGCCGCATATCCCTATGTCGTTTGATCATAGGTCGCATAAAGATTAGGTCGCTGCCATTCCTAAGCCTAGCCTAGGTCACACCACCTAATGCCTCGACATGTTTAAGTCGCCTTCCATTCCTCATAGATCGCTACGACCTACCAGCTAAAGCAATTAGCAAAATGAAACCATTATAAGCCATAGCCCGTATTCATTAGGTCGCTTACGACCTACGACCTAACCCCTAAGTCGTCCACGACCTACGAACTACCTCCAGATTTTCCCTATAAATACCCCGCCTACTCCGCATTTTAAAGGGGACGAATTTTTGGAAACGCCAAGACTCTGCTGAATTCTCTACTGACTTCAACACTTCAAAGACAAAGGATACTCCAAGGAATCTTCGAAAAGAATCAAGTTAATGCAACATGAATCGAAAGAGCTTTCTGCATCAAAGTTCTGATTACTTGTCTTGATTGTGTTGTAATTGAAGAGTGATTGCAAAATCTGTAATCGCATCAGTCATAGAAGAGATTAAGTGGACGTAGGCTTGACTTTGAGCCGAACCACTATAAAACTGTTGTCTTTTTACTGTTTTCTGCTATTCTCTGCTTACTTTTAGTTCCTGTACCAACGGGTGGTGCTTTCACGATATCACAAATCACACCGGGGTGTTAGCGTACATTTTTTGCATTAACAAATAACATGATCTATGTTTCTGGCTCTCTTGGTCGTATTACTGAGGTTATTCATTTCTTCTCCCCGTATTGTTTAATATTCATAATATAATCATTGTTTCTATTGCATGACTGTATAATGTATATGTGTTCTGTTATAGCTTATTTAACGAGTTTATCATATGTAGACTGGAGCAATAATTTCTGACGATGTAGAGGAACAAACTGAACAGGTTATATCTATGATTATATAAGCTAATCAAGCAAGAAATTATTAAATGGTTAGCTCGCTTGCTTACGCAAAGACTATGCGATATGCAGTTAACTGGTATATAACGTAAAAGATTTAACTGGTATATAACATAAAAGATTTGTCTCAAGTTGTTACGTTGGAGGAAAATAATTTTGCAAATTAACGATTATTATTTTTTAAATAATGCGCAGAATATGTAGAATTTAAGAGAGATATTGAAAGAAGGTGGTGCAAGTTTCAAGAATATTATTAAGACAACCTTCATGTAAATATTTTTAAGTCTGACTGATCTTTATACATGGTTCAGTAGAATCAGTACATATAATTTCTTTTTGATAAGTAATTTACATCCACATTTAACTATATTTATTTTTCATATTATAGGCTGGCTAGCATCGATGATTTCCAAAAGGTAAATGGTATTTATAAGAAATGTAGGTTTAATTCACTACTTAAATAACTGATGACATATTGAGATAATAATATCATATATGCATTGTACAGATTATCCAAACCATACCCCGCGCGTGCATCTTTTCAAGTTGGTTTGCCATTGGGAGCCAAAGTTGAGATTGATCTTGTTGCTGTGCTAGATTAATACACCAAAAATCATTCATCTGACAAATTGTTGTTAATTTATATCAGAAATAAAGTTTGTAATGGAAAATTGTATTTCCCTTTTAAGATATACATGTTTATGACTTTATTCTACTTTTCTTTTGAAATAAAAAAAATTACTTGGTAATTATTTCTTTAAGTTATTGTGCCTTAATAATGTGGGTGATTATGGTTCAATTTTCCCACTAAATTATAAAAGTTCGAACAATGTGTAATCGCAATATTCTAAACTTTTATTAGCAGTTAACAAAAGTTCACAAGAAATTATGCAAGTAAACATAAATTATCAATTATGATATCATGATCAAGTACTATAATGCAGTAGTTAAACAACAATAGATGCAAGTAAGAAATGCAAACAACAAATGTGTGTTAAGAACTGGAGATAGTGGTTTTGATGACAACAACCTTTATAACTTATTTTATTATAACTTATATACTAACACTATTGTCTAGATATATATGAATGTTATTATGCAGGATATATATAAGGCAGGTACTGATTATTGAAGACTGTACAGTATAAAGATCAAGAATAAAGAAATCAAGTTTGACGACTCATGAGTATCAAGATCAAGATTTCAAGATAAGTGTCTAGTTTTGTTAAAACTTCATAATAGCATGGAAATCTTCATTCCAAATTTCATTTGGGATGGAACCCACGACAAGTAGCTTACAAACCTACGATAAGTGGCTTACAAACCCACGAACATCTTGATTTTGTATAAGTTCTCGAGTCCTGATGTGATGAGATATTCTGCATGAAGAAGCTTGCAAAACTACTTCAAAATGGTTTTTCAAAATGATTTTCAAAACTTATTGTCAAAATGTTTTAGCCTTAAAAATTATCTATTCAAAGATTTTCAAAAATATGTTTTAGCCTTAAAATATTCTTTGTTTTTGTTTTTAAATAAACTCTTGTTTTAAACTTTGTTTGTTTTTAAAACTATCTTCTGATTTTTAAATATTCTTTCATAATATATATATATATATACTTGAGATTTAAAATCAAATTTATATATACATTCTAAAAATATATTTTTCTACTCTTCTTTATTTTAAAACATAGGAAAATTAGTTTATTTTAGTTCAGAATCATTTCATCTAGTTTTCCTTTCAATATCATTTTCAACACAAATTTTACACTATTTTTAACTAAGGGATATCGACATCATGGGATACCCCATGTCGAAATGGTGGCCGCTAAATTCAAAAGTTTGAATTTTCAAAAGAAGTGTCCATTCGTTTATATCTCTTCACGAATGGTTATGACCGTTAATGGTCTATAAATAGCCTTCACAAACAAATTTTTTAACTAACTATTTTCTTATTTTCTTCACTCCTTCTCCATAAATCCATATTCTATAATTTTCATATTTTTAAGACCATGCCGAAATTCTGCCGAATTCTCAAGTGAATCAAATTAGAATCTCATTCTTGTTTGGTTCTTTGCCCTCTCTCGAAGATCAAAGTGCTATTCAGAGTTATAGGATCAATTTGTAATCAAAAGTTTATCGAGTCTCTCTATAAGGTGTGGTTGTGTCTGGAAATCAATTGGGTGATCTTGTGTCCCGTAAATCAAGAGAGTTTGCCCCGAACTCAAAGACAAGAGGGTACCTCAAGGCCTTTAGAAATTGAGGATTGTAATCTCGACATTGGTATAATAAAAATCTGTATGAGGTGTTTGCCTTGGTGTAGGACTGGACCTAGGGTAACTCCGAACCAATATAAAATCCGTTGTGTTCTTTCCTTTTACCGCTTTTTATTTACTTTCTACATCTATGTTTGATTCTGTGATTGTTCTGTGATTAAGTTCTGCATTTGTTTATATCATAAATTTTAAATTAGTCCATATAAGTCTTAGAATCCATTAAACACCATTCACCCCCCTTCCAGTGTTAAATTAGCCTTAAGATCCATAATCCGGACTCCCTTTCAATTGGTATCAGAGCATAGGTTTTCATAGTTTTCATAATCTGAAACTTTAAAAGTTAAAAATGGCATTTTTAGGAAAAAAAATTAACACTAGTTTGAATTTATGCATTTCATCAAAGTATCATAAGTCTGCATATAATTTTTATGAAAAATCAAGTTATCTACCGAAGTGATTTGTTATGCAGGAACAGACATGTTACATGGCTTTTGAAGAATCAACAACCAATGGACAAACTGTGCAAATTGAGAAAGATAAATGGATACTTGATAATGGATGTTCAAGGCATATGACTGGAAATCCCGAGATACTCAATGATATTATATATCAAGATGGTGGATTGGTCAACTTTGGAGATAACTCAAAAGGATATGTGATTGGCATCGGTAATGATCGATAATTCTAAAACTCCTCTTATTTCTGATATTTTGCTAGTTAGGAAGTTAAAATATAATCTTCTTAGTATAAGTCAACTATGTGATAAAGGATTTAAAACCAAATTTGGAAAAGATAAGTGTCACATCGAAGATAATAAGTCAAATATTATCTTTGAAGGAATTAGGAAGAAAAACATTTACATCCTTAGTATGAAAGTTTCAAATGATAACTTATGTCTTTTGGCTAATACAAGTGACCCTTGGATTTGGCATAAAAGATTTGGTCATTTAAATTTCAAACTATTATCTAGGTTATCAAAACTTGACTTAATTAGAGGTCTTCCCAAGTTAAACTTTAATGTGGATAGTATATGTGACGCTTGCCAATTAGGAAAACTTAAGAAAAGTTCATTTAAATTAAAAGATATGATTTCTAATTCTAAACCTCTAGAATTACTTCATTTAGATTTATTTGGTCAATCTCAAGTTCAATCAATTAATCACAATAAATATGTTTTTGTAATTGTAGATGATTATTCTAGATATACTTGGACAATTTTTCTTAAACTTAAAAGTGATGCTTTTGAATTATTTAAGAATTTTTCTAAAAGAATTCAAAATCAACTTTCTTTAAAAATAAAAACTATTCATAATGATCACGGTGGAGAATTTGAAAATGAAAATTTTGAGAATTTCTGTAATCAAAAAGGAATTACTCATAATTTCTCTTTTCCAAGAACTCCACAACAAAACGGAAAGGTAGAACGTAAGAATGGAATGATTCAAGAGTGTGCTAGAACAAAGCTTTCTGATAGTAACTTACCTAAAATCTTTTGGGCTGAAGCAGTCGCTACAGCTTGTTATATATTAAATAGGATTTTAATTAGATCATTAACTAATAAAACACCATATGAATTACTTTACAATAAGAAACCCATAGTAGCTTATTTTAATGTTTTTGGTAGTAAGTGTTTTTGTGACGACCGCCCATGACCCCTTCAGTGAATCAAGAGAAAATGCGCTGTAAAGTATGCCAGGCGACCATGGACGATTGTCAGGGTAAATTAAAACAACAAAATCTATCGTATTACTCACAGCGCATGGATAAAATACAATAGAACATATGTATAGGGAAGCTTTAAAGAACAAAATGACATCATATAAAACTTCATAATAGTTGAATACAAGCATCAGGATAGTCAATACAACAAGCCTCACTACATCACTCAGAGATTACAAAGCAGCGGCACATCCAGTACATATAGTAATAAAGAAACAATATGCAATCCTCCAGCTCGTCTTCGATATCAACACCGTGGAAAGCAAGAACAGCACCTGTCACCTGCTACCTAGTCTGCCCGTCCCAAAATGGACGAACAGCCCAAGGCAATAAGAATTAAAACATAAAGCCTTGAGTCAGACAACAGTCTTAGTGAGCAGTAAATTAACTAACAACATACCAAAAGAGCATAAGGAAAAGGAATAGGAATACAACCCTCCCACTCCAACCTCTTTCTACAATGATAGCCCCCAGACACACACTAAGCAGAAACAAACATAACAGAGCATACAATGTAAAGTAAAGAAATTATCACTCGAGTCAAGGGCGATGTTTTCCAAGCACAAACCCCCAAGGCCTAAACCAAGATCAGATAAGCACCCAGAAAACACTGCTCTTGAGACCGAATGACGATACAACCAAACATCCATGACTCTGGCTATCACTGTTATCATTGCTTCGATATCACCGTTAATTGAATGACCGGCACATTCTTTCAGCCGTCCGTCAAGGGCTAATGGAAACCCCGGTTCTAGACATAACTCCCGCACGTCGTCGCAGCCCGTGCCTAGGACTATCGAATCTGCCCAGAGTACTCGACCATCAACAGTTGGCCGTTGGTACTATCGAATCTGCCCAAACGTACTCTTGCTTAGAGCATGCTAGAACCTTCAACAACGATGCTATCCAAGCCTCCTAGTCATCCTCCTTGACGACTATTTCCATACTAGCTCAAGCGCCTCTCAAGCATCCATTACCCTTAACTTGAATCATATCACCGAGTTACCAACGTGCTTGGAATGATCCCGTCTGGATTAGACCAAGTCTTCATCACATGATGCCTCGCTTCATCACATCCTCGCTAAGCCTCATCTCAACATCACATCATCAAATCTATGCATAAGAGCTTCATCATCCCGCTACATATGCCACGAGCAGCTTTTCCAATTCAAGAGCCTTTCCCTTAGCCTTTGAATCATCTTTGGTCTAAATCAAATCATCAATCATCTAATTCATAGCAATCAACCAAGTCAAACATTAATCCAAACAATCAAGCATTTAAATATGATCTAAGTAGACAATTATCATAATAATGGCAATTTCGTAATTAAAGAGTTGAAAGTCTAACAAGCATGAAAACATGAGAAATGTCTCTATAATCTTGATGAATGAACTTGCATAGATTAACATGTAGTAAAATGGTTGTCAAATCATCATGAACAATGGATCTATATGGATCTACACTTAGGATGAAGAAAATGCATGAAAATCACTATCTTAACACCAAATCGAGCCAACAATCCGATATACTCCTTTGGATCCGTGTGAGAGATAATCACCACTCACCAAATCACCAAAACAAACCCACATTAACACGCTTCAGATCTGGACAGCGAAGGATCAAGCTTGATCTATCACGAATCCGCTTCAAACGAAGAAATCTCACTTCAAAGGATGAAGATCTTCAATCCAAGCTCTTGAATCTTCAATCTTGATCTTCGATTTGGATGGATGGAAGCACTAGATTAAAGTGGAGAAAAGAAGTGAAGAAGTGTAGAAGTCGAGCTCTCAAAATGGCAGCACTTCATCGCTTCAAAATCCGGATCCCAAAAAGTGAGCAAAACCCTTCCTATTTATAGCTGAAAAACCCCTAACTCGGCCGTCTCCATAAGTCGTCTCCGACTTATCTCCCTCCGACTTACGACCTACCGACTTAGCAGAGGCTCCGACTTAACAGCTCTACCGAGTTACACCTTAACAACATAACAACTACGACATAACGCTATACCGACCTACGACTTATAACATAGCAGCTTTGCCGATCTATCAGGATAAGACTCAACTCCTAAGTCGTCTATGTCTTATGTCGGCCACTACCTTAACTCGGTCACGACTCAACTGAGTTACAATTTAACTTCTAGACTTAGGTCGCTCACATCCTATCTCCAAACTCCTAAGTCGTTAACTCGGTCAGCCGACTTAACACTTAACTCAAAACCTTAAGTCGTCTACAATCCTAAGGCGTCTCAATATTTTAAGTCGGTCAACCACACTTCCTTAACTCGGTTAATTCCTTAAGTCGGCAATTCGACCCAGACTTATCCCTTAACTCGTCCAAACCGACTTAGGACTTAGAAAAATTCTGAATGACTTATCAACAATGCAACCAATTGTCAACTGTTTTACGATGTTTCGATCCGTAAAATATGGGTCGTTACATTCTCTCCCCTTAGGAATTTCGCCCCCGAAATTCCAAACAACAAAGCAATCAAAGATTATTCTGCACGCCTAACATCCATAGAAATCAAGAAACCATGCATCCAATTCTAGCTTAGCATGCAGAATTCTAAAACTAGAACAAGTTACAATACCGTGAGATGACACGACACCTTAGGGCCATACCTTGAAGAGTTCAGGATGAGCTGCCTTCATCCTCTCTTCCACCTCCCACGTACAGTCGTTATCATCATCACTCCATTGTATCTTGAGCAACTTAACTACCTTCCTCCTAAGCTGTTTTGTGTCAGTTTCAACAACACGAAGCGGCTTACGAGGTCTTCTATCGACTGGATCAACTTCGAAATCTTCACAGCTATCGACAGAAACCACTGTATTCGAGTCGTGCACATACTGCCGTAGATACGATACATGAAAAACATTGTGCACACTCGACATCTTCTCTGGTAACTCCAATCTGTAGGCGAGCTTTCCAATTCGCTCGATGATCGGGAATGGTCCAACAAATCTCGGAGTCAATTTTCCTTTCTTCCCGAATCGAATAACATTCTTCAGAGGAGAAATCTTCACAAAAACCATATCACCAACGTTGAATTCCAAATCCTTACGACGCTTATCGGCATAACTTTTCTGACGATCTTGGGCTGCCTTCATTCGTTGCCGAATGATCTCTATACAATCCGAAGTCTGTCGAATCATCTCTGGCCCAAGTATCAACTTCTCTCCGTTCTCTAACCAACATGTCGGAGAGTTACACGGTCTTCCATACAATGCCTCATATGGTGCCATACCAATGCTTGACTGGTAACTGTTGTTATACGCAAACTCCACCAAATGAAGGTGATCTTCCCATGATCCTCCGAAATCCAAAACACAAGCTCTGAGGAGATCTTCCAAAACTCGGTTGACTCTCTCGGTCTGACCATCTATTTGAGGGTGATAAGCTGTACTCAAACACAACTCGGTTCCCAAAACTTCCTGAAAGCTCTTCCAAAATCTATTAGTGAATAATGGGTCTCGATTACTCACTATACTCTTCGGAATACCATGGAATCGAACTATCCATTTGACATACAACTCAGCCAACTTTGATGTAGTCCTAGTCGATCGAACAGGAATGAATCTTGCACTCTTAGTCAGACGATCTACAATGACCCAAATCCCTTCATTCCCCGTTCTTGTCCTAGGCAATCCATCAATAAAATCCATCGATACCTGCTCCCACTTCCATGTAGGAACTTCTAATGGTTGAAGCAATCCACTTGGCTTCTTCTGCTCGGCTTTCACCAACTGGCAGTTCATGCACCTGGAAATAAAATTTCCAACATCCTTCTTCATACCTTCCCAGTAGTAGGTTCTCTTCATATCCCGATACATCTTATTTCCACCTGGATGAATTGTCAACCTCGAGTGATGACTTTCCTTCAGAACTTCACTCCTCAATTCATCTATATCGGGAACAACTAGTCGTCCTTGCTTCCGAAGCCAACCCTCTCGATCAACCTCGAATCCTTTATCCTTTTCTGGATCCAATCCAGATTCCAAATCACAGATAATCTTGACAAGCTTATCGTCTCGCTTTTGGCTCTCGCCAATTCTTTCCACAAGAGTCGGTCTTATCGATAAGTTTGCCAACATCTCAGGTTCCAATTCGCATCTAGGCCTGAAGTCAAATCCAGCTAAATACTCAAGATTCTTCCATTCTGAAAACATGGCTCCCAATCCTACATGTCTTCGACTTAACGCATCTGCCACCGCTTTACCTTTTCCCGGAGTATAAGCTATACCAAAATCATATGATGCCAAAAACTCTAGCCAACGTTGCTGCCGAAGATTTAAATCCTTTTGGGAGAAAAGATACTTCAACGACTTATGATCCGTAAACAATTCGAATCGAACTCCCAATAGATAATGTCTCCACATCTTCAGAGCAAATACAATCGCCGCTAACTCCAAATCATGAGTCGGGTATTCCTTTCATGCGGCTTCAGTTGTCGACTGGCATACGCAACAACTTTATCCTTCTGCATCAGCACTGCTCCAAGTCCAGTACCACATGCGTCGATGTAAACCACCATCTCATCATTCCCACTTGGAATAGTCAAAACAGGAGCACTTGTCAATCTCTCTTTCAGGATTCCGAAAGCTTGCTCACACTTAGCTTCCCATCTGAACACTTGGTTCTTCTTTGTCAATCCTGTTAACGGTGCAGCTACCTTGGAGAAGTCTTTGATAAACCGTCGATAATATCCTGCTAATCTAAGAAAACTCCTCACATCCGATGCATTCTTAGGTCTGACCCAATCCTAGATTGCTGCCACCTTAGAGGGATCAACCGCTATACCATTTCCAGAAATCACATGGCCTAAGAACCTCACTTCACTCTTCCAGAAGTGACACTTCGAAAACTTAGCCTTCAGCTGATGTTTCCGTAAGATTTCCAAAACAATACGCAAGTGCGTCTTGTGCTCTTCTTCAGTTCTGGAATAAATCAGAATATCATCCACGAACACAAGTACGAACTTGTTCAACTGATCTCTGAACACTCTATTCATAAGATCCACAAAATAAGCTGGCGCGTTAGTCAGTCCAAATGGCATTACCAGCCACTCAAAGAAACCGGATGGTGTCCTAAAAGCTGTCTTCGGCACACTATCCTTAGCCACTCTCAACTGGTGAAATCCCGTTGCCAAATCCATCTGAGAAAACACCTTAGCCTCGTGAAGCTGATCAAACAAGTCATCTATTCTCGGCAATGGATACTTGTTCTTCTTAGTCACCTTATTCAGCTCACGATAATCCACACACAACCTCAGCGATCCATCTGCTTTGGTTACAAACACAACTGGTGCACCCCATTCGGACAAACTACGCCGAATGAATCCTTTCTGAAAAAGATCATCAACTTGCACCTTCAACTCATGCTGTTCCCTAGGCGCCATCCGCCTAAGAGGCATCACAACAGGTCTGGCTCCTTCAACTAGATCTATACGAAACTCGATCTCTCTATGCGGCGGCAACCCTTTGACTTCGTCAAAGACATCCTCGAATCCATTAATGATCGGCACTGATGACAGTCCATCCCGTGGAACAACCAGCGAATACATGAAGCTCATGAAGACGCCTTCTTCATGCTTACATCGTATCACAATCTTTCGCCCCTCCACATTCTCGACTGTCACTTCCAACCTCTCGCAATCAACCTTCGCCGCATACTTCCTAAGCCAGTCCATACCCAAAATAATTCCGAACCCCGCAAAGTTCAGAACAAAGCAATCACAAACAAAAGAGCAATCATGACTCGATACAATCAGACCACGACATAACATACACAAACAAGACGGACCCCCAACTGGATTAGTCACAACCAATGGCCTATCAACAATATCTGGTTCCAAACCCAACCGGCCTACAAGTTCACTACAAACAAACGAGTGCGACGCCCCAGTATCAAACAGAACTCTAACTGGAACACCACATAGGAAAAGAGTACCTTGAACAACCACACTCTTACCCTTCTCTTCAGCGGTAGGAACTTTCGAAGACGACGGAACAGCTCCCAAAGCATAAGCTGGCACAATCTGCTTGTCCTTCCTCGGTTCTGGACAATTCTTCCTGAAATGCCCTAGCTTGTCACAGTTGTGACACTTCATCGGTGCCTTCGGATTCTTACAATCCTTCGAGAAATAGCCCTTCTGCTGACAATTGTAGCAAGTCACCTCGCCTCTCGGCTTCTTCTGGCCATCCTTACCCTTCTGCTGCTGCTGCTTCCTCTTCTGGTTTCCACCCTGCTGTGGTTTAGACTCTCCCTTGGTAACAGCAACAGCAGATCCTTCCTTAGGAAACAGACTCTCATGTCTGAGAGCTTTCTCCACAAGCTTCTCAAATGAATCATCCAAATGATCCACTAACTGTCTCCCAAGGTAACTGTCCAAGCCTGTCACAAACTTCTCATTCTTCTGATATGCAGATTCAATATATGACCGGGCATACTTGGACAAAGCTTCAAACTCAGAAACATACTCAAGAACTAATCTTCCTCCTTGCTTGAGCTCCACAAATTTCTTGAACGGAACAGACTTCTGAGCTGTAGAAATGAACTTAGCTTCAAATCTGACTTGGAATTGCTCCCAAGTAATCTCTTCCTCCGGAGTATTGATGGTAATAGAGTTCCACCAATCAGAGGCTCTCCCTTGAAGCTGTCTCGATGCCAACTTCCTCTTAGTCGCATCCTCAATTCCCAAATCTCCAAAAATCCTTCTACAAGCATCTATCCATCTCTGGACCTCAATGGTTGAGTCTGTTCCCAAGAAAACCTTCCCTCCAAGAGCAGTATAATCCTTGCACAACTTAGCAAAATCCACCGGTTTCGGAGTTTGGACTTGAACTCCAACATCTACTGCTGCCCCCGGAACTGGTATCCTTCTCATGATCGAAGTCATCATAGCTTCGAACATAGCTGCATAATCAGCAGTTCCCTCAGTAGCACGGTCTTCCCTAGCAGCGGGTCTCCCTCTTCGACTCATTCTCAATATCTGTAAAAAGGAATGATCAGAACATCTAGAGAAACAACTACATAAAGACTCAAACTCTACTAAGCTACTATATTATATATAGTAATCATCCATCAAAATACAATTACGTCTCTCATACATAGTTACGTCAGCGAGCGTTGGGTAAAATCGATTAACCAAAGCTCTGATACCAAATGTAACGACCGCCTATGACCCCTTCACTGAATCAAGAGAAAATGCGCTGTAAAGTATGCCAGGCGACCATGGACGATTGTCAGGGTAAACTAAAACAACAAAATCTATCGTATTACTCACAGCGCATGGATAAAATACAATAGAACATATGTATAGGGAAGCTTTAAAGAACAAAATGACATCATATAAAACTTCATAATAGTTGAATACAAGCATCAGGATAGTCAATACAACAAGCCTCACTACATCACTCAGAGATTACAAAGCAGCGGAACATCCAGTACATATAGTAATAAAGAAACAATATGCAATCCTCCAGCTCGTCTTCGATATCAACACCGTGGAAAGCAAGAACAGCACCTGTCACCTTCTACCTAGTCTGCCCGTCCCAAAATGGACGAACAGCCCAAGGCAATAAGAATTAAAACATAAAGCCTTGAGTCAGACAACAGTCTTAGTGAGCAGTAAATTAACTAACAACATACCAAAAGAGCATAAGGAAAAGGAATAGGAATACAACCCTCCCACTCCAACCTCTTTCTACAGTGATAGCCCCCAGACACACACTAAGCAGAAACAAACATAACAGAGCATACAATGTAAAGTAAAGAAATTATCACTCGAGTCAAGGGCGATGTTTTCCAAGCACAAACCCCCAAGGCCTAAACCAAGATCAGATAAGCACCCAGAAAACACTGCTCTTGAGACCGAATGATGATACAACCAAACATCCATGACTCTGGCTATCACTGATATCATTGCTTCGATATCACCGTTAATTGAATGACCGGCACATTCTTTCAGCCGTCCGTCAAGGGCTAATGGAAACCCCGGTTCTAGACATAACTCCCGCACGTCGTCGCAGCCCATGCCTAGGACTATCGAATCTGCCCAGAGTACTCGACCATCAACAGTTGGCCGTTGGGACTATCGAATCTGCCCAAACGTACTCTTGCTTAGAGCATGCTAGAACCTTCAACAACGATGCTATCCAAGCCTCCTAGTCATCCTCCTTGACGACTATTTCCATACTAGCTCAAGCGCCTCTCAAGCATCCATTACCCTTAACTTGAATCATATCACCGAGTTACCAACGTGCTTGGAATGATCCCGTCTGGATTAGACCAAGTCTTCATCACATGATGCCTCGCTTCATCACATCCTCGCTAATCCTCATCTCAACATCACATCATCAAATCTATGCATAAGAGCTTCATCATCCCGCTACATATGCCACGAGCAGCTTTTCCAATTCAAGAGCCTTTCCCTTAGCCTTTGAATCATCTTTGGTCTAAATCAAATCATCAATCATCTAATTCATAGCAATCAACCAAGTCAAACATTAATCCAAACAATCAAGCATTCAAATATGATCTAAGTAGACAATTATCACAATAATGGCAATTTCGTAATTAAAGAGTTGAAAGTCTAACAAGCATGAAAACATGAGCAATGTCTCTATAATCTTGATGAATGAACTTGCATAGATTAACATGTAGTAAAATGGTTGTCAAATCATCATGAACAATGGATCTATATGGATCTACACTTAGGATGAAGAAAATGCATGAAAATCACTATCTTAACACCAAATCGAGCCAACAATCCGATATACTCCTTTGGATCCGTGTGAGAGATAATCACCACTCACCAAATCACCAAAACAAACCCAAATTAACACGCTTCAGATCTGGACAGCGAAGGATCAAGCTTGATCTATCACGAATCCGCTTCAAACGAAGAAATCTCACTTCAAAGGATGAAGATCTTCAATCCAAGCTTTTGAAAATTCAATCTTGATCTTCGATTTGGATGGATGGAAGCACTAGATTAAAGTGGAGAAAAGAAGTGAAGAAGTGTAGAAGTCGAGCTCTCAAAATGGCAGCACTTCGTCGCTTCAAAATCCGGATCCCAAAAAGTGAGCAAAACCCTTCCTATTTATAGCTGAAAAACTCCTAACTCGGCCGTCTCCATAAGTCGTCTCCGACTTATCTCCCTCCGACTTACGACCTACCGACTTAGCAGAGGCTCCGACTTAACAGCTCTACCAAGTTACACCTTAACAACATAACAACTACGACATAACGCTATACCGACCTACGACTTATAACATAGCAGCTTTGCCGATCTATCAGGATAAGACTCAACTCCTAAGTCGTCTATGTCTTATGTCGGCCACTACCTTAACTCGGTCACAACTCAACTGAGTTACAATTTAACTTCTAGACTTAGGTCGCTCACATCCTATCTCCAAACTCCTAAGTCGTTAACTCGGTCAGCCGACTTAACACTTAACTCAAAACCTTAAGTCGTCTACAATCCTAAGGCGTCTCAATATTTTAAGTCGGTCAACCACACTTCCTTAACTCGGTTAATTCCTTAAGTCGGAAATTCGACCCAAACTTATCCCTTAACTCGTCCAAACCGACTTAGGACTTAGAAAAATTCTGAACGACTTATCAACAATGCAACCAATTGTCAACTGTTTTACGATGTTTCGATCCGTAAAATACGGGTCGTTACAGTTTTATTCTTAATACAAAAGATAATTTACATAAATTTGAACCTAAATCCGACAAAGGTATCTTTATCGGTTATTCTAATAGAAGTAAAGCATTTAGAGTTTATAATTTAAGAACTAACACTATTAAAGAAACAATGCATGTATCTTTTGATGAAAATTTTAAAGATACTATACAAATAAAAGATGAATAAGATTTTGTAACTTTAAATAGTGAACCTAATGAAACTAATTATGAAATCATTCAACCTAATAAAAGAATTAGGCTATTAAAAGATCATCCTATAGAAAATATACTAGGAAATATTGAATCTATAGTTAAAACAAGAAATCAACTAAATAGTATGAGTAATGTAGCTTTTATATCAACTATTGAACCTAAAAATCCAAAGGAAGCATCATCTGATGATTCATGGATTCTTGCTATGCAAGAAGAATTGAATCAGTTCACCAAAAATGATGTTTGGGATCTTGTTCCTAGACCTGAGGATAAAAGTATGATTGGAACAAAATGGGTTTATAAAAATAAAATGAATGAACTTGGTGAGGTCATGAGTAATAAAGCTCGTTTAGTCGCGCAAGGTTATTGTCAAGAAGAAGGAATTGATTATGACGAAACCTTTGCACCCGTAGCAAGACTAGAAGCTATCAGGATTCTACTTGCTTTCGCAAACTACAATAATTTCAAGTTTTATCAAATGGATGTTAAAAGTGCTTTTCTAAATGGTTTTGTAAAAGAAAATGTTTATGTTGAACAACCTCTACTTTTTGAAGATAATAAATTTCCAAATCATGTATATAAATTAAAGAAAGCGTTATATGGTCTGAAACAAGCTCCTAGAGCCTGGTATGAAAGACTAAGATCTTATTTACTACAATCTGGTTTTGAAATTGGTAAAATAGATACAACTCTTTTTATTAAAAGAAACAAAAATGATATTCAATTAGTACAAATATATATAGATGATATAATATTTGGTTCAACTAATAACAGAATGAATAAGGAATTCTCAGATATAATGACTAAAGAATTTGAAATGAGTCATATGGGAGAACTAAGTTTCTTCTTAGGACTTCAAATCAAACAATTAGATAAAGGAATTTTCATTAGTCAAGAAAAATATGCTAAAGATTTAATTAATAAATTTGGATTGACCACTTCTAGTGGGAAACCAACTCCAATGACAACTAATGTAGCTTTAAGTAAAGAAGATAAATCAAAAGATGTTGATCAAAAATTACATAGGGGAATGATTGGTTCGCTGATTTATATAATAACAAGTCGTCTTGACATCATGTATAGTGTCTATCTCTGTGCAAGATACCAATCTCAACCTAAAGAAACTCACTTAAAAACTGTTAAAAGAATTTTAAGATATGTAAAACATACTTTAGATTATGGTTTATTTTACCCTAAAAATGATGTATTTGATTTAATTTCATATTGTGATGCTGATAATTCTGGTTGTAAATCAGACCGAAAAAGTACAAGTGGAACTTGTCACTTTCTATGACATTCTCTGGTTTCTTGGTTTAGTAAGAAGCAAAACACTGTATCCTTGTCAACAACTGAAGCAGAATATATATCTGCTGCTTTGGCTTGTTCTCAAGTTATATATATGCAAAAAACTTTAAAAGATTTTGGATTAACTATAACTAAATCACCAACTTATTGTGATAATACTAGTGCAATAAACCTATCTAAGAATCCAACTCATCATGCTAGAACAAAACATATTGATATTAGACATCATTTTCTTAGAGATAATATAAGTAAAGAAGTCATAACTCTTGAATATATTAATACTGAAAAACAAATTGCCGATATATTAACCAAACCATTAAATGAACAAAACCTTACTAAATTTAGAAGAGAATTAGGTATATGTTCATTAACTGAAATATACATTATAAATAATACAAGTATAGTTAATAATTAATATAAATAAAACTTTCTCAAAAATTGAACTGGGCATGTCGACATGACCCATCCCCCTTTGTCGACATACAAGTCGAGATTTTCAAATTTAAATTTCCCTCTAAAATTAGTTATTTGGTTATATATTTATATATTTCAACTTTTACTCCTTTTCTCTGTTCTATTCTCTGTAATAAACTTCTAAAACAGTAAATTAATGGCTTCCTCTTCTAGTAATGAACCTTCTTCGCCCACTTCTCCTCATTCTAGCTCTTTTCAACGTTCCACACTAGTACGAGTCATCAAATTACAAGAGAAGATGAAAGATTTGCTTCAAATGATCATAGAAATTCAAGTAAGTCAACTACGAATGGCTAGAGAACAAGATAGGCAAGGCAGAATCCTCAGGAATTTACAAAAATTCCTTATGGATAACCATGCCAATCCCATTGTCATCGAAGAATCATCACAAGCCATGGATTCTGAAGAAGAAGAGCCTCTAGAAGAACCACAAGAGGATCAAGAAGAAGAATATCCTCTGCCGAATCCGGATGTTCATATGGACGAAGACGATGGCATGATTTGCGTTGGAGAGGTCCTTTTTGACGCCAATGGGAACTTTGTCGAACAACGTGGAAACTTTTGTCTCCACTATCCAAATTGTTTAGTCCATAAATCACCAATAGTTAAGGGTCCTCGTTAAGCATTTTTCGTTTTTCTCTTTCTTGATTGTATATTGGTTTGATAATTTGTATATAAGTGTTATCTTAATTAATGTTCTTCTAAAAACAATCTTTGGTGTATAAAATTTTGAATTCCATTTTCTCATACATAGTAATTATTCTTATGTCATATGTTTGTTTATCTCATTTTCTATTAAGTTCAAGGTTTATAGGTTATTTTTGTTGATGACAAAGGGGGAGAAGTTATATAAAATAGTAGGCTTGGAGAAAGGGGGAGTTGTTGGAGTAAGGGGGAGTTATGGTATGATCGAAGTGGTATGTATATTATACAAGGTTGTCATCATCAAAAAGGGGGAGATTGTTAGGAACTGGAGATAGTGGTTTTGATGACAACAACCTTTGTAACTTATTTTATTATAACTTATATACTAACACTATTGTCTAGATATATATGAATGTTATTATGCAGGATATATATAAGGCAGGTACTTATTATTGAAGACTGTACAGTATAAAGATCAAGAATGAACAAATCAAGTTTGAAGACTCATGAGTATCAAGATCAAGATTTCAAGATAAGTGTCTAGTTTTGTTAAAAATTCATAATAGCATGGAAATCTTCATTCCAAATTTCATTTGGGATGGAACCCATTTCTACCTTCTTAGTGGCTTACAAACCCACGACAAGTAGCTTACAAACCTACGATAAGTGGCTTACAAACCCACGAACATCCTAGTTTTGTATAAGTTCTCGAGTCCTGATGTGATGAGATATTCTGCATGAAGAAGCTTGCAAAACTACTGTAACAACCCAATATTTTTTGAAATTTATTTTATTTGTTTTGAATTATTTTTATATTGAAGTAGATTTTTTTCTAGAATTTATGGTAATTTATTTGAAATTTTCAGGTTCTGTTTCCTATTTTTAAGCAATTTCTTCCATTCTTTTGATATTTTCTATGAATTTAATTATTTTTTCACTTTGGAAATGTTTTAAAAATCATTTTATTTCAAATTTTGTCTTATAATATTTTTAAAATGAAGTACATAATTTTCCAAAGCCATTGGCTATTTTTCTGTAATTTCTGGACACTGTTTCTAATTTTTAAGCAAATTTTGTAATTCTTTTTCCATTTCTTTTAAATTTAAATATTTATTTTTATTTCCTACTACTTTGTTTCAGTTGTAAAAAACATTTCTGAGTTTATTTTGTTTATTTAAAATCAAAGAGAAAAGGAAATACCAAAGGTTTTAAAAAGTGCAAAACATAAGTCCTTTCACCTTCAAAACTCTTCATTTCTTAAACTCCTCATTAATTAACATTTTTGGCCGTGCATTTCTAACTCTTAGCCGTGTATTACTATTACTTTTCACGTGAAAAAGCTTCAGCACTTCTCATTTCTCATGGCTTCTTCAAACTCCCTTGGTAATGGCCTCCATTTTTACACTTTTCTTCCATTTTTCATACTTTTTGTGCCTTGTTTACTCTTCTATTTGCATGGCCTCCTAACCATAGCCATGGCCACCATCCCATACCACTCCTCCTTGGCATCATCACCACCCACCACTTCAGGTTAGACCATGGCCGAACCCTCCTTGAAGCCAAACTTCACCAAAAATGCAAACAATGTCCAAAACAATGCATAGCCAAGCACCTAGTTGATCACCACTCTATTTTCCATCACCACCACCATCTTTGGCCGCCAACACCCCCTTGTCCAGACCCTACCTCATCACTCCAGCCTCTGATCTACCACTTGGACCCTCTGACCGAGCCTAACCATCCATGGTAGAGCCTTAGTTTGACCACTTTTTCACTTATTTTCCTAGAAAACCCATTCACCTTCACATGTTCATAACTCCACCATTGTTCACCACCTTGGCCGAGCCATGCTAGCCCAAACTCGAGCCTAAACTTGACCAAAACCTGACCTATGCAACCCCTAGGCCGTACATAGTATATGAGAAGCAAGGCAAAAAGTTTGGTATTCGTATTCACTTTTATTCCAAAGTTATTTCATTTTAAAGTTGTATTGAAATTGTTTTGTTTGATTTTTGTTTTGGGTTGTACACAAGAGTTGTAGCTTGGATTCGCTCTCCACTCAAATCATTATCGTGTCATCGTGCTTGGTTTTCTGTTGTGCTTTTGGTTTTGAAATCTTCAGCAATAAGAGGTGAGTAAAACTCACACGACGTTCATACTTATGCAGTTGTGAAACAACAACAACTGAATGTGTAGAAAAATCTATATTATGTTATAAACTGCCTATGATTTATTTTATATGATGTTAACCTGTTAAAATTCATGACATATCATTCTGTTAATTATTTATATGTGTTACTTTTCATTTATATCTATTTATCACACTACAAGTTCCCTGTAGAATAGAATCACTATGGGTTGAAATGATACATACCCGAACGGACTTTAGAATAGGGAAAGATTGTTATGGGCTGAAATGGTAAGCCTGAGCGACTTTTTAATAAATTTTATTTACTTGGGATTGCCGGTTTGAAATGATAAAACCCGGATTTTCTTTGTAAACTACAGATTGAAATGATATATTATCCGTATCATTTGACTTAGGCTAGAAAATATTATACAGACCCGTGGTTATTTAATACATTTTCTGGAAAATTTTAAATGTTTTAAAAATGTAAATATATATAAATTGATTTAAATTGAATTTTTAAATGATTTATTAAAGTGGCAATGTTTTCTATGTTTTAAATGTAAAATAAATGGATAAGAAAATGGTAATTTTAAGTGTAACTTAAAATTGGAAATTTGACTGATTAAAAAAAATGGAGACTTAAGTTAATTACATTAAAAATAAAAATTTAAGTTTTTAATGGAGGATAATGGAGATTTAAATTTAAGTGTTAAAATTAATTGTTTAAAATAAAAATGGGAAATTTACACACTTGAATTATATAAGTGAACTTTGGAAATTTTGATTTTTATTTTCAAAATCTTTCTTTATAAAAATCATAAGTTAAAGGATTTAATTGAACATTTTTAATGTGAAAAATTATGATTTTTATAAGTTTAAATGATTTAAATTGAAGTTTATTTATGGCTGGAATTGCACTTAAAACCTGGAAACTCAATTTATAGCACTTCAGAAATGCTACCATTTCTGGAAATGAACTAATTCTGAACAAAGTAGAATCTGCAGCACTTGTTAAGTGCTGTGGTTGCATAAATGAACCTAAAGACTAAAATGAACTAAGGCTATGACAGCACTTGGTAATTGCTGTTATGGCAGGAACTAAAACTGAACCTGAAACTAATGAAGAGGTTGTTGTAGCACTTGTTAAGTGCTCAGTAGGTTGAAATATGATTTTTGTATATAACTGAACTTTTACAACAGTTTATAAACGATGTCTTTGCTGAATTGAATTTAAACCTTTAATTTGAACGCTGAACTATTACAGCAGTTCTATAAATGCTGTCTTTTCTGAATCGAACTATTTTTCCTTTAAACCTGAACTATTACAATAGTTTATAAATGCTGTCTTTGCTGAATTGAATTGTTTTCAAATATAACTTACCACGGCACTTTTTAAATGCTATGAAAGCTGAAATTTAATGTTTGTAATGTTTTTAAGTGAATAAATGAACTTAGAAAAGGCTAAAATTTTGGGAATTGAATGTTTGATTTAAAAAGATAATGACTTTGTTTTTAAATGGTTTAAATGAAGTATTTTGGTTTGAAATAGAAACTATTGTAAATTCATAACCACGGGTTATAATAACGATTGGTTGTTAAAGAGACCGGGATCGGATATGGACATACTCTCTGTCGATACCGAAAACCACTTTGACAACTGTGTACGTGGTGGAGTTTCCAGAATGAAGTAGGATGGTGGCGACGATCCTAAGGTATATACGTGGACCCAACTCCCATGAGTTGGCATAAGGTGGCTAAAACAGGAGCGATCTCGGACCAGTGAGGTAGTACCTCTTATCGGACAAACTTCTTCGATACCATTCTATTACTTTGTGACTGTTTGGGTGCACCCCTTGATTTGGGAGTGTTGTTCGAGGTGGAGCGGTAGTGGCTGCTATGCGTTTCCATCAGTCCGTGTGCGTAATTGGTATATCTACCCTGGCATTGCCTTGTGTTCCGTGTCACCTACCATATCGAGCTTTACTACGAGTTTGAATTTCTCCCGTAGTCTGAGGAGTATCGAGGGTAGCCCCCATTTTGGGAGTATGCTAATACTGGATAGACTACTGGGACTATTACGTGTTAAGGGGAATATTGGGTCACTCCTTGACGATATTTAAAAGTATGTTTATTTTATGATTAGACATTTATTATAATAGCGAATATTACTACATAGTAGATAGTTTAACGGATCCTTAAAGAATGGGCGATCCCAAGCATTCTTTAAGTTACTTGTACCTTTATTACACTTCACTTGAGTTGGTTTACATTGTATAAGTATGTATGTCCTGACTCGAGTGTTTGTGTTTTATTTACGCTCGGGTCAGCCTGAGTATTCACAGCTTTGGATTTCACTTTTCTGGAGCTAGGAATCGCTGGGGTTTCCGCTTATCTAGTTACCTATCTATTTTAGTTTCAGTTGTTCTATTTCAGCTTTTGTATTTGAGACTTATGTATTTGGGATTTTATTTGTACTTGTTTCAGAACTGTATTGATTTTCAGACTATGTATTTTGTATCTGCTTTTGAGACTATGTATTGTAGTGGCTTCATGAACCACTATTTATTTTATTTCCGCTGTGAGTTATTCTGATATTTCTATCTCTGTGATTCTGTGAATGATTTTATTTGCTCCAAATTTTATTACAATCTGTTATTTTGCATTATTCAAGTCTGACATGTGTGGATTATTGTCGATTT
Source organism: Allium fistulosum (assembly GCA_030737815.1). Classification (NCBI taxonomy): domain Eukaryota; kingdom Viridiplantae; phylum Streptophyta; class Magnoliopsida; order Asparagales; family Amaryllidaceae; genus Allium; species Allium fistulosum. Next base: position 614,902,209 of record CM060902.1, read on the forward strand.
GAATGGTCCAAAATAGTGGGTCATTACATTTGGTATCAGAGCTTTGGTTTTAGGCAAACCCTAGCCTATGGAGCAAAACTCATTAGAGATAGGGTAGAAATACCCTAGAATGAGTGAAATCAAACTCAGAATCATTTCTTTGTGAGTGAACGTATTTTCAAAGTATAAAATGATTTTAAATGATTTTTCAAATGATTTCAAAGATTATTTTGATATAAAATTTTCTTGTTTTAAAAGCAATTTTTCTAAACTTCCTTCTTTTCGTATCTACCTTGTTAGAAATTTCTGTTATTAGGATATTCATCCAAGTGATCTTATTTTGTCTATCTTACCTTATCTTTGTCTTCTCTATACCTTTGTCCTAAATTCATTCTTGATATTTTCAGGATGAATCGTGGAAATGCTAGAGGTAGGGGTCGTGGTACTGCCCCAGCTCCTCAACCTGTTGCACCTGTTAGGTTTACTGTTCTCTGTAAGGAATTCTCTCAGCTCGGTGGTACTAAGTTCACCGGTTCAGAGAGCATTATCGAAGCCCAGCAATGGTTACGGAGTTTAGAGAGGATCTTTACTGGTCTTGAGATTACTGATACCCAGAAGCGTCAGTTAGCAGCTCGGCAGCTGCAAGAGTCAACCTTAGATTGGTGGGAGTCTGTTACAGCTCACACTAACGAAGGTGATCTTTCGTGGGAGCAGTTCAGGTATTCTTTGTGTTATCTTGAATTTTTCCCCATTTTTCTTTTCTTTTGAATCTATCTTAAGTTTTGTTTCTGTATCTTCTTTCCAGGGAGGCTTTTGTGGCAAAATGGATGCCCGAAGCCGGGAAATCTTAGCTTTATCGAGAATTCATGGATCTTAAGCAGGGTACCATGTCTTTTTCAGAGTATGAGCGGAAGTTCAACGAACTTTCCAAGTTTGGCCCTGGTCTTATCGACACTCAGCTTAAGAAAAATGAGAAGTTCATAGCTGGAGCTCGCCAAGAGTTCTACGATCGACTTATTTCACATGTTTATGGCACTTTTACTGAGCTTATGGATATGGCTATTCGTTATGAGAACCCTACTTCCTAGGGTCCTGCTGCTTCTGGTGCACATGTATCTCAGTCTTCCTCTGCAAATTCCAAGAAGAGAAAGCCCAATTTCCAACAGCAGAAGAAGAATTGGCTCAAGCATCCGGGTTTAGGATCTTCATCATCTTCTCCTTCTCAAAGGCACCCTATTGATCTATCCACCATTACCTGCTACAAATGTGACCAGAAGGGACACTATGCTAATAGTTGCCCTACTTCGGTTAGTGCTGCTGTTCCTCCGCCTCAGGTTACCAGGAACAATCTTTGTCATGTTTGTCTTCAGCCAGGTCATTTTAAGAATGACTGTCCTTTGTATCAAAAGGGAAAGCCATCTGGTGTTTTTGCTGTCACATCTGCTTCTTCTCCTGCTGCACCTACTCCTGCTCCTAGTGATGATCAAGGTACGCTTCAAGGCACCTTTTATTTATTTCACCATCCTGTTCGTGTTTTATTTGATACTGGAGCTTTGCATAGTTTTATTTCTATGGCTATTTGTAATAAGTTTGAGCATCTCCTTTCTCCTGAGTATGCTTCTGTTCCTTTATGTGTTTCTAATCCTATTGGGGGTCCCGCAAACCTTAGTAGGATTTGTAGAGGAGTGAAACTCATCCATTCTGATCACCGCTTTAGTGGTGATTTCTATATTCTTGGTTTTGATACTTTTGATTTATTGCTTGGAGATGATTGGTTAAGGAATCATGATGCTTGTATCTCTTGTAAATCCCGAATTGTTTCTCTTGAGGATGATCGGGGTAATCCTTTGGTTATTTAGTGTTGTATGCCTCATGATTGTGCTGGTAGCTTTATTTATTCTTTGGATTCTTCTCCTGTTGATCTTCAGTCGACTCGTGTAGTCAAACTCTATCCCGATGTATTTGGTGAAGTTACTGCTTTACCTCCTAAGCGGGAAATTGATTTCCGCATTGATCTTATTCCTGGAGCTCGACCTGTAGTTCTTCCTCCTAGAAGAATGGCACCCCTCGAGAAGGTTGAGTTAAGGAATCAAATTGAGGATCTGTCTTCCATGGGTCTGATCAGACCTAGCTATTCTAAATGGGGAGCTGCGGTGGTTTTCGTCACCAAGTCCGATGGTTCTCTCTGGATGTGTGTTTATTATAGGGAGCTGAACAAGCTTACTATGAAAAACAGATATCCAATGCCTCGCATCAATGATATGTTTGATCAGCTTTATGGTGCTACTGTTTTCTCTCAGCTTGATCTTGCCATAGGTTTTCACCAGCTCAGAGTTGCTGAGGAAAGTATTCCCAAGACTGCTTTCCGTACTGAGAATGGATTCTTTGAATGGTTAGTCATGCCTTTCGGTTTGACTAATGCTCCTGCTTTCTTTGTTGATTTAATGAACCGTGTTTTTCGTGATGTGCTTAATAAATTTGTTCTAGTCTTTATTGATGATATTCTCATTTTCTCTAAGTCTGAGGAAGAGCATGAGTCACATTTGAAATCTTTTCTTGAAACTCTTAGAAAACATCAGTTGAAGGCTAAATTTTCTAAATGCCATTTCTGGAAGGATGAAGTCTGATTCCTCGGGCATATTGTTTCCGGTAATGGAGTTTCGGTTGATCCAGTCAAAATCGCTACGATCAATGTAAGTCTCTCTTCCTTCTTTTTCCTTGTTTATTCAATTTATTCTATCTTTCTTGTTGTCCTTATTTATCCCATTTCTGTATAGGATTGGGAAACTCCTAAGACTCCTACTAATATCTGTAGTTTTCTGGGCCTTGCCGGTTATTACCGGAGATTCATTGAGAATTTTGCTCGGATTGCTGCACCTCTTACTGCTTTGACTCGGAAGAATGCTAAGTTTATTTGGAGTGATGAGTGTAAGGCTGCATTCGGTGAGTTGAAGCACAAGCTTACTTCCACACCAGTTCTTACCGTTCCAAGTGAAAATGAAGGATTAACGGTATACACTGATGCTAGTCGTCAGTTGAAGACCCATGAAGCCAATTATGCTACCCATGATTTAGAGTTGCTTGCTGTTGTTTTTGCTTTGAAGCTTTGGAGACATCATCTTTTGGGTACTAAGTTTGAGCTTTTCACAGATCATCAGTCTTTGAGGTATATTTTCTCTTAGAAGGATTTGAACCAGAGACAAGTTAGGTGGTTAGAGTTCCTTGCTTCTTATGACCTCGACATCAACTATACCCCTGGGAAAGCTAATGTTGTGGCGGATGCTTTGAGTCGGAAGAAGGCTTTGTTGTGTCAGCTTGTTGTTTCTTCTCCTCTTGTGGATCGTATCATGGCTAAGCAGGATGAGGATGAGATGCTTAGGTTGATGAAGGAGAATGTTCGTAGCAGAGTTGGTAGTAGTAGTCTTGATGGTATTGGAGCTCTGATTGATGATAACGGTGTGTTGAAGATTAATAATAGGATTTGTGTCCCGAATGTTGATGGTTTGAGACAGGGATTACTTCAGGAAAATCATTAGTCCAGACTTTCTATTCATCCAGGTGTGATCAAGATGTATCAGGATATGAAGAAGTTGTATTGGTGGAGAGGTATGAGGCGAGATATCTCCATTTTTGTTAATAGGTGTGCGACTTGTCAACAAGTCAAGGCAGATCATCAGAAGACCCCTGGTTTGTTGCAGCCTCTTGAGATTCCCAATTGGAAGTGGGAACAGGTTTCTATGAATTTCATTGATGGATTACCAAGGACTAGGAAGGGTAATGAGAGTATCTGGGTTATTGTGGATAGATTGACCAAATCAGCTCATTTTATTCCGGTCAAGTCTACCCGTTCTGCTTCTAGTTTGTCTGAGATTTACATGAGGGAGATTGTTCGTCTCCATGGTGTTCCTCTCAGTATTGTTTGTGATCGTGATCCTATCTTTACTAGTAGGTTTTGGAAAGCCTTTCAGGATTCTTTGGATACTCGTCTGAATCTAAGCACTGCTTATCATCCACAGACCGACGGTCAAACGGAAAGGGTGAATCAGATTCTAGAAGATCTACTTCGTGCTTGTGTGCTTGATTATGGAGGATCTTAGGAAGATCATCTCCATCTTGTCGAATTCACCTATAACAATAGTTATCAGGTATAATTTCTATCTTCTGTTTTAATCCTATTTTAATCTTTTATCTATCTCATTTCTATCTTTGAATTCAGGCCAGTATCAAGACGTCTCCGTTTTCTGCTCTTTACGGACGACCTTGTAGATCTCCTTCTTGCTGGATTGAATCCGGTAATCGTTTGGTTCTTGGTCCTGAGATGATTTTAGAGGCTTCTGAGAGAGTTGAGGAGATTAGGAGGAAGATGAGGATTGCTCAGGATAGGCAGAAGAAGTATGCTGATAGGCGTAGGCGGAGTTTAGAGTTTGCTGTTGGTGATTTGGTTTTCCTTAAGGTCTCTCCCTTAAGGAATGTTATCTGTTTTGGTCGTAGAGGGAAGCTTTCTCCTAGATTCATTGGTCCTTTCCGCATTATGGAAAGAATTGGTTCTTTGGCTTATCGTTTGGATTTGCCTGAGAAGTTCTCTGGAGTGCATAATGTATTCCACATTTCTCATCTTCGTCGCTATCTGCATGATCCATCTCTTATTTTTCAGCCTTCTGCTCTTGATAGTTTGGATATTGAGCCTAATATGACTGTTGAGAGGAAGCCACTTCGTATTGTCGACAGAGATACAAAGCAACTAAGAAGGAAATCTGTTAGTCTGGTCAAAGTACAATGGAGTACTAATGATCGTGATTGTACTTGGGAGACGGAGGAAAGCATTCGTGCTTCGAATCCGGAATTGTTTGTTCCAAGTACTATTTTGTTTTATCTTGTTTCCTTTATTTCCTTATTTCCAAGTTTCCGTTCTTTTCGAGGACGAAAAGGTTTGAGTGGGAGAGAGTGTAACAACCCAATATTTTTTGAAATTTATTTTATTTGTTTTGAATTATTTTTATATTGAAGTAGAAATTTTTCTAGAATTTATGGTAATTTATTTGAAATTTTCAAGTTATGTTTCCTATTTTTAAGCAATTTCTTCCATTCTTTTGATATTTTCTATGAATTTAATTATTTATTTCACTTTGGAAATGTTTTAAAAATCATTTTATTTTAAATTTTGTCTTATAATATTTTTAAAATGAAGTACATAATTTTCCAAAGCCATTGGCTATTTTTCTGTAATTTCTGGACACTGTTTCTAATTTTTAAGCAAATTTTGTAATTCTTTTTCCATTTCTTTTAAATTTAAATATTTCTTTTTATTTCCTACTACTTTGTTTCAGTTGTAAAAAACATTTCTGAGTTTATTTTGTTTATTTAAAATCAAAGAGAAAAGGAAATACCAAAGGTTTTAAAAAGTGCAAAACATAAGTCCTTTCACCTTCAAAACTCTTCATTTCTTAAACTCCTCATTAATTAACATTTTTGGCCGTGCATTTCTAACTCTTAGTCGTGTATTACTATTACTTTTCACGTGAAAAAGCTTCAGCACTTCTCATTTCTCATTGCTTCTTCAAACTCCCTTGGTAATGGCCTCCTTTTTTACACTTTTCTTCCATTTTTCATACTTTTTGTGCCTTGTTTACTCTTCTATTTGCATGGCCTCCTCACCATAGCCATGGCCACCATCCCATACCACTCCTCCTTGGCATCATCACCACCCATCACTTCAGGTTAGACCATGGCCGAACCCTCCTTGAAGCAAAACTTCACCAAAAATGCAAACAATGTCCAAAACAATGCATAGCCAAGCACCTAGTTGATCACCACTCTATTTTCCATCACCACCACCATCTTTGGCCACCACCACCCCCTTGTCCAGACCCTACCTCATCACTCCAGCCTCTGATCTACCACTTGGACCCTCTGACCGAGCCTAACCATCCATGGTAGAGCCTTAGTTTGACCACTTTTTCACTTATTTTCCTAGAAAACCCCTTCACCTTCACATGTTCATAAACCCACCATTGTTCACCACCTTGGCCGAGCCATGCTAGCCCAAACCCGAGCCTAAACTTGACCAAAACCTGACCTATGCAACCCCTAGGCCGTATATAGTATATGAGAAGCAAGGCAAAAAGTTTGGTATTCGTATTCGCTTTTATTCCAAAGTTATTTCATTTTAAAGTTGTATTGAAATTGTTTTGTTTGATTTTTGTTTTGGGTTGTACACAAGAGTTGTAGCTTGGATTCGCTCTCCACTCAAATCATTGTCGTGTCATCGTGCTTGGTTTTCTGTTGTGCTTTTGGTTTTGAAATCTTCAGCAATAAGAGGTGAGTAAAACTCACACGACGTTCATACTTATGCATTTGTGAAACAACAACAACTGAATGTGTAGAAAAATCTATATTATGTTATAAACTGCTTGTGATTTATTTTATATGATGTTAACCTGTTAAAATTCATGACATATCATTCTGTTAATTATTTATATGTGTTACTTTTCATTTATATCTGTTTATCACACTGCAAGTTCCCTGTAGAATAGAATCACTATGGGTTGAAATGATACATACCCGAACGGACTTTAGAATAGGGAAAGATCGTTATGTGCTGAAATGATAAGTCTGAGCGACTTTTTAATAAATTTTATTTACTTGGGATTGCGGGTTTGAAATGATAAAACCCGGATTTTCTTTGTAAACTACGGATTGAAATGATATAGTATCCGTATCATTTGACTTAGGCTAGAAAATATTATACAGACCCGTGGTTATTTTATACATTTTCTGGAAAATTTTAAATGTTTTAAAAATGTAAAATATATATAAATTGAATTTTTAAATGATTTATTAAAGTGGTAATATTTTCTATGTTTTAAATGTAAAATAAATGGATAAGAAAATGGTAATTTTAAGTGTAACTTAAAATTGGAAATTTGACTGATTTTAAAATAAAATAAAATGGAGACTTAAGTTAATTAAATTAAAAATGAAAATTTAAGTTTTAAATGGAGGAAAATGGAGATTTAAATTTAAGTGTTGAAATTAATTGTTTAAAATAAAAATGGGAAATTTACACACTTGAATTATATAAGTGAACTTTGGAAATTTTGATTTTTATTTGCAAAATCTTTCTTTATAAAAATCATAAGTTAGAGGATTTAATTGAACATTTTTAATGTGAAAAATTATGATTTTTATAAGTTTAAATGATTTAAATTGAAGTTTATTTATGGTTGGAAATGCACTTAAAACCTGGAAACTCAATTTATAGCACTTCAGAAATGCTACCATTTCTGAAAATAAACTAATTCTAAACTAAGTAGAATCTGCAGCACTTGTTAAGTGCTGTGGTTGCATAAATGAACCTAAAGACTAAAATGAACTAAGGCTATGACAGCACCTGGTAAGTGTTGTTGTGGCAGGAACTAAAATTGAACCTGAAACTAATGAAGAGGCTTTTGTAGCACTTGTTAAGTGCTGCACTAGGCTGAAATATGAATTTTGTATATAACTGAACTTTTACAACAGTTTATAAACGCTTTCTTTGCTGAATTGAATTTTAACCTTTAATTTAAACCCTGAACTATAACAGCAGTTCTGTAAATGCTGTCTTTTCTGAATCGAACTATTTTTCCTTTAAAACTGAACTATTACAACAGTTTATAAATGCTGTCTTTGCTGAATTGAATTGTTTTCAAATATAACTTACCGCAGCACTTTTTAAATGCTGTGAAAGCTGAAATTTAATGTTTTTAATGTTTTTAAGTGAATAAATGAACTCAGAAAAGGCTAAAATTTTGGGAATTGAATGTTTGATTTAAAAAGACAATGGCTTTTTATTTAAATGGTTTAAATGAAGTATTTTGATTTGAAATATAAACTGTTTTAAATTCATAACCATGGGTTATAATAACGATTGGTTGTTAAAGTGACCGGGATCAGATATGGACATACTCTCTGTTGATACCGAAAACCACTTTGACAACTGTGTACGCGGTGGAGTTTCCAGAATGAAGTAGGATGGTGGCGACGATCCTAAGGTATATATGTGGACCCAACTCCCGTGAGTTGGCATAAGGTGGCTAAAACAGGAGCGATCTCGGACCAGTGAGGTAGCACCTCTTATCGGACACACTTCTTCGATACCATTCTATTACTTTGTGACTGTTTGGGTGCACCCCTTGATTTGGGAGTGTTGTTCGAGGTGGAGCGGTAGTGGCTGCTATGCGTTTCCATCAGTCCGTGTGCGTAATTGGTATATCTACCCTGGCATTGCCTTGTGTTCCGTGTCACCTACCATATCGAGCTTTACTACGAGTTTGAATTTCTCCCGTAGCCTGAGGAGTATCGAGGGTAGCCCCCATTTTTGGAGTATGCTAATACTGGATAGACTACTGGGACTATTACGTGTTAAGGGGAATATTGGGTCACTCCTTAACGATATTTAAAAGTATGTTTATTTTATGATTAGACATTTATTATAATAGCGAATATTACTACATAGTAGATAGTTTAACGGATCCTTAAAGAATGGGCGATCCCAAGCATTCTTTAAGTTACTTGTACCTTTATTACACTTCACTTGAGTTGGTTTACATTGTATAAGTATGTATGTCCTGACTCGAGTGTTTGTGTTTTATTTACGCTCGGGTCAGCCTGAGTATTCACAGCTTTGGATTTCACTTTTTTGGAGCTAGGAATCACTGGGGTTTCCGCTTATCTAGTTACCTATCTATTTCAGTTTCAGTTGTTCCATTTCAGCTTTTGTATTTGAGACTTATGTATTTGGGATTATATTTGTACTTGTTTCAGAACTATATTGATTTTCAAACTATGTATTTTGTATCTGCTTTTGAGACTATGTATTGTAGTGGCTTCATGAACCACTGTTTATTTTATTTCCGCTGCGAGTTATTCTGATATTTCTGTGTCTGTGATTCTGTGAATGATTTTATTTGCTCCAAATTTTATTACAATCATTATTTTGCATTATTCAAGTCTGACATGTGTGGATTATTGTCGATTTGAATGGTCCAAAATAGTGGGTCGTTACAACTACTTCAAAATGGTTTTTCAAAATGATTTTCAAAACTGCTTTTCAAAATGTTTTAGCCATAAAAATTATCTTTTCAAATGATTTTCAAAATGATGTTTTAGCCTTAAAATATTCTTTGTTTTTGTTTTTAAATAAACTCTTGTTTTAAACTTCGTTTGTTTTTAAAACTACCTTCTGATTTTTAAATATTCTTTTATAATATATATATATACTTGGGATTTAAAATCAAATTTATATGTGCATTCTAAAAATATATTTTTCTACTCTTCTTTATTTTAAAACATAGGAAAATTAGTTTATTTTACTCCAGAATCATTTCATCTTGTTTTCCTTTCAATACCATTTTAAATCAAATTTTACATTATTTTTAACTAAGGGATGTCGACATCATGGGATACCCCATGTCGACATGGTGGCCGTTAAATTCAAAAGTTACAATTTTCAAAAGAAGTGTCTATTCATTTAAATCTCTTCACGAATGGTTATGACCGTTACTGGTCTATAAATAGCCTTCACAAATGAAATTTTAACTATCTATTTTCTTATTTTCTTCATTCCTTCTTCTCCACAAATCCATATTGTAAAATTTTCATATTTTTAAGATCGTGCCGAAATTCTGCTGAATTCTTAAGTGAATCAAATTAGAATCTCATTCTTGTTTGGTTCTCTGCCCTCTCTCGAAGATCAAAGTGCTATTCAGAGTTATAGGATTAATTTGTAATCAAAAGTTTATCGAGTCTCTCTATAAGGTATGGTTGTGCTTGGAAATCAATTGGGCGATCTTGTGTCCTGTAAATCAAGAGAGTTTGCCCCGGACTCGAAGACATGAGGGTACCTCAAGGCCTTTAGAAATTAAGGATTGTAATCTCGACATTGGTATAATAAAAATCTATACGAGGTTTTTGCCTTAGTGTAGGACTGGACGTTGGGTAACTCTGAACCAGTATAAAATCTGGTGTGTTCTTTCCTTTTACTGCTTTTTATTTACTTTTTGCATCTGTGTTTGATTTTGTGATTGTTTTGTGATTAAGTTCTGCATTTGTTTATATCATAATTTTTAAATTAGTCCATATAAATCTTAGAATCCATTAAACACTATCCACCCCCCCTCTAGTGTTAAATTATCCTTAAGATCCTTAATCCGCACTCCCTTTCAACGTGAAGAGTTGATTACTTCACTTTAGAGCTGCATGAGTGATATGTTAGTAACTTACACAGTGATATTTAAGAGATGAGTAAGAAAATACTATTGTATATATGTACATGTACATTGCAATTTGTAGTTTGAGGTCTCATGTTCTTTACTTCTTTTCATAGTGAGATGAGCAAACTCTGGCTAAAACAAAATAAACCAACCGAACCATTTTATTTTGGTTAGTTTGGTTGAAATTAGATTGGTTTACAATTGGCCCGTAAAATAATTTAGTTAGGTTATTGATTTAATGAAATTATCCTAACTTATATTATACATTTAAAATTACTAATGTTATAATGATTTTTGGATTAGTTTAATGGTCTAAATAAATTTTATTTGTCAGATCTCTATCCAAATTACTTTTAAAAAGCATAAACAATACTAAATAAGAAAACTTTAATCATATATTCATGGTTTATTTTAAAGTATAATGAATATTCCAAACATAAATGTGAAATATTTTTAGTTCAATAAATCAGATAACTAACTGAACCAACTAAACTTAATTCGATATAGGTTTGATTTGATTTTCATTTTTATTTATTTTAGTTCGGTTTAATGATTTGTATCATTTACCAATCGAATGAACCAATCGCTAACCCGACGAATGCGGTTATACACTATGATAAACTTTAAAATGTTATATTTATCTGGAATTTGCAATTTTCATCTATTATCTGTAACGCATGAATGTTTTTATTTAAAATTGATGGTTCAAAGTACTCAGATATGACGTTTTAGCATGTCATATATATTTTCAAGATAATAAAAAAAATCACACATCATAGAACATTTGTGTAGTTATTAGTTGGATTACCCATTAACAAGTATCACAAATATTTTGTTATTGTTGCATAATAAATTTTCATTTTTCAAGATATATAGTTATATATGTCAAACCCAGTATCAGTTGTACTCTTTCAAGGCTACCTTCAGTTAATCCCTATAATAATCTCTATTTTAAAGATTGCAAATCACATAATTAAAACATCATAAAGCATGAGTACTTCCGTTGAACAAATAAATGATGAATCATGAAACCGTATAAAGAACAAGCAAACCATAAACTTTGCACTAATACTAGTTGAATTAGCTTTACCTTGATGTGATGATAAGATGCAAAGATAAACAAACGCACATAGACAAAGACGTAAACCATATTATTCTTGTAGAAGGGGAAACAAATCAAAATAAGAAGCAAACCATATTTAAGTAAGACTGCATGATGTGAATACTGGTTTATTTCATTTCATGGTTTTGCTGTTGGTATGAGTTCTTTGACCTCGACATGGAAAATCTGACTCCTGTCTGGTTTCCCTATAGCATCATATCTCTTTTAGCCTTTCACTTTCCATTTGATTATCACGTCTCTGCCGCAAAAAACAAGAAGATATTATTAGCTTGTAGGAATGAGATTAGTAATCAGATGAACAGTCTCAAATACTAAGAACTTTTTGTTTACTAGTTTATATAGCAACTGTGAAGTTGTATTTAACAAATTTATAAGATTTTGGAGATGATGAGATATTAAGAAATTGAGATTGCAGTTTGATCACAAATGAAAAAGGAATTTTATTGATCTTTCAGTAATACAAATTATAGAGGGAGAAATGATGCATGTTTAACTCTGTATACAAGTTGCTTTTATATTCGAAGTATTAGGTTATTAGGCTTTAGCCCACAGACCCGCTGTAACCTCTTATATGTAATGAACGGCTCAGATGCATTGCTGTTGGAATGGATGGTTGATATGATGATCTCATGTTATATACGTTGATGATTTCAGAGACTTCTCAATACTCCCCTACAAACCCTTCTATGGCTAGGGTTTGATGAAATTGTCCCAAAATTTACTCCGATTCAATTTGATTTCAAAATCGATCAAAATTGATGAAGGAATGGATTGAATACTTAGTATATTCTCTATTCAGTCATTAAATCGATTAAAGACTATCAATTTCAACTGCAATGTGCGAAGATGATTCTCTTATCGGCAAGTTGCTTGTCAGCCATAAGTCAGTTGAGATCATGCTACTCTAAGAGCTATTGGTGTTATTTAGTTTTTGGCTTGCCTCTAACAAAAGATTCAAGGATGATTCTCTTGTTGGTGAGATAATAATGGGTAACGAGCTAGTTGAGATCTTGCTGCTCTATGAGTTGTTTACCTTCAGCTTGTCTCTAAACTGAACAAAGTTTGTTTTAGACAAAGGCTTTGTTAAGATGTCTACAACTTGTAAGTAGAAGGTAAGTGGTTTATATCTAACTTTCCTTTTGTTACTTGTTCACGAACAAAGTAGAGATCTAATTCCATGTTGTTTCGTTCTTGAATGTAACGTTGGATTTGCTGTAAGCTGAACAGTGCTTAAGTTGTCATACCATATAGTTGTTTTTCTATCTGGTTTGATTTGTAATTCACCAAGTAATGATTATATACACATCACCTCTGCTGTTGCATTTTCTACACTCCTGTATTCAGCCTTTGTACTAGATCTTGACATCGTAGGTTGTTTTTAGAACACCATGATATGGGATTTTTTCCTAAAAATATACAACAGCCAGTTGTAGATCTCCTGTCATCTGCATCAGTAGCCCAATCAGTATCTGCATACCCAGTAATGTTAATGTATTTGCATGGTTCTAAAGTCAGTCCAAAGTCTATAGTTCCTGTAACATACGCGATTTTTCGTCGCTCGAAAATCGACATTAATACATCCACTGTATCAACTACCGAGCAATCGAATGCCGGAAAACCGAATTGTTATGGAGAAAAAGAAGAGGTAGAAGAAAACAGAAGAAAAGGAAAGAAGAAACAACAGAAGAAAAGGAAAGAAGAAACAACAGAAGAACACAGAAACAGAATCAATATCAAAATCTCACATTCGCAGCGGAACAACATATAATAGATAAATGAATAATCTTTTAAATCAAAGAACTATATCATTTTATACATTACATCATCATCAGAGTTTACAACAGCAATACAACACTGGACAGTTATATGAACTTGTCCATATACAGAATACACAGCGGAATAAATAATATCATATACTAGTGGTACGTCTAGCCATCCAGCTCGCCACTAAGCTCCACAGCATCTCCTGAATCCAGGATGACCTAATAACCTAACTCTAGACTGCCCGTGTGGAATATGATGGGCACTCAGAGTTTAGGAAGGGAACAATAAACTCCGAGTCAGTCATGGTGACTGGTGTGAGAACTAAAACAGTTTATCTTTAAAAACAAACAACAATAAATTTTAACATTGAAACCCGCAATGCTTTTGGAAAATGAAACTACCATAAGACCTCCCACCACACACACAATGCAATCGCAGACTTGGAGGAGATTTCTTCTTATGATAGCCAAAAATGCTTACTATGCAAAACAAATCATTTTGATATTATTACTAGTGCATAGTGTGAAAATCCTTTTGAAAATACAATATTAATCTTAGCCAGCATAGGTACCATTATATTATGCATGCTATAGCTGCCTCCTGAGGAGACAGGTTATACAATTTCAATTGTAAAGGGTTCGTATTGTTTCTTTGGATTTTCCAACAAATGGTCAGGCTAAGGAACTTCCTTTCCTACTGCCGAATGGGATCGCCTCTGGCTGGACGTCCCGAGAGACAAACTGCTCTTTGCCAAACAAGGCCGGGTTACCCCTGTAACTAGTTAACTCACGAATATGTCATCACCCGGTCCTTTGGGACCTTTATCCGAGCGCTCGGTAACCAACATCACACATAATAAATAAGGTGTGTCCACATGAGTAAGTATCTGGGCTCCATACCATGATACCACTCCTTTCCAGAAGGAAATGACATACCCTAAAGGGCGCGACCCTCATAACCTTGCCGCAACATTCCTGTTTCGACCATTTCCGGGTTGTGAGGCCCTAACGAAGTCTCGTCCACAAAGCTACGCTTTATACAAAAGCTATGCTTTGGGTCAAACAAATGATCAAAGTAATGATCACAAAGATAAATGATCAAACAAATGATCATATCACAAATGATCAAAAAATGATCATTTCACAGCAACACTCAGCATGTCACATTACCAGATTGGGAATATATCGCTGATAACCTTCAACTACATAACCTCTGAGCTCGTACATCTCAGAGAAGGGTGTTAAGCTAAGAGAATAAATTCACCGCCACCAACAGAAATGTATTTGAAAGAAATCAGCTTTACATCTCAAAACGTAATGTCAGACATGTAACCATACAAGTCTGTTCCGGGTTCGAACAGAACCGAAGGCACTTCCAAAGAAGCCCTTGCAATCCGGATATTCACAATCCCGATAAAACTTCCCATCACAAAGGAAATCTCTATACCGTAGCTAACGGTGCAGAGACAATCGATAGGTCATCCTATCGTTTTCACAAATACCCGGTCTTCACCACTGGTCTTTAATACGATCCATATCGTCGTATCACAAATTCGGAATGAGTTATACGACACAAAGGTCCTTTCCCGGCTAACCCGAATAGTGAGCGCTTATTCAAAAATAAGTGTGGCATTCAAATTCAAGCAAATCACAACAAATACCCATTCAAGGTAATTATTGATAGTCGGTTATTTAACTATCAATAGGTTTGCACAGCATCATCAGATTCCAAATAATTTTCCAAATTATTTATCTTCCAAAAATATCTTTACAAGATATATAATTTCAACACTTCAACTACTTGAAAACAATTTCAAATTAATTTCAACATTTCAATTTATCTTTGAAGATAAAATCTCACAACATTTCACTTCATATTGAAAAAACATTTCCATACCTATTTAATAATAGGTAATTCACAAATCCATTTATTTTCAACATTTGAAAATATTCAATATACTTAAATCAAAATTAAGTATATATTTCATTCTTTAAGGAAATCATTTTCTTAAACACATCAATTTGAGTCAAAACGAATGTTGCGTAAAACATTGTCACAACAACTCAAAATCACTAGTATAGGGATTCGAAATTTAGATAGATATATAAATTCCAATACTATATAAAATATTTCCTTTCGGAAACCATTTACTATAACAACAATGTTATAGTCCACCATTTCCTTATTCCTCGAAACGTCTATTTCAACAATAACTGTTGAAATCTATGTTTCGATACTTAACACGTTTTAAAACATCTTTTTAAAACAATTGCTTCATTTCGTAATATCACTTCTCCAAAACATCTCCGTTTTATTTAATAATACATTCACTGTCCAAAATCGTGAATATACTTTGTTAACACATTTAACGTTTCTACACATTTTACTTAAAAGATTATCCACTGTCCAAAATCGTGAATAAAATTCCCAACCAAACTCTTATTATTACAACATTTAACTTAAAAGATAATTCGCTGTCCAAAATCACGAATATATCTCCTTTATTAAACTTCTATGTTTAATTTATCAAATTCAATTGATTTTGGATTTATAAAGCAATGTTTATAAATTCACATCTATATTTATAAAAGCTTCGATTATGAAATCCCTTTTATAAATCAATTCAATTTATAACTCAACTTTATTACCAAAATCCGATTTATAAGTTAATTATTTATAAATCCTTTATTTTACAAAATCTATTCATTTCATAACTTCACAATTTATAAATCTACAAATTTTATTCACTTGTGAAATCCATTTATGCTTCATTCTAATACTTATAAAACTCGTTTTATAATTCCAATATATTCAATTTATAAATATCAACTTTATAAATCTTTTATATAAATCGTTTATAATTTTTTCAAGAATCCCAATTTAAAATCAAAATCGTTATTTTTAAATTTCGTGTCAATCGGATGTACGGTTTGTCCGGTTACGAAATGTGATATTATTGTAAGGTTTCAAATTTCGTGTCAACCGGATGTACGGTTTGTCCGGGGCAAGCCAAAACGCATCGAAATCGGTTTAATTTAAATTTGACTGTTTATTTCCGTAACTCTCACATATGATCGAATTAGCCTCCGAAACACGTTCCATTGTGTTCGTAACGTGGGGTAAACCTTACGAACGCCAGGCGGCACGTGTAATTTGGAGATCGTTTGAAAAAGTCGTTTTAAAATAAATTTAATATCATTTATATACGTATATATATACGTTCACAAGAGGAAACCCTAACCCTCACTTCTTCAGCCGCCACCATTAAAATGAATGGCCAGAAAAAAAATGAAACTTCTCTCATTAATATCTCAAAATCCATCGATAATTAGAGAAAACTTCCAACACGAAAGTCGAAGAGCTCGATAAGAGCTTCAAATCCATACGGAGATGATCGAAAACGGAGCAATGGATCAACGGGAAATCGAGCTCAAAGCTGCTGTGTTTTTCACGCATTTCGAGGCAGTAAGGGGGGCCGAGTTCAACCTGGTTTGGTGCGTGGGTGGTGGTCGTGGTGAGCTTCGAGGCCATAGTCCCTGATCGTCTTCAAACTGCCGGAGTTGGTCGCGATAATTGTTCAAAGGTTGGAGGCTATGGGTTATAACGTTCGGCTTTGAACGTTGAGGAAGAAGCAAGGACTTGCGGCCAGGATCTGCTCATCTCAAAATCATTGGCCCGGATTCAGTTTAGGGTTTGTATAGAAAAAAAAAGAGGGCTGAAATTGTTTTATTTAAATCGTATAAACTTCTAAATATCATAACTTCTTCATACGAGGTCCGTTTCGGACGAAATTTTTAGCGTTGGAATCGTATGGACGAGCAGTACGCTATGGAACAAGATTGGAGTCAATTGGAGTCAGTGAAAATTTTGGATAAAATTAAACGCGTGTTTGATTTTATTCGAAATAAAAAGCTGGAACGGAATTGAAATCTAGGTGAGAACTCCTCACTCAATCGAATGTTGTGTTTCGATTTAAATTTTAAATAGTTGAGATTTAAAATTGTTGATTGTGTGATTGGATGTTAAATTGCTATTTATTGTGATAAATAGACATTATACGTCGTTATTAAGCAGAGGTTATTTATTAAAAACATATACCGCGATAATTCCACATTGAAGTGGAATTGGTATTATATATGTATATAGCAATATATATATATTGGAATATGTATATATTGGAGTTGATTTCCCGCATTGTATAGCGGATGAGACCCTATTGTGCCGCATAATAGCGGATAATATTTATAAATCCCATATACCGCGATAATTTCACATCGAAGTGAAATTGGTATTGTGTTAACATCTGTGGATGCAGAGAAACAGGTTGGAGGGATCCCATTGGATTCCTCAACTGTATTGATTTAATTACAGATATTGTTGTATATTCTGTTATCATATGATGATATATGATGTTTGGATGCTGTGATTGACTATTTAGTGCTGTTGCATCATCGGATCCATTTTTGAAGTTTAAAAATAACGATTTTGATTTTAAATTGGGATTCTTGAAAAAATTATAAACGATTTATATAAAAGATTTATAAAGTTGATATTTATAAATTGAAGATATTGGAATTATAAAACGAGTTTTATAAGAATTAGAATGAAGCATAAATGAATTTCACAAGTGAATAAAATTTATAGATTTATAAATTGTGAAGTTATGAAATGAATAGATTTTGTAAAATAAAGGATTTATAAATAATTAACTTATAAATCGGATTTTGGGTATAAAGTTGAGTTATAAATTGAAATGATTTATAAAAGGGATTTCATAATCGAAGCTTTTATAAATATAGATGTGAATTTATAAACATTGCTTTATAAATCCGAAATCAATTGAATTTGATAAATTAAACATAAAAGTTTAATAAAGGAGATATATTCGTGATTTTGGACAGCGAATTATCTTTTAAGTTAAATGTTGTAATAATAAGAGTTTGGTTGGGAATTTTATCCACGATTTTGGAAAATGGATTATCTTTTAAGTAAAATGTGTAGAAACGTTAAATGTGTTACAAAGTATATTCACGATTTTGGACAGTGAATGTATTATTAAATAAAACGGAGATGTTTTGGAGAAGTGATATTACGAAATGAAGCAATTGTTTTAAAAAGATATTTTAAAACGTGTTAAGTATCGAAACATAGATTTCAACAGTTATTGTTGAAATAGACGTTTCGAGGAATAAGGAAATGGTGGACTATAACATTGTTATTATAGTAAATGGTTTCCGAAAGGAAATATTTTATATAGTATTGGGATTTATATATCTATCTAAATTTCGAATCCCTATACTAGTGATTTTGAGTTGTTGTGACAATGTTTTACGTAACATTCGTTTTGACTCAAATAGATGTGTTTAAGAAAATGATTTCCTTAAAGAATGAAATATATACTTAATTTTGATTTAAGTATATTGAATATTTTCAAATGTTGAAAATAAATGGATTTGTGAATTACCTATTATTAAATAGGTATGGAAATGTTTTTCCAATATGAAGTGAAATGTTGTGAGATTTTATCTTCAAAGATAAATTGAAATGTGGAAATTAATTTCAAATTGTTTCCAAATAGTTGAAGTGTGGAAATTATATATCTTGTAAAGATATTTTTGGAAGATAAATAATTTGGAAAATTATTTGGAATATGATGATGCTGTGCAAACCTATTGATAGTTAAATAACCGACTATCAATAATTACCTTGAATGGGTATTTGTTGTGATTTGCTTGAATTTGAATGCCACATTTATTTTTGAATAAGCGCTCACTATTCGGGTTAGCCGGGAAAGGACCTTTGTGTCGTATAACCCATTCCGAATTTGTGATACGACGATATGGATCGTATTAAAGACCGGTGGTGAAGACCGGGTATTTATGAAAACGATAGGATGACCTATCGATTGTCTCTACACCGTTAGCTACGGTATAGAGATTTCCTTTGTGATGGGAAGTTTTATCGGGATTGTGAATATCCGGATTGCAAGGGCTTCTTTGGAAGTGCCTTCGGTTCTGTTCGAACCCGGAACAGACTTGTATGGTTACATGTCTGACATTACGTTTTGAGATGTAAAGCTGATTTCTTTCAAATACATTTCTGTTTGTGGCGGAGAATTTATTCTCTTAGCTTAACACCCTTCTCTGAGACGTACGAGCTCAGAGGTTATGTAGTTGAAGGTTATCAGCGATATATTCCCAATCTGGTAATGTGACATGCTGAGTGTTGCTGTGAAATGATCATTTTTTGATCATTTGTGATACGATCATTTGTTTGATCATTTATCTTTGTGATCATTACTTTGATCATTTGTTTGACCCAAAGCATAGCTTTTGTATAAAGCGTAGCTTTATGGACGAGACTTCGTTAGGGCCTCGCAACCCGAAAATGGTCGAAACAGGAATGTTGCGGCAAGGTTATGAGGGTCGCGCCCTTTAGGGTATGTCATTTCCTTCTGGAAAGGAGTGGTATCATGGTATGCAGCCCAGATACTTACTCATGTGGACACACCTTATTTATTATGTGTGATGTTGGTTACCGAGCGCTCGGATAAAGGTCCCAAAGGACCGGGTGATGACATATTCATGAGTTACCTAGATACAGGGGTAACCCGGCCTTGTTTGGCAGAGAGCAGTTTGTCTCTCGGGACGTCCAGCCAGAGGCGATCCCATTCGGCAGTAGGAAAGGAAGTTCCTTAGCCTGACCATTTGTTGGAAAATCCAAAGAAACAATACGAACCCTTTACGATTGAAATTGTATAATCTGTCTCCTCAGGAGGCAGCTATAGCATGCATAATATAATGGTACCTATGCTGGCTAAGATTAATATTGTATTTTCGAAAGGATTTTCACACTATGCACTAGTAATAATATCAAAATGATTTGTTTTGCGTAGTAAGCATTTTTGGCTATCATAAGAAGAAATCTCCTCCAAGTTTGCGATTGCATTGTGTGTGTGGTGGGAGGTCTTATGGTAGTTTCATTTTCCAAAAGCATTGCGGGTTTCAATGTTAAAATTTATTATTGCTTGTTTTTAAAGATAAACTGTTTTAGTTCTCACACCAGTCACCATGACTGACTCGGAGTTTATTGTTCCCTTCCTAAACTCTGGGTGCCCATCATTTTCCACACGGGCAGTCTAGAGTTAGGTTATTAGGTCATCCTGGATTCAAGAGATGTTGTGGAGCTTAGTGGCGAACTGGATGGCTAGACGTACCACTAGTATATGATATTATTTATTCCGCTGTGTATTCTGTATATGGACAATTTCATATAACTGTTCAGTGTTGTATTGCTGTTGTAAACTCTGATGATGATGTAATGTATAAAATGATATAGTTCTTTGATTTAAAAGATTATTCATTTATCTATTATATGTTGTTCCGCTGCGAATATGAGATTCTGATATTGATTCTGTTTCTGTGTTCTTCTGTTGTTTCTTCTTTCTTTTTCTTCTGTTTTCTTCTACCTCTTCTTTTTCTCCATAACAATTTGGTTTTCCGGCATTCGATTGCTCGGCAGTTGATACAGTGGATGTATTAATGTCGATTTTCGAGCGACGAAAAATCGCGTATGTTACAGTTCCTTTGAGATATCTTAGTATTCTTTTCACCATTTTCCAGTGCTCATCTGTTGGTCTTTGATAAATTGACTTACTTTATTTACACTGTAATCAATGTCTGGCCTTGTTATAGTTGCATACTAAAGTGCACCTACTATACTCCTGTACTGTTTGTCATTGGATATTGCTTCACCCTTGAACTTAGATTCATGTATATTGCTGACCATAGGAGTAGAGATTGAGTTGGCTTGATTCATCTTGGCTTTGTTTAAAATTTTTACTATATACTTCCTCTGATTTAACTTAATTGATAAACTTGGTAATCTTTTAACTTCAGTGCCAAGAAAATAGTTTAAATCACCAAGATCTTTCATAGAAAATTCTTGATTTAAGTGCTTTATGAGATTGCTGATTTCCTCATCACTGTTTCCTGTAATGATAAAGTCATCAACATATATTAGTACATAAATTATTATGTTTTTATTAAATTTCATAAATAATGAGTTATCAGATTTTGTTGGATTGTAGACCAGTCCAATGAGAGTTGCTTTTAGCTTTTCAGGCTATACTCTTGGAGCATGTTTTAGCCCATAAATTATTTTATTCAGTCTGCACACTAGATTTTCTTTTCTTTTCTGTATGAATCCATGTGGCTGCTCCATATATACTTCTTCCTACAAAACACCATTTAAAAAGGCATTATTCACATCTATTTGTTTGATGTTCCAATTTCTGTGCAATGCTATAGTGATAACAATTCTTATAGTAGTGGGTTCACAACAGGCAAAAAAGTCTCATTAAAATTAAAGCCACTCTATTGTGAATAACCCTTAGCTACTAATTTTGCCTTGTACTTAGAAATTGAATCATCAGCATTTCTCTTTAGTCTAAAGGTCCATTTGCAGCCCATAACATTTTTACTTTTGGAAAAAGGAACAAGATCCCATGTCTTGTTTCTTTTTTGAGCATTGTACTCATCAGACATAGCTGATCTCCAATTCTCATTTTCCATAGCTTGATGATGAGTACTTGGTTCTTCTGTATCTAAAGTTGCACTGTAAATTTTTGGTTTGAATATGCCACTTTTTGATCTTGTCATCATGTGACAACTGGTCCTTGTAATCTGTTGCTGACAAGTATCTTCATCATCTTGTTGTTGTTGTTGTTCACTTTGAGACTGTGATTCTTCTGATGTCTGATAAGGAGTAGATTGCATACTTACTCTTTGTTGAGATGTTTGATCAGGTATATCTAATAATTCAGCTTGCTCGTGACATGGTCCAAGTCTGGACACTGTGTGTTGTGAGCCTGAGCTTCTTATTTGAGGATTGACATTGTCTGGTATTGGCTCTCTATGGACCCGAATCACCTCCTCAGGTAGTGCAGGTATTGAAGGTAGTGATTCTTTTGGATTATATACCTTTTTTGATGTTTTAATTTTTGGTTATTTAAAAGGAAAAACTCTTTCATTGAACACTACATGTCTAGAAATAAAAACTCTACCATTATAGTCTAATAATATATATTCTTTTTGATTAGTAGCATAGCCCAAGAATGTACATGGAGATAACCTGAAATTTAGTTTATGTGCATTATATAGTCTAAGATAGGGAAAACACAAACATCCAAATACTCTTAAGTTTTGATAATCAGGCTTGGCATTGAATAATATTTCCATTGGGCTTTTGAATTTCAAACTTTTGTTGGTAGTCTATTAATTAAGAAAACTGTTGTAGCAAAAGCCTCAAGCCAAAATTTTAGTGGCATAGATGGTTGAGCTAACAATGTAAGACCAGTTTCAACACCTGTGTCTTCTTTCAAAAAGCCCATTTTTGTTCAGAAATGTAGGGACAAGTTGTTCTATGAACAATTCCTCTCTTCTGAAAGTAATACTTTAGTGGCATATACTATATTCCACCATCAGATTGTATCACTTTAACTTGACAGTTTGTTTGTTTCTCTGCGTGTGCTATAAATTGTAACACTGCATTGTAAGTTTCATCCTTTGATTTTAGAAAGTATATCCAAACATATATGAAAATGCATCAATAAATGATATATAGTATTTGTACCTATAATCATTGTGTAGTGGTGCAAGCCCCGATAGATTAGTAGCAATTAGTTCAAGTGGTTTACTATAATGTGTTTCAGAATCTAAAAATGGTAATTTATGTCCTTTTCCCATTTGACAAAAGTTACAGATATATGGCATTGAAATATCATTAAAGGAGATATTGTTATTATTCAATAAATGTTTTACAATTGTAGCATTTGGATGTCCCAATTTATAATGCCACATATAAAAAATCTTACAATTTTCTTCCTGTTTGAATTCAGAATTATTACACCAATTTCTTTTAGTTTTTGATTTTCTTGAATTAGCCACACTGAACTTATACGGTCCTTTACATTCTCTACCCTACAAGAGAATTTCTCTAGTTAGGATGTCCTTAACTAGACAGTGATGTGGGTAAAATTCACTACGCCATAGATGGCCTTCTGCAACATTTTTGCAAGGTGTTGCCAGGTAAAATATTGTGATAGCTATACAATTTTGGTCCTACTGCAACGTTGAATTTTTGGTGTTGCCTTAGCCATAAAAATGTGTTGCTCTAGCTAAACAAGTGTAATTATGCAACATTTTTTTATAGTGTTGCTATAGCAGACCTTTGCATATCTTTCGCACCGATCCGCGCCAATCTACCAAGGCAAATCCTACGTTGGAGAACGTGACACCTCATCAATCCGAACACAACTCCTTGATCTTTTAGAGCCGCGAAGAAAAAAGTCCCCGCAAATAACTTTTTATTTTCATTCTTCTCTGTCTTCTTACAAAGGTTCAAGCGAACATTCTTAATTTGGGGTTTAGCGATTTCGGTTCGATTAGGGCTTCGATTTGGGGGTTCAAGCTTTGTTCAGCGATTTCGCTTCGATTTGGGGGTTCAAGCATTGTTCACATCACTTTAGGGCTTCAATTTCGATTTTGAGGTATAACACTCTCTCCCATCACTTTACGGTTTCGATTTAAACTACTTATAAATTCTTAATTCGGCCTGAATTAACAATTCGACTTGTCTAGGTTTCCTCTTGTTGGACACACACACAAATTTTATCTTTTTATGTTAAAATACACATATTCATAATTGTAGTGATGGACAGCGAAAACATTTGGTAGAACTTCCAAAGTTTAGTGAAGGATATATTAGCGGGATAAGAGCCTTTATACAAAACGGTTTTTCTAAATTCGCCGTAGGCGATGAAATGACGTGCCCATGCAAGAATTGTAAAAATAGCAAGTGGCGTCATCCAGATATAATTTATGATCATCTCATCTGCAATGGTCCATCTCCATTGTATGTGAAATGGATTTGTGAGGTTTCTCACCCAAATTTTGGAAGGAGTGATGAAGATATAGACTGTGATGCTAGTGATTTTGGAGATAATCTAGGTGAAATGTTGCACCGTACTCGTGGAAATATGCAGAACTGTGAAGATGAGAATTCTGATGCACCAAATGCTGATGCTAAAAGATTTTATCGCCTTGTCGAAGATGGAAAGCACCCATTATATCCTGGCTGTTCAAAATTTTTGAGATTAAGTTTTATCATCAGGCTTTATTCTTTAAAATGTGTACATGGAATTACAGAGTCTACAGTTGGGGATATACTAGAGTTGATGAGAGAGGCTTTTCCACAGGCCCACATACCTTTATCTTTTAGAGCCGTGAAGAAAATCATTAAAGATTTAGGTCTTGGTTACAAAAAATACACGCATGTCCAAACGATTGCATGCTCTATTGGGCAGAAAATGAAGATAAAGATGTCTGTAACTCTTGTGGTATTTCGAGGTGGGAAGAGGAAAAGAAAGGCACCCGTGACAATGATCCAGAGAAGTTAATTCACAAAGTCCCGGCAAAAGTGATGCGTTACTTTCCGCTAAAACCAAGGCTGCAAAGGTTGTTTATATGCAAGGAGTATTCACAACTTATGAGATGGCATTCTGTGGGCCGAAAAAAAGACGGAAAACTTAGACATCCAGCTGATAGCGATACTTGGAAGGCGATGGATGCTATGTATCCTGATTTTTCATCAGAAAATAGAAATATCAGATTGGGTGTAGCCTCTGATGGATTCAATCCTTTTCGTACAATGAGTACAACTTACAGTACATGGCCAATTGTATTAGTTAACTACAACCTTCCACCTTGGTTGTGCATGAAGCTCGAAAATCTAATTCTTTCAACACTCATCTTCGGTCCAGAGTCCCCAAAGAATAAAATTGATGTATATATGCAGCCTCTAATTGAAGAGTTGAAAGAATTATGGGATCTAGGCATAGAAACTTATGATGCCTTTACTGATCAAAAATTCAGGTTACATGCAAGTGAGTTGTGGACCATTAGCGATTTTCCGGGGTATGCAATGTTATCCGGTTGGAGCACAAAGGGTAAATTGGGTTGTCTTGTATGCCATTATGAGACTTCTTCAATGTACTTGAAACATAGTAAAAAAATGTGCTACATGAATCATAGAAAATTTCTAGATCCGAAACAAAAGTGGAGGTTTGATAAGAGGAGGTTCAATGGTGAAGTTGAAATAGGACAGATTCCTGGAAATTTATCAGGAACAGACATTGAAGAACTGTTGCGTGACTTTGAAAATAATTTTGGGAAGAAAAAGGATTCCCCTTTCAAAAAGAAGTCAATATTTTTCAATTTACCGTATTGGAGCCATAATTTATTGCGACATAACCTTGATGTTATGCATATAGAGAAAAACATATGCGACAACATACTCGGTACTTTGTTAAATATTAGTGGCAAGTCAAAAGACCATTTGAATGCTCGTTTTGATTTACAGGAAATGGGCATCAGGAAGGTCCTGCATCCCGTTTTATCAAATGACGGCGAACACTTTGAGATTAGGGCTGCCATATTTGACATGACGAATAAAGAAAAAGAAATATTTTGCTTAGTACCGGAGAATGTTAAATTACCATACGGTTGTGCAGCCAATATCAGTCCGTATGTTCACACGAAGGAAAGGAAAATCTCAGGGTACAAGACCCATGATGCTCATTTTCTACTTCACTACTTGTTGCAATTTGCTGTGAAAAAAACACTAAAGCCTGAGGTTGCATTGCCTCTGATAAGATTTGGTGCATTCTTAAGAGGTCTTTGGGGCAAAGTAATTGATTTGGAAGATGTGAAGAGGAAACAACAAGAAATTGTCGAAATTCTTTGCCAATTTGAGATGATATTTCCACCGTCTTTCTTTGACATAATGGTTCACTTGACGGTTCACTTGTGCAAGGAAGTTGAATACGGTGGACCTGTGCACGTTCGATGTATGTTTCCGATTGAGCGTTATCTAGCTAAACTCAAATTTTATGTGCGCAACAGATCTAAACCGGAGGGTTCCATCGCCGAAGGTTACTTGGCAGAAGAATGCTTAACATTCTGCTCAAGATTCTTAAGCGGTGGTGATGCAGTACCTAAATTTGAAAGTTGTCCACAAAATATGGAATATGCTATTGGTACAAGAAGAAATAAAGACAGAAAAGCTATTCATCGAAAAGAATCTGAGTGGATGGCATGTCATCGGTACATTCTATTCAATTGTGGTAACGAGGAAATATATAATTTAAAAGAGTACGTTTTTATGTTCTAATTTTATTCTAGCAAGTACTAAAGAATTTGAATATTTCTTTATTGATATTAATACCATCATAATTATTATAAGGAACATCGAGCTTTAATTGATGGTCATGCAATATCGAGAAGATATAAAAGAGAGAGCACATACTGAAGAATTCTGGAAATGGCTGAAGGATGAGGTTGGGAAAAACGAGGACATTTCGAAAGAGCTAGAAGTGCTTGCAATGGGCCCTAATCGGACAGCTAGGAAATTTAGTGGATATGTTATTAATGGATACAGATTCCATACAAAATATAGAGATGCTAAGTGTAAAACACATAATAGTGGTGTATTCTTGACTTCCTTGACCACTAGCTTTGCAAGTTCAAAAGATCAAAATCCATTGGTTGGTAATGTTAGTTACTACAGAGCAATTGAAGAAATACTAGAAATTGATTATTGGGGAGAAATTTTAGTGGTTTTATTTAAGTGTTGCTGGTACCAAGAAGAGAAAGATTTGTATGGGATGACTCGAGTTAATTTTAATAGATTGTGCCAGAAATCTGATCCGTATGTTATGGCTTCACAAGTACAACAAGTATTTTATGTACAAGATCCAACTAATACGGCACTTTATAATGTTGTCAAGAAATGCCGAGGGACTGGTGTGATGTCGAAAATGAAAATGGAAATGAGGATGATCCAGTTTTACATGATATTCAATGTGGTAATGGAATAGGAAATCAAGTTAGTGATGTTAGGTGGTATAGAGATGACGTCCCGACAACACAAATCGTCATTCCGCCTAGCATAGAGGAAACTTCCTCTTGATTTCTATGTAGCAATATCAAGTGACTTCTATTTATGTATTGGTTCTTAATTAAGGGACGACTTCTGTATCTGTTGATTTTCATAATTAATTTACTACTTTTTAATTACTTGACTTCTTGTAAGTTATTCTGATTTTATGTGTTTCCTTGTTGTTTCTAGTGCTTTATATACCTGCATACACATATGTACTTAATATACCTGCCCATTTTATTATTTCATATCTTGCTTCCAATGTAAACTCACCATTCTGTATCCATTTTGTATAGGATGGGGGAACTCATGCAGCTCATATTTCATCACAAGGGTGCATTTCAGAAGGCACAATATGTTGGTGGAACCGATACTGTGGTAAAGAGGGTTGATTATGACTACTTCTCGTACACAGTGCTCATGGAGTTTGTGAAGGATGACTTTCAATACACCGAAATAGGAGGAAATTTATATGAGAAATGGTGAGAAGGGTGGGTGGCAGTTAGTGACGAATGATGCGGACCTCTCCAAATTAGTCAAAGGATTTAACAGTGGTGGCAACTTGGATTTTTATATCGACAACATTGTTGATACTGCAATTGAGCCACTGAAGCAAATGCAGCCGCATGTAATCATGCGGCCAAGGCAGAATCTGGTTACAGGTATATATAAATGGATAGTTAATATCATTTACAGATTGTGATATTTTGATATAGCAAAAAAAAAATTGTGATATTTTGATTATAACATTTAAAGATTATGATTATAATATCGTTGTATTGTTGCAACTACAAAACCAGTGAAACGACAGTATGTGACGGCTCATCAACTACAACAGAACCAAAAAAACAAGAAGTTAGCTGAAGTCAAAAGTCCTCGGAAGTCAGCATGGCTGAATA
This sequence comes from Allium fistulosum, assembly GCA_030737815.1. Classification (NCBI taxonomy): domain Eukaryota; kingdom Viridiplantae; phylum Streptophyta; class Magnoliopsida; order Asparagales; family Amaryllidaceae; genus Allium; species Allium fistulosum. Next base: position 614,930,222 of record CM060902.1, read on the forward strand.
GCAATGCAACTGTGAATCTAAAGTTAGGTGAGGTGAACAGTCCTCGGCAATCGACACGGCTGAATAATCCAGAGCCCAACGATGCAACCGTGAATCTAAAGTTAGCTGAGGTGAAAAGTCCTCGGAAGTCGGCACGGCAGAATAATCCAGAGACCAGCAATGCAACCGAGAATCTAAAGTTAGCTGAGGCGAGGAGTCCTCGGAAGTCGACACGGCTGAATAATCCAGAACCCAACAATGCAATCGTGAATCTAAAGTTAGCTGATCAGGTAAATCCTCAGAAGATGACACAGAAAAAAAAAACCAAAAATCAGCGATTCAACAATGAATCTGAACTCATCAAGTGTTAAGAGGAAGTTGGAATCACGTTTACCAACATCGGAAGAAGAAGATATGGATGAAAATGGCATGCAGGTTTGAAGAATTCCTATTATGATGATCTTATTGTAATTTGAATATTTTGTACCACTCTTGCAGCATACTTACTATGATGATCCTGTTTATTATATACTTGCAAGATGTTCATCTACCACCTCCACCGCCTCCAAATGAGTATTCTACACCTCCACTATCTCTAAAAGATTATGAAGTACAGAGAGCTGCTAAGTTGATGATGAACCTAAAAGATTATGAAGTACATAGAGCTGTTAATGTGATGAGGAACAACGAAGTTCTTGCTTCTCTAGGTGTGCCTGCAATTTCAGCTGAACTGAGAAATGCAAACCAAAAAAAAGATAAAGGAAAAGAAAAGATGCAAGAGGATGTGGATAGTGATCAGGAATATAATCCGGACCATGAGGAGCATAGTGAAGATGATACTTCACAAAGTCCAAGAAAGGTGTGTGATAGCTACATATCTTCTTTTTTCTGCTTATGAAGATAATAACTATAAAATCCAATCTTATTTCCTACTTATATATACAATTTAGAGAACTAAAAAAGTTGAGAAGCCCAAGCCTGTTAGTGGACCACAAACTCGTTCAGCTAGTGGTATCGCAAAGGAAAAGGAAAAGTTGAGAAGCACAAGCCCAAGCCCAAGCCTGGTAGTAAGTTCAACTGAGAAGGATGTTGAAGGAAAAGGAACAATGGCTGATTATTTGGCTCTGCAGGAACGACAAAAGAAAAATGCTGCAAAAGCTAGTGCAAGTGGTATGGCAAATAAGTATGTTGCGGAGAATGTCTTGCCAGACATTGAAAATGAAGAAGTTGAAGCAGGTACTGAATTGATGTGATAATAATATTTAATATTACAGTAGGATTAATATTTAAGTACCGAATTTACATTATGATTTATGTTATTATTTGACGGGACTTTTCATTTTAATTAAAGGTGAAGTTCCTAAAAGACTTAGAGGTCACACAAAGATGTTTAATGTTCATACAAGGGCGAATGACAAAAGAGTTGTAATTATGATGAATCAGTAGTTCCAACCTATTTCAGATGATGACAAAGTAATATCTGAACTGAGCAACTTTTTAGGAACATTGAAAAGGTCTGTGCCACTTACGTATAAATCTTCATCGGATGTTCCTGAAAAGTTGAAGAAATCTCTATGGGTTATGTTAAGGTAATCTATTATTAACTATAATGTTGCTGAATTTTACTTTAATAAGTAATATTGATCTATTAACTATAATGTAGCTGAATTTTGATTTATTTATTCTTTTTTATCTTTGATTTATATTTAAGAAACGGTATATTATTCCGGATGAATGTGAAAACTGGGTGTTGAAGTCTATTCGTGACTGTTGGAGGGGGTACAAGAGTCGCATAAAAACTGCTCATTATAAAGCTTATAAGACTGATGAGGAGAGGCTAGAAAACAAGCCGGACAACATCCCAGTGGAGGATTTTAAAGTGCTCTTTAGGTATTGGGTAGATGATGAGATTCAGGTATATGTACATATTATTTATTTCGCAAGATAAATGAGTAATTTTTTTGTGAGATAAACGAGTACTTTGTTTTTTGTGTATTTTTTAGCAAAAAGCCCTGAAAAATTCTGATAGTCGTAAGTCGTATCAAGACACACACACCGCTGGTCCAAAGTCGTTCGCCCAGCTTCGTCATAAGATGGTATGTGATACTTTACATTTTTGACTAAAGAGAGTGTATGCTAAACTATCTATTGAACTTGTATCAGGAGACACCATCTGATGCAGCACTTTTTCTTAAAAGTCGTAAGAGAACAGATGGACGTGAGTACGTGTCTAATCCTCAAGTAATGAAGTACAAACTTGTAAGTAATAATTCTGTTTTGTAATAATTTTGTTCTGTTTTGCACATGCTGCAAATTGTTCATGTCTTGCTCATGTGCATGTATGCTCATGTCCTTGAAACTGTCCTTGAAACACTTGTTGAACCTGAGTTTCGCAAACGTACTAATGGCATAGATGTTTGCTTTGGAAATTGTAATTGAGTATATTGTGAGATTAAGAATTTTTAACCCTCAGCCATTTTTTCCTTTTCTAATCGAATGAAGAGGACTTGCCTTTGCATTTGGCTAGAAATGACACAAAAACTGGAAACGAAGAAATGAATTTGGTTAAAGGGATTACTGACTTGGTTTATATAAAAATATATATCTATAGTAATACACATATGTGCATAAATAAAATGAGTGGTCGTTTGAAGCCTCAGAATTCAGATGACGAAGCCGTAGCTGGCTGTCGACGGAATTGTTTCCAGGTTTTACTAGTATATATGTTACAAATTGTTTTCTAATTACATGCACATAAACAAATTGTTTTCCAAAATGTGGCTTTCTCTGCATTTGATGTACACAATCCATATGTAAGCATTTGCTGCATTCTCTGCATTTACTGTAGAGTAATTTTGATGTGGCTTTATTTTGTAGGACTTAGTTCAAAAGGCAATGGCCGGTGGAGAAGGAGAAAATACTGTTGAAACAGTAATTTCGAATGGAAAATCACAGGGTCGTCCTTTGCTTATAGGGAGGCGTGCAAAGTGTGCAAAACAATCAACCGAGGCTCTAACAAATGCTTATGTACATGACTTAAGGCAAAGGCTTGTCGAAGAAATGGAAGCACAGCTAGAATCCAAGGTAAATTAGAAGGTACAAGAGAATTTGGCTAGGGTGCTTAAGAAATTAGGTGATGCCAACCCGGAGATGAACATCAATGTTGAGGATCTAACTTCCACAATCATGTCCAGTGAGACTGATAATCTAACTGGAGGCACCAGCTCTTAAGACTCATTTATGAATTGTTATGTGTACCGGATATTTTGGGGTAGCTTTGTAGTATTTTGGGGTAACTGGATATTTTGGGGTAACTGACATGAATTGTGATGTGTACTGCTGTATGAATTGTTATTTGTACTGTGTATTATGCTGTGTATTATGCAAGTGTTTTATGTGATATTGTACTGTGTATTATGCAAGTGTTCTATGTGATATTGTATTGTTCTATGTGCTCTTAGTGTCTCTTCAGTATAGTGTTGCAGTAGCTTTAGTATAGTGTTGTAGTAGCTTCAGAATAGTGTTGCAGTAGCTTCAGAATAGTGTTGTAGTAGCTTCAGAATAGTGTTGCAGTAGCTTCATAATAGTGTTGCCACCGGGTTATAAATGTTGCTTAAAATAATGTTGCAATAGTCATTCAAGGTGTTGCCATAGGGATGGACCCAGTTGGGTCATGGGCCCCACATTGTGGGCCCCACAAGATGTGGGCCCCACAACTTCAGAAAGTTAATATCTATAGCAATATTTTTGGAGTGTTGCTACAGATACCTATGGGTGTTGCCATAGACCCAAATAGGGTTCTATTGCAACAATATTACTTATGTTGCCTTAGATAGTCAAAATGCCTTTGAGGTCTATGGCAACGGAAAAATTGCATCAACCTAAAAGTGTTGCCATAGACCTATGGCAACGTTTCTCGGGCCTGAGCCAACATTTTTTTTGTTGTAGAAGGCCATTTATGGCGTTGTGATTCAAAGTAGACATTGTAGTCTTTTGCAAACTGTGACACACTTAGTAAGTTCTTTCTAATTAGTGGCACTCAAAGTAAATTAATCAAATATAATTGTCTTTTTTCAATTGTATATGAACTACCAGTGCGTGTGATTGCAATAGACTTTCCATTTCCCATATGTATAGAGTTCATACCATTGTACTCCTTGTCTCTAAGATTTAGATTGCTTAGATTGTTGGTGATGTGATTTGTTGTTCCGGAATCTGGGTACCGATCATCATCTTGTATATGATCAGATTTTGAAACTTTAGTTTGCTGATGATTTTTGTTGTCTGATTAATTGTTTAATTCATGTTGAACTTGTGCCATATTTGCACTAAAATTTTGACTTCTTTGATTACTTGAACCTTGGCTTGGAACATAGTTTAAATTCAGCCTGAAATAACACTTTGAAGTAGTATGTCCCAATTTCTCACATATCTGACATTTTGGTCTATTATTACTGCTCCATCTGCCTCTTTCCATGGATCTGTTTGAATATTAACCTCTTTGCAATGACTGATCTGTTCTATTGCTGTTTTGACCTTTACTTTTGTAATTTGCAACATAGTTAATAGAGAAATCTGAATCTTGAATTTTCTTGTTATCAATTCTTGCCTCATGTGCAAGCAGAACTAAATGAACATCATCTACTAATGGTAGATTTTTTTTGTGATGATATAACTGCCACCACTGATTCATATTCATCACTTAATCCATTTAGTATAGTCATTGTTTGCTCAGAATCAGAGACCTTATGACAGTAAATCACAGATTATCTTAATTTTGGAGAGATGTTCTCTTATGTTTTGACTGTCTTTCCTGATGTTGTGCAACTGTCTTTTGTAGAATGTAACTTTGGCTACTGATTGGGTATTGAAAACTTTATTAATTGTTGTCCAGGTTTCATTGGCAGTTTTACATCCTATCACATGTGATAGAAGATTTACACTCATTGATGATAATAGCTAATAACATATAAGTCTGTCTTGCCTATATATCTCACATATTCTTTATTCCTAATTACCTTGTTTTCTTTGTCAGTGATGCATATTGGTGGAATCTGTATGGTTCCAAGAATGTAGCTTTCAAGTCCATATCCTTGTATTGCAGTTTCAACTTGAAGCTTCCATAGAAGAAAGTTATCTTCATTCAAGTGGACTGTAACTAGTTGACCTTGTGGGCTGATTATAGTCTTGATCAAATTCCCTGCAACATCAGCCTGTTGTGAACTATTTGCATTGAACGATGTTGCCGAATTTCCTTCTTCAGACATGATGGTTCATAATTAAAGAACTGAGGACACTGATAATCGAATTTGTTAGTTGTAATCAAGAATTGAGTTCAAGAATTCAGAGTGAGATGACAGACAGGTTTGTTGCAACCAAAGAAAAACTTAAATGATGATTCTTTATCTGATAAATTTTATATTTCTTTCTGAATGGCACTTTCCTGATTCTTATGTTGATTCTCTTGTTTATTGATCTGAATTTCTGTGATTTTGATTGCTTTCATTCAAGATTCAACAATGAATCTTGTTGCAGCCAGATTTCTTGATACTGGCAGGGCACTGGATTCTATTGTTGAATCAATCTCTTATATGATTAGATTTGAATCACTGATAAGGGATAAACTCAAATGATGAAGCTTTTTCTGATGATTTTTTTTTGCTGTCATGCAATATCTTTATGGCTCCAATACCATATAAGATTTTGGAGATGATGAGATATTAAGAAATTGAGATTGCAGTTTGATCACAAATGAAAAAATAATTTTATTGATCTTTCAGTAATACAAATTATAGAGAGAAAAATGATACAAGTTTAACTCTGTATATAAGTTACTTTTATATTCGAAATATCAAGTTGTTGGACTTTAGCCCACAGACCCACTATAACCTCTTATATGCAATGAATGGCCCAGATGCATTGCTGTTGGAATAGATGGTTGATATGATGATCTCGTGTTATATATGTTGATGATTTCAGAGACTTCTCAATAAAATTTCATTCCCTAATGATCAGTTTCAGCTACACACTGGACGTAGCTTGCTTAAATTAAGATATACGGCTCCTAGTAGATGGGCATCAAATGGGCTCATGATGCAATTAAGTTTGTGATACTTATAAATTTGTATGTAACTTGCCGACACTTAAAAATTAAGGATTTTTTAATCTATGAACAACAGATTTGAACTTATTTGTTTAAAAAATAGATCCACATAGATTTATGACAAAGTTCTAAATCTTGTCCATCACAACCGAGATCTTTTATACTTGTGATAAAATTACATCAATTTCCCATTTGAAACTCATCTCGTCCAAATTATTAAAACATCAACCGAAATATGACCCAACTTTCAATTTGAGATCTCAACCAAATTTATGTTTTTCTTTAACATAACTTTTA